>JARJHM010000091.1:0-618795 GCA_033356055.1 Carex pumila
TTTTATTTAGGATCTCAAATAATTATAACTAGAAATATTTTGGTTCTTGTTTGTTTCTGCCAAATTTATTATGAACCTTAATTTAGGTAGAATGGCTTATAATTATGCATGGAAAAAGAACCCAAAGATTATTTTGTGTTTGATTTTCTGCGGCAACCAAAAGTTGTTAAGGAAGCAAAATGCGATTACTATAGATCTACAATACTACAATAACTGTATATTTACAACTACAACTAATCTAGGAAAAAAAAAAGGTGCCCAAGATTAAAAATATTATTATTCGATTCGATGAGCCAAACTTGATATGTGTAATCAGATATAAATTGAAGGTTCTATCTGTGTAATTGGTGAGTGGTGAGGAAAAGCCAATCAATGCAAGATACCTCCCTTCAAAAATGTAAAAGTCATGCTTTGTTGGTTAAAACCATGTGAGTTCATACTAGTTAACATGAAACTGTGCTACGATTTTGAAATTGACATTTTATATAAACAAGTATTAATTAATGTCGAATTCAAAAAATATAGCATCCAATGAACACTTTCATATCTAGAAAGTTAGCAATTTTGTGTATAATATTGGAGAAAACTAAAATGGTTCATTAGAGAAATTGGACATGCATGAGAAAATGTATATTGTTTCTCCAATCTTTATCAGCTTTATTTTGATGATAATATTATTAATTTATTATTCTTGAACGTGTAAGAAATATTTATTTTTAACTTGAATTGTTTAAGTTTATTGCATATTTTCTTGATAATTTTTTTTCTTTCAAAATTTGCAAAAACGACAACTTTCAAGTATCTCGCTACTGATGATTAGATATGATATATGTTGTAAGTATTATATATGTTTCTATGTTTATATAAAAAATTTGCTATATATTTCTTAAAGTTGATATTTAAGAGAATAGACTGGATACATATTTTCAGCCGATATTGCAATGGATAACTTCAAAAGCGATAGCCATTCTGCAAGACGAGATGCGAGGGTTCTTTATTGTGGAGTTAATCAAGAGACACATTGAAATGTGTCAGGTAATAGAATAATTTAAAGTTAACATTATATAAGTTTCTTAAATAATTAAAATTTTAATTTATAATAAGATAAATAATTATTTATCTTTTTTTTTTAATTTTTTATAATTTATTTATTATAGAATCTATTGAGGAATAGAGTTGATTGCTTATAAGTTTAAATAATTTGTTTTGTTTTTTATTACTGATATCTTTTGTTGTATGAACTAATTATCTGAGTTTTTTTAATTTTGTTTTTGATTGTTGGTACATTTTTTTTCTAATAAACTAACTGTCTGAGCTTTCTTTTAAAAAAGAAAGGTGTATTTTATTTTTTCTTTTGTTGATAGTTGTAAAAAAAAAAAAATCAACTATTCAAAACTGACATGTGAAAAATCCGTCATCAATTTTTTTGATGCCATTGATTAATTTAAATTGCAAACTATCTACCGCTTCTCTCTACTTTTGTGCAAGAAATGTGAATTTGTCAGTGTGCTAAATAGCACACTATAGCGACGCAATAGCGGTATCATAATGTTTTCGGATCTTGAATGCTAAGTTATGAGATAAAAGTGCATTATTTTAGCTAAAACCGCTATAGCGGTAATAGCGGTTCGCTATCTGCGCTACACACTATAGCACACGGTTTGCTACATAGGCTTTTATAAAAAAAGACCAATTGAAATTAGTTTTAAAGATCAATTTTTTCAAGGTCCAAATTGATTTTGCTTATAAATAGAAAAAAATAGATAATTTATTTCATGATACTTAGGTTTTTTTGAATAGAAAAAAATATATAGTTTAATTATGCCATGATGCTTAGGTTATTTTTAATGAAAAAAATAGATAGTTTATGATATTATTAGAGATATTGAATGGTAATTTAAACTTTGTACTGATTCAATATGAATATTATAATTCCTTAATCAATTTTGTGTTACTTATTGCTTTATGAGACTTTATATAATGTTGATAATTAGTAGAAATATAAAATATAATATTTTAAATAAAAAAACGCTACCTTGGATAACTTTCGCTATAACTATGCTGTTCGGGATAGCTTTCCGCTATAACGCAATAATTGCTATTTAGAACCTTGAAATTTATGAATCACTTTCGTAGAGTGTGGAACAAAATTGAAAATGGAAAGGCATTGATTTGTGAAACTCATAATGTGTTTAATTTTGTAGGTGTCTATGTCATGACCCACAATATTTTTGTAGCTGACTTATTAAAAAATAGTGAAACTTAAAATACATTGAATTTTGCACATTAGAGCATCTACAATGATAATTGTTTTAGAATTGCTAATATGATGTGTTAATTACTAATATAATTGTTGGAATGTATCACAGTTTCTAAATTACCAAATTTGCTTTAAAAGTAAATGTTTGTTTAATGACAGTCTATCTAATTGATTGGCTCAAAATATTTTTAATGCTCTCTCCAATGAAAAAAAAAGGGTGCGCTGATGTAGATATAAAAAACAATTTAATTTAATTGCACCAATGCAGCAGATGAATTGCTAAAATTTCCACAACCGCTATTTAGCAATTAATTTCAATTGCTGAATTAGAAATGCTCTTGTATGTGATATTGTGATTGCATTGTTATGAAGAATTTGCATATGCTATATTTTTTTTTTTCTTATTATACAAAAATGTGGTCCTTCTTTTAACATGTATAAATGTTGAATGCAGTTCCCACGTTTATCCGTCATACATATAAATTTACTATGGACTTAAAAGTCTCTTCATTTTATTTGATTATAACTACCAGTTTCCATAGAAAAATAAAAAGTCCTTCCGGAAAAAGATCCATCATCTGGAATCTTGAGTTATTGACATTTTCCATGTTAACGGATAAATAGAAAGTACTTTGCTTAACCCAAGCTCTAAGTCAAATTTAACCCGTTTGAAGGGGAAGCGCGTCTCCAAGTTTTGAATTGAAAGTTGACGCCGTGTTTAATTTTCTCCTAAAAAAAAAGGTAGTGTAATAAAAAAAGCAGAAAATTTAACATGCGAGGAAAAAGGTAAAAAAAAAAAAAAATTTAGGAAGAGACTTGCATAGCAGGCGTGATCCGCATGTTTATTTTAGGTCTTTGGATCTTATGTTACCTCCTGACCTGTAGCCTGTAGGAGTTTCATTTGGTATATTTACGCAGTAGCTCATTTCCATGAGATTGTACGTCTACTCAGCATCCATTATTTTTTTTTAATAATAGCTATATTACAGAAAGAATAAATTATATTGTAAATCGAAATAATTTAATAGAACACTGTAAAAATTATAGCAGATATGTCACTTTATGGCTCAAAAAAATGGTGTCGCTGTTGGTGTAATACTTTGGACTGAAATGTCATTTCAGTCCACTGTTTTTTTAGCTGAGACCGAATTGGCATTTTGATTTCATGCATTTTTTCTTGTCTTTTTTGGACCTCTGTTTCGGCTCAGTTTGGGCGCGGAACAATACTTGTTTCGGCTAGGATATCTCAGTTTAAGATTTTTTGTGGCTGCATGTCTAAAAAAATGTGAAATCATTTCAGTCAAAAAAAAGATTCGGGACCAAAATAGTATTTCGGTTTTTATAATTTTTGTAAAAAAAATAATTATGTTGGTTTTGTAAAAGTTTCTTTTTTAATTATGGTTTATAAATAAAATCCGACGCGAATTCATCATTTAACAGTTCGTATCGAACCGAAAAGCCTTTTAGAAATAATAAATAGTATAACTATTGAGTCATAAGCGATTTTCTTTCGTCCTTCCGAAATCTGGCAAGTGGCAACTATGTGAAAACTTTTATCCTTAAAGAAAAGAAAAAGGAATATACAGGGAAACTCAAAATCGGGAACGACGAAATGGAGTAATTGTTTGCGCTTGGAGCACTTGTTATCGAAGTGCCTAGAAAGGTTAACAACGGAATCAATACGGATATGTGCAGCGATAAAGCTGTGCGGTTTATGAACCAAGTCCGTTTAAATTTATATCTTAGACAAAGCCAAGACCGACTGAACCTTCACGTACAACTACCGTCCCCTCTCGTGCACGTCTATAATGGACAATTCCAGTTGTACTGATTCGCTCAACGACTCAACTGATACTTTTACAGTTTTACCCACCCGCCGCCGCACTGGAAATTTCCAGTTTACCATGTCCGAAGATTAAATGTCACTCGGATAACGTCTCGACTTGGTCGGCGACTCGGCGTTCCTTTTACAAAGCAATGTTAAATATTGTCTGGATCAAGAACACCATGTAATATTAAATTTTAACTCAATGGTATGTAGACCCCACATATCAGTTCTATCAGTAATTTTAGTTTCCGTGTCCAATCAAATTTGTTCATTATCCAGTCGTAATCACCTACCTTTTTTGAGTTTTTTCTTCCCGGAAATATAGAGGGAGCGAATTCTTTAAACGGATCAAACAATCTCAAAATTTTAAAAATTCAAACGGAATTTCTCTACACAATCGGGGGCTCGACCAATCAAATTATCAAAATATTTTCGTTGGCATTCCATATATAGTCTTCTCCCTCCATTTCCCAGGCAAATCCAACTCGACTAACACCAAGACGAAATCCCCAATCTTCTTTTTTTTTTTCCTGGAAGAAAAGAAGGGAGAAGCAAAGAGAAAAACAAAAGGGAGAAAGAAATAATCAGAAGCAAGATTGAGCTTCTCCCTTTTGATCTCTTTGAGCTAAACTCTTGATTTGGCTCCTCCCTTTTGATCCCTTTGAGCTGAACTCTATACAGCTCCTGTATTGGTTTGCAAGAAATTGGGGAGAGATTTGGAGTTAGATTGGGGAAGATAAAGACATGGCTGGTGCTGCTGGGCTGGTTTGTAGGAGGGGAGGCGCTGCTTTTGGATTTGCATATGGTTCGTCAATAGATAATTTGAATCATATGCCCGTTCGATCAATTTCTCAGCTGGTGAAGACCAATGGGAAGAGGGCTTTCTTGGTTGATACCTTGGCCTTGGTAAGGAATTGCTTCTGAAATTTGTTTCATTGTTGTTGCATAGTGTGTTTTATGAATAAGCTAATTGTTGGGTAGGGTGCTGAATTGAGGGCAATTACTCTTTTGTCAAATTGCCTTTTTGGCGTAGTGATCAAACTATGGGTGCAACAAGAAGAAATTGCTATTTGTGCCCAATGTCTTGTTATAGTTTGCCACATTTTAGATTGGATAAGCACAATTCCATGTGTACCTCCCTAATTCAAACAATCATATCCCCTCCTTCAAGAGGAATTATTCCTATTTTTTATACCATTTCTGATTTCAATGTCAATTTTAGAATTAACGTGTTGCTACCATTGGTGACTGCATTTGAACTTGTGAAAACTGTTCTTCCTTGGCTAGAATTTGCACATGGCCTATCATCCTTCCTGAGTTTGCCTAAAGCGAACATTTCTCCTTGTCCACGAATTTTAACTTACAAGAACTATTTAGATCCACATGGGAATATTTCATTTTGGTGCCGCTTGCAAAGGGTATATGCACCTAATATGTGTTACAAAATGCTCAGGTGAGAAAGTTGGAGCACGAAGGTGTCCCCTCAAAACAAGCTGAGGTCATTACAACAGCCATAACAGAGGTCTTGAATGACAGCTTAGAGAATGTGGCAACCTCTTTCGTTTCAAAGGGGGAGATGCAAAGGGTAATTTAGATCCTTTTTTTATAGGTTTAGGTTTTGTTAACAATGTTCAAAATCTTGAAAGATAAGTCTAAATTGAGAAATCCAACATTAGGTGATCTACATGGTCCATTTATAATACCTCAAAAGAATGACATATTCAGTACATTTTTACGTGTGCCCAACTATTGAACTCGTTAGCAGTCTGAATTTAGCAAGCATCAATGCATTATTAAGCAATACTAAAATTGTATGAAATTTAATATGTGGGTTATCTATATTTTGCCAATAAAACACCTATAAACTTACTTTTTAAATTTAAAGGTTTGGTGAATTGATCTAAGAAATATGTCAAGATTGTGAGATTACTCCATCATCATGGGATCCCCTGGATCCTATCCCTTTCTCTTATTGTTTTTGTTATCACTTTTGGTTAAGTCTGAGATTGTAAACTTATAGTTGTATGTGTATAGTTTAACTTTTTTTAATCTTTCCAGTGTGAGATGATACAAGATTCAAACATTGCCAAATTCAAAAATCAAGTGCAGAGTTTGCAGGTATGGCAGCCTTGTATCAATTTAACTTTGAGAAAGGTCTTCGGTTCCTATTTGACCAAGATAATTCAAGTTACTGATAACAATGCAGATAATAATTGGAACAAAAAAAATATAGGTTTTGGTAAGCATGTGTTCGATGTACATGCCCTATAAATACTGATATGCATAATATTTCAGTATTCATTAACCAATTCCTTAAAACATAGACATTACCCTCTAATTGTGAATATGGATACTGAAGGATTGCATATTAATTAACCATATCCCTTTTTGCAAGACTTATTATCTGTGCATGCTGGTTCTTAGCATCAAACTAAGAAAGTGTATGCATCCTTGTTATGTGTTTTGTAAATTATTATGTTTGATTGAATTATGCTTACTTTATTATTTTATTCTAGTTTTAAATTGAGGAGTTTGAAACTATGAAAATTATGGGTACTTATTATTTATTCCAAGAAAATGCTTAAGGTTTGCCCAATTTTCTCTTGTGTTCTTATTGTTATAGAATATGACAGTGCCTACTAAAGCCTGTTTGTAGAAGATGGAAATAAACTTTCTAGCTTTGAGCAAAACTTCAAAATCTATTTCTGCTCACAATTGTATCAACATCACTAATTGTATTTTTGCCATGTTCTTTGGTAATTCCAGAGTGGCACTGTATACATTCCTATCCATATTGTGTGGATATGGTTTAAAAATTCGCCAACAATTTTAGTATCTGTAGTCACCATTTCAATGATATACGGGTGCCTAAGTAATTTTACTGTTATGTGTTTTGTTTTCATGGGCTATAGAGGTGGGTTTTTTTTATGTCAAGCTGGTTTTAGGAAAATTTTATCCTACATTTTATTCTTTTGCTTTGGACTTATATCTTCATTTTCTCCTACAGATTTTATTTATTTTACTTTTATTTCAAAATCTTCTATTGTACTGTACCCTATTTTGCTTTCTAATAAGCGTACTATCTTGATGGCAGGAAACTCATTTCTCTTTGCAACAGCGTGAGATTGAGAAACTGCAGGGTGATATTGAGAAGATGCGCAGTGAACTTAAGTCTGTATTTTATACTCTAGTTTGCTCTTCCATGTTTAATACAAAAAACTATTAAGGTGAAAAGACCCAACTTTCTAGTCTAAATTGTGTATAATTTCTTTTTAAACAGACATGAGATTGACAAGGTCACTGCAGGCCAACGTTTGGATCTCAACCTTGAAAGAGGGTAAGTTTATTGACAATATATATTTGATTTATTTTTTAAAATAGAATCAGTTTTAATTGTTTTAATAGAACAAGCACCATTGAGGTGATTTTTATAAAAAAAACAGGGATCGGTGGAGGGAGAATTTAAATTTTATTCTAAAGAATCTGCATTGGTCATTTATACTTATTCCTCCCTCCACCGATCCCTAGGTATCGGTGGAGCTGTTTTTTTATAAAAATCGCCATTGTGGTGCTTGTTCTATTAAAACAATTGAAATTAGTTCTATTTTTTTTAAAAAAAATCCACAACATATTTGTAGTATCTGATAAGAATTAAAAAGATTTTGAGTTATTGTAGATTACCAACAAATTAGAACTCCTCAAAATGAATGAACATCACCCCAGCTATACCAAAGGGGTAAAGTTGGACATCTTTTGGATTTTATTTGGTGCTGAGTGGTGCTGTACTACACAGATAAATATATAGATTTTTTGCATAGCACATGACAAAAAAAAGCAAGCATAACTAGTTATTTTGTTGTTGCTATTTCAAGGGAATTTTTTTCTTTGTATACATTCCACATTAAGTATGAGCTTCTGTTAATTTTCTGAAGGAGATTTCTTTTAAAATTACAGGAGGACACGGGATGAGCTAGCAAAACAGAGTGCTGAAACGAATGACCTAACCAACAAGCTTGACCGGGTGAGCATAATTGGGATATCAAAACAGTACTTGATATCTCAAGGACATTTTTGTAAATTTGCAATTACATAATCATAACTGGTAGCTCTGTATGAACCACAATATATACCTAGACTTTACTTATGAAAACCTACATCTCCCTGTGAAACTAATCTGGTATGACTGCCATGAACTGTTTCAGTCTTGTACTAATAAGCCTGTAAGAGTTCCGGCTGTAATCAAACATATCGGAGAGAGAGAGATTACTTTTATTGAACCGATACAGGTCTGTATCAGCGCTGGTTCTAAGAAACTTAAAAATTTAATGGTTGACTTATCTATACAGGAAATTCATTCACTGAAGGCCCAGCTAGAGGCATCGAAATATGATGTAATAAAGTATTGTATAGGTACACTAATTTCAATATCAGCTGCGGGGCTTGCTGTAGTTCGAATCCTTATGTAGTGCCCCATTCTTTCCTTCTTTATTTGTTCTCTCTTTAGCCAATCAAAATAAAAAAAGATGTGGCTGGAGATTATCAATTTCTCATGTTTGTGATGATTTTTTTTTACTAACTGCATCATTTATTGTATCATTTAGTTTACAGTTTTAACAATGTAAACTCATTGGCTCAAATGAAAATCAAAGTTTAGTTTCATTGACTATTAACAAGTTGTTCTTGCTTCATTCCTTGAGATAGAAGATCTATTACATTCAATTGCAGCTTTTGGATATTTTACTTGTGTACTACTTCCTATACAATATCATAGTACGGTGATGGTCCTGTTATTTCCACTTTCCAGTAAGGTGTTTCGGATCCCATAAAATTGTAATTTTGAAAATGAGAATCCGTACCATTTGTGTGGTTTTGTGTAGCCTTTTGCAAAAGTTGCTTATATACAATATTGCAGTGTTATGATGATCCTTTCATTTCTAGTAAAGTGGTCCGGAGCCCATGAATTTTTTTTTCGAATGAGATCCGAACTTTGTGCGTGCATTTGGAAATATTTTTTGGTTGAAATGACTTGACAAATATTTTTTGGTTGAAATAACTTGACAATGGTATTTTCACGATTTAATAATAATTTTTCGAAACAATATAAATAAATTGAAAACTAAAAAGGAGACTCATGATAGGTTTGTTCTTGCACAAATAGATTGTCTAACAATCAATTTTTATGCAGTTTAAGTATTATTTGTTAGTGCAACAAGAATCATAAATTTCGTTAAAATTTTAAGTCAATTGATCAATGGTTATATATCAAATCTCATTTTATTTTTATAAATATAATATGTGTATCATATAGATCATGTTTATAATATTGTATTTTAAAATTTTAAATTGTTTTAAAAAATTGTCGAAATTGCCCAGAATAATTATTTTCAAGCGATCACTTTTTTTTTTTGGGTTATTTCAATTTTTAAAAGTTTCAATAAAACAATATTTGTGTTTTTAAAGGTTTTTTTTAATTAAAAGTCCTAAACCCATTTTCATTCAAGAAAACAGTTAAAAACATTATATTGAACTAACACGGAAGATAGACATAAAATTGTCCAATCTTTTAACTCAGAAATACTTGACTTCTCTACGGCCATGTTCGGCACCCTTCCTTAAGGGTGAAGGATTAAATTTTTAATCTTTACTAAGGAATTTGTGTTCGGTGAGAAATAAAGATTTAAGAAGAAGCCTTTATGTAAATAAAATATACATTTTAGTATCCAAAGACCAATATGTCCCTCACATTGTTATTGACCTACTATCAATATCCAAGCAGGAAAAAAATGTCCAATAAATTAATAAAACAAGGGAGCAAAAAATTTGTAGACAAACTAAAATTAAACAAACTTAACAAACTCTGAATTCGTTGCAATGATATTTTGCTAAATGAATTTATTAAACAAACTTTTTTTTTTCTGAAAAGGCATAGGTTAAACAAACTATTCGAATCTGCTCGAATTAAACAATTTACTATTTTGAATCTGGAGCAATTCGAATCTGAAATTTCTATGTTGATTCTTTCTTCATTCCCTTCTAACATAAATCTGATGCAAGCCTTTCTCTTTACCATCCAATCAAGGAAGAAGATGAGTCACAAAAGAAAACTATTGGAATCACAAGGATAGAAGAACGATTGAAGAACGAAATAACCATAAAAAATTAAAGGTACGCCAGCAAGAAAAACGAAACAACCAAATCTGGCACTTCTTCTCTTAGAAAAACGAAATAACCATTAAAAATGTGCTTGCAAAAACTATTGAACAAAGGTTCGCTGATTTCAGAACTGAAATCTCAATTAATAGAGAAAAATAGGATTAACCAAATCCATTGAAGAAATGTTCTTACAAAAACGAAACTCATCTCCATCAGTCAAGAAAGAAAATAATATCACTTTGAAGGATGTCTATGGAGAGAGCATCTTAGACGAAAGCCATCTGTAACGTTGGATTTTCGAACTGGTCGTCGAAGAACCGACTATCTTGGCCGGAAGAACGAGATATATTTTTTCCCTGCACCTAGGGAACCGTGCGAAGCTGGAGAGAAGAAAGGAATATAAAATAATAAAAGGCAAAGGAGGGTCTAAGGAGCTCACCTTTTTCAGGGTATTATTGTTAAGAAAAAGAGCTAAGGAGGTTTTAAAAAAAGCAAATTTGCTAAGGAAGGGGTGAAGCCGACTTAAGAATTTCAACTAAGGAGGTGCTTTAATCCATCTTAAGGATCACATGTTCGTCTGGATTAAGGGTGATTAAAGTTAAAGGAAGACTAAGGAGGTTGTACCGAACATGTACAAGATTAAAAAATCATGACACACACACACAAAAGAAGAAAAAAAAACCTAGTGTGTAGTATTTTGCAGGCACCCCCCTCCGAATCTGTAGACTCTCAGAGACCTACATGGAGCAATTAGCAACGGATAGCCCAAATTAATCTCAGTTGGACCAAGCTCAATCCAGTGCCTATAAAAATTGTATAGGGGTCCCTTTTGAGATGCCAGGTTAAAATAATGGTTCAGATTTAATGTTTAATCTTGCTGGATTGCACCTGGTACAGTGCAAATAACTTGAGCACTTTAGCAAGGGGTAGAGTGGAAAAATGGCATGGTGGAGCTGGCTCCGTTACAGAACGGTACAGTTACGGCACGGCTCGCGTGTCCCTTGTCGTGATCATTCGCGTGCCGTAACTATCTTTTCAAACTTTGGCATAGCACATTACATAAAAGATCTAGTCACGGCACGACATGACATGTAGTCATGTGTAATTAGAACCATATTGATTAAATAGTGAATCTTGAATAAACTAACTTAAATTATGATTAAATGGTCACACGAGGTACGTTTGGTCACGGCACATTTCATCACAGCGTGACTCATATAGCATGACCATTCGCGTGCCGTGACCGATATTTTAGTCACGACATATGAAAATTAACTTGATCACGGCACGACATGACATGAAACCAAAATCATGACATGTTAGTCACGGTACGTTTTTTTTTTCCACTCTAGCAAGGGGCAGTAAGATAATAGTAAATCACGTGGAATGAAAGCAGTCTGTCTCTATAGTTTTTGAGCTGAGCTGAGCTCGAAGTTGTGTCAGATGATATTCATAGAGAAGTATACAAGATTGTATAGATGTTTCCTTACCGGGAGTACATCATGAATCCTGACTATTACATGCCTTTCAAACATTTATTTATTTATTAATTCCATAGGAGAGAAATGAGTTATTCCAAAACGAATAGATTCCTTCACATGGCGTTGAGAGAGAGAGGTCTGTCATTTGGATCTTATCTGGCTGCTGGAAACAGCTTGGGTCCAATGGTCATCGGATTCAAAGTGGTTCCAACGGGTTCTCTCATCGTCGGATCTGCTTTAGGATTCGGTCTTGCAATTTCACGTCTGCTTGAAAATACGTAAACGCAAATCCTAAAGCAAATCCGACGGTGAGAGAACTCGTTGGAACCACTTTGGATTCGATGGCCATCGAACCCAAGCTGATTTGGCTGCTATATTTGCTAAAATTATGAAATACAACAACTCAAATTCATCCTGTGTGAACTAAATTCTGTTCATCAAAAAAAGGTAAAATAATCCATTGTGATAACTACCTATGTTGATACGAGGTTCATGTTGTTTTATTATTTTTTCTCTGGTCTTTTTACTGGTATCAGTACTTTGAATTATTAATTTTGCTTCATGTGGACAGAAGCCTTCAGTTGGGATCACATTATTTTAGTATAATCTATCAGCACTTGACATTTGTTTATGGAAATTTCTGATCACAGTAGCTGGAAATTCATTGATGCTATACAATCTATTATCTATCATTTTACAAATTACTGAAACTATTTAACGTAACGCCAGCTGATTAATTGCGAGTTTAATATCGTTGCATCTGCCAACTAACTGGCACCCCAAAAGTAGAACATTGCACTTGAAGCATATTTATTTAATAAAGAAGTTTATCAATAATTTATTAGCAGAATGATTTTCATGTGTGAACACCTTTTGGCACCTTAATCTTGTGCTGGTAGCCTGGTACGGTGGTACCAATAATACAACACACAACTACTTGATATTGTTTGCCAAGTCACATCTTATAAGTCCTAATATGTACGTAAGTGGATTTAAATCAACTTCATTAATTGGTGAATAATTGCTGGAATATGCTTAAAATATTGTTATTTAAAGATTTTGTGTTCCAAAAGTGTCTTTATTTCTGCTTGGATATTTGTATTTGGTCAATGCTACATTGCTACTCTGTGAGATGTCAAGGTCTTGAAAATGTAAAAGAGATACAACCATTTTGACGTCTGTGCATTCGTACAGAAATCTTGATTTGTATGATCAAATCAAACTGTGGCTAAATAATGACATTTCAACAAATTCATGTACGAGTTTTGAACAAGAATGAATTTAGAACTGACATTAAAATAAGAAGACAAGAGATTGTATTTTATTGGGCAGTAAGATAATTGCTTGCATGACAGGTCTTATCCCCGTCATGTGTCCCGTTTCCTCCATTGAAAGTTTGCGTCTTGTCAAATTATTAACATAATTCTTAAGACAACAACCTCTAAACTAAAGAAGGGAAAAACTCTGTTATGACTCGCTCCGTTACGACATGACATGTGTGTGGATGAGGTGTCGTAATTTGTGGAAACTGACTTAAATTAAAAAAAAAAAAAAAAGTTAACTCTTATTTATAAACTTTTCGATATTTTTCTGAAATTTTTTTTTCAATAAACCGATTTTTTTAAAAAAAAAAAGAGGTTAAAGTTGATCACATGACTTAATGTAGCCAACTTTAACGAGTAGTACAAGAATATATGGGACAATATTTGCACGGATAAAAAGTGAGTTTCTGCAAGAGTATATCGACAAAAGATATTTTTTTTATTAGTGACAGGAGTATCTGTGAGAATTTATTGAAGTCGATTTGTCACAAATTAATTAACTTTTTTTGTAATTTAAATCAGTTTATTGAAGAAGAAAAAATTTAGAAAAATGTTGAAAAGTTTATAAATAAGAGTTAGTTTTTTTTTTTTTTAGTTTAAGTCAGTTTGCCACAAATTATTACACTTGATCGACACACATGAAACATAATCAGTTACGACATGACTTAGTACACATAGGACTAAGGTATCGTGATTACTGCAATGTCGTGATCATCTCTGTCATTTTGATCATGGTATGTGACACGAATTTACTTAAGTGCTCTAAACGCTTAAATAATTTCAGTTAACAGAAAATACAGAAATTAATGAAGCATCGAATATGATCCAACAAAAACATGCATTTCTTGTACCAATTGTCTTTTATATTATATTGGAAACTCTTCTTCTAGTTATATTTCATTTTTTTTCGTTGTCTTTCACATTGTATTAGTTGTATTTCATTTTCTAGTAGGTGTCTTTCATGTTCTACTTGTTATATTTCAGATACTTATGGTTGTATTTTATCTTTTTTTATTATTGTATTTCATTTTTTTATAGTTATATTTCATTTTGTAATTATTATATTTCATAATTTGCAGGTTATCTTTCATTTTCTTATAGTGGTATTCCATCTTATTTTAGTTGTCTTTTATTTTGTACTTATTGTTTTTCATTTTCTACTAGTTTTTCTCTATGTTCTATTGGCTTTCTTCCATCTACTATTGGTTATTTCATCTTTTTTTTTAAATTATTTTTTATGTTGTTTTACTTCTTTTTCAAGTTCTACTAGTCGTCTTTATTATTTTTCTAGTTGTATATCATCTTCTTCTCGTTCTCTTTTATCTTGTATTCTTTGTTTGTCATCTTTTACTGGTTATTTTTCATGTCCTTCTAATTATATTTCATCTACTAGTAGATGTATTCCAACTTTTTTCTGCAGGTTTTCATCTTCTTCAAATTTTCTTTTATCTTGTACGGGTCGTCTTTTATCTTTTTTCTGATTGTTTTTAATCTTGTACTAGTTGTCATTCATGTTATACTGGACGTCTTTCAGCTACTATTAGTTATATATATGTCATCGAACAAGATCTGACCTCGAGCATGACCCCAAGGCTGGTATGCATCGTCATCTTCCACAATCGTCTGAATTACATGACTAGATTGCTTGCCATTTAAATCGGTAAACAAGAGATAGCAGCAAGCCGGGATGACCTCCTTATTAGAAACCCTATCTTGAAACGAATGACAGTCAAGTTGGTATGCTCAAAAGATGAGCAGTTTTTACCTTAAACAATTAGAAAACTTTTTTTTTTTAAATTTTAATGATCACACCATTGTGATCATTAAACTAATAACTGTTTATAGATTTAAACTATTTGCATCCTTTGTCCGTGCAGGGTTGGAACCAAAGATATATTTATTGAGGATGCATATATGTCATATTAAATGTTGATAACTTGATAAAATTATAGTGATTATATTAAATAATAAATTGTAACTATTAAGAATAATTTTCAAAATTTTATAGATATGCTAAACATGAGCTTTTTAAAATAAAAATAATTTATATATAATTAAAGAAACTACATATCTATAATATATGTATGAACGAAGATTAGCACCTCGGTGTCAAAATAATTTTAACGCATCACATGAGTTGTCAAATATCTTTTCTGGTTCCTCATTCCACTTCAAAAAGTCATTACATAGAGAAAAAAAAGACCTCAGTGCATAATGTTTTGTGTGTGTGTGTGTGTGTGTGTGTGTGTCGCGTCATTATTTCATTACATAATGTGAAAAAATATTACTATCTTATGTTCACAATTAATTGGATGGCAATTTCCATTGAAAACCTCATGAAAACAACTATAATTATGTGTTAACTTTATATTTTGAGTTATAAAACTGAATAATTTACAGTATTTTTTTACGAAACGAAAATACTTTTGTTTTATGATGAATGGAAATTAACACACATGAATATTTATTGAGAAGGCTTAATTACAACATCATCATGAAAAACAAAGATGGCATGAAGTGTGAAAGCATCATCTAAGCATTAACTAAAACTGAAATCTGATAAGATTCGCTTGATATTATAATCTGCAGCAATATATCTTTGTATTAAAAGAAAAGAAAAAACGAAGAAGAATCTCATCGAGCAACAAAGACAGTTTTCTGATACTTGGCAAATCTTGTTGCTAAAGCTGGAACTACAAATTCTTTACGGTTATGTCGGAACAGTGATATGGTGCAGTAAGCCAATCTTTACGGGTCCGGATCCTCTAAATTAAGTAACTCAATCTTTGAGTTTTGGATTGAGACCATTTGGTTCGAATTCGTCGCTCAAGATTGTTTCGCGATTCGAATTCATATCTCGGGATGTGTGCACTCCACTTCAAATAGATTATCACGGATTCAAATTGAACGGTTCCGATTTAAAACCCAAAGATCGAGTTACTTCACTAGATCTGAACTCGTAAGCAAGGGCCGAGGTTCATGCATGTTGAGGAAATGAGATCAATTGATCTTCTATTTGTTGTCAAAAAAAATTATACTTGTAAATAATTTTGTATATATTTTATAGTAAATTTTTTTTTAATATTGTAAAATTGACCCATATATAATATGGAGATTATATATAATTGATAGTTATTTGTGTTTGATATTATAGTTTGAAAGTTCATCTCTGCTTCTGATGGTGAGTGAGACGAATTTGCATCCTCTTCTTAAACTTTTGAGTTTTTCTTGGAAAATCTCAACCGTTTAAATATGTTATGCACGAATCTCAAAGCACAAATAATATTCCCCTCCTGTGTTATCCTCGAAGAGTGTACACGTCAGTCATGCAAAAGTTGAGATATATCAGAGGACACTCACTTGAGTGAGACACCAACATCTGGCAGTGGCGTAATCAAGATTTCGATCAGAAGTGATCAAAATAAACCTACAAATTTCATCCAAAATTTTAAATATTTATGATATTTTTTTCCATATCCTTAATCAATTAAAAATAAAAAGGAACAATAAATAAATAAAAATAAAAAATAGGAAATGAAGGAATGAGAAAAAAGCAAAAAAGAAAAAAAATAAAAAAAAAATAAAGAAACTCATACAAAATCAGAAAACACAAAATTAAGAAAAATGGAGATGTCCGGGATGCCGAAATGGAGAGAGAAGAAAAAAAGAAAGAGAAATGAGAGTAAATGAATGAAAATGGAGGCATCTATACATTTCAAATAGAGGGGAGAGAAAAAGAGGAGCTGCTTTTCTCTCACTTAATCGGACATGTAGTTACTTATATTTAATATTTTATTGTATAGACATAACACATGATCACTTTGCTAATTCTTTGGCAGCTCATGTGCACCAAATTCAAACAGGTGAAGGGGTCATCTTCTACATCTATTATTTGAAAATGGAAGAAGAAAAGCTGAATCTAAAAAAATTATGAAATAGAAGAGAGAGATACAAATTTATCAAGTCAATTCCTTATGGCCAAAGGAAGAGAGGGTTGAGAAGAATACATTTACACATTTTCACGGTAGGAGCAGACAAAATTTATAATTTAAGGTGAAAAAAAACTCAAATATACATAGGTTAAGCTTGATTATCAAAATTCAGAGGTGGGTAACTATCCACCCCTGATTTACTGTAGCTCCACCTCTGACATCGATCTGGTACGACGGTACCCGTGCACAACTTCCATTTTCAAAGGGCAAATTCTGTACTATTATGTAATCATTGAGTTACACTTACACTGTGTTTTTCCATTCAGACTACAAAAAATTTGAAGAGAAAATTTAGGGAGAAAAAATGTAAATGGTTGGATGAGATCGGGTGTGATCCAAGTTGGGTCAATATTTTTTTTCCGTGATCCAACCCATGTGACATGATTAATTATCTATTTAAATTTTGATTTATGCAACTTAATTTAAATTAATATATAATTTATCTTACTTTGTATATAATAAATTTTAGTTAGCACAAAACTAAATCACAAAACACAATAAAATGGATCGATCGGGTTTGACCTGAATCCGATCTCACCCAAGTCGGGTCTAGATTATGAATCGAATCCTTCTAGGTACGTATAATTAAGTTCAGTTCAAGTTGAGTTGGGTCGACCTGTTCGGATCGGGTTAGAGAATGGCCAATGCAGAGTCTTGCTTTGTTGACAAAAAAAAAAAAAAAAAAAAAAAAAAAAAAAAAAAAAAAAAACTAAAAACTGAATTATAAGAAATTTAGCAAGTTCTTTTCCATTTTACAAATTTTACAATTGAATTTTTGGCTTTATATATATATATATATATATATATATATATACATTTTTTTTTTCATTTTCCCGACAAACAAAACCCAAGCCAATGCATGGATAATTAAGTGGGCTCGTATTTAAATTGTTTTGATTTGATAATGTCCAGTCGAACATTATCTTCATAGAATAAAATAGTTGATAAGCTTAGTTAGATGGATGCTCTCCGTAAATGCTTTAGTTTATGCGTATTATTGTCGCTTTCGCCAGCTCAAATTTGATGCATCCCCCCTCCAGCTAGAGATTCTGCGGAAAACTGTTCACTGAACAAAAATTAGCAAGCAACTGAAGAAGAAATAAGTTGGTCTCTTGATAGTTGGTATAATTTTTATATGGACCAAGGTTTTAAATAGATATTACCGCGTCAATTGCGAATATCGTAGCTATAACGAAAGTTATCATATATATTGTTTTTTTAATTATATTTTATATTTCTACTAATTATTAACATTATCTAAAGTCTTATAAAGTAATAAGTAACACAAAATTAATTAAAGAATTATAATATTCATATTGAACCAGTACAAAGTCCAAATTATTATTGAAAACATCCTGAATAATATTATAAAGTATCTATCATTTTTTCATTCAAAATAATCTAAGCATCATGACATAAATTATATATATTTTTATTTAAAAGAAAAATCAATTTGGACCTTGAAAAAATTGATCTTTAAGATTAATTTTCAGTTTAAGCCTTTATATAAAAACATATGTAGTATAGCATGCGCTATAGCGCATAGCGTTTAGAGCAGATAGCGGACCGCTATTAACGCTATAGAGGTCGTAGCTGAAATAACACAGTTTTATTTCATAACGTAGTGTTCAAGGTTCAAAAATGTTATAGCGCCGCTATAGTGCGCTATTTAGAACACTGTATTACGAACCATTATTAGTTGTAAAAATTAGAACTCTCGGACTAGCTCTTATCACGTCCACTTAATTTTTGAAATTAACAAAGCGTCATTTTAACGCGCTATTTAGAACACTGATATGTACCATTGTTATTTGTAAAAGTTAGAACTCTCGGACTAGCTCTTATCACATGTCCAATTCATTTTTGAAATTAACAAAGCGTCATTTTAACGCACTATTTAGAACACTGATATGTACCATTATTATTTGTAAAAATTAAAATTCTCAAACTAGCTCTTATCACATGTCCACTTCATTTTTGAAATTAACAAAGCGTCATTTTAACGCACTATTTAGAACACTGATATGTACCATTATTTTTTGTAAAAATTAAAATTCTCGGACTAGCTATTATCACACGTCCACTTCATTTTTGAAATTAATGGACAGATTTATCATTCCACGGTAGGCTAATATTTTAATTTAATTTAAACTAAACCGACGTATCAATGAATACTCCGATGTTAGAGATAGGATGCAACGAGGACTCAGATGCTACAATTATTGGGATGAAAAAGGATCAGATAGGTATCACATGTCCACTCCATATATAAATAATTTCCTAATATTTTTTTATTATTAATTAATGCAGAGATCAGATATGTAAAAAATTTCCTAATATGTTATTATTATTAATTAATGCAGAGATGAATCACGATGAGTAGTGAAATAAAATAAGAATTTTATTTTACTTCATATTTATATTTTCAATTTCAAAATTCAAACAAATAATTTGAACCTTTTAACACGATATTCATATTAAAATTTACTTGGAAGCCAATTTTTATTTACATTTTTTTTATTTCTTTACTATTTTTAAATAGATAGAAAATCACAGTTTAAATTTTATGTTTCATAATTTTTTGAAGTGAAAGTTCACCCCTTTTGAGGCAAAGTGGAACTGGACGCTTTGGTTTGAACACCACTCCATGCTACCTCCGTAGATGGAGTCCGCATTGTCTGCATTAACTCAAAATAACATTTTTGAGTTAATAGATATCATCCAATTGTAAACAGAGCAATCTGGCTTCAGTCTAAATATAAGAGTCTTTAATATTAGTGTGGATTTAAATTAGCACAAATTTTAAAATTTATCGGACAATCAAGATATATTAACTCAAAAGATTTCTTTTTAAGTTAATGCAGAGGATATGAATTTCCGAAGATGAGAGTTGCTCCTTAATCCTTATCTTTTATAACTAAATCAATGATTTCAGGATACAATTCTATAAAAGTAGGCAGCAGAGTAGACAGGTCGTCCACATTTGATCCACCACCCCCGAAGTAGTACTTTTGGGTTATCGGAGATGTCAAATACATCTTTAGGCCTTATTCGACATTAAATAGAAAGTTATTATTTATGTGAGAAAAAAAAAAAATTTTAGACTGAATTTTTTTTTTTACATAAACAGTAACTTTTAGTTCAAAATTTTTAATTTCTATTTCCATTTTTTTTTTCAATAGAGTTGTCGAACATGACCTAAAGAGCCGAAATTTTTAAATATACCATTATACCAAAAAAAATAAACCAAACCATTACTTTCTCTCAAAATTTTGAATTTTGATATGGCCGCATTCCCAAAATGCGGCCACTTTTCTGCGGGCCGTATCTAGGGGATGCGACCACCTTTTTTTTTTTTTTTTTTCTCTTCTTCATGCAGTTCAATTTGAACGGGAAAAAAAAAGGGATGGCCGCACCTAGGGGATGCGGCCATGTCAAAAATCAAAATTTTCAGAAGTTGTGGTTGTTTGATTTATTTTTTTTAAAAGTATGGTATATTTAAAAATTTCGGCCTAAAGAGTGAAGGCCCTCCTTCCAGAGGTTAATCAGTATATTTCTACTTTTTTTTTAACAAATAATAAAAGAGATTTTAAAAAATATTAACTTTTATTTTTAAATACATTTTAATATAAAAATTATATTTAACCTTTCAAATTTGATTATTTAGATTTTAAAAATAAAAATAAAGAGGAAAAGTAAATAAAGCTCTTATTCACAACTCACCGTAGCCAATTTCTTATTACATATTTTTTTACTGTAATTTTTATTAACAGATAAATAAGTGAAGAATTAGTCAGTGTTGTAAAATGCAGTCGCATGACCTGTATATATGGCTGCATATGCTTATGCAGTGGTCTTCCTCTGACAATGGTTTCCCATCTCCTGTTTTAGAATCCTTACAGAAGGCAAATACGGTTGATGGCGTTATTTTAAATTAATGTTGATATCTTTTTTATTGTTGTTTCTTTCATGTTAAAAGAGTAAAATGTTAAATTATTTTTCATAGATTTGATTTAGACATGCTTTAAAGATGAAAATTAATAATTTCCATCTTTATCTAAAAAAATATATAAATATATCTACAAAGGTAAATTACAAAAAGAAATTGACAATGTCATGAATCGGTTTTAAACTTATTATTATAAAATAGAAATAACCTAATTATGTTAAATAGAAATAGCTACTATTTGAGAAAACAAAACAGCATTTAATAACTAATTTGGGGTACAATGCGAAGACTGTAGTTTATCGAGTTTTTTAAAAAAAAAAATAGAAAAAGAATTGGAATATTGGATAGACAATAATCTCCAATTTTGTGCTCATCACTAGGAACAGAGTCAGACATTCAAACTATGGGGATCAAATGTAAATAAGAGTCAACCATATAAAAAATTTATGCTGCAAATGGGGATTAATTTGACAGTTCCATAACATTTTCTACTAAATTATATAGAAATTTACCAATAAATATATTTTTTAAAATAAATGCTGGTCAATTGACCCCATTTAGATAGAGTGTCTCTGCCTCTGCTCATCATGAGAAGTATTTATCATTATGTCTGAGATGTATTTATCATTGGGTGAGGGGATTGTTTATTTAATAGTCCTCAGTTGTGAGGGGACAATCCTGAAAAAAAAAATTGTGCGGGGATAATTGACAAATATTTATGAGAGGATTGTTTATTTAATGGTTCTCAATTGTGCAGGGATGATTAAAAAAAAAAGAAATTTTGTGCGGGGATAACTGATGAATTGATTTATTCTTTAAAAAATAGAGATCATTGCAGATGGATTAATACTTTGAAAATTCAAGATAAATACTTTGATGCTTCAAGTTAAATATTAACAGTTTACTAAACGTTTATTAATTATTGAGCGGTCCCCTCATGATTTTTTTGACAATTTGTGCGAGATTTTTTGCGGAAATTGTTATCAGAATTCTAATAATATTTGAAGGTGCTGGCATATACAGTGTGTAATGTAATAGATGAATTCCTACAATGACAATTTTAATCACTGACTATATGTACATATTTAATCATTTATAAAGGAAGTTGAACTATACAAAAACATAAAAAAAAAAAATTAAAATACATAATTAAAAAAAAATTATTAAAGTGGCTGAGCTCCCTTTAGTCTACATTAAGATCTGCCCTAAGTAGGGGTGTCAACGGGTACGATACGGGTCGGGTGGAGACATTTTCATACCCGTACCCGTTATGATAACGAAAAAAAATCTTTACCCTTACCCGTATTTTCAAATACGGTACGGGTCGGGTAAACAGATAAAAAAATGCCATTAACATTTCAATTTGTGTTTTCAATAAAATAATTTTTAAAATAAGAAAAAGTAATAATGAATACAACTAATTTGTATTATGAAAATTTAATAAAATACAAAAAATTTATTGTATTATGTATCATCTTCATACAAATATATATTTATATATGTAATTTTATTTTTTTTAAATTATTTTATACTAAAACGGGTAAGATAACGGAAAAAAATCATTACCCTTACCCATACCTGATTAGCTAACGGAATAAAAATCTTACCTTTACCCGTGTTTTCGGATACAATACGGGTCGGGTAAATGGGTAAAAGGGTGCCATTGACACCCCTAGCCCTAAGTATATCTTTTTTTTTTTCTTTTCTGTTAATTTTCTCAAAGTAAAATATCTCTGTCTGTGTGTGAATTCTTTTCTTTTAGCTTTGGTAAAGGTGTAGATATATTAATTATGAGAGATGGAACCAAATGCACTCAATCAATGGCGCATTTGTCTATTAATCCACTATTAGTCCAGTACTGGTCCCTCTTTGCCAATCTTAGAAAACACAAAATATCTTTATTTAAATACTATATAAAATGGTGCTAATTCAATCTTTCTCAAAAGAGAAGTTTGAGTTTGAAGTCTTTAAGAAGTGAATTTGAATTTGAATTTGTCGAGTATCGGATCTGTCTGATGCACTTTAAAATTTATATGCGTTCTATTTTAAAATTTATGCACACAAATCTTAAAACATATCGAACAACTTGGATATCTATTTGAATCAACTTTACTTTCTCTGAACATCAAATCCAAACTACACTCCTCTCAAAATACCATCTTATACACACAAACAAACAATATGTTTTTTCTTTAACACTTTATAAAACCAAAATGTTGAATTTTCTTTTTTCTCATTGTGTTTAAAATATCTTTTTGTTCTCATTGTATTATATGACAGCACAGAATGATGCTTGGTAGCATATTAGGTATAGGTTATGAAATTTTGGAAAACACCAATCATTTTATATATGAAGGTTCCAATTATATTGATATTTTAGCATTCAAACTGCAAGTTATGTTATTGACAAAATAGTACTACTTAAAAAGTAGTTATTTTTTCTGTCAAAAAAGATAATAAAGGAAAATTAAAAAAGAATTCCTATAAAACTTATATATTTAATTCATGTCAATCTAGAGAATAATATTTTAATCCGACTAATCCTGTATAACAGGATTACAATTAATTAACAATGTCATATCAATTATGTGCACACAAAAAATGGTAATATCCACATTCCACATGCAACACTAAAAAGGGGAAAAAAATACAAAAAGGTTGTTTTTTGTCCTTTCGGGAGCAGTTCCATAAAATAAAATGAAAAATCAAATTCTTGACCGACCGAATATATATTTGAGAAATGTTTCTGTACCCCGAGCCATCAAATCCGAGCCCGTCTCCGAACTGGTTTAATTGGGTTTAACCATCCGCTAATAACGATAATTTATTAATTTTTCATTAATTAACGAATTGTTGTTTTAACACATTGCAGTTTTACATTGATTGCTTTAAATGTTAGCTTTGCATGCTTTTGTCTTGCGCTTTAATTTCGTGGACAGTCTGTTACAAACAGTTGTAATCACCAATCTCCGAATTAGTCCCCCAGATTGTTAACAGTCCTCTATTCATTAATTAACTACTTACTTGAATGTACTTTAAAGTACAATTTAAACCCAGTTAGCTCGGGGATGTGATGGGGGATTGGTTCTAATTTTAATTATGCAAATTAACAGCATTTTATATTTAATAACTAAAATACAATCTCCATTTTAAACAAGTAATCCATTAAATGAAGATTTTTCAATGTTTGTAAACACATGTTTATATGCTTTAAAATATATTTGAAGAATAAGTTTTAAATGTATTTGTAAACACAGGTTTATATATTTGTAACACAGATTTTTTAATTTTTGTAAACACTGGTTTATATGCTTTAAAATGTGTTTGTAAACACAGGTTTATATGCTTTAAAATGTTGTTTTCTTGCCAGTATATATTGGTTTACTTGCACAGGTTTATATGCTTTACACACAGGTTTATATGCTTTAAAATGTTGTTTTCTTGCCAGTATATATTGGTTTACTTGCACAGGTTTATATGCTTTACACACAAGTTTATATGCTTTAAAATGTTGTTTTCTTGCCAGTATATATTGGTTTACTTGCACATGTTTATATGCTTTACACACAGGTTTATATGCTTTAAAATGTTGTTTTTTTGCCAGTATATATTGGTTTACTTGCACAGGTTTATATGCTTTACACACAGGTTTATATGCTTTAAAATGTTGTTTTCTTGCCAGTATATATTAGTTTACTTGCACAGGTTTATATGCTTTACACATAGGTTTATATTGTTTTGTAAACAATTGTTATTTCGAAGTAGTAGTTTCAATGTTATTTAATAGAGTTTTACATGTTTAGAAATTGGCATTGTTGGGACAAGTTCTAAATTTATGATTGTTTCGAAGTAGTAATTTTATTGTTATTTAACAGAGGTTTGCATGCTTAAAAATTGTAATTGTTGGGTTTTGACTAACATAAAATAATTGATGAGGCTGCTAACAATTGTTATTTCGAACCTGTAACACTGTGAACTTTAAAATTCAGATTTAATTATAATAATAAGTGGTTAAATCGAATAATATATATATACGTATATACGAAATTAGTGACGTGGATGGTGAACAATAATAATACGATTAATTGTGTTCAGAAAGAGGAGCAATAGGTGTTATATAAATCATTTAATCAATATCGAACAAGTGGAGGGTTTATTTTGCAAAAAGACCACTTACAAGTGGGGTCCCCTTGTCATTCTTTCCTCTTTCCCCCTCCTTCCTTTCTTTCCCTGCACCCCATCTCTTTTTCTCTTTTCTCCTTCCCTTCCGCCAAGAGAGAGACAACGAGAGAGTGAGAGAGAGAGACAACCCCGGTGACCGTATTGCCCGAAAACGGAGATTTAGGAAGAGGAGCTCAAATCTCGCACATCCATCCGTTCCATTGGTGATTCCCCTTTCTATTTCTCTCTCATTTCTTGATTCCGTGTTTTTAGGGTTTCGATGAAAACCCGTAGAATCGTACCAAATTGATTATTCCGTGCCTTTGTTGTTTCTAAAGTGTAAATTGACTGATTCCGTGTTCCAAAGTGCAACCAAATTTCCAATTTACGGATTTTCCCAAAAAATTGATTAGGGTTTAAATTGTAAAAGTGTCGGAATTTAATAAACTGACCTATGTATAGATCCTAACGAGCACGGCTAGCGGGATTGACGAGCTTACCGAGTCGCGAGATCGCGGACCCTCTACGTGCCCTACGAAACCAGGTGCGGGGGTTCACGGGATCTGTTTTGGGGTTTATTCGTAGAACTAAATAACGGTGCATATTATTATATTATGTTGATTGCTTGATTTAAATAAACTGTGCATAGCATGTTGAATCTCTGATTGAAAGCATTTGTTGCCGCATTGCATTAATTGTGATATTAGTGTAATTGAATTGTATAACTGTTATGATTCTCATGTTGGTACGGTTTATCGATTGTTGATCTGTCGTTTTGAATAAGTGAGTGGAACCACAGTATGACTTGGATTGATTGTGTGAAGCGAACAGTGTATCATAGTGGAAAGTCTAGCTAGCTACTAGACTTTCATCCAGGACCCTTATGCGCATCTGGAGAATGGCCCTAGTGAACCCAGTACCGGTTGGGTAAGGGAAGTGCAGTGTAATTTTAGGTAGAACTGTGGTTCAGTGATTCAGTGAAAGTGTCAGTGATTTCTTTTTGAGAAAAGTGATATTCTGTTGCATATTCGCGGAATATGCCCGTGTATATTTTAAGTGATGAATTGATGAAATTGTATGACTTGAAACCAGAAAATAGAACTGTTAAGCCGGAGGTGACCGATAGTTGATATCTGTACCTCATAACCAGACCTATATATATTATATCTGTGAAACCAAATCTTTCTGGAAATTCGTTGATTAATGTTGATGAGATGTAAATTGAAATCCGTTTGAATCTATTCCCGGTACATGTGCATTTATGATTATTGGAGAATAAATAAATAGATGTCCTATTGCTAGTGTATTTAGTTCTGGTGATGGATTTCTCACAAATCCAGTAGCCCTTTAAATTCCGCACTGAGAAAACGGATGACAGGTTTTCTCACCCCCTCCCCTCGGGGAATTTTTCCCTTTGAATTGAAATGTGCAGGTAAACGCGAGTGAAGTGGGACTCGGGCTCGACGCGTGAGTTTAGGCCGAACTAATAGGTTATGCCAAACCCTTTTTATGCCATTTTGAATGTGTAGTTGAAACCGTAGTCGGTTATGTTGATGTATAGGTTATTATCGAACCGTATTATGTTATAAAACCCTAACGGTATGTTTTAAATGGTTGTTATGATTTAAATGTTGAAATTGCATGTTAAACGTCATTAAAATTTCTGGTGAATGGGGAATAATTGTTTAGTTATACGGGGATTTGATCGGATTTGAAAACGGGGTGAAATTTCACGAAAATGGGCAAAGGAATGAAAAACAGTAACCTTATTGCGGGCCGCAATAACCCTATTGCGGGCCGCAATAACCCTATTGCGGGCCGCAATGAGAGTAGACAGAGAAAAATTCGCAGCCCAAAAAGCCAACCAGGTCATTGCGGGCCGCAATAAATTAATTGCGGGCCGCAATGAATGGAGGCAGAAGCGCTTTGCAGAGGCTGAGAATTTTGGAATTTGTTGCGGGCCGCAATGAATGGAGACAGAGGAAAATTTCAGAGGCTGGAAATTTTGGGAAGTGTTGCGGGCCGCAACAGCCCTATTGCGGACCGCAATGGGTTCTGAAAAATGCTGTTTTCGGGTATCACTTAGTCAAATTAAATCGGTTTTGAACCAAACTTGTTTTAAATCAAATCATATGATAATTTTGACTAATCTGGGTCGTCGGTTAAAGGATTTTCATGCAATTTGACTTCTCCAAAATAAATTTTCCGGGCTCTATTGAGCGGTGCTTCGTAACCTCAGACAACGCTCGCAGGGGGCTGCCGCCCCCCTGCCACCCCCCGCATACTCCTAGAAGCGGGCCCACACACATAAACATAACAATTTATATATAAATCTACATGAACAAACCGCATTTTAAAACAAAACTGCACGACCCCCTGTTCCGGGGTGTGACAGAACCAGTAGTTTCATTGTTATTTAATAGAGCTTTGCTTGCTTAGAACTAGTAGTTTTGACTAACATAAAATTCAGAGCTGTAGACATTTTGGTGGGGGACGCGCTCGGGTATTGGTACAAATTTAGAGCTTTAAATTTTATGCTCGGGGATGAATTCGGGGATTCGTTTTTATTTTAAAAAATAAAAAATTAACTCATTTACAATGAAAGTTAAACACTTGAACGTAGTTGTTTAAACGCTTTCCTTTATATGTTTAAATTATTCGATTGTTTCGCTGCATTTGGTGGTGCCTTTGTTAATTTTGTTAACATAGCGTTTTTCTCTTCATGCAGCAAAATTATGTATAATAAAGAAAGATTGATACTGTTATTGCGCTGTATAAAGTAAAACCTGATCTTTTTATCGCCGATATTCTAGAAGGTTGGGGGACGCGTGTGGGTACTTTGTTTGGGATACAATTATCAGCTTCCTTATTTTAATCCTCATCTCTCCCAAATAGTCTCCTTCTAGTTTTGCCTGAAATTTTTAAAAATATCATATTCCAAAAAAAATAAATCAAACAACTACATTTTCTGAAAAATTTGAATTTTAATACGGCCGCATTCATTAGATGCTGTCATCTTTTTGTGGGCCGCATCTAGAGAATGCAAATCATTAATAGAGGCTACATCTCCTAGATGTGGCCAATTTTTTTTTTGGTTTTTCGAAATTGATGAGAAGAAAATAAAAACAAAATATGCCGTGTTTTGAGTTGAGAAAAGCAATTATGATTACAATAATGCCCAAGCAACCACCGCTATGTTTTTCCCAAAATATATATATATATGATTACAATAAGGGATTATTGCTACCAATTAAGGTATATTGCTATTTCTTGATTTTTCTACAAAGATTCACCAACTAATTGCTATTTGCTACCCTGTTTTACTTCGGAAAGACGTGAACACAGGCATATCAACTTTTGGTATTTGTTGTTCGTCTTTATTACTTTAGACTACGAGCTTGATCTTTTTGACAAAAACCACGCTCCACCTCCTCAATCAGGATTGGAAGGGCTTCAACCCAGGGCGGATCCATAATTTTTGTCAAGGGAGGGCAAAAAATATCGAATCGGATTTAAATAATTAATCTGGTTTAGATTCATTAACTAATTAGGTATTTGATTAAAAAAACATTGCTTTAACTTGTACTTTCGAACACTTTGACTTGTAATTTCTAATTTTCTAACCTATAATTCTAATTATCAATCATAATTTAAAAAATTTATTTTAATTTAAATTTTAAATTTAGTCCAAATTATAATTCAAACATTCAGAGAAGAGAAAAGGCAAAACTCAAAATTCAGGAAAGAGGGGCAGCTCCCCCCCCCCAAACACTATAGATCTGCCCCTACTTCTACCTATTTTGATTCTCGATTTGCAACGTACCTGGCTATTTGGAACTAGCCCAAGGTACAAATACAAACTTGGTTAGAAAGAGGCTATTTGAGAGAGACGATGGTTAGACTGAAAGGTATATTTGTCATTGCAAAATTTTAAATTAATAAATAAAATATTAAATGAATAAAAGGGGATGGTGGAAAAAAAATTTTAATATATATGGAGATATAGGATGTTTTGATATTTTAATGGAGATATTGACTATGTTAGAAGTTTACATGGGTACACAGGAAATTTTCCCTTTATACACCTTGTTTGGATGGAGAGTAGAGGGAGGGAGGGAATGGAGAGGAACAAAAAGTTTCCGTTGAATCGTGTTTGATTGATAAAATTATGTCAGAGATGAAGGGTACAAGGGGTGAAAGATTTAACATTGTATCATTATAATTAATAGAATCGGTTTTCGTCCCAAATTGAAGTGTAATGGATGGAAAGAAGTTTTATTACAAATATTTAAAAAAAAAATAACACAAATGTCCAACCATATATCTTACATATATAATTCTCATACAATATTTTTTTCTCAAATCTACAATAGTCACCGAATTTCTCATTAACCTCCTAAATTTTAATCAACCAAATAAAAAATAAGACGGAAAAAAAAGTTAAATTTATTTTCTCTCATTAATTATTTAAGCACGAAGAGGTTAAATATGTTAATCTTTATTTCTATTCCACTCCATTCCCTTCTATTATTTACTTACCATTCCTTCCTCTACACTCCATCCAAACAAGGTGTTAATATTTATTGAAAGGAAAAAGATGATTTTTTTTTACAAGAGTTATAAATAATTTTTTCCATTTGGCTTTCGAATTCATAACCTTCTATATAAAGATCATGTGTCTTTGTCACTAGACCAAATGCTAATTTTGTTTGATAGGTATTGATTTGGTTATTCAAAAAATATTTAAAGAAACTAAATCAATGATTCGATTCCTTTCTATAACATCATTTTTTTAAAATTTTCTAATTCTTTATAACATATTTAATACCTTTCTAATTTTTTTTTTTTTTGAAAAATAAGTAGAATTGACACTTGAAACAATACTTCACATTTATTAGTAGATAACGAAACCACCATCAATTCTCTCGTACTATTGCAAAGACTTTCGTATTCAAATAAGTAAAAAAGCAATAAAATGTTTGAGGACTATATGAACATTTTTTTTCCGGAAATTTAACTTTTTAAAACAAATTTAACCATTTAAGGACAAGCCATTTGACGGAGGGATCTCGATCAGTATTGACTTGCACATGGCAATGGCAATGACGCCTGTACCACACCTAGTAATAACAAATCCAATAGATATAAATTTGTATATTATTGCAATCTAAGAGTGGTGGTGTTCCTTTTGAAAAGGTATAAATTTTGTAATAATATATGCTAGTGGATTTTATTTTTTGTATTCTTGCAATCTAAGGTTGGATTTGTTTCTTTCGAAAATATCTAAACCAAAAGCAATTGCTCCCTAGAAAGGTCCACAAAAAAAAGTATCATTGCAATTGCTTCTCCATCCTGCTCCCATAAAGCTTTGTTGTAACCGAGCGACATCTGGAAATCTTTTATAAATCTAAAGGTAAAAGCTTCTTATTAAAATAAAAAAATATGTATCCCTTTTTCCCCGTGTGAATGGATTTTCATTTTTAATTGATTGATGTATCATGAAAAAAAAGTAGAATATAGCAAATAGTTTCTTATGAAAATAATTCTCATCAAACTTATCGGAGTTATTAATTTCGGTTCAAAAGTTATTTTTATATAAATATAGAAAATATTGTGACCTTTTTATTTTTGAAAAAAAAATTGCTATGACAAAAGTCAGCCAAAATAATTTCTCATCAAAATTCTTTTTCAAAATGAATACAATATCTTAGAATTTAAATGTATTAGAAGGATCATAATATTTTTTTTATTTACTAAGGAGTGACTTTTGAATCAAGATTAATGACTTAGATTTAAAACATTTTTTTTCAATAGTATACAAAGAAATATTTTTTTTCAGCCTAAAAAATGTTGAACCAAGCTATATGTCATAGTCTTTCTAATAAATTAAATTGTGTAGCATTCCATCTATTTTTAAAGAAATATATAAAATATTTCTAATATTTTAATACAAAAAATAATAAATCATAATATTTTCTATTTTAATTAAAAAAATAAAAAAAACTTAAATCCGGACAATAATTCTCCAGAAAGAGAACACTTGAATCCGAATAATTATTCTTCAAATTGAGGAGAATTGGAAATAATTCAAAAACGGATGCAGATTGTTAAATTTTGAAATTTTCTAAATATCAGTAAAAAAATTCGACTAAATTTATTTATGTTTAGAAAAAAAAAAGTATTGCAAACTAATGACACAACTCCTTACATTTAATTTGCTTCTTATAAGCGAATTCGGATCACCCCAAGTACCCTGACTCAAGCAACTTACAAACGGACTATCCAAATTAGTTTTTTTAACTTGGCATGAAGCTCAAAACAGATCTCTTATAATTTTTATAGACACCAGATTGATTTTGATTCGTCTAGAATTAATCTGAATCGTCCATTTATAATTTGTTTGGGTCAGGTACCAGGGAGGATACAGATTCCTTATAATTAAGAGGCAAGTTGATATCTAGGGCTGTCAATGGCACTCTTTTATTTGTTTATCCAATTCGTATCATATTCGAAAAGATGGATATGAATAAGATATTTTTTTGATAAATTTATAGAGTATGGGTACGGATAAAGTTTATTTCATACATGTTATCCAATCAAATAATTATAAAAAAATTATATATATTATACATATTAATGAGCAATAAATATTCATTCTCCAACTACTCTCGATAGTTGTTTTACACTTAATTAACTATTAAAATGTATAAATAAATTCCAACAAATTCCAATAAAATTTAGACCTTCACAGTATGTATATGTGTGTGTATAAAAAATCAATGCGTTTTAATATCTTATTTTGTAAATAATAAAACTAATTATTATATTTACATTCCTCGTTATTTGAACATGAGCATAAAGATCTTTATGACACAATTAATAACTCTATTAATTTTCAATTAGATCTTGCTCTAGCTTCTTTAGAAGTTATTACTTCATTAGTAGCTCAACATATGTACTTTTTACCTGCTTATGCATTCATCGCACAAGACTTTACTACTCAAGTTGTCTTATATACTTATCACCAATATATTGCAGGGTTCATCATGACAGGAGCCTTTGCTCATGAAGCTATATTTTTCATTAGAGATTACAATCCAGTCAGAATGAAAATAATATGACAATTAAAACGGATAAAAATAGAGTACAAATAAGATAATTCATAATATATAAGAATAAATAACAAACAAAAATAATTTATAAAGGATGATACGGTTATAAATATGTTTCCCGACTCTTATCGTACCCATTGACATCCCTATTAATATCCGTTGGCTGAAGTCTTCGTTTTCATTTTATTTTTATTGAAAATCCGTAGGCTAGGTAGGGGTGTAAACGGAGCAAATTCAGACCGGATAATGCTAATACCATATCCGTATCCGTTTTTCAATGAGCGGATATGGATACGGATACGGATACAGATAGTAAACGGATATCAAAATTTAAAACCATATCCGCCTTAAACAAATATGGATACAGAGCGGATAATCAATGGATACAGATTCAAATACAAATACGAAATGAATAATTGTCGGATAATTGAGTTATGCACTTTAAGACACAAAAAAGTAACTTGTTGTCTTGAAACAATGACTAAAATCAATTTAGCATAGACTAAAAATATACTACATTTAGTAACTAAAGTCTTGAATGAAAAAAAAATGGAGATAAAAAAAGAAAGAAATTGCATTAGATTAAATTGAAAATCATATCGTATTATCTTTAATACCACAACCAATTGAAATGAATATGGGATAATATATAACAAATTCTATTCGGAGCAGTAAAGTTAAAGCTAGTTGGAAATAATTTTGGATCCGAATAATTACTGATACGGATATTCACCTTCATGAAATTATTCAGATCTGTGTTCGCCATTTTTTCACCATATGCAAAAATTATCCGTATCCATATCTGTAATTATCTGTATCTGTTTAATCCAGATTCAGGTAATCTCCTAATACGGTGCGAATATAGAGTGGATTATTCGTATCCGTTTACACCCCTGATGCTAGGGCTTTGTCATATTTGAATTTTTTTTTTATAATCCATAATTAGAAAAAGATTTTTATCAAACCAATATGACTATTTTTATTTTACAAAAATTATAAGAACTGAAATGTCATTTTGGTCCCGTAATTTTTTTTGGAACCGAAATAGCAATTCAGTGTCATGTATTTTTCATAAATTTTCAATGTATTTTTTTCTCGAAATATGTGAAAATAGTTAGGACCGAAATGACATCTCGGTCTTTATGGTTTTTTTAAAAACAAAACAATCAAGTTGGTTTAGTAAAATTTATTTTTTTTATTTATGGTTTCTAAAAAAGTTTCTTCATATATATTTCCTCGTAAATAGACTTCCGGAATATTTACTCCATTTTTCTTTGAACTGGAGATAAATGTAAATAGTGTTTGAGAATTGAGAACGATGGAGATCTTGAGCTGATAGGGATACTCTTAAGTTGCATCAAAGCCCATACCTCCTAGATAGAGATATATAGTCATATGCTTTTTAGTTAGTTGAACTAGATCACTATATGCACATAAAAAACACCAGTTGACAGCAGTTTATATGCTCTCCTAGGTTACACAAGGTCACAAGCTACTTGAGATAAACAACTGATTCTAGATTATTTATCCTCTGCATTACCTCAGATTTTGTGTTTGAAAATATCGATCATTTCCACCCGAATTCGAGTCAATCCGGTCCAAATTTTTAATGCATCGCTCCTTTTAATATTTGTGCCAATACAGATCAGACAATTTTGATTCGTTATGCAGAATATCAAAATTTAAATTAATGCAGATGTTAAAAATAATGTAGTAGTCGAGGATCAATTTCAGTCATTTATTATTGATCGAGTGGCTTAGATTAAATCAAGAAGCATACCAGTATTAGTAGATAGAATAGAAATAGTACCAATGATACAATTAGGGGCCGATTTTTTTATTAATATAAAAAAAAAGATAAATAAATATCAAAATAGAGGTAGAATTTCGTAAAATTTCACAATATAAGAAAAACGTGATGGAATATCATGTCTACTGGACGTTATAAACTATCACATCCAACTAATCTACATTGTAAACTCCTTCATTTGTTAATTAACCAAAAAAATTATATATATATATATATATATATATAGAGAGAGAGAGAGAGAGAGAGATGGGCTATGATGAGTTGCGAAGTAAAGTGACTATTTTACTTCACACTCATATTTTGCGATTTGAAAATCCAAACGACCGATCCAAATCGCTCAACATGATCTCCATACTGAAATGTGCTTGGAGACCAAATTTTATATTTTTTAGAATTTTTTTACTATTTATTAAGCAATTTTAAAAATCGTTGATCTGATGGTCCAGAAATTTTTACTGTTTTTACTGTTCATAGAAAAACAACCGTTTTCAAAATTGCTTAATAAATAGTAAAATAAATTCAAAAAAATGTAAAATTTGGTCTCCAAGCACATTTCAATATGGAGATCACATCTAAAGTTCGGATTGGTCGTTTGGACTTTCAAAATAAAAAATACGGCGTGAAGTAGAAACGTGTTTTACTTCGCGACTTACCGTAGCTTATCTCTCTCTCTATATATATATTACCGGACGTGATAGTATTTCATGTCCAACATAAAATTTCTGCTTTGGTCATTAGTTTACGTTTTAAATTTTTAAGAAAACCAACACAGTGGACAAATTGAATTGTTGGCATGTTTTGGCTGGACGTGATATTCTATCACGTCCAGATTTCTTTTTAATTAATTAACAAGTGCGGTATTTAATTAGCTAGACGTGATAGTTTATAACATTCAATGGACGTAATATTCTATCACGTTCTTCTTATATTTCAAAATTTCACGAAATGCTACCCTATTTTGATATTTCTTTATTTATTTTTCTATTTGTAAAAAAATCGACAATTAGGGGTGTCAATGGCACCCTTTCATTCATTTATCCAATTCGTACCATATCCGATAAGATAGCTATGGGTAAGATTTTTTTCATAAACTTATCGGGTACGGGTAAAGATTTGTTTTCATTATCTAAATGAACGGGTAAAGCCTATTTCGTACCAGTTACCTGATTGAGTAATTATCAAAAAAAAAATATTATATATATTAATAAGTATTAAAAAGAGTACTTTAATTAGTTTACTTGCGTTTAGTATGATCATAATTTTTTTCAATAAAGTACTATCTGTATGAAATGAATGCATATGTTTTATCTAATATATAATAAAAATAAATAATATATTAGTATTACATATTTTTTACCGCTACCGTTTCATTATCCGACAACTATAATAAATAAGAATAAAGTACGAGTAAGATAATTTATAGTAGATAAAAAAGAGTACGAATAAGGATATAAAAATGCTTTTTTCTGACTCTTATCATATCCGTTGACACCCGTAGGTACAATAAAATAACCATTGGACATTGTAGTATAAACCGAGACTAGGAACTTTGTAATAACATAACTTTTGTTCAATAACAAATATACTCATCAGAAATCATAAAAATCAACAGCAGACGATATGAATTCACTGATTCTACATGATTTTCATCCAAAAAAAAAAAAAACCAGTGATTGCGACTGGAAAGCAACATCACTGTATTTTTCAGCAACTATTTAAGAGAGAATAAAAAAATCATAACTGTTAGTGTCTGATATTTAACGGTATTAAATCCATGATGGCAACAAAATTAAACAGAGATCTAGGTTTTACACTAAAATGTGGTATCATGTAGGGACATATGAAAGAGTCTGTATCTGTTGCTAATTGTTGTAGTGATAATGCCGAAATTTTTAAATATACTACTACTTCAAAAAAAAAAAAAAAACTCTCGTTTCTAGAAAATTTCATTTCTACCATGGCCACACTATACGGATGCGGCTCTATTTACTGAGGATCATACTATGCCCATGCAGCCCAAGATACAGATCCGCATCCTCATAGTTTGGACCCCTTTCTAGGGCCGCATCCGCATAGTACAGCCATGATGAAAACTAGAATTTACAAGAAACAAGGGGTTTTTTGTTTATTTTTTTTAAACAAATGGTATATTTAAAAATTTCAGGTGATAATGGATGTACCATAGTGGTCCTACGTAATTCAATTTACAATTGAATGATTTAAATTAAGGTTCTAAATAGTGATTATCACGTTATCATAAAAAGATTAAAAAACAATTATTGTGAATAGTGTAGTTATAGTGAAAACTATCTTACATAACATTTTATTTTTCAAAAATTATATTATATAATTCTACTAATTAATTATTAACATTATCTAAACTCTCATATAGCAATAAGTAACATCAAATTAATTAAGAAATTATAATATTCATATTGAACCAGTGCAAAATTAAAATTCCTATTCACAATAGCTTTAGTAATATCATAAACAATATATCTTTTTTTTATTCAAAATAACCTAAGCATCATATCATAAACTAATTATTTTACCTTCTATTCAAAATTACATAAGTAGCATGTCATAAATTATCTATATATATTTTTTTTTAGAAGCAAAAGTAATATGGGCTTTAAAAAAAATTGGTCCTTAAAAGAATTTTTCCATTTTGATCTTAAAATAAAAGTCTATATAGCGGTTGTAACTGAAATAATGCACTTTTATCTCCAAACTATGCTATTTGCGCTACACAATATGTGTTATGGCGGACCACTATTACTGCTATAGCAGTTGTAGCTGAAATAACGCACTTTTATCTCATAACTTAGTATTTAAGGTTCAAAAATACTATAACGCACTATTTAAAACACTGATTTAAATACAAAAGTTTGATTCTAATCATACGGAAATAAATTATGGCACATCTAGCTAGTATCATAATTTTATATTTTTATGGCTGCAAATTGTAAAATATACATGTGCAAAATATTATTAAGGGATCAGTCGTAAAATAAATTGAGATGATCATAAATTGACTAATGATTTATGAAGTTGCGGCCACCTAATCAATAATGAGTTAGGCTAATATGACACTAGCGTTATATAAAACTAAATAACACCACATCTTAAACCCTTAGATCTATTTTAAGATCTGTAATATCTGCTTTTACTGTTCAAGCACTTCATTTTGTACAGATCTTAAAGCAGATCTAAGGATTTAAGATGTGGTGTTATTTAGTTTTATATAACACTAATATCATATTAGCCCAACTCATCAATAATTTAGACATATTGGTCAAATTAAAAAATGAAAGTTCAGGGCTTTAGGCTGACTTTGAAAGGTTTTGAGCTGGTTTAAACTTTAAATTATCAGGCCCCTCAATTTATATGTTTTAGCCAATAAGAACCTAAAACTATATCTTTGTTTTAATGAGGTTCTAAACTTTTTTACTTAATCAAGTGACGGAAAGAAAGTAACTTAATCCAAAATTTGGACAAACATTTTCTCTGCATTTACGATAGGAGCATGTTCGAGTAGCACGGAATAATACGAGACACGAGATTTTAGAATTTAATTTTAAAATTCACAAATGAAATTATACAAGGATAAATTGTTCAATTGTACTGTGAAATCACTGAAAATTTTACACTTTTGTAGATTATATGGTAGCTCTTGTTGTAAAAAAAAATATATATATATATATATATATATATATATATATAGGGCACGGTTAAATTGCTGCCGGCAACATTTCAGTCGGAGGTGTTGCCGGGGCTTTTTTTATTTTCTAATGTTCAAACAACAAATCTAAACTGTTAGATGTTTAATCTATATTATAATCTACTTGGAGACCAAATTTTACATTTTTTGAATTTTTTTTACTATTTATTAAGTTGGTTTGAAAACCGCTGATTTCAATGCTGCAGAAATTTACTGAAATCAGCGGTTTTCAAACTAGCTTAATAAATAGTAAAAAAATTCCAAAAAAAGTAAAATTTGGTCTCCAAGTAGATTATAATATAGATTAAACATCTAATGGTTTGAATTTGTTGTTTGAACATCAAAATTTACGATATTGCCCCAGCAGCACCTCCGCTGAACTGCTGCCGGCAACAATTTAGTTGTACCCTATATATATATATATATAGAGAGAGAGAGAGAGAAGGAGATTGGCTATTCTACTTCCATAAGTATATGTAGGCATATGCTTATAACTCGTTTTTGTGTTTTCAATGTTTAAATGGTCGATCTGAAGCGCTCAACATGTTCTCCATGTTAATGTGCTTGGAAACCAAATTTTATATTTTTTGGAATTTTTTTTTACCAAAACAGTCATAAAACGAAGTTTTTTAAATTTTTTTATCAAAACAGTCATAAAAAATATTTAAAAAATAATAAAAAAATATGAAAAACTCTGTTTTGAAAAAAAATAGTAAAATCCTGTCATAAAAATACCAAAACCGTTGGATTAGTGAATTTCAAAGTGGCTTAATAAATAGTAAAAAAATTCAGAAAAATGTAAAATTTGGTCTCCAAGCACATGTTAATATGAAGAACAAGATAAATAGTTCAGATCGACTTTTTGGATTTTAAAATTTCAAATTTGAACCTGTAGCACTTCGGCCCATATGCTACTAAATGCATATTAGTCTCTCTCTTTATATATGTATGTATGTAGAGGAGGGTTCAAATGCCTCCATCATGCCTCCATCTCTCTCCATTATTTTCGAAGTTCAAACAGTTGATTCGAACCACCCAACCTAACCTTCATACTAAAATATGTTTGGAGACCAAATTTTATATTTTTAGGAATTTTTTTACTATTTTTTTAGATAGGTACAAAATCAGTAAATCTGAACCATCTAAAAACAGTATTTTTGTACCTATCTAAAAAAATAGTAAAAAAAATTCCTAAAAATATAAAATTTGGTCTCCAAACATATTTTAGTATGGAGGTTAGGTTGAGCGGTTCGGATTGACTATTTGAACTTTGAAAACAATGGAAAGGATGGAGATATGATGGAGACACAAAAATATGGAGGCATTTGAACCCTCCTCATGTATGTATTATATTATATTATCCTCCTAAAAAGGCATCTTCAGGGTATGATATTTTATTTTTATGTTATTTTAATTACTCTATAAAAGAGCCAAAGGAATTGTTGCGTCCAAACATGAAAGATCTTAATTACTATATACAGATCTGGAACACATACCTAGGTCTCCCACTATTTGAGAACCCGTATCTTCTCAGGTATTGCACAATTATTGCAGATGATCACTTACTTTACGGCTTGAGATTAAATCTCAACCGGCTTGAGATTCGAGTCACTGTAGAAGCTGTATTTTTGGACTTTGAGATTCGTGCAAAGTTAAAAAGTACGGTTCAAATCTAGTAATTATAAAAGATTCCCTTATCAGGTATTGGAGAGGATGTGAATTCCTATTTGATCCATAATCAGGACCATTTCCAATTATATATACGTGTCATACTGTTGCACTTGTCCCTTCTTTACGTTTATACGTCAGATTAATAAAATTCTAAAATATAGTTATCAAAATCTTAAAGAAAAATGACAACTTTCTTGGGAGTTTAAGAAAATAAAAGTACGAATTAAACATTTCTAAAGAAAAGTTTCCCATGGATATATATACCAACCGGTGTTTTAAAATACGGTTTTGTTTATGCATACAGAAGATCACCGCATAGTATATATGTAGTATGTGATTGCATACATGGATTTGTATGCAAAAGTACATATATAGTTTTACTATGCTTTGTTAAAGAAATATAGATCAAATAAAACTAATTTATATCTAAACACTTATTTAATTCAGTGGTTTGTGCTCTTTACCATATTGTAAATGTTATATATTATAATCTCCTCCACTGCAAAATAATGTTTAGAGTTTTTCTCAAGTTCGCATGGACCGTATATGTGCCCATATATTCAAAACCGTATGAACTTGACTGCATGAGATTTTGTATGCGAAAGACAACTGTATAAGCATATGCAGTCGCATTTTAAAACACCGATACCAACAGTAGCAGCAGTGTTTTAAAACACCGATACCAACTGTAAATCAGATTTAAACCCATAAACTAATTGAGTACTAGATAAAAAGTTAATGCTTAAACTTATATTTTCCAATACCTAGACTTATAATTACTGATGTTCTAACTTATAATTATATTTACCAATCATAATTCAAAAAATTATTTAAATTTTAATTCTAAATTTAATTCAAATTAGAAATTAGAAATCTAGAGAAAGGCATATAAAATTTCAGAGGAGAAAAAATCGGTTGTATATCTTTATTAAAACTCAAAATCCAAAACAAATAGTTGCCTCTTTTAGCTCCAAGTGCCCCCCTGTTTGTATATCTTTTGTCATATATTAACATAAATTAATTGTTTAACTATCAGGTAATTTATAAATTGAAAATTTGAAAGAGTAATAATTAAAATTTAATGTTTCAAAAAAATTATCGTTCAACTTGTAAATTGAGAGAAGTAATGTGAATGTAAGTAAATAAACTAGCATAGCAGCTCTGTAAATACAAACTTGCCGACTTAGGAGTGTGCCTAAAACCAGTCTCCAGTTCCAATTAAACTGGAGATAAGAAAAAAAATGAAATTTTAAGCTCAGATCAGTCGTTCAATCATCAGAAGCATAAATTCCAGGAATCTCTTTCTCCTGTTATATATGATAAAATAATGTACATATATATAATAAATATATAATGCAACATTAATCTTTCAATAAATCTTACAGGAAATGTTAGTTGTTTCCATCCATTTGCAAGAAAACTTATTCTAATCCCCCTCCATCCCTCCTTATCCCCACCACTATGCTTAGTTTATTCCCACTCAAACCCTTCAAACAATCTCCTTCTTCCTCTTCTCTAACCCTCATTGACCCATAATTTCTTCTCCCAACAACTCCCTTTCTCTCCCTCTCTAAATCATAGAGGTTGAGATGAAGGTACAGTGTGATGTCTGTGGTCATGAAGAGGCCTCAATCTTCTGTTGTGCCGACGAAGCGGCACTCTGTGATGCATGCGACCATAAGGTACATCGTGCCAATAAACTTGCCGGGAAGCACCGCCGGTTTGCGCTCCTTAGACCTGCCTCTGATGATGCTTCTTCAAATTGTGACGTGTGTCAGGTTAGTTAATTAATTGTGTTGCGTGGCTTATTTCAATTATTATTCTAAAAAAATGCATTTAACTTGTTTCTTAATAGTTACATGGGTGATCTAATTATAGCAAGCAAGTTTAGTCATTAATATTTTTTTTTTTGAAAAATAGTGATATTTTACCACCGATTTCATTGAAATCAAGAATCATAGCATATTTGACCTAGTACCTAAAATTAGTACCAAAATCAAATATGTCAAGTCTTTACAGTTGTACAAGAAGGTAACAATCGCATCATATTCACAACACAAGAAGGTAACAAGTTTAGAAAAATAAAAATATCATAATATGCATAAAAACTAAGTACTTTAGTCATTAATATTAATTCTATCTTTTGCCTTTAACAATATATGTTGCTGAGTTGATCCATGTATTATAGCAGTGACACATCTAAAGTATATATATCTTGTTTTAATTAGGAAATATTTGCACTTTTTTTTTTGGCTTATATTGTAAAATGTGAACTTTATTTTATAGCACCTTATTTTCTCAATGCGCATATTTACAAACCAACATGTTGAGATAGGATTTTTTTTTTTTTTTTATATGAGGGATTGAGCTTCGGTACTTGTTTTCTGATGTTTTTGAGGTAAATCTTTCTGAAATTTTCTTGATTTTATTCCTTCTTTGGAAATACAGGAAAAAAGGGGATACATATTTTGTCAAGAGGACAGAGCCATACTATGCAAAGAATGTGATGAACCGATTCACAGCTCAAATGACTTAACCAAGAAACATAACCGTTTTCTACTCGTGGGGGCCCGCCTGTCAGTGCAACCCCTTTCCTCTTCCATTTCTGACTCTACCTCATCAGAAGATCAACCAGACGAACCACTGGTCACCAAAAATGAAAACATGAAGAAACTACCAAATAAAAATAATCAAGAGAATGCCGAGGCAACCGCAACTGCAACTGCACTTACAACAACCGTGCCTGCAACAACTGCAGTTGCAAGTAATGGAAGTAGTATATCAGAGTATCTCACAAAGGAATGTCCTGGATGGCATGTCGAAGATCTCTTTATTGATGATGCCGCGGCAGCAGCGGCCGCTGCTACTGTAACGGTCCGTGACTTGTCGATTTTTCTCCTTTTAATGTTGATTCTAGATTGCTTTCTGTTAGCTAGAGTTCTTTGTTGTGAAACCAAATTTCAACTTTAATCAAGTCCAATTAATTACTATTTTTAAATAACAACTTTTTTTTAATCAAGACTAATAATTAGAATGCAAGAGCAACCGCAAAGGCGCATGAATAGTTAAATTCACTATAATAGAATTTTGAATTTTTATCATGATAACATAATTCTATGTTCCTATTGTAGGGAAACCAGTTGACACCGTTCCTGGAGGCTGATCTCGAGGGGAACGGCTTTGACCTGCCAATCTGGGTCCCGCAATCATTCGACTTCACAAGCACGGCCGCCAATACCTCATTCACACATTTCCAGACTCCTATGATGGGACCCAAGGGTGTGGGCCCCTCCATGAAGTTGAGCAGGGATTCCTGGAATGACGACCTGTTCACCGTACCGCAGATATCGCCAAGGGAGGTGGTCCCGCCAAGTAAGCGCTCCCGTCCATCATTCTGGTATTACTAAAGGAGTAAATTAAATTATACGGATGCGCATATTTTGATCGAAGTACACATCACCGAAGGAAGCTATCTGGTGTTGCCAATAATTAAGAACTTGTTGATCTGTTAAATTAGTAGAGTTTGCTTGCTCGTTGATCCGGAAATTATATTATTTCCTTCTTTTAGTTCATTTCTTCTTCTTCTTCTCTTTTTTTTTTGTTCTTATCTTGCATTAGGAGGCATGGAAGTCTAAAATGACAGTTTAACTATCCGTTAGATGTCGAATAGGACTGTTATTGTCTGCCTGGTGCAAGTCGAATCGCTATCCGTCGACGTACCATTGTATAATAGCGCTACAAGTTTCGGCTTGATTGTTGTACCAGAACTTTAATTGTCTTGGAAGTGAGGAGCTTGTAGTTTTAGTCACTGACTCAAATAGGAAGAAACTATTAATTCCTTTTGTTCAAGTAATGCTAAACTTGTTTGATTTCGGGTTTGATCTTATCAATATAGGCGATGATCGACTGTTTCATGAAGAAGTTGGTGTGTGTGTAAATTTTCATAATTCATAATTTGAATTATCAATTTCTAAAGATATAAACTGATACACAGCGCATAATTACAGCAAATCTCTTTGTTCGTTTTTGTTCTTGCCGATGAAAAGGGGAATAGATTTGGGAGAAAGCTGCTTTAAATGTGCCTGAAAAGGACAATTTTTTTCTCCTTTTAAATACTTGAAACGGACAGTTTTTTCTTTATGTTAAATTCACAAAAAAGGACAAATTTTATCACTAGAAAATTGGCACCGCCCGTTTCCAAAGCAGCGCAGCTGGATTTTTTTTGTTTTGTTTTTGTTCTCAGTTCTCAGTTGTATACTAGCATTTTAATGCCGCATTGCCACCAGCAAATCTCCGTATTTTATTTTAGAATGGTCTCCAATGAATTTTTGCAATGATCCACCAATGAATTTTAGTGAAAATTATCTTTATAATATGTCATATTAGCCTACTCTCGCCTAGACTAGTTTAGTGGCTTACACTTTTGACCTTTCTTTATAAATCTTCATGATTTTTTCTTTGAACCTCCCTTTTCTTTTACAATAATGCTTTCCCATTATTTTGACGGCTTGATTATAATTAAAATTTTGCGACCGAAGTATTTACTCGAATAGTTTTAAACTTTTAATTTCTTTTATATGCTATTCTTTAGGATATTAACGGTATCTTAGCTACAAAGCATGGTGCAAAACAAGGGCGGTATCAAGCTTTTGCTTCAACTGTTTTCAGCCGTCCGATTACGTCGAGATTTCCTTGGAGATGAATATTGAACGCTCCGGATTTCAGAACGTTTACTATGTTATTTTGCAGTAATTTCCAAACTGTATTGTTTTATGTGTAGTGAATTAAGCAGCTTCATATTTATCTAAAGTGAACATAGTGACAAATGAATTATTCAGGTTCAATTCGGCAAGATCAAAAATTCGTAATTCAAGAATAATTCGAATTTAATTTGAGAATAATTTGAATCAGAGATCTCAATCATACAAGAAAGTAAAAATAATTAAAAAAAAGTCTTGAAAAAAATTCGATAATAATTTATGAAACAAAAAAAAAAATTATAAAATTTACGAATTATTCGAATTTAATTCGATTAGAGTTCTATCAACCGCATAATTTGACGATGAGTTTGACATCATTTTTTATTCACAAATTTTGCGGCTATGAAAGTGAGTTGCGATAACTTTTATTCCGGCTAAGAAATCTGCAGAAAACTAGGCACAAAATCTCCCCTCCCACGTGGTTGGTACCACAATAGCAGATCTCGCCATTTCCATAATGACACGTGTAGTTTTCAGCAGACATTTGTTTGATCACCTGAGTCGTTAATTATGTGGTCTTCCATGTGCACATGTTTTCCTGTGTAATTTTACTCATTTTTCACAATTCCGACATGGAGCTTACTACAGCAGGTTTTGACTGGAGACGTCCGTTTTTGGTTGGGGCCCATAATCATGGCTGGAGTTGTTTGAAACAGATGCCTCCAGTCTCATTTCACCTGTCAAGGTGTCCTTTTATTATTTTTATTATTATTATTCTTTATTTTTGATAAAAAAAAAAGTTATATATTGCCTAGAGCTAGAGCCTAGAGGGCGTCAGATACTTAGATTATCAGATGTACTTTTTAAGAAGAAAAATACAACGCTAAAATTAGGGGTGGCAAAAAAAAGTGGGACCTCGTGGTTGGATCGTGAGATGTATTTAATTCGCTCGCTAATAAGTTGTTTGTTATTGAACATGAATTGTTAACAAACTAATTTATTATTAGCTCAATTCATAATTTATATTTCAAGTTAGAATTTAACTTGCTCGTCAGCTCCCAAGCCGGCTTGATTATGCATTAATTTGTGAATTTGTATGAACTTCTATATGCATTTTATATTATCTAGTTCGGTTCAGTTCGATCCAATTTTTTTTTATAATTTATTTTCTTTGTAAACCAAGATTCAACTAGATCCAACGAACCAGTTCGCGAGCTAGTTCTAACTGACTTGTTATGATTTCAAGCTAAGGTTTTAGCTCGTATATCCTAGATCTAGCTCACTCGACTATAACTCGGTTCAAAATTAACAAGCTGAGCTAGGATTTAACTCGGACCAAGCCAGCTGTGTTACCACCCTAGCTATAATCTGTGTTGTTCCGTATCAACAACAAAAAAATCCCAAGCATCATAATGCGTCAAAATAAAAAATACTTAAGCTTGATATTAGCTGAAATACATAACTCATTGCAATTCATTATTAGTCGCATGACTCAAAATCTAACTCGTGCTGTTGTCTTCGTTTCGACAATTCAAATCAGTAAAAAATAAGTTCTTACTTCTCAGTCGGTATCAATGCACTCGAATTCTCATTAATATGTTAGCAATAGCATTTTAATGCCGCCAGCGCATCTCCAATTTTTTTAATCGGATCAGTCTCCTCTCCAACTGCAAGAACATCGATCATTGGATGATGATGTTTTTTTTTTTTATATTTGATTATTTTAGATTGCCAGATCCAACCTGTCAACTCAATCTGATTTAAAATAAATATTACGTAACTAGCTTGTAAACCCTCATAAATCCTTTTTAAATTTTCTTTAGACTCATAGATGTTCACATCTATTCGAACAACATCATCTCTTTTTTGGATAAAAGGCCTCAAGAGCCCGTTTCATATATGAAACATAAGAGTTTAATTACATGGAGTCAAACTAAAATCCATGTCACTAAGCACAAGCACATGCATGAAATAAGCCTTGATGAAACAAAAACAAAAGGCTCTATGTTCAATTGTCCACCAAAAAATATAGTAATCGAAAAGGACCCTACTACTAACCACCTATACGCTAAGGCCTAATGATCCTATTACTAAATCGATAGAAAAAGATAAATGGTGTGCTTTCATGCATGCATGGCACGTTGATGCTGGACCTACCAGCCACCTCCTCACTAGCTACTGGTACTACTGCAATCAGCTCATCTCCTAGGAACACTACCATCTGGTTGTCACTTGGATCCCAGATTCTGAGTGGAATTGCATTCAGATTGACAGGCAGCCACAGTGCTGATGCTTCCTTGATCTTTTTGTCTAGAGGACCTGTCTAATAAAAAATTGACTTTGGCCTAGCTAGAACCAAATTTGCTGTGTAAATTGGCATTTAAGGAACAAATGGATGGTAATTTCAGCATAAGAGCAAAATTGACATTGTATGGACCCAAGCCATCCTCTAAGCTGTAGGTTCTGTTTTGTTAGTATCTTATTGTGAACTAATAACCACATAAAAATCTTAATTTTTGGTGGAACCGGCAACACCCAAAAAAGCTTGAACTCATTTTTATTAATGCCCCTAAAATTCAAAAAATGGTACAATGATTTAACAGTATATTTCCCATGAGTGGTCCATCTCCAAGCTATTTTGTCTATACTTTTGAGTAAAGCTACAAGCACTAATGAGGAATATGATTTCATGCCATTCATTGAGGAAAACCCCTCCTAGTCTCCTCCTAAATTTGACAGCAACACCCTGTGAATTGATTAAAGTGTCTATCATAATGTGTTGGTTTGAGCATCGAGCATATAGTTGTGGATATTTAGTAGCGAACAACATCTTCTTAGTGAGAATTAACTTTGGCTCATTTTATTCAAATTACTAAGCACTAAGTTTAAGTCCCTCTTGTCTCAATTCTTAAGACATTATTATTTTAAAAATAAATCTCCTTAAGATTTTTTTACATCCTTAAAACTAGTTTTCTTAATCCAGTTCTACCAAACACCAATTCTTTAACCCTACTTAAATTTTAATCCCATGAACCCTACTGAACACAGCTACTAATAAAGAACATCCCATCCATGCTTCTTCTCTTGGAGATTCAAACACTGAAACACTAGTATGCGACTTTTACGCATCCAGATCTTCTAAGGTAACTCAAATTTTGAGTTTAAATCTGAACCGTCGGATCAGAGTTTGAATCAATTTAGTTCAAATTAGTATTTATGGGACTCATTGATATTTGTGCGGATTCTAATTAGACAATCTGAATTCACACTCAAAGTTTGAGTTACCTTAATAATGAAATTCTGCAAACTATGGAAAATTGGAAATTGTTATATATCTGTCCAACAAACTTAATCCAAGAAAATGTGTTTTTCTTTTTATTATTTAAGTTTAAAATTATCTTTTGAATCTACTAACAATAGGAAATTGCAAAGATGAAGGTGATTCTTTAATTGTGCATTTTAGTGAAATCGGCTGACACAACGATCCACCAATGAATTTTAGAAGAAATATTACCTTTATTTTATTCTAATTTTTTCATATATTTTTATGATCGTCGGGCTGTTTTTCACAATGCACATATCAACATTGATCCTCAATCGATACACCCTTGCAATCCACATCTTGACTCGTCTCGGGATCATGAATCGGTATGATACTAACCACAGCACCTCACCTGATATCGAATCCGTATCCTTCCAGGTACCTGACTCAAACAAATTATAAATGGACGGTCCAGATTAATCTCAGTCATACCAAAGTCAATCTGATGCCTACAAAAACTACAGGGGTTCTGTTTTGAGATTCGTGCCAATTTAAACGAACAAATTTAGACCATCCATTTGTAATTTGCTTGAGTCAGGTACCTGGGATGATCAGAATTCCCTGATATCCACCTACACTGGGTTAATTGACTACACAATCCTTTATTTTTATTTTTTTTCTGTATAAGCCTACATTTCTCTGTGAACCTCCTTTTTCTTTTACAGTGCTGCTGTGCCATATTTTAGCAACCTGATGACTATCATTAAAATATTGTGAATTCAATTTTGGAGTTGAATTATTTCGCAAAAGAAAAATTGGGAGTTGAATAAGACATGATAGTAAATGAAATGCTGCTCGTTTCTAAGTGAAGTATTTTGATTGCATAATCGGAGCATACAAGCCCGATTGGGTAAGGCCTGGTATTATATTTTTAGCCCAGTAACAGTCTTTATATTTTTAGCCCAATAGAAGGGTGTAGACTGTAGATATTTGCCCCTCGTAAGTTTTTTATCTAACAATATTACATTCCTTTTAAACTAAAACTTTTTCTTACGGTAAGAATGTTTCTCCGGTTTGTTCAAAGCAAATTGTGTCAAACATTTTTTATAGTAGAAGTATCTTTACTACGAGGAGGATCCACTTAACACTCTTTTTTGGTGATATCAAATTATATTCAATAGTTTTAACATTTTTAAAGTTTAAATAGTCAATCCAAAATATTCAACATGATGGATATATTAAAATATGCTTGCACAAAATCGAATTGCTTGTTGTGGGAACTGTGAAGGTAGAAGAAGACTGTTTCCTTTAGCTGTGATAGACTATGAAGTCCTCTGACTGTGATGGACTATGAAGGCCAGAGTTTTTTTTTCATGATTTAGTTAAGAGAGTAATTAGATTTTCTCTAAGCTGGCCTGATAGTTTATAACGTTCAGATATCAAAAAAATACAATTTCCTTCTCCATTATCAATATTTATTTAATTATTTTTCTATTAATAAAAATTTATGTCCAAAATACATATTACTAGCTAGTTGTACTAGAGATTTAAAAAAAACAATAAGCAAAAACTTTTGCTGTAATAACAAGGGTTTAATATAGTGTTAGGTGGCTTGACTTCAACCCCCTCGTTAAGAAAAAAGAGATAAAAAGAATAAGAAAAAACCTCACACACCAATTGTTTACAGTTTGCTTAGGAAAATTTTTATCTATAGAAATTATTAAATTCATACGTACGGAAACAGAAAGAGTACTTAATTTCCAATAAATTTAAAAAGATTAAAGATTTGGTTCAATGAGTCCGGTCCAAAGATATAGATTGGATTCAATGGTCCAGATCCATCAATATATTTTATCTTCTTTTTTTTAATTGTAAAAATGAGAAATTTGTATGGCACATTTCATCAATCCTAAGTGGATTTGAGCCAGATCCAAATAATTTTTATTTTTTTAAAATTCAATACAAAAGATGAATGGTAGCTGTCACAGTTATCAATATAGAATTGGATCTTCATCATTGAAGCTGATCCATTTCTAACCTGATTTTTCGTGGCATCTATATTCTAGAACATCAACATCTATTTTTTTAAAATAAAATATATTGATAGATCTGGACCATTGAGTCTGATCTATATAATTGGATCAGACTCATTGAGTCATATCCTTCTAGATTTTTTGAAAATCAAGTATTCTTTCTGTTTTTATACATATAAATTTAATAATTTCTATAGATAAAAAAATTCCCGTTTGCTTACATCTTTTGACATGAAAAATTAGTTACAATTTCACTGTTTCCAGCATCATCGAAAGAAACAGAAAAAAAAAAAAAACCAATGAAGAAATTATTGTTTTATTGAAACAAAAGAAATACTTGAATAAACACAAAGTAGAAAGGATCAGAGCCATCTAGGACTGGCAAAAAGGCCCGTGGCTTGTGGTCTGTTTGGTATTCGCTCGTGACTCGATCGGTAACAGCTCGTTCATTAGTAGATCGAGTTAAAATTAGCTTGCTTGCTACTACTCGAGCCAGAATTAATGAGTTTGAGTTTGGCATGGCTCGGCACGAGCTAGCTCGGTCATTAACGAGCTATTTAATATACATAGTTTAATAGTTTAATCAGATCTGTTCACTTCAGATTGGGGATATTATGGTCTATTAATGTTATAGTCAATGTTATGGCAATTGCACTTTGGACTGTGTTTAAGTTGATTGATAATTTTGTATGGAATGTGTGTGAATTAATTATAAGTTGATTGATAATTTTGTATAGAATGTGTGTCAATTAATTATAAGCAATTAAGTTAATTTGTATGAATTTGTTTGATTTGGTATGGATGAATTTATTATGTGAATATGTTTGTATGAATTTATGATTTTGATATATTTGTATGTATGAATTTGTTTGATTTGGTATGGATGAATTTATTATGTGAATATGTTTGTATGAATTTATGATTTTGATATATTTGTATGTATGAATTTAGCTGTAAAGTTAATTTATAGTAGTTGATTTGCTTAATTACAATTGAATTAAGAGCATTCTTCACTAATTAGTCAGATAAATATTATTTTGTTTTAGCCATAATTGATAAGATGTGTTATGAAAATTTGAGATATAATGAAAGAAAATATACAAATTTATAAATCTACCAAGCTAGTAACAAACTAGCTTAGCTCACTCGGACAACCCACAAGTCGGTCTTGAGCAATAGTTTTAGCTCGGATCTAAAATTCAAACTCGCTCGTTCAACTTGATACACCAACAAGCCGAGTACAAGTATGATCTAGCTCACTCTTTAGCAGCTCTTTAACAGCTCGTTGCCACCCCTAGAGCCGTCCATTGCTTCTATTTACCATTCATGTTAACAAACTGACCGAGTGTTACTTTTATTTACCGTTCATGATACAAAACGATGGATGATGAAAGGGCGGTCCGATGTTCAGTTGAAACCATTCAATCTGTATCAAGATCTGTGCATATTTTATTCATTCGGATGTTAAAGCTTTTTGTGTGAATCTTAATATTAATTAAACGATTTAAACCGGACATTAAACCGAATTTAATCTAAAGTTCATCGGACTGCCCCCAATATTCCGAAATTTTTAAAAATACCATACCTCAAAAAATAATAAACCAAAAGACAACAATTATGTGGAATTTCGAAAAATAGCACGGTCGCATTTAGGAAAAGTGATTATTTTTCTGGTAGCTGCATCTAGGCCAACTTTTTTTTTTTCCTTATTGTGCGGCAGTTCATTTTGAACAAAAAAAAAGGGGTGGCCGCATCTGACCGCATTTCCTAGATGTGGCCCGCAAAAAGATGGCCGCACCTAAGAGATGTGATTGCGTCAAAATTTGAATTTTTCAGAAAATGTGGCGTTTTGGTTTATTATGTTTGGGGTTATGGTATTTTTAAAAATTTCGGCCCAATTTCTTTAAAAAAAGAAAGAAATGGAATGTAGGATTCAAATGTCTCTCTATGCATATTGATATTGCTAATGTCTTGTTTAAATACCTGTAATTCTGAAAAAACTTGGTCACAATTTTATACATTTCATATACCGCTGGACATTAGCATTCTTCTTAAATATTGGAAAATAATGAAAAGAAAGCGATTAAAAAAAATAAAATGAAATAATGGCCCTTGAAGTAAGGCTATCTTGTACCAAGATGCAACCCTAGTCCGTTGGATTCTCACCTATCACATGAATCCACGAGTTATCTTTGCTTCTCTTCACCGACAAAACAACTACACGCACAGCACCAGAAACCCTGCTTCCTGCTTCCTCCAAACCCTAGAAAACCCTAGCTCCGCCATGTCAACTCTCACCAACAAAGACGGCGACCCGGACGAAACCCTATGCAACAACTCGACTAATGGCAGCACCATCCCCGACCCCTTGGATGCGGCGGCGCCGTCGCTGTCGCCGTCTCTACTGGATATGCCCAGTCGGGTGCTCACCAGAGTGACGCGGGTGGAGCGGGCGTGGGCCCACTGGAAAGATCTTGGAGCGCCGCGGCTCATGGTGGCGCCCATGGTGGACAATTCGGAGCTTCCTTTCAGGATGCTGTGCCGGAAGTACGGTGCTGAGGCAGCTTACACACCGATGCTTCATTCGAGAATTTTCTCAGAGAATGAGAAGTATCGATCCATGGAATTCTCGACTTGCAAGGTTAGAGGGTTGAATTATTGTTTCCATTTGTCAAATTTCCAAATTCCAATTAGTTTAATATGAAAATGCACCTGCTTGATATGAATTATTAATCATGTAACATAGGTAGAGTTAAATCAATATTGTTTTGATTGTGCTTGGTTTAGGAGGATCGGCCACTATTTGTTCAGTTTTGTGCAAATGACCCCAAAATTTTGTTGGAAGCCGCAAAAAGGGTAGAAGCTTATTGTGACTATATTGACATTAATCTCGGGTTAGTTAACCATTTAATTGTTATTCATCTCCATTTTTACTATTGGAAGACTTTAGGAATATTAATTATTTTATTTTATTATTCAGTTGTCCTCAAAGGATTGCGAGACGCGGCTACTATGGTGCATTTCTAATGGAAAACCAACCTCTTATAAAATCCCTTGTAGAAACTCTAGTTCTAAACCTTGATGTACCGGTCTCTTGTAAAATACGTATTTTCCCTAATTTAGATGACACCATATCATATGCCAAAATGTTAGAGGAGGCAGGTTGTTCTCTTTTAGCTGTACATGGCCGTACCAGAGACCAAAAAGACAGCACTAAGTTTAAGGCCGATTGGGCAGCAATACGGGCTGTAAAGCAAGCCCTAAGAATTCCAGTTTTAGCTAATGGAAACATTCGCCACATGGCGGATGTCAATTCGTGCTTGGAAGAGACTGGCGTGGATGGTGTACTGTCAGCTGAGACGCTTCTGGAAAACCCTGCTCTTTTTGCCGGTTATAAGACTGTTGAATGGAGAGAAGAGGGAGATAAAGAAGGGGATCTGGACCAAGCTGATTTGGTGGTAGAATACCTGAAATTGTGTGAGAAGTACCCAGTACCGTGGCGGATGATACGGTCACATGTGCACAAAATGTTAGGTGATTGGTTTAGGGTTCACCCGGAGGTTAGAGAGGAGCTAAATAAACAATCGATACTCACGTTTGAGTGGTTGTATGATATGGTGAGGCGTCTCAGGGAGCTTGGAAAGGGGGACCCGCTTTATGGTGGGAGAAATGTTGTTGTTGATAGAATTGCAGTTAATGCTGCTGCGGGTTGAAAGCAGTGTGAACTGTTATGTGTTTCTTGGCAAATATAGTGCCTTCCGATTTTTTGCGGCCTGTGTTAAAGTTCTATCAAAGGCTGTTAATGAAATAAAAATGAGGTGGAGAAGGGGGACATAACTTTTCTATATTTTGTTTCCATTTTTTCTCTTACCATGTTAAAGTTCTTACTAATGAATGATCATACAATTGTAGTTTCGAGGCAGGATTCAAGATTCTTGTAGGTCCTTTTGTATGTTAGGATTTTAGCATCCTGTAATGCTAAAAATCAACGGCACAGAACGCAACTTTAGCTTAAACAATTTTGATTTACTGATTTATAATATGATTTGTTTGGGGGTTTTTTTATAAATTCTTACTGATTGCACTTTTATTTTTATTGCCCCTTATTATATATAGCGAGCTAATGATGAGTGCTTGATATCAACTTTTTTACAAGTAGTCCCCAAGTCACTCTTTACTCCACTATTTTCTTCTACTTGGTTTTATTTCATACTATTTATCAAACTTAATAATCATAACCATTTTCTATAAAAATGAGAAGATTCACGACACACATTGATAACCTTCCACACACACGAGTATTATACTAACCATTTGCAAAATCCATTAACTTGAGAAGATCTAAAGCCCAAAATAACAATCCTACACTATAGGCCCAAACTTAAAACCAAACCTCTATCGTTTGCTCAAAGACATGCTTCCTTGAGAACCAAAACAACGACTAGAATTCTTTTGTTTTTCTTCCCTTCTCTTTTTTTTTTGTTTCACTAGATCGTTTAACTCTAAATCTTTACAACGGCTCTCTTTTTCTTCACCCTCCACATGGTGGTAAGGGATCATCGCAAAGCCCGGCATTTCCACTAAACCAAACTGCTGGTAATGGCGTTTCATGTCGTGGAATGTGCCCGGTAAGCTCATTGCCCGACACATCAAACTCTGTCAACTCTTCAAGATCAAGTAAGCCACCTGGTATTTCACCTAACAAGCCATCGTTGGCCAATCTTACCTCTTTTAGTGCTGACATTTTTGCCATGCTCTCTGGAATCCTACCACCCAGCGGGTTATAAGAGAAATCCAATACCTCTGCCGCCTGCATTGCCACAAACTCACCGATATTCTCATCAATTCCACCAGTGAAACCATTTCGTGACACATCTAATGTTTTGTACTGTCCAAGTGCTTCGCTTACTCCTTTGTCTAGCACCGGCAAAAGTGGTCCATAGAAGTTGTTATATGACAAGTCTAGGTCCATTAGCATAGCTAAGTTCTTGAACTCGTTTGGGATTGTTGAACGGATTGCGTTTCGAGAGAGGTTTAGAAAGGTGAGACCTGTCATGTTACCGATCCACCAAGGTAACTCACCAGAGATGTGATTATTGGATAGATCCAGAGCTGAAATGGAGCTTGCCAACCCGAGCCAGTCTGGGAGTGGGCCCATGATGCCAGTTTCTGATAGCATTAGCCTGAAGATACTCATTTCCAGTAACCAGGCTGGTAGGGAGGTGAAGCCAATTGGATTATAGCAGAGGTCTAATGACTGGAGGTTATGGAGGTTTGCAAAGTCATGAGGAATTGGCCCAGAGATGCGGTTTCTGGCGAGGTCTAGGGTTTGGAGATTTTTCAATTTGCCGATGGAAGAAGGGATTTTACCAGTGAGCCGGTTATTAGCCAAAAAAATGTCATTGAGTGTGGTTAGGCCTCCAATTGAGCTCGGGATTTTCCCACTAATTGCATTGTTTTCAAGAACAAGCTTTTGGATTCTTGGAAGGTATCCAATGGAATTAGGCAGTGCTCCCGTTAAGCGATTGTATGAAAGCCGGCAAAATTGGATGGAAGACATACCAGAGATGGAAGCTGGAATGTTACTGGTGAGATCATTTTTGTAAAGATCAAGGACTATGAGTCTTGTGAGGTTCCCAATCGAGGTTGGGATATTGCCTCTGATCCGGTTCTCTGACAAGTCAAGATGTGTCAGTCTATGAAGCGATCCGATATTTACTGGTATTGGACCTGTTAAGAGGTTGTCATGAAAATCGAGTTTTTCAAGAAACTCAAGCCTCCCAATGGATGTCGGGATACCACCGGTGAATTGGTTCTCGAAAAGAGCTAGTTGAATCAGTGATTTGGAGGAGAAGATAGAAGGAGGAATGTGGCCTGAGAGGTGGTTCGAATTGAGAAAGAGCCGCCTGAGACGACGTAACCTTGAGAGAGATGATGGTATGGGCCCGGTAAGCTCATTGGATGAAAGTAGGAGGTCGGTAAGGTGCGAGAGGTACCCAAGTGAAGCCGGTATAGGACCAGTGAGCCGCTTAAGGTTGGTTAAGTCGAGAACATGAAGATGAGAAAGTGAACCAAGTGCAGGTGAAAGGATGCCAACTAATGAGGCATCAGTTACAAAGTCGGGCCCAGAAGTTAAGCCCGGCCGGGTTAGGTTAACAACACGGCCAGTGGCTGGGTCACATGCAATGCCGGCCCATCCGGTACAACAGTCAGTGGTGTGATCCCATGTTTCTAGAAGGCCTAATGGGTCAGTGGTGATGCCGGCCTTGAATGCGAGTAGCGCTGATCGGTCAGTGCGGTGGCATGCGATACAGTGATTGAATAATGTGAAAGAGAGGAGAAGTATGAGTTTGGACGAGTAAATGTAGGTATCCATTTTAGATTTATAGAAATTTACGTGGATTTTATGTTGTCTGCCTACAAAGGGGAATTTGCTTGTTTTAGAAATGGCATTGACAAGAGAAGGGTATGAGAAAAGAGATTAATTTAAATATGCGTGAAAATGGCAGCCATGTCTGAGGGGCAGGTAAAGAGAATTTGCTTCTTGCCTGGCAACAAGGAGGGAAGAAACAAGGGAAATTTAAAAGTGGAGCTCTGCCTTTCTTGTTCTCATCTGGTACCAAATAGTGTAGTGGGTTTTCATTGTGAACAGATAGCATTGAACATGCCAACATGGCGTGGATAAATGTCAACCTAAAAGTGAAAAGTTATTGCCAAAATTATGATGTGAAATAATGAGAGAGACGCATGAATGACTTTAAAAAATGGAAGAAAAAAAAAAAAAAAGATGTTAAAATGAAGTTGGGGTAAAAATCTGAGTAAGATCTGCTGACAGCTAATGCAATGGTCTTAAATGTGCTTGAAGGTTTATTCAATGATGGAAAGCAAATTTATTGTTTCGTTTTTCAAAACTAAATATTTTTGCTATCAAAGCTTACCGCCTCTTCCTTTATTAAGCTTATTTTAGTTATATTGCCTTCAGTGAGGATCAAGACTAATCCTTTTTTAAATTACAGATTTTATTGATAAATATAAAGCCCACTTTTTAAAATAAAATATTTCCCTCAGAAAAGGTGTGGGCCCACCCACAAGACATTTTGCATTGATTAATGGCTCATGTGATGATTAAAGAAGAGAGTAAAGAGCAAACAAATTGGGGAGCCAGTGGAGACAGATAGTTAATTGCTCTGCTATTTTGCCATATGGCTATGATTTATTTAACAAAACAATCTGATTACACTACAGCGAAGCAGCAGAGTGGAATACAGTATGCTGTACCATTTTTAATTATAGCATGGTTAATGTGGTCTCTTTATGTAATTAATGTTGCCAGAAGTGCGTTTCATGCTCCCTGGGTGTAAATGGGTCCACATTGGACTTTCTTTTGACCTCTTCTGACTATCTTAGTATCTTAATACATTTTAGTTAATTTTGGTAAATGCATCATTTCATGCTCCCTGGGTGTTTAGTTTCAAAATTTATTGAATTGATTTCAAATGACGAATTTAAACTGTTAAAATCAGTCAACTTTATAAATGATACATTTACATGCAATATTTGTAAATTTCAAATTAATTTAATATAAAGTCAAGTGGTGAAACAACAATGTAAGTTCACCAAATAGTTTGATGAACTAACACTGATGTTTTATTCTTTTTATTATACGGATATTATCAGCTCAAACAAAAGAACCATCTCAAATTGTTTGTTTTGGCATCCTTGTTTGCCGCCTGAAAGTGTTTTTGTGCGCGCATGTATGCATGGATATTAAATTGTGTACAAGTTTTGTGTACAATCTTTTACTCTAGTACGTAGACCTCAGGATATAGGTTTAAGCTGCAATTGTTATCAGGTCGAAGTTGCGATTAATATTTGAATTACAAATGGCAACCCTGCACATGTTAATTGAAAACAGGAACATGATGCCGCATATCTGGATTCTATTTTTTGTTTAGTAGTTAATACACCTATGCAACTAGTACTTCATCAGCCAACCATACAAGCAACCATTTGTAGCACATATTGACAAATGACAATATAATTAATAAGAGAGTAAACTAAAGCATCCGTATGTCCTTGCTAATTTCGGACATTATTAATTAGAAACGTTAAAATGATAAATTACAATTATTCATACAGATTTTCTACAAAACTATTTACCAGTACCCTATCCTCGCTGCAAGAGAGTGAGCTGCTTCTACATAACAAGTTACTCCAAAATTCTATAACAAAGGTAAATACCATACGAGAAAGAATAAATAATCTAAGAAGCTCCCATAAAACAATAATTAATAATTAATTACCAAGACTAATAAACAAAAATCTCAGGCCTCCAATCAGACTTCTCGGCACAAAGCATCCCTTCCTGATCCTTGGAGAAGGTCAATTGCACCTCCCAATGCAATGATTTCAACAAAGTTTCTACTTCACCAACTGTTGAAGGATCATCCCGTACTATAATTTTACCGCCTGGCCTCACTATTCGGTCTACTTCTACTACCACTGTTAGAATTGGACACCTAACATGTCGAGGTACTTAATCAGTAAAGCTATGAAACATTATACAAAATAGACAATAAATGGAAATCTATTATACCTGTCTCTAATCTTTGAGAATAAGCGGTCAGCATGCAAAAGGTCATATGTTCTTGGATATGTGCTAAATGATTCACACCAGTCATGGTACATGCCAAACAGCCCCCTTTCATATATTATTGGCAGTGTATCTGGCGCATCGACATTTACCACATTCATAACCCATACCTTCTGATCTTTCAACGCTGCTGCAAACCTAAAGCAATTAAACACCCATGGTCAATAAAGCTGCAAATTGTCATTCTTTTAATTTATACACTTGTAACAACTAGAATTTGTGCTTTTACCCTCCATAGACTGCTCGCATGTCCATGACATTTCTGACACGAGACCAGTTGATGCCAAAGCCTGAAAGGTATGACTTTGTGATGACACGCTTCCAGTGCTCTGTGTCAGTCGAAAAATCTTCGTTTGGTGGTTTACCATAGATACCGGCTTGAGAGTTACTTAACCAGTAAGGAGGATCCTGCAACCGTCGGGGCCAGTCTTGTGGCCAGCTGGAGCCCCTATCTGATTCATTTGTTGGTATATTGTGCATGCATGTCTTCAATGGGATGTACCTACAAAAAGAAATATTTTATTCTGGAAACAGAGAAATTTTATTCTGACAAGGAACACTTTCACTGTCTTGTACATAGGTATCGTTTCAAGATGGAACAACTAGTTGGACCAAGGAATAATTTGGTTTCACAAAAGGAAATGAAATTGAATAAAACTTTAACCACACAAAATAAAAAATCCCATTGGGTAATTTGCAGCAGTTAAAAAAGATTTAGATGATAGGAAGAAATGCTTCTGGTTGAAAAAGCATGACAAAGGTTTTTGGCTTTAGAGTTTATAGGTAAGTTAACATTTTGTACCACGCAGCATTTGGGTCATCATTTTCTTCACACATCGGAGGGTTCTGATGCCGCCTCTCTGTGTAGCACTCATTGGAAAGCGGTTTGCGAAAGAATGCCGCACCAACGCCATTGAGCCGGTCCTTCTTGATCGTGACAAGATCCCAACACATTGATTTTGTAAGAGATTTCATGGCTGAAAAATTTAGGTAGAATATTAAAGAAAATTATATTTCATTTCCCAGTAATTACATTTAATTGTGCTGGCAAGTTAACAAGCCTGGTAGAAATTACCCTTCCAAATCTCGACATCTTCCTCCAGCTTTTGATAGACAGGAGTTGCTGACCATACAAAGTATCCCCCAGGGCGTAGTACACGGTTCAGTTCCAACAGTAGCCTACCACCTGTATCATTTAATCGTCTCATCAGCTGGCAAAGAGCAATTTGGAAATATCCAATTTCAAAAGGTTCTCCCTTTATGGGATTAAAATAAAATTAGTGGGCACATATGCCTTTGTCCAGTGAGACATGCCACATATACCAATATGTGGAGCACTAAGAAACTAGCATATTGTAGAATGCAAGTATTTTTAACTATCTATATAAGGTATTTTCTTAAAGGGATATGCAAGTGTGTACTTGTACCAAATCAATTTTCTATCCACTAATACGAGTCAACAAGTGCTATTAAAATAAAACACCCAGTGAGAGAAAAGAAATTACCATCAACATGCCAAGGGACACGACACCTGGCACAATGAACAATATCAAACACATTTCCAGGGAACTGGAGGCGGTGGGCCCCCATGACAGCTGAAATGGCTGGAATGCCCCGCTCAAGTGCCAACTGTACCTGTGCCTCATGCTCATCCTTGGGAGCAAATGACAGCGTGAGAACGTCTCTCTCAAACAGGTACCCACCAAAGCTGGCGACCCCACAGCCGACATCTAGTACTACTCTCGTGTGCTTTCCCCATGCAATCCCTTTCACCGACTAAACAACAACATGGCGTAAAATAAAGAGATTAAAAAAATAACTTTATTTAACTAACTTAAAATAAAGAATATAGGCAAAATTTTCCTGGTCATCTAGTCAGTCTAGATTGATAAGTTATACCTGTTGAAGAAAGTCAATGTAATGCAAAGCACCGTGTATGAACTGTGTGCCACCTCCTGGGAAAGAAAGGTACTGGCCTGAGACCTTAACCCAGTTCTGGTGTCCCTTAACCTCTGCAAGCTTAGTATGAGGCACATTGTTGTACCAAATCTGCATACAAGGAAATAGACACAATAATCATTAAAGAAACCAAGGAAGACAGGACCACATCAATTCCAGAAAGAAAAGAAAATGAAAAAAATAATTACCCTATCTCTACTCTTAGGCCACTCAACAGATCTCCTGTAGCCCTTTGGCAGAGGGACAAGACAAGTCGGGGCCTCTTCAGGGCAGTGCCGCTCCCTATGCTCATAATGCCGGTAATTTTCTGGCCTTAGCTTCTTAATCGCCTTCAAGTTATCTAAACATGGGATGTAGTCAGGCCCTGTAGTGGCATTACATAACTTCCAATCATACTCTTCAGGGTGTTGTTCTATATCATCCGATTGCAATCTCTCTACTTCACCATGCTCAGCCCGTCTCTCCTTCTCCTTGTCAGATTGGTCAGCCTGTGTGGCCCAAGGCCTCTTCTCGCCATAGCTCTCACTATTGACCTCCTTTCTATCTTCGTCAGTTGTATGGATTTGTTCAGCTGAGCTATTTTCATTGGTTTCTTCGGTTTCAGATTGTGACTCAATTTGTTGTTGGTTTTCGTTATTTGTTTCATCCTTTCTCTCCTCAGTGTCCTTCTGATTTTCATCAGACACCTATTTTGATAAGATTGACATTTAATGAGATGCACTAGATATTTTAGTTTGATCTTATAAAAAACTTGTAGATCTAGGCAGTACCTTATTATTTTGGGAAATTACTGGATTTATTGTGAGATGGAGATTAATTTTACTAATTTATCTCTTGGGAAAGCATAACACAGTTATTGCCCTCATATAAAAAATGAACTAATAGCTTATTAAAGAAGAAAGTAAATAAAAAAACTTTGAAAAAGGAAGCTTTATACAAACTCACTAAAGACCGTAATTACAAATTAAAATACAAAATACAACGTGATACTAGTTCAAGGATGTAATTAATACAACTGCAATGGGGAAAAACATAAATATAAAACCCTAAATGTCTGAGTTTTGCGATACGACAAGCCACGAAAAGAAAAGGGAGGAATACAGTGAGATCAGGCAGGTACAGAAAGTACCAACTTGTGACGGTACTGGAACAGAGAGGTACAGCATCCTCGTTTTGCAATCCGTTGTAGTAATTGTAGGAGCGATGTCAGATGCGGCAAAACATATTTCGGAAGTAGCCGTTGAGTTTGCCAATCATGACCTAGTCTTTTTTTTTTCTTTTTTTTGTGAAAACCCAATCATGACTTAGTCAAACGGTTTTTTAAAGAAAAAAAAAAGACTTAGTCAAATGGTAGGAAGAAAGAGAGAGAGAAGAAAAAGAGAAAGGGAAAAGGATGGGCAGATCATTGAAATTGGGTTGTTTGGGGTCAATATATCATCCTGATGAGATATAACCCAAGAGACTCACAGGTGGAACCCACACAGTCACAACGCAAGTGGCTGAAGGGGCCAAAAACACTGCAAACTAAGGTTCATCCTGTCAGAAGTGTCACTCGCATTGTAAAGGAAAGAAAAAGAGAACTGAGAAATGGAATGCAAAACAAAGGAGAAGCAGGACATGTGTGGAATAATATCTGCACTGTGGGGCCTATGTGTCTAGACTAAAACCCTGGAGGAGAACTGAATTGCAAAGAGAAAGGCTGACGAAGCCATAACCATTTTACTTATTCAGTAGAAATGAGATTCTCTCTTTTTATTTTGTAATTTACCCAATTTACTCACTAAGCTAATGTGAAATGTATAACTCACAATAATATTACAAGCGAGAGAGTGTAATGTTGAATGAATTACTGAATACTCATCCAGACCAATTCAAAAATTAGCAACATGTTATCAGAAATCTCAGTAAAATCAGCCAAATTGTTTATTATATCTTAATAAGCAGAGAAAGAAAAACCTGTTCTATGGTCTCACTGGTCTGTCCCCCATTTTCGTCTTGCTTCTCATCCTCTCTGGACTCACTTTTCTCAGTTGTCTCTGTATCTTGACGCCTGTCATCTTCAGTTGGTTGCTGCTCGTCATGCTCCTGCTGGGCCTCATCATGGTGCTTCTGCTCCTCCTCCATGCCACCATCAAGGCGGCTCTCTTCCTTCAGCTTCTGCTTCAGATTCACTTCTTGCTCATGCACTTGGTTGGAATGTTGATCAGATGTTTTGATTTCTTGTACAGTCTCTTCTTCTTGGCGGTTTTCCCCTCCATCTGTTAAATGAAGTGATGAAGTTGAGGAAAATTAGAAAATCAATGAGACATTTTAAATGATGATCACACTACAGGGCCTCGGTTAACTCTAAATGAGACATAAACAGCACAAAAAATAATTTAAAAGAACAAAAATCTTAAAGGAATTGGTATAGTCTTTTGCTTAATACAGAACAAAGATTAGAGACAAAATATCCTTTCTTTTTTGTCAATTTCTCAGGTTTACATCACCATGGAACAGCAATTTGACACTGAAGATCCTTTCTTGTATGTCAAATTGTCAGTAAATAATGGTTTTAATGTTCAATTAAATCTTATATTAAACAAATCCATAACTTAATTTAAAAACTCCAGTATCCAGCCTCCAGGTATGCTGGTGATTGGGGGAGATTACAAGTCCATACATCACACATTAAGCAGACTATATAAATTATTACTTTAATAGTGAAATGCCACAGGCATGAATCCCTCGGAAAAAAAAAATATATATATTATCCGGCACAATGAAGCACAGAAAAACCTGAGTTCCATGTAAAACTAACATTGAGGAATTGGGAATGATCATCGTACTATCATGGAGCCTCTTTTTTTTTAAAGAAAAAAACATAACCAGCTTTGCTGCCAGCTTTCATTAATACATTATATAGCTCAAGATGTGATCTTTTAATAGAAGAACAAAACAAAAGAAAGAAACTTACCTGTTTCACCTTCATTCTGTTTCTCCCGATCCTCAGACGACACCTCTTCTTGCAACTCCTTTGGCTGGCGCTCAGCTTGCAGTACCTCCACTTCCACCTCCTCCTTCTTCCGCTCCGGATCGGCCTCCTCTCCATCCCCCTCGCTACCTTCGCCCTCCCGATCCTTTATGGTGTCCTTCTCGACCGGATCTTTTGTAGTCTCCTCCGGAAGCTCCACTTGCGTGTCTTCCATCACCGGCGGTGGGTCCGAGTCCGCGAGCGAGAGCGCGCGCGATTTGTGGCTCAGGCCACCAGATGACGTGGCACCGGATGGAAAGATCGAGAAGGAGCCAAGAAGCCACGCTCCGGCGATGCATATTATGACGAAAATGGCGGTAGTGAGGTAGTAGGCGTAGGGGTAAGAAGAAGACGGAGAAGAGGAGAAGGAGCGCTTTCCACCCCTGGCATTTCGGTTGAAACCCCCCATAGCTGAATAATTTGTTTTGGATGTCAGATTGGGGTTTGTGATTTAAGGGAATGTGGGACGAGGGGAAAGAGAGAGAGAAGGTGACTGAATCAATATTCTCTGCGTTAACGCACTGTTAGAACTTAATCCAAATCGTTCGTTACATATCAGCACGAATATCGAAGGCCCCATGTATTAAGAGGATTGGCCCGGATTCTGATTGGACGGTATGGATCTATCCTCTAACGGTACGGTAATGCAGAAGATGAGGGCTTGAGGTGACTGAATTCGAGAGAGGAGAGAGAGCGCGCGCGATTCTCGAAAGGAAAATGCAAATATAGAAGAATTAAGTCCTCTCCAGTTCTTCTGTTGACCGAAGGTACCTGACTGGTGATAGCGAATGCTGTTTTCATGTTAATTGTTATGATCTATGGTTGAGATTTATCATTAACGTTGGAGTATATAAATTACTGGATTCGTCCGTTTCATAAAAACGGAGAGAATATAACAGAGAACTGCAGGCTAAAGGTATTTACCAGTTTACGGCCATTTTATTAGTATGTCACCGACACCTAAGAATAGTAGTATGTGGAGCCCACTTTTCAGTTGCATATGATGTAACTATGATATTACCGTTGATTATCCATCAGAATTTTATTTTTTAGATAATCCAGAAACTAACCATTTTGAATTAAGTACAAGCAGTTTTTCTTGAACTGTTCATCAAGTATCTTTTCGATTTCAGTTTAGTGGACAGTTTAAAAAAAATTGGGAGCTATGCAAATGCAATATATCATTTTCAAATTGTACTTGTACTCGAATAACAAAATATGTATAATGTGTGTTCATATAATGACACTACTTCCGTATTATGAAGAATTTGAAGAATTGGGGCTTCTTTCTTATTAATTGATTAAAGTTACTTTAAGCTAAGTTATGGATCATTCTCTCACTTCCTGTTCCTTTCGTTTTGTAAAATTTGGATTCCTTGTTAGAAAATACATGCTCTTGTGAGACAAATTCATATCATCTTGGGACCTTAATTTTTTAACTCGAATCTGGTCCGTCCAATATATCACAAATTTTAAAGAGCATCGCACAGTACATATTTGGACCCAATTAGTCTGAATTCTGATCTAACTGTCCGAATTGAAACTTAAACAGTGTGTGTGAAGTCACGTGTAGAGTTAGTGACCATTAATTAAAGCCCACAAAATGGTACTTCCATCAAAAATTAAAGACAAAACATCCCAGTTCCTGGACTATTAATAAGAACCTGGTAGAGTGCGTATCCTCTGTGATATCTCAATTTTTGCGTGACCGACGTGTACGGTGCTATTCGGATTAGCACAGGGTGCAGCATTATTTCTTCTTTGCGATTCGTGTAGAAGCTATCTGAACGGTTCAGATATTCCATAAAAACACTCAAAGTTTGAGATATCTCAGATATACGATACTGGCACAGAATATGTTCATTATTATGACATATGAGCTGGCAGAGGCCCCACACTGCAGCGCGATTGAAATCAGATCTGCACTGCAGGCTGCAGGATCAGATGCAGCTACCGCCTAGTTAACTCCAAGCGTATTAAATGAATTTTGTTCTTTCTTTTGAAACTTTGTTCCGACTTTTTTCTTTTTGATAGATCGGTGAGGTTTAAATCTCTCAAAAAAAAATTAAAATATTTACAAGAGATCTTATAATCATATTTTAATTTTGTAATAAACAAATCAATTATGATTATTTTGTTAGTGTTTTATAAATTATTATTTTATAGAAATAATATTTACTTTATTCGTCTACATTACTTTTGCATTGTTGTATTTTTATTTTACAAAAAGTAGAGCATATTATACGCTAAATTTATATTGGATAAATAAATAATATAAAATTATATTAGCTATTTTGGATAAATTTTGTCGGAGGTTACTAAACTTTGCTCTTTGTCACACTTGAGTGATCAATTCGTGACAAAAAAAATTTAATAACCTCTAATGAAATTTACTCTAACTATTTCATGTCAGAACTTTGCTCGATTATATATTACTAGTCAAAATGGTAGGAAAGTGTTAGTGAATATATTTTCTTATTTGAGAAGTTATATACTTAATTATTTATAGATAACGATGCTTTTACACATTATTTTTTTTTCTTTTTCGAACAAATCAATGACTATCACTACTTGGCCTATGAGCATGAAACAAGCAAAAAAAAATGGCTATCACTACACAATATGTTTGTTCTTGACTCTTCATAATAAGGTAAGTTACAAACTGTTACTGTGAACATTGGTTGATCTATCTAATTTTGTTTTTGACAACCTATCATGCATGTTATTGGTTTTCAAAGGTGTTTTGATTTATTTACTTTTAGGCTTAGAGCATCTTTATCTTACATTTTTAAATAATAAAAAAATAAAAAATATGTAAAATTTGGTTTACAAGTACATTTTTGTATGGATATTATGTTGAACAATTCATATCGATTATTTAGACTTTAAAAATAGAGATATTGATTTATAGTGTAGACCAATATACGTTATGCATAGTACGCCTCACTCATTTATTAAATTAATCATATTTTATGTTATTATGTTAGAGAAATTATATCATATTAACATTACAAGTAGATAATATACAACAGGATTGATTTCCGTTAGAAAATTTCTCAGCTAAATCAAGATGCTACACAGATAGCTACAGAGAAGGTACTGCACAAAATCCAACGACCAGTGTCAAAGTGCTATACTGCTATACCACCGACATCGTCAAGTGGCAACGAGTGGGCCGCTCGCTGTAAATGGATGGATACCAAGAAATCTCCCCACTTTCTAGATGCAGAACAGTAGATCACTATGTAAGAATTCATAAATGCTTTCAGCCAAAGCTCCACGAAGAAATTTACTTTGGTATAAATCCACTTTTTACTTACTCATTTGTATTTTTTGAAATGGACACAATTTAATAATGGAGACGCAAGGAAGAACTCTTCATTTGTTTCGCAACAAAATGTTCTCGAAGTCTCGAGCCCTCCAAATATTTAAATCTTTTTTCAAATTATTTTTGTAAGGCCAAGTTTGGTTTTTGGCAGAATGCGGTACTAAGTCGATTAGGTCTTGGTTTTTTTTCCCCAACATCTGGTTAAGAAAAGAGTAGATTCGATAAGCATCTCGCTTTTTTTTTTGGGTTGAAAGTACACAGGTAATTGACTAAGGGAGTGTTCGGTATTTAAATGGTACTGGGAATGGATATGGTAATTGAACTGATTTTTATTGTGTTTGTGAGAAAAAAAAATTCAGTTTGAGTGAATTTTTTTTTTCCCACGCGCACAGTAACACACCGAACAGATTCTAATTGTATTGATTAAAAAGAGTTATATGATTTGTTACATAATATTAGATAACCATTGTTTTTTAAAGTATTCAACTATAAACAAGTAAAAACACACAGAAGTATGTATATTCTGTGAACACATGTTTAATCATCATTACTTGATTGTAATAATAGGAGACCAGTTAATATTTTTCTTATTTCTTTAGGTAGACCACACTGTATTAAATTCTTCACGATCGAGATGGCACTAAATCAATTCTTTTTCCCACTCTATTGACATGAAAGGCATCAAAACATAAAGAAATCTTTTCTCAAAAAAAAGGAAAAAAAAGAACAATGTTACCATAGGCGAATCCACATAAATTCAGGGGCGGAAAGTAAGTATGGTTAGGGGTGGCTAAGTCACCCCCAACATTTCCAAAATTATTTTTCAGTTACTTGTAATTTTAATTGAAAATTTTATTTTATAGGTGTTAGCCCCCTCCATGTGGAATACTAAAAAATTAAAGGGGTTGAATCTAAAAATGACATTTTGGCTTTCCAATCATGTGAAAACAAAAAAAAGCATCTTTAACCGTGTAATAAATATATATAATTAAAAAGTTGTTGAAAAATGGAAAGATTAATAGTATAATAGGGAAAAAAAATAGCGTTGCTAATTTGAAAGACACGGTCACCAAGTATCTGAAAGAAAAAATAAAAGTTATTGGAATTTTTTTTTGGAATGCACAGTTATCCCGATAAAGAAATTATCAGAAATATAAAGGAATATGATTGAAAAACAATAAAACCTTGTCTAAAAAGCGAAAAAATAAAAATAAAAAGTTCAAATGTGATGTATTATATTTCTTGAAGTTGAGGTTTGTTTGTTTATTCATGATTATTAACAACTTGTTATTCATTGTAACTTTATCATAATTTTAATATTTTACTTTCATATTAAATTGTTAATATGATATTTTTCTATTCGCTAGTGTCATTTAGATATTTAATTTTTTTTGCATAAAAAATTTAAATTATGTAAAAATAATTTGATAGATGTGTCATTGTATTTGGTGTTAGTTATTTATTGTATTTTTATGAAATCAAATAGTAAAGAATCATATTATCTTGTGTTATATAGATTTTGAATTTTTTTAAATTTATAATGTTTAGTCAATTAGCCTCTTCTATATTCAAAGTTGAGTTCTGCCTTTGTCCACATTCATTGAATATTGTGAAATAATGGCGGAAACGGATACGAATAATTTCATGAAAGTGAATATCCTTACCAGTATCTGCAATTATTTGGATCCAAAATTGCTCCCAACTAGCTTCGACTTTACGGGTGCTGATTTTAACACAACTATTTTTTTTATTAACACAACAATTTCAATTTTTTTATTTGTATAGACAACTTTGTCCCTCTTTTATTATTGCTATAGCTTGCCTTATTTGATTGTGCAATCAATACTTTCTTTATTTAAATGATTATGATTCATTTTATTTCCAAAATCAAAATATTGCTCTCTAGATACATTTCTTTCCCAAAGAACGAAAGACAATAAATAAAATTTAAAACTCATAATTAACGAGCTGAAAATTCAATTTGTGAAGCAACAAAAAGAAAACTTATACTTAAATTGATAGATAATAAATTATAGATTTTATTAATTGAAATTATCAGATTTAAACATAAAATTATGTAAGATTTAATTAAATTATACAATTTACAATTAACAAAAAATATTGTCAACATAATTTTCAATCAATTGAGTAACATAATTAAAAGTATGAAGCAATTACATCTATAGAAAAAGAAAAAAAAAGACTAAGTGGTAATTGGGGCATGTTATTTAAAAATTTGATTGGCTAACATGCTAATTTTTTTTTCTTCTTTTCATCGTACAATATACAATTAGAAGATAACATGAATGAAGGATAACAAATTTAGAAGTTCATATTTAAAAAACTTGTTAATTAAAAGAAGAAATAAATGACTTATTGATTGAGAAACAAATTAAGGGATAAAGCTGTCTATTTATTAAAATATTCAAAGCTTGTTGTGTTAATAATATTTTTTGTGGTGTGAATATCAGCACCCCGACTTTATTGTTCTGGATAGAAGTTGTTATATAATTATCCCATATTCATTTCAGTTTTAGCTGTGGAATAAATGATAATACGATACGTTTTCCAATTTAATTTCTTTTTCACTGGTGATGGTGCTACAATAGCGCTATTTTCTTTCTCTTTTATCTCCACTTCTTCATGCTCCATTCTTTTTCATTCAAGACTTAGTCCGTGAATGTAGTATATTTTTAGTCTCTATTAAATTGATTTTAGCCATTGTTTCAAGACAACAACAATGCACTCTTTTGTATCTTAAAGTATATAACTCAATTATCAGATAATTATTCTTTTCGTATCCGTATTTGTTTAAGGCATATTTGGTTTTAAATTTTGATATATGTTTACTATTTGTATCCACTTATTGAAAGACGGATATGGATGGTATTAGCATTATCCGCTCTGAATTCGTTCCGTTTACACTCCTAGATATAGATAATTGAAATATAAAACTATATCAGTATTCATATTCACACAGATATTCGAATATATCAACATCAAATTTTTTTAATACAGAACAAATACGAATCGAATATCATCCGTACTGTTTTCACCCCTAGTGCTAGATTTAGGCAAAACCGTAAAAGTGAAATGCATGATGGCTTTTAAGGTTTAAAATTCAAGGCTCTGGATAAATGCATGTACGTAAGCTCAGTTTCAGTAACGTCAACTCAGGCCCAATTCATGAAGGGCCCAATTCACCAAAAGTGAATTCCTTACCTCTCAAAGTCAATGGAGCTTCCAAGGCCTTCTGGCTTCCGCAGCGCCACCTCAATTAGATTTAGAAGAACTGAAGTCCGCCAGCTCTGGTCATGACGCGCATGAGCGCATACATATCTTCTGGAGTCCGTATCCGCAGGTACTTGAGGTGAAATTTTTATAAACGACGGTCCAGATTATTTTAAGCTAGGCATAACTCAATCTGATGCCTATGAAAACTATAAAAGTTTTTTTTTTTTAGATTCGTGCCTGATTAAAAAAACGTCCCAGATTTTAAGTTTAAGATAATATTTGTGTATAGAATCGGATTGTCCGAACAAATTTGGATAGGATCGTCCGAATTCTATCCTCCAAGTTAAAATAATATTTGTGTATAGAATCGGATCGTCCAAACAAAATTTTGGATCAATTTCCATGCGAAATATAATACACCAGATCACTTGTGCAGATTCTGATCGGATGACTCGGATTTAAATAAAATATATTATATGTGCTCTATGAATTATCTGAGGCCGTGCTTTAAAGAGGGGGATGACTCCTTCATTAAAGAGAAGAAAGAGAAAATCTGTACAATTACGGTCAGCCCGTGCTATTTACCTGCTCTAGAAGAGCGTAATCAAAGAGGAAAAGAAAAGAACACGAGTACTATAGCGAGAAAAACGTAAAAGAATACACTTTATAAAGTTACAAATTTTGTATCTTTCAAATCGGAGTATAAGATTCACTTTAGCGAGAGTAGCGACGCGACACTCCCCTTTTTATTCTTTTCCCTTCCTCTCCGTGCTAGAGTTGTGGAGCGGCCCATGCCACGAGCCCACGACCCACGATCAACGAATTCACATCCTCTAAGATATCCCAAACTATGAGTGTTTTTATGCAAAATCTCAACTGTTCAAATACGTTATGGTCGAATCTCAAAGCACATATAATATTGGCCCCTTGCACTATCCCGGAATAGGCACCGTACACGTCGGTCCCGCTATCTCAGAGGATACGCACTCCCGATCGACCACCATCACAGCATGAAACAAGCCGACGATGTTCTGCCACGTGTCTGGTTTCTTTCAAGTTTTATGTGGCGAACTGTGAGCAACTTTTATGTTGCCGAAGTCCCAATATTTCATTAAAAATATACTGGCCATCTGATTTAAAGATGCTCACGAATGCCTCTTTAAATAATTAATTTTCAAAATAAAAAGGCGGAACATGATTCATAATTGCTACTTAATTATAACTTTACTGAATTTAATTTCAGAATTTTTAATCTATTAATAAATTTCAGATTATAACATTAATCGTTGACATTTAATCAAAGGGTATTGTTGACTTTTTTTGTTCTAAAGTTACATTTGATTGGTACTTCATGATTCATATTTTTTCCCTGACTACCAGATTAAATACATAAACAGTAATTAATATAGAATCAAAATTCGACACTATTCATTGTAACTATAAAAATAAAATAATGAATCTGTACTAATTACCATCCGAATTATACAGTTTACACTTGAGATTGTTGGGGTTAATTTTTCAAAAATTCGGATAGCAATGTTATTAATCAAAATAAATAAAGTTGAATTGATGTTATCAGAATCATGATAAACATCACTAAGCTTATGTATTTTGTTTCCATCATTAATTCAAGACTTGAAACCACAATCAAAATAATTCTGAGTTGCTGGTACTTGCGCACGATCATAAAAACGATTGATGATAATTTTGTAATATCCAACAAAATATCAACGAGTTATTATTTAGAAAATCAAACTGAGAAATTCAAAAATATATTATTTGTTCCCTTTTATCCTTGGAGATCGAGAGACGGTGAAAATATTACAGAGAATATTTGCTATATCTTTTCTTTGGAAACAAAACATATTAGCAGAGAGGGAATTGAAGTTTTAAACAACATAATACTTAGTCATTAGTAAATAAATCACAATTAAGAAATATATAATTTCAAATTTACCCGCAAATTTCTGAAATATACAAATGGACGTTCTAAGCGAGAATATGTTGAAATGTAAAATTTGAGTTTTTGAAGCTAAGTTTCAACAGTCATATATTTTAAAACTCAGTGCTAAATGATTTAAAGATTTTAACTTTCATCTTATGCTAAATTTTTTAAATAAATACTCCTATTTAATTTACTTTAAACTACATAATTTATTGAGTAGAACTAGGGTGTTCTTAAGTTCACAAAGTCCCTTAGTGAACTCAAGTCTAAAATCTATTGAATTAGTTTTAAATGACGAATTCGAACCGTTCAAACCCGCCTACCTTACGAGTGATGCATCAACTTGTGAAAATTTTAAACATTCGAATTAATAAGTATAAAGTTAAGTAGTCAAAATTAGAAGGTTAATAAATTAATTTTAATATATTTATTTTATGAATCTTTTTTTGACCACTTGATTCTATGTAAAATTAATTTCAAAATTAAAAAATTTTATATGTAGACACATCACTTGTAAGGTAGAAAAGTTTCAACAGTTTAGATCCGTCATTTGAAACCAATTCGATGAGTTTTAGATTTGAGTTCATCAAAAAACTTGATGAACTTAAGAAGACCCTAGTTCTACTTTAATTTATTAATGTTTATAATCTTTATTAATTACCATATCATATCATTTTACTGCCCGGTAGGTAAAAGCGGATCAATTATGTGATTGATTCTTCGTCAATCTTCATGAAAAGTAAGACGTGGGAAGAACATATAAAAAGGTAGCATAAACACTTGTATATGTGACACCTAGATATTGGTATGGCCAAATGGAAAGCTGAGCTACGCAGAGAAACCTACTGTACCTAGCTAGTCTACTACATGTTTTTATATTTTATTATTACATGTTGCAAATTGCAATGATGCATGCATGCTTTCCCAATATGTTTCAACGCAATGGGCTCGTATAGTCGTATATCTCCCTTTTTTTTATTTGCATTAATTCTTACATTACGGTCTTACGGAGCAAGACGGTACCAAGCCCCATTTCCAAATAATTGTTTCGGATGCAAAAGAAAAGGTAAGAGGAATTAAAGAGCGAAGAAACTAGATGCATGGCACCACATGCGTGGTTTCTCTGTGTAACTGTGTTGTCTCAAGTTAATTCACAACTGTATTAAATTAAATACAGATCAAGTACGAGTAACAAGCACACGCAAGCTCTGTTAATACAACATAACAATAATTTTAATTAAATAATTAAATAAGGATATCTTAAATTCTTAATATCGTGGAATTTTGAATTTTAATTAATTAAATTAAATACAGATCAAGTACGAGTAACAAGCACACGCAAGCTCTGTTAATACAACATAACAATAATTTTAATTAAATAATTAAATAAGGATATCTTAATATCGTGGAATTTTGAATTTTAATTAAATAATTAAAAATGAAATCCCTTCGATCCATACCTCCAACAATAAAATAAATTTTGAATTCGCTCAAAACCGATCAGACCTAATCAGAATTTACTGAGCAGATTAATAAGAAGCATACAACTTTAAAATTCATATCAATTAATTTGTAACGGACAATTCAGAATCCAAACTCAAATTTTTAATTATCTCGAACAATATGAATTCTCAACACTCGTACGGTACCAGTGCCAGGTTGTATATATATATATATATTCCCTGATAGCTACTATCGGTTTTTAAAAAAAAATAATAATAATTCTCAGCACTCATGCTAGACTTACTATTTAACTTTTGAAGATAAAAAATAAGGGAATTAAAGATCAATTGCATTGATGGCAAATCAATTTAGAGATCAGTTACACTAATAGAAGATCAATTAGAATAAATTAACAGATCTTATAATAAGGAAATATTTTCTTTGAAATTTTATTGTCAAAAAATAGGCACAGTGTAAAAGATTGAAATCATATCGGAAACTAATAAATTATATATATAGTAAGTATTCGTGAGAAGAAGAGACACTGTTGGTACGTATACCGTTGCAGATATTATTGCCACTAATAGAAAAAACACCTTTACATTGGTATACCCTCGCTGATATATAGTCACTTTATACCCTCCCTCGTACTTCTTTAAATTTACATATATTTTTCTGAAATTTCTACGTATATTAACTCTAATGCTATAATATTCATGTAGCAACTAGCATATGTAGTTCGAACTTCGAAGGTTGGCAGGACGCTTTGTCTGTGGCTAATTAAAATACTGTTGATGAATAGTGGATTTAGATGGTTGTAAAAAGGCTGGAAAGGTAAAAAATTCACATACTGATCCTAAAATAAGGAAGGATTTTAGGAACCTATTGAAAGCTTGCATGTGGTTAAAATACTGTTGATGAACAGTGGCTTTTAGGAACCGTTTGAACAGGGGCTAGCAATTTGTAGGAATTGTAGGAATGGGTGATATGGCAGATGAGATATAGCGGGTGTAATTTAATTTCTGTTCAAAGTTCAAACTGACCACCACTATCAGGATTTATAAATTTCAGATCTATCAATTCAATTTTTTTATATAAGATAGGGCTGTAAACGAACTGCCTCGGGCCGAGTCGGGCCTTGGCTCTGCTCGTTAATTTTGGTCTGAGCCTGGACCGAGCGAGCTGGACCTATAGATCTCCCGAGTCTAAAGCCTTGGCTCAGCTTGTGACAAGCTAGCCTGAGCTATCTTGCGAGTTGACGAACTGGCTCACTGGACTTTATTGAGCTGCTATTATACAAATTCAAAAATATAAAATAAGAAAATTCATTCATATATACATGCAACAACTAAGCCCATTAAATATTATAAATACATGCAACAACCAAGTCAATTCATGCAACAACTCACTAAATATTATAAATTCATGCAACAACCAAGTCAATTCATACAATTAAATTCACACAACATATAAATCAACACAAAAATCAGCTAATGGGCTGAGCTAGTTATGGATCGAGCTGACTCGGTCTGAGCTGACCTTTGGCTTAGCTTGTTTATTTTGGCCCGAGCCTGGGCTTAGAAGTTCAAACTACATATGCTAGTTGCTACATGAATATTATAGGAGGTGATGCTGAACATGTACATACATCTTCTCATCAATCTTCGCCGGAGGGAGCATTGGAGAGAGAGCTTACAAGAGCATCTCAGTGGGAATGTAGTTGAACTGTTAGATCAGAGTGGCCAGTTGCTTGATCGCCGTCAATCTTCGCCAGAGAGAAGCACCTCTTTTCTTTCCTGCGTCTAGAGAATCGCTCCACAGGAAAGGGAGAGAGACATTAAAAAAATGAATAGAAAGAGAACGCTTCTTAAGGAGCTCACTTTTTGAGGGTATATTTGTTTGAAATAATATAATTTTAACTGTCAAGGAGACACAAAGGAGGTGATTTTCTAAGGAGGGGGGAGGATGACTTAGATAAGGAGTCTTAAGGAGGAACCTTTAAGTTCGTGTAAGGAGCAGCTGTTCGGCTTCTTAAGCTCTTAAGGAAGACTAAGGAGTCTTAATCTCTGTTGCCGAATAGGTATTATAAGCTTAAACTTTTTTGCTCTCCTCTAATTTTATTTTTAAAATGCTTAGGTCCTATTTTGATCGCACCAATTGTAATATTCAATCTCATTAGAAATTTAAAAGTTAAAACATTGAAAATTAGAAGTTGGAGCATTGTTTTTTTTATAAACTAGCTAGTACTTAATTAGCTGATTGATTTGAGCTTAATTAGCTATTTAAACGCCCAATTTGTTATATATATCTTCCTTGTCTCCACAAAAATTCTAAATCCGTTCCTAAAATTCATAGTGCGGACCAATATACTGGGACATGTAAACTTAGATTAAAGAGCGTACCAGTTGTGCTGCTGCTGCTGCTGCTGCCATTACATGTGTCTTTTCCATCTGTTAGAAGCTAGTTTATAATGTGACGTGTATGAGCTGAGATTTAGTCATTCCTTCTGGTGCAAAGCATTGTACGTATATATATATATATATATAATATGATCTCCTTACAGCTATTACATGCATTGAATATATATAAAATTAACGATGGCGCGCAAGTGCAGTGAAGGTGGGTAAAGTGAATTATTTTAGTTAACAAAATAAATATGTACTATTTTTTTCTTCTTTTTTTTCCTGTATATTATTTTAATATTATTTCTAAAAATAAAAATTTCTGTATAACTCTTGAAAGATTAATTTGACCTCTTTGCTTACAAGCAAATTAATAGTAAAAGTCCACCTACAAAAAAGAAATTTTTTTTTTTGTAACAAATTAACATAAAAAATCAGCACGAAAAATAAATAAACACACTTGAATTAAAGATTCCAAAAACTTGTATTTAGTTCTGTTGGGATATGATTCTGAAGTTGTACTTTGCCTACATTGAATCGTAATAAAAAGTTTGGTTGAAAGAAGTACATCTTCTTTTTTATCATGCACGAATTTCGGAGCCACTCTCAAAGCTTAAGCTATGACCACAAGCTTTCATGCTTTCATGTCTACAGTTATGCTCAACTATGTTTTGTCACTTGCAACATCAATATTCCAACCCAAGTACCAACATAAAGCTAGTGTCCTCTACAATTTAACATTATTATTTCTTCTGAAATTTTGTCCTCTAGCTAGCTACTTAATTTGATTTTGAACTTAGGATCTCGGTCAATACTAACTAAAGTAAATTTGAGTAAAAAAAAAATAAAACACTCAAACAATGTAAAACTAATTAATCACATTAATAGTATCAATTAATAGCAAGGCGAAACTAGAAAATTTAGATAAAATAAGTAGCAGTTAAAATTTGAACTCAAGTTTTCACAATAACAAAATAAAATTCTAACTACTAGATTATAAGCACATATTTAACATTTTATGATGAACATGAACTATATATAAAAACTTAAAAAATAAAAGAAAATTTAATTAAATTTTCATATACATAATTAATTTTTTTTTAAATCATGGATGACTACGTACCTCGGCTTGATTGTATATCCGGCCTTAATCAACAGGAGGTTAGTAGAAATAAAAAATTGTTGGAGTGTTCTGCATTAATAATTGTAGATGAGGGGGATCTCTGTTAGGTCATGTCCATGTTCAATTCAATTTAAGAATGTTCTGTAAAAAGAGAAATAAATCTAATTTATAAGCCCTCCAAGTCCAAGACGACAGTCCCTACCATCTTAGGATTTTATCTCCTCTACATTTTACCGAGGTAAAGTATACAGATTTGACTGCTCCAAAAAGCACTTCCTTTTGCACGCTGGACAGATTGATTATTACCAGTTCCAATCTTCTCATTTTCATAGTGGTCTAAACAGTGAAACCTCATGTATGGATTTAGTAAAAAGGGAAGATGCAAAAATTTTAATGTTCATTTGTGTACATGTGTCTTTGATCAGACCAAGAGTTACATGATTGGAATCGATTGGTGACGACTAATACATTTTGGAAGCTTGGTGATATTGTTGTTATAAGAGGATATATAATATTAATAATTGTATTCTTTTGCATCTTAAGCGTACTCATTGACCTGACTAGTGTCTCAATATATACCATTTCTGTATTTATACAGAGACCAATTGCAAAATACCACAAACAAGACACTTGTCCATTCAAGCATGCATGATTATTATATAATAGCTAATTCTCTTCTCTATTTTGATAGGCAAGTCGTTTATATGATACAAATTAAAAATATAGTTATTATAATAAAATTGGGGTTTAGATAAGGAAGAGAGATATATTCACAACATATATTATTTGACAAATGTGACGACGTACTGAAATCTGTTACAAAATTTATTAGAAAAATATAACAACTAGCGTTAAAATTTGCAAACTATAAACTTAGAATTTTGTGACAAGGTTAATATATATTGACAAGTACAAGTTTGGCAGCCGTGACAACTGACAAAAGTATTTATCAAAATTAACAAAATTAAGATTATAAATATGTTTTCTATAGTTTAATAGGTTCTGTATCAAAATTTGGTCCAAAATCGCTAATTAGTCACTAATCACAATAAAATTGAGTTCTTACCTTTTCAAATAACCAGAAAAAATGACTATTATTAGTTAATTTCTCATGTTGCACAATAGCTAGAGAACATCTTAAATTTTAAATTTTTATATGTTGTCATGATTGTCAAATTAGCTTGTTATCAATATAACCTATCCATCTTTTTTATATGAACAAATTAAATCTATATTTAGACGTACTTCCATTGTTATTTAAAACAACATGTATCAAACTTGATGAAATTTGAAAATTATCCACTTGCAATATCAATAATATTAAATTTTTTTTAAGATCTCTCTATAGAAGATATAATTAGTTGAGTAAAGCTAATATACACTTAAGTGTACCAATGAACTCATACACTTAATCCTAGGACCGTACGATTAGCTTTGAGATTCGTGTATCACGACTTTTAAAGAAGCTACACGAATCTCAAAGCTAATCGTACGGTCCTAGGGTTAAGTGTATGGGTTCATTGGTACACTTAAGTGTATATTAGCTTTACTCTAATTAGTTTATAATTACACTAAATACACAATCTTTCTAAATCATGAAAAAACTATTAATTTTTTTTGTTTTTGTTTGGTTTAGTCATCTATCAGGTGTTACATATTTGTCAGCATAATATATATTCTTTAAAAGGCACAAATTCTTGGGAGAAAAATTGAAGAACTAGATATGTCGAAAAGTAAGAAAGAAGAAAGATGAAGAGGTTTATTGGAAAGTGAATAGAGAAAGGGGATTCTAAAAAGGAAGAAGACACCACACGTTACAGTGCACAGCAAGACTTTCACCAAAATGGAAACTCTTTCCAGTCCATGATAGGCTGAGTCTCTCTCACTCCCCCTTCCTTTTAGATAACCCTAACCATCCCATCTAGTCATCTACTTCCACCTCTCTGAACTTGTTCCATGTGGCACGGAGTTTTTTTTTTACTTTCTTTTCAGAATTGATTTGCTCTTAATTATATTAGGGTATAGCTACTAATTCTCTATTTTATGAGATAAAAGTAAAAAATTCCACCTAATTAATCTGTCCGTTTTTAGGATGATATATAGTCTCTAAAAAACTAAGAATTTATATATATATAGTTATATGTGGAAAATTTATTCGTTTATTGCGTTTCGGTGTAAGTTAAGAATTCATAAGAGATACTTACAATTTTTGTTAGGTGAAATATATAATGAATTTATCCTTTAAAGATAGCATATCGCAATGATTTTCCTTAAAATTTGGCATGAAATTTCTTAGATATAAAAGTCTGCAACATAAAATAATATCACAACAACTATATATTTGCCAAATTTATATAAGTTTTATGTAAGAAACATTAAAAAAAATACATTGTAAACAAGTCGAGTGGTACATCATAATGTTCATAATTATGTTGAGAAATTTTACTAACTCGCATTCAATCTAAATTCCAATTAGTAACAATTAACAACACTTAATATTCTGTAAAAAAAAATGCAAACTGTGTATTCACCAATTGGAACACAACAACATTTTAAGCCACGTCCATCTATGCTCTCACCATCATCCAACCTCACTGAGTACACACGCTTTATAGAATCCTCCTCTTTCCCCTCTCTTGATCCACACCATCAAATCTTGCCTCCATTGTTACAAGTTACAACACCCTCACCTCAACTAAAGAGCAATAGATCAGAGCAGTTGCAAAATGGGGAGGGGCAAGATAGAGATAAAGAAGATCGAGAACACAACAAGCCGGCAAGTGACTTACTCGAAGCGTCGTTCGGGAATTCTGAAGAAGGCACGCGAGCTCACGGTGCTTTGTGATGCACAGATTGCCATCATAATGTTCTCCAACACAAACAAGCATTATGAGTATTGCAGCCCTTCCACTGAGTTAGTCTCTCTCTCTGGTTACTGTATTAGCAAAGCTGATCAGAAAGGTACATGGATATTTTTAGTGAGAAAGAAGAGAGCTGTGGCATTTGATTAACCCTATATATATCGTTCTTTTTAGCTTTCTGATATAATTTGAAGTAGAATTGACTAGATCTCCTTTACTTTGTTTGATATTTGCTAACAAGTGACAGAAGGTACTTCTGAGTTTGTTTCTAGAAAACCCTAGAAATAGCTTGGAAATTCTTTTGTTGAGAAATTTTGTTTTGTATTTCTTAACTTTTCATTTCCTCCTCAAGAAATAATACAATCCGCAATTTTGAGTATTGACTTGTTCATCCAGATACATACGGGTTTTCTTCAAAAAAATAAAAAAATACTTGTTCATCCAGGAAAAGCTCAAGATCTGAAAGAATTTTGAGTTCTAATTTATTTATTTTATGCGTCTGATTGCAAACTTCTTTTCATTTATTCTGACAGCATCAAGGGTATGTATGACCGCTATCAACAAGTCACACAAACAGATCTCTGGAGCACACAATATGAGGTGTTAATGCAATTAAATTTTTCTTTCTATGACAAAAGAACTGATTGTTGTTAATTATTTAAATTAAACTAATCTTCTCTTTCAAGGTGCATTCATATTTTTTCATTTCTGAATTTTCCAGAAAATGCAAAACACTTTGAGACAACTCAAGCAGGTCAACGACGATCTTCGCAAGCAAATAAGGTGGGAGTTTTCATGTGGAAATTGCAATCCTTTCATGATTTTTGTATCATAAATCTGTAAGGTTTTTAAATAAAATGTAATTCTTATAAGGATTTACCTGAGAATTTTTCAGGCAGCGCACTGGTGCAGATGTAGAAGGGCTTGACATGGATAAATTGCGGGATCTTGAGGCAGATTTGGACCAGTCACTAACAACTGTTCGTAATCGGAAAGTAAGGATATGTTCAAATATAAACCAAATATTTCTAAAGATCAATAACAAGAATTGGAAGACCTTGCTTAAACCTAACATAATTATGTAGCTTATATATGAATGGACTTCTACCATGTTAATTTTTTCACAAATAACTTTATTTTAGAAAACCTTTCTTCTTATATCACATTTATCTTATAATGTTCAAATAATTAGAAACTTTAATATAGGAACCTCTTCTTAGAAGGTAAGGAAACCTACTTTGTGGATGGTTTTTTTAGTTAACTAGGCAGATTGTGTTTGTGTCATGTGTGCATACGTTTTGTTTACTTATAATTTTGTAGTTCTTAATTAACTATTTCTGTGGATTGTGGCTAATATCTCCAATTTTGTTTTGTATGGCAGTTCTCATACATCCAAACACAGACAGACACCTACAAGAAGAAGGTAACATGATGCTCACAAACAAAACTTGTTAACAGTATTTATAGCTTGCGAAATTTGATCAAATAACGACCCTAGAAATTTGATCATAAAAGGTTTATCCTATGTACTGGAGAAACAACAAAATTGTTTGAATCAAATGCACTACCCTGAAATACTTCATATCCCTAAACCATACATAAGCATTGAAGCACTTAATTATAATATCAAAAACATGGTTCCGAACTTTTGATAACATTTGTCAAGTAGTCAACATGAGCGAATGATAGATAAATTTTAATTTAGATTCATTCTAATAATTTGGAGCATGTTGTTTATCAAATGTCTTTTAGAGCAATATTTTAGGAATATAAGACAAACCATCTTCCAATAAGTGCTCAAAACAACATTTTCAAATCATACCTGCCTTTCAAAAGAATGAGGGTCTCACTCTCACCTTTCCTAATCCATTAGTTTAACTAATCTTTCCTGTCTTTTTTTTTTCTTTTTATACACATGTAATTCCTTTGTTATAATCTGGTAATTCATTACATGATTACAAAAATGCTAATGCTAATATATATATATATATGGACTACGTAATTGTGTACAAAATAATATGAAGGGAAACTGTAATACTCTATGACTGGCATAACTTTAAATTATACAACAATTCATCCAAATTGTCTGAAACAAAAGTTAATATGTATATAATGGACAATGCTACCAGTACAATCTATTAATTGAAGTGAATATTTTTTTTGCTATGATTTCTCTGTCCATTTAAGCCATATAATAAAATGCCTTCTATCTTAATATATTGCCAAAACATAATTGACATTGCTTCTCTTTGATTGGAAGACACAATTTAAAAAATCACAATAGAACCCAATAAGCTACATGTCAACTGGTCAATATTATTGCATAGCTTTCATGAATTGGATTATGGTTATTAGCTTGTATATTATCATGGTTTTCAAACTTAACTAATTAAAAAAATTAACTTAATTTCTCATTCTGTCAAAAGCTTTCTTAAATTGAACAGACTTGATAATTTTTTTATATTAGATAATATATCTTTTTAAAATTGCACTGTAGTTGCTCAATTCAACAGTAACTAATATATCTTGCTTTTGTTCCCCTTGAGGTGCTCTATATATGTTTCTGTTGGTTACAACTCTCAGTTTATATCCGTTGGTAAAACTGAATGTTAATTATGCCCCTAGATGTTAAATAAAATTCTTATTACAGAGATATTAATTGACATAATAAGTGCTGGCTTATTGTTACTGTACGTACAAGAACTACATTATTTGGTATTTACATTTAAATATGAATATAGTTCAATGAAGTAAATTATGTAAAGATATATAGGTACATGGTTTCGAGAGAAAATTAAAAAGAATCTACAGTGACTAATTCCATTATTAATTGGGTGTGTATTGATTGCGAGTCCAAACAAGTATATTAACATAAACTAAATAGCTACGAGTATTAAATTCCTTTTCTGTCTTTGATTGTGAATAGAGCATTTAGGTTCTTTTTAGAATGTAACACTTAACAAATATACAAATCACGTTGAAAAGAAGTCATGCAAACCATTGTCTAACAAACATATTATATCCCATTCCTCGATCTCTTCAAACTAAGTTGAACTCAAGGTCTTTTCAAGTGTCTTTTTTTTTTTTTTAATCAAAAGCTAGCAACCCTAGACCGGGGAGTTTCTTGTATCAATCTTGGTTCAGCTATTTACCTTGTGTGTACTACAGGTTATATTTTATGTCAGGAGTATTTTTCTCCTTAATTAAATCTGGGTTGACAGATGCTCCATCAATTATATTAAGAGAGAGAGAGAGAGAGAGAGAGAGAGAGAGAGAGAGAGAGATGAGTATATGACATGAAAGGTATATCATGGTAGCATGACTTTTACCTTTGGGTATATGCTCCTTGAGTTGCCTTGGGCTTAGGGGTTTTTAGAATTTACCCAAAAGGGTAAAAAACGATATATTATATTTTATCAAACCTTCAATGAACTATGTAGACTGAAAGGTCAACATGCATGTCAGGTTCATTTGACTCGCAGATTTTAAAACAGTCAATCAAACTAAGTCCATGAGAAAAGAGTTCTGTGTCTAGTCATTTATGTTAGAACACACTTTATCTCCATCTATTCTGTACCTAGTAAGAATTTTAATTATTTTATGTATTTGACGTGACAAACTATTTTCTATCATTATGGTCTGTACATTGGAACGTGTGAACAATGCTGGTAAAGATTGTGATGCTTATTTGTTGACACTGTAGGTAAAGAGCTCCCAGGAACAGTACAATACCTTGGCGCACAATCTAGTTGCTTTGGTAATGTCAACTATATTTATTTTTTTATGCACTACACTTCATGGAATTCAAATTAATGGCAATGGAAGCATTTTGTTGTTTCATGCAAGTGATAGTATATACTACCCGTTTACAATATTACTGAATACGAATCATATATGTTTGATGAAATTAGTAATGCTTAATTCTAACAATTTGTTTTGCTGAAGTTTACTAACTAAAGAACTCCCTTTCAGGAGATGAAAGAAGACAACCCAATTTATGGTTATGTGGATAACAACCCAGGCAACTATGAGAACACATTGGCTATGGCAAATGGTGGAGCCCACATGTACGGTTATCGGGTGCTGCCAAGTCAGCCTAATCTGCACGACATGGGATTTGGCATGCATGACCTGCGACTTGCTTAGTAGATCTGTACTTGTATATGGCAGCTCAAGATTATATATCTATGTTTTTGTTTTCCTTTAAGACAAACCTCTATTAGTATTGTGGTTGGCTATGTTAAAACTTTGTATTTTATGTTGAACTTGCTTAGCTAATTCTAGCAAGAATGACTTGTGCTAGAAGGATATGTATGGATATCCAGGTATCATTCCTGGTCATCAGTCGGTTTAATGTATGATATATTTTTAGTCTGAAGTATATACAAATGCATGGTTTGTTAAGTTGCTGCTTGTTATTGCAGGAGCTATATATATATAGGCAATATCTTATATATGAAACTATCCTACTTCAAAACAAAAAGTGGAAAATAGCAAACGATTTTATGAGTCTTTTTTTATGTGATTTTTTTGTTATGGATATTACAATGGCTAGCTTGGCAAGAATAGCAGAGGTGCTCTCAAGAGCTATTGAGAGAACTTCATGGCGTACCATATTCACTAAAAGTTGGTAAAAGACCGTCTAATTTGAACAAGTTTGAAGCTAACTTATAGGGTTGACCATTATTCAGCCCTAGCCTGTTCCATGATATATAGTCGAATGCTTCAGTCAATTTAAGGAATTGAGGTATATAATACATATCTTTTGAACTCAATAATAATTTCCAACCTATCATGAAAGCGTAAAAGTAGCTGGTCATACAAATCAAGGTATATGGTTTTGACTACTATTTAGCGCTACACAATGGAGCGCATGAAATTTGGCCTTTCGATGCTGCTCAATATCGGATACGAATCTTAGGTATACAAATCTTTGCCACACACCAGGATCAGGAGGGTAAGAGTTTGGTTTTCAAAAAAGGCAATGGGTCATTGAGCTGTGGAGGATTCAGGGAATCAGGGAATGGATGTGGCCTGGACAAATCCTACTGATAGTTGACTTTTTGTGGGGTGACTGTCATCTCCACATGGGGCAGATGAAAGGTGTGTGTCTCAAGACGCTATCTCTATTAGACCGGAACACAATCTCTCATCAAATATTTCCTCGGTCATATGTGATAACTGGTACAGCTTGCATGCAATGTCCCTCCGTATGCCGTCTGGTAGGGGAGCGACATGCGGTTGTGATGACTTGTACAAGCATCCAAACCCTGCATTTAAATATATATTCAACATATTCGGTTAATTTTCAGGAGCAAAAAATAACATTTTTTTTTTTAGAAATATTATCAATTTAAAACTTACCCCAGTAGTAGCCTCTAAAATTATGTGCTTCAAGTTCAAATACCACAGAAAGTCGTTGACCCTGTTAATGCGACTCCGGATCCCCGAAACACTAGCCTATATAGCGTCATTGATGTACTGGGACATCTCGTATGGAGTGGCTATATGTTGTGTACCTCTACTACAAGATGGTACATCCGTACTGGAACACGATATATATCTACTAGATGCCATGCTGTATTTGTTAATTTTGTTATTGATATTGTTACAAAATAATTTTGGTCAACCAATTAGTTTTGATCAAACAATTTTTGGTCAATAAATTTTGGTTAATCAATTTTGGTCAAACAATTATTGGTAAAATGCCCTCTGTTTAAATATTAATTTTTTGTTCAAATTAGAACATAAACAACTAATTATGGTCATATTCCAGTTAATTTTGATTCTAATCCTATATTAAATTACCTAATATTGAATTAAATTTTGTATAGTCCTAAATTAAATTATCTAATCCTAAATTAAATTACCTAAATCCTGATCCTAATCATAAACTCTAAATCTAAACCTAAACCCTAAATCTAAACCTAATTACTAAACTAAACTAAAAATTGAAAAAAGAAGAGAAGAAGAAAACTTATCCGAGCTCGAAGGGATTGAAATTCAAATGAGACAAATGGAATGAGCACCAGCGGCCCCCTTTATATACCCCAAGGGCTGCAGATTGGTTGTACGACCACCTAAAAATGGGGTCGCACAGCCAATCTGCGCCCTGGGTAATTATCGAATTCTGGTCAAACGAGGGTGTTTTGATTTTTTTATTTTTTTGGAATATGGTGTAAATAAATTTTTTGGTAATCTTGTCACATCAAATTAGTCTCTATTTTTAATTATTTCTAGCTCCTCGTGATAATTGAGTATCACATCACTTCAAAATTACGTAATATAAAAAAACCAAATGTTAGCATTTTAACATACTTTTTTTTTAAAATAATTTAAAATAAGAATGGCCACGAAGATACTGTTGGTATATCGTCACGAATACTACTGTCACTAATAGAAAAACACCTTTGTCGATATACCATCGTGAATAGTCACTTTTTACTAGGGGTGCAAATGGGTTGGATATTATCCGACCGTATCCGACTCTGTATCCGAAAATTTAATATGGATATCCGATATCCGAATATTCGTGTGGATACGGATACGGATATAGCCGAAAATTTAGTTTTCGCTGAGTATCTAAATCCACAAAATACCCTTTTTAACCTTTATTTAAAAAAGAAAAAAAATATGTAGCCTGTTTCAGAAACATGGCAGTCTTCTAATTGGTCGATTTATGAGAACAAATGCGTAATTTCTCTACTTCTACATTTTTATAGTGACATTTAAGTATATGCTTGTGTAAGCGTCATAAGTAAAGAAAGTGAGAAACTAATCATTTGTCTTCGAAAAATGATCAATTAGATGACTGGCAATTTTTGAAGAGTGTGTGTATTTTTTTTAATAAAAGGTAAAATAGGTATTTTATAGATTTAAAAAATGAATTTCAATAGAAAAGACAATAAAATAAGTAAATTTCTGAGTTTTTGAAATTTAATTAGATGGCTAAATTTGATATTATGAAATTTAGAGTGAGAATACGCAATTTCGAATTTTTTGAGAGATGTACATGAAATTCCCCGATTAAAGTCCAGCGGAGAGCACTTGATTTCTTAAAAAAACTCTTTACTTGAAAAGATAAATGATCTTAGCAATGATGTGAAGAAAAATTCTAAATTAAGCAAAGATAAAGGATTGACCTATAGTAAGAATAATGACGCAACAAGTTTTTGCCAAAGCAATACAAAATAATAAACTATTCATCAATCTGGTTGAGATTTTCATAGAGCTTCATGCAAATTTAAATAAGTATCGTTTTCATTAGTTCTCAGCAATATCTCCCCACAATACGACGTAGGATATTTTGGACTTGTTCATTGGAATCTTATGAGCTAATGATAATCAACAATTTTTGTGAGCTAAAAGCTAGATTAAAGTCCAAGTTTTTCTTTGAAACCAATGCAAGACGAAGGATGTGATCTACATTAAGGATAACCTTGTTATGTTAGAAGCTAAAATCAAATACATTGCATGAAGCAGTATTTTAGGATTGAAATAACTTGGATTCATTATTATAGTGTCTTCTGTTTGGAATTGCACTTATGATAGCGTAAGAGATTAATGCCCATTGCATGTTCTATCTGCATTGATTTATTCCCTCATGCAATATTCAAATATATATACTAAATCTATGGCCTGTGGTTTATTGTGAGACAGGGTCAGAATCAGACTTTTAAATTATACGTGTCAAATACATATAAAATTTTCATACTGAATATGGAGAATCAATTTTATAGTATCCATAACATTTTACTCTAAACATATAACAAAATATAGATATATACACAAATTTTAAAAATAAATGAGAATCAATTAACTTCATTTAGTATACATGAATCCTCCATTGCACGATACTTAATTAGTTTAATTAATGCATAAGTATATTTGAACTTTAATAAGAAAAATTGTTTAAAGTGTGCATGATTTAATAAAGTTTTGATCTTAATAACTAAACTATATCTGAAAAAAAGAATTCCACAACTGTCTAGTTCTCGAAGATTTTATATTATCACCACAATATTATTAAAATCGAAAACAATAAAAAGGAATTTTAATACATATTTCACAAACTTATAACAACTACACATATACAGCAATAATAAAGCAACCTATTTTCAGGAAAGGAAACAAAATTACAGTTTATAGTAGTACTACATAGATCCTGCTAATTTTGTGTTTAGTATTGATTTTACCTTGAATAACAGAGTATATATCGATTCTTACCTCACGGGGTAGACATATTTGCGCACTTTTGTTAGGAGGCGGCGAAATATTCCAAACCAATATTTACATCCTAATTACCAAGAACAATTTGAGGCCGTAGATATTGGCAAAAATAATATGGGCCGTACAAGCATCCTTTCCTTCCAAATCCGGCCCAAAATACTTCCCACTCAGAAACCATTAGTCGAAGAAATCAGACAAAGTGCCTACGGGCTTCACAGGCAAAAACAAGAAGAAAAAGGAAGTCAGTCAAATGCTAAAAAAATCGCAGAAGAAAGACAGCGGCACTCAGAACCACGCCTCCGCCTCCGCCTCCGCCTAACCCTCACGCACGCGACTGACTGCCTCCGCCTTTTCGTGACCACGCCTCTCTGACCTCTACTCCTTGCCGTTCTCTACTGGTTAGTTTCTTAATTGATTGATTTATTTGAAATCTCCATCCTTGCCGTTCTCCGTCAGTGAAATCTTCTTAATTGATGTTTGGATAGTGAATTTGTACAATTTAATATTCAAATGAAGGATTTTTCTTTGCTGACTTGCATCATGCCCAAATTAAATTCATTAATTTATGCTTTTTGTTGGTATTTTTCTATAAAAGTTAGTAGTTGTCATGTCAAGTTCATAATTCTACTTCTCCTGTCTGGTACGGTGGTACCATTCATGCAAACCAATTAGATTCTTGATCTTGTTATTTTGGCTAAATTCTAACAAATACAGTCAATTGTATGTTGAGTCAAAAAGAGTGATGATATATTGGATAATTTGAATGAGAAATTTTTATATTGAAATAAAAGGGGGTGTAGTAAATCAGTAAGGTTACTGTATCAAAATTCATGCACTTACAATTAAAACATTTGGTGCATTAAAGTTCAATTATTTATACTAATATTAAAAAAAAAAAGTTTAGCAGGGATGGAGATTTTTGAACCACTTCCTGAGGTCATAGGCTCATAGCTCTTTGATAAGCACAAGGGGATAGCTCTTTGATAAGCACAAGGGGAGAGAACGGTCAGCTATCAGCATTAGTACCAGAGCAGTAACAGAAGTTGCTGATGCACTGTAAGCAACCCCCTTCAATTTATAGTCTTTTCATTTGTTCATCCTTTCTTTTACATTTCTTATGAGGCATGAATTCATTACTGCTACAATTGTGCTTTCCCATGCTTCATCTATTTCATGAAGAGAAACTGATTTGGGGTATGTTTGGTTTAAGCCTTCAAGGCAATTATATATATTCTTTCATATATGTTCGCCTACCCTTGGCAATATTCCTGGCTACGCCACTGATGGTCGTCATGATCAATTAGGGAGATAAAAAGACTGAACTTGCTCTCAATTTGATCGAAACTAGAAGAGAGAAGAGCAGCATGTGGTGGCGTAATTTAACTGTTCATCATGCCCATGGCCTGTTATCTAGGAGGTCCTCTTCATACTACAAGAATTCTACTAACGATATCACTTGGTGGTCTGTTTGTTCTTCGGTCACATCTTACTCAGACGATGCTCCCATCAAAAAAGGAAAGCTGGCACCTTTACAGGAGAGAAGAATGATTGATAGGTTTCGTGTGTGGGCCAAGGGAGGAGAAGGTGGAAATGGCTGCTGTAGTTTTAGGCGAACCCGAACTGACAGGCGTGGCAAACCTGATGGTGAGATCCTCATTATCTCTATTCATAAGTGAGCAGTGTGCCCACCAACTGTTTGTGTTAATTCCTCAGTTAACATCTGTACCAAATTAATTTTTCTTTTCTTTTTTTTTTGCATTTTAGGTGGGAATGGAGGCAGAGGTGGTGATGTTTTTGTGGAATGCTCTCAAGCTGTTTGGGATTTCAGTGGATTACAACACCATGTGGTAGGTTTTTGTGGAATGCACTCAAGCTGTTTGGGATTTCAGTGGATTACAACACCATGTGGTAGCTTTACAAAAACAAAACAGACTTGTCTATCTAGAATAAAAGAGAAAGACAATGAATTATGGTAGCCTCTTATTCCTTTTTTTTTTTGTTATTCAGAATGCCAAGCGAGGTGGGCATGGAATTTCTAAGAACCAGATTGGAACACGTGGATCAGATAAGGTTTTAGATTTTATAATGATATTCCATTTTCCCCTTTCGAGTAATAAGACCTTGAGATGAATTTTAAGTTTCAAATAATTGCTGGTGCAGGTAGTTCATGTACCAGTTGGGACAGTAATTCACCTAGTCAGTGGTGAAACCCCATCATTCAAAGAAGACAAATCGACCTCATCCTTAAACCCATGGGATATTCCAATAAGTACTGATGAAGAATTGCAAGAATTGCAAACAAACCCTGAAAATGTCTCAAATGAAATTTCCAATTCTCCTGAGCCACTTACAAACAGAGCAGAAGAGTGCATTTCATCTGAAAAGGAAACAGAGTTGGGACTGGAGACGGAGACGGAAATGGAAGAGATAAAGTATTCGATTGCAGAACTTACTATACCAGGTCAACGGTTATTAATTGCAAGAGGAGGTGAAGGTGGTCTTGGTAATGCATCTCTACCCAAAGATCACAAATTTCAAGATAAGACGGATAACAACTGTGACACTGGGTTTAACATAGGTAAACCAGGATCTGAGAACATTCTCATATTAGAACTAAAGAGTATTGCTGATGTTGGGCTTGTCGGGTTTCCAAATGCTGGTAAAAGCACCTTGCTTGGTGCACTATCTAGGGCTCAACCAGCTGTTGGAGATTACGCATTTACCACTTTAAGGCCAAACATTGGCAACTTGACTTACAGCGATTTCTTTTCAGTGAAAGTGGCTGACATACCAGGGTTGATTGAGGGAGCACATGAAAATAGGGGTCTGGGCCATGCCTTTTTGAGGCATATAGAGAGAACTAGTATTTTAGCCTATGTGGTAGACTTATCAGCTGAGCTGAAATTTAGAAAGGGCATTTCACCATGGCAACAGCTCCGTGATCTGGTGGTGGAATTGGAGTGTTATAAGGAGGGTTTGAGTGAGAAACCGTCATTAGTGGTTGCAAATAAGATAGATGAAGAGGGGTCTGATTTAGTTTTAGAAGAGTTGAAGAAACGGATTTGTGGGGTGGATATATACCCAGTTTGTGCTGTATTGGGGGAAGGGGTGGATGATGTAAAAGAAGGAATTAGAAAGCTCATGGATGGAAGAGATTGTAGGAGCCTTAATTTGAGTAACATTAAGGTTGATTAGGTTAAATTAATTATTTTATTAGCAAATAGCAACTTGGGATAGTTAGTTGTGTATGTTTTATTTAGAAAGGACAGCGAATGAAAAGATGTTAATTTTTGACTCATAACTCTTTTCTGATAAACAGTTTTGTAGTGTAGTTGTCAACTGATGGAAGTGAATAACGAAATGGAATAGATGTTGAGAATCGGAGCAGCTCATTTTTAGGGGGCTATTTATGTGATGTACTACTTGTTTTAAAGACCCATTATTATTATTATTATTATTTTTTGAGGCAAAAGGCCCCCTTAAAATGATACAGTTCTCAATGCTGTTCTGACTGTTGCACTTCATGGCATTTCTAATTTTTACATCTTGATATCCTCACACGGTTTTTTTTTTTTTTTTTTCTTAAATAGAACTCTTTTTAATCATTTTAATGAAATAAGCATCTTATGTGGGATTTTTATAAAAATAGCCTCCACCGAGGATCGGTGTAGCAAGAAAACAATTTTCTGCACCGATCCTAAGTATCGGTGGAGCCATTTTTGTACCCGATTCTAGAAATAAATGTGAAGTTTATTATAAAAATGGCTCCACCGATTCTAGAAATTGGTGGAGGAAATGGTTTTCTTGCGAGATTGATTTCTAGGATCAGTGAAGAAGACTATTTTTATAAAAATCTTGCCCACCGTGCTTGTTCCATTAAAAAGTTTAAAAAGAGCACTATTTTAAAAAAAAAAAAAATCCTTACACGATGTCTGGATTTCACTGAAATCGGTGAAGTAATTCCACTCTTTTTTTTAATATACAGTTCTCAGTGCTTTTCGAACGGACTGTTGAGCAAACAACCGCTACAGCAATGTGTGTATTACCTTTTTCTTTTTGGAAAGAGAGTAGTTTACCGTAATAATTATAAAATAATATAAAGCCCGTCTAGCTTGGTAGAGCGCAAGGCTCTTAACCTTGTGGTCGTGGGTTCGAGCCCCACGGTGGGCGTTAGAACTCTTATCTTATCTTAGCGCAGATTTTAAGTTCATCCTTTTTTTTCCAAAAAAATAAATATAAAAAATAATGTTTTTTTTTCTATTGAACCAAAATTCCGTGCCATCTGATTTTCCAAAATAATTTGATTAAAGGATTTACTGACTTTCAGCCAAATATAAAAAGGAATTAAAGTAAGAAGAGAATTCTTTCTCTGTTGAACCAAACAGAAAATATCGAGGCTCATCTTGTGTTCACTCCTTGCATCTAATATCAATTTTGTGACTCAAGCCAATGTAAATTTCTACTAATGAAATCTCTATCAGAAGATTTTTTTTTTTTTTTTATTAATCCTGATATTTGAAGGGTTTTAGATCAAAGGGGGATGCGACCCTAAGAACCGAAATTTTTATTAATTGGAAAAAAAAAATACCAACAATGGAGAAATGATTTGGAGAAATTCGACATATAATAAAAACATGATTGTGTGTAACGTCCAGAAAACGTTATAAACCGAAACGTCCAAGTTAGCGAAATAACATTAACCACTAATTAGCAGTTTAAGCTAGCCGTTTTAGTCTACCACGTCCAGATATTTAAAAAAAAAAAAATCTGAACGTTGGTTTGTACAATGTCTTTTACGAAATTGGAGCTATGTGATGTTATTGATCAGTTTGATTATCTTGTCATCCGTAGGGCAAATACAAGTTGGGGTAAAAAAATAGATTACCTCATCAATTCACAACGTCCAGACATTGATTCTCTTGTCAATTCCCGTAAAGCTGATTAATTCACATTTTTTAACCTGGGTTGATCCTTTGCCTATGGAGAGTGGATGTATTGATGCACAAGAATACAATTTCAGGTCCATATATAGATCTGTATTAAGTTCTTATGATTGGTGCAAAGACCACACATACTCTGATTTCTTGATAAGTTGCAGTGTTTTTTTAATCTTTTTCGCATTTGCAAGGTTCTTAACTGCTTATATATTACCTCTGATTTTGTTCTTTTTTTGTCTTTTTAATTAAACAGTGGCCTTGACTTTATGATTATGATTGGTTTTCATTTCTAGCCTACCCGACTTGTTTGTTGTTATTGTTATAGTAAAAATATGAAATCATTTTGTGCTAGTTAGCACTTATTTTGTGTCTCTGAAAAAACATCTTTTAATTGTGATGGTGCCAATCTGATGTTAAAAACTATATACAAGCTCTATAATTAATTGGGTGTTGTCGGTGTTTGATGTTTTAGGTATCCCACCAGATCAGCAACGCCTGATCTTTGCTGGGAAGCAGCTTGAGGATGGCCGTACGCTTGCTGATTATGACATACAGAAGGGTAATGTTGTAGTTCTGGCTTTACAATTTAGTCCCTTATTATTTATTAAATGTCTATTGAGCAAAAATAGAAATGTGAATTTTATGTTTCAGCTGAGTGGACAGTGCATTTGGTGCTGAGGTTGAGTGGTGGCGTTCCTGGCGGTTTTCAATTCAAATACCAAACGATCAGCTGCATGTAACACTCTTTTCTTTTTGGTTTTAATTTCTTAATTGTAGTTTCTTTAGTAATTATGCACTACATCATACATCGTAGTCCCAGGTAATAATATGCTTTCTACATGTATATATGATAATAACATAATTGCCAATTAGTCAATTATTAATTTGAAATATACATGAATAATATTGTTATATAACCCCAGCTAATTTAAACTTACTCTGTCTGACTTTTCTGGTGTGAGTCCCAACAGAGACACCAGAATGTCGACTGTAGAGTACTTGGCACATCTCGGGTTATATACCCAGAAACAATGGACACACTAGGCATCGTTGACCAATTCCAGACCATGACTCAGTCCATCAACATTTGGGAATTCCTCAGTGACCTCACCACCTGCAATGTCTACAGAGAATTAACCTACAATTTCTTGTCCACAGTTCACTATAACCAAGGGGTCGTATCATTCCAATTCAATGACGATGTCCACCAGATGCCTATTGAGGCATTCAACACGCTGCTAGGTTTTCCAGTGGATGGAGAAACTGAATTTAATGATGATGATATACATGAAACCTGGAGCAAGATCACAGATAAAAGGACCTTTCAGGCTTTCACAATGGCAGAGGCAATTCAGTATGCCATCCACTCCTGCGTTACATCCACCGGGCTGTGTCTGGCTCAATTTTCGCAAGAGCGGATATGTCTACAGCCACAGAGGATGAAGTCTTTTTCATTCGATGCATGCTCTTGCTCTCCGGGAAAAGAAGTGAGAGTAAACCAAATGTGGGTCATTTCTTAGCAAAGCACATTGCTTGGGTCATCGAAAAAGATAGCGTCACTGGACCCTTACACCTTGGTGGAGTTATACACTGTATTGCACTGAAATTGAGAGTGAGGGTTGAAGAAAATGAATTAAAACACAATAGGCAGTTATTGGATGTCAAACAAATCCGAAGGATGCAAATGATAAAAATTTCCGGGGACAACCTGCTCTTCCACCTATACAATAATGAGGAGATTCCATTCCCACTCGAGCCTATCCATTTCATGATGGAAAACACTTGGAAGGCAAGAAACCCCAGGGCCATTCAACAGCAACCAGTTGCAGAGCAAGAAGTAGTAGGGGACAATGACAATAAAGAGGAGCAATCCCAGCAGCTGCATGTGGCACCAAAAATAAAGAGGAAGAAGGGAAACCCACAACCATCAGGGCGACAGTCGCAGGGGATCCCGGATGAGGGCTACGAAGATGTGGGGGACTAGTTGTATTGGACATTTTAAGGGTATTGTACATATTGTTGATGCCATTTTCTTTCTTTAATTTATTCTCATTTCATTTCATATTCAGTTTTGGATACTTATAATAATTGTTAATGTTGTATTTTTATTAAACAGCTGAGGAAGAAGAAGCCCCCCCTTGCAATAAGGTTTCAGATTTTAATTTAAACATGTTTATTTTCTTCCAATAACTTATTTTGACATTGATTTCTTTCTTAACTAAACAGCAGAGGAAAAAGAAGGCCCTTGACTAAATGAAGAATGCCACGGCTCTCTAGCAGAGATACTTTTTGGTTTGGTCATTACTTGCTATTCATGAACTGTGATCGCTTTTAATAGAAAATGTACTTATTGGTCATATTATATTTCGTTTTATATCAATATTTCTGTTCTCTGTTCTGTGGTGAGAAATTGGTGTCAGTTACCAGCTTAATCACTATCCTATATTGACACAAATAAACATTGCATTTTATACAGGCATCATGAACGACATCAATATCTCACATCCTTAGCAGTTAGACATCCTCCAAAGTCCAAACCTAGAATTGCATGGATTTCAGTTGAAACTTTTTCAGTATTAGCCTATTAGGGGTCAGTCTTAGTATAACTGGGAATTTGGCTAAGAAGTTATCTTCTCTTCAAAATGCCTAAACCAGACATTCAGAATGGCTGAAATCTAGCTATATATCCTTTGTCAGCGTAAATTGAAAGATTGAAATAGCACTCAAATGTAAAATTTAAAAGCGAAACTTCAATTGAGTAAAATCAGCAGAAATTTATATCACTTGGTTTAGAATTTAGTCTAAAAGGAAAAATAAACGCATGTTTCATGTCAGCCTGCATGCATGCGAAATTGAGTCAAATTTTACATAACAGAGAGCCCCCCCACACACACACGACGAAAAAAAAAAAACCACATTCAAGATGTTTCACCAGTCAACACAACACATGGATATTTAGCTCCAACTAAAATAATCAATACAAACAAAGCAATGAAATTGACTTCATTTAGCTGGACTATATATATGCAAGCCCAAGCTAGGAGCTACAAGCTTGTCTCTTAGAGGAACATTCCTTACAAAGCAACTTGATGACTTCTTTACGATTCTCTTTTATATGAAGATTTCTGAAATAAGCATTGCATTTATTACCATCAGCATTACGCGGTAGCTTTGATTCCCATCCTTTCCTTTTCTTTCGTCGTTCATTATAACAACTGAACATGGGAACCTAATGTAAAAAACAAATTTTATAATTATATAGTCAGTAGCAATATACTATAGAATCTGGAAAGACAAAATATATATATAAAAAAGGATGCAATTGACAAAAAACTGAGTAAAACAACTTTACTGTGTCCCTAGCAAATCTCAACCATAGTAAAGGAACTAAAACTAGTTCACATTCTATTCCAATGGAGGCGACACTAAGAAATGCAATTGAACCCAACTAAAAGTTCTAGGGTCATTTAAACAATTAAATATAAAGAAAGATTGACAATTCAAAATAATGCGGACATTCAGGAATTATTTCAAACTTTCATAAAGAAACTATAAGGAAAAAAATTGAGAATAATTAAAACACAAAACAGTAAATAAAAAATTGAGAATTGAAAGAAGTACAAGGTCGAGAACAACCGATGGAAGTTTTAGCCAAAATTATACGGGCTATATTGAATAAAATCATGTATTGTCATCCTCCCAACTATATATATCCTAGTTGCTCTTTGAAAAATAAATAAATAAGAGTTCAATCCCAGCCATACCACTACGCTAAATTGAGATTGTTGTAGCAGATAAATAATATAATGAATTATCAATTATGTTGCTTCCATAACTAAAATGTTAGTTTTAATTAGCTTGTATTTATAATTATAAAGTTTGATCCCTTCTTGTGTTGATTATTTTCGTCAAAGAATCATCAAACATTCATATGAGAGCAAATATAATGAAAAATTCTAAGCTTATAGTTTACAAAAATAAAAGAGATTATGCACCTCATGAATCAACTTAATAGATTCCAAAACGGGACAATTATGGAGCATCGTGGTGACAACTTCTAAATTGTACTCATGAAAGCAAAGGGACACATCCAAGTGCTTTAAATTAGAAAAATGTTGCACATCTTTTCCTATTTTTGACAAAATAGGAATTGGATAGTTCTTAGGCTGTAGAAATAAAAAAAAAAACATGTCAAGTATATTCAAATAAAGCATCAACCAACAATTGTACCATACATTACATTACGAAGTTAGCATATAAAATTGTCATACCTAATTCATATGCATATCTGACTATCATAACACATCACTTTTAATTTAAAAAAGACTTATAGGTTCAAACACACATACCTAACAAATTAAGAGGTGCAAAAAGGTAAAATTTATTACCGTGCTCTCTCTTATACGCAGGCTTAGCTCTTCCACATGTGAGATACAATTCAGCAGCCGAGCAGCAACACTAACATCTCTCTCACAAATATCGCTAAAGTTAATCACGACTTTTCTCAACAAAGGAACTTCTACACGAATGGTAGACAGACTTTGAAAGGCATACAAAGTTTCCAAATGAAATAACTCTAATGAAGGAAGAGATAACACTAAATTATCAAGTTGTGGAGTGAATTTAATAATCAGTTTGAGATTTTTTATTGTGCGGGAGGAAAGGCTAAGCCCAAGCATGCCTTGCATATTAAGATATAAATCTTCCAAGGAACATAATTCAGAGATAAGTTGGTTCAGTTTGGTCGGGTCTATCTGATTTAATCCAAGGGAAAGACGTTTCAGGCAAGTTAAATTGGCTCCTGAAGGAAAACTATTTTTTTTTAAATTTTTATGAGAAGGCCAACAATCAAGGGAGAGGCACCTAAGAGAGTTAATGGTGAAGATAATAGGGACGATAGGTACTATATCTGACAAACGGAAACCCTGAATGGTGAGCTGGCGCAAGTTGAGAGAGCGGGCCTTGGTAAGCAAGGAAGAAAGAATTGAGAAATTTTGGTCACATGGCCACATCATTAGTTGCAAGCTAAGGGGTGGGAGGCATTGCGATCGAGAAGCGCACGCTTCGCCATGGAAATAAAATTTTTATATCGGGGGTTGGAAAGGAGGAGGAAGTTGAGATAAAGGGATGGAGAAGACTCCCAGAGGTGATGAAAGCGGCGGCATAGGACAGAGGTGCGAGCGGCATTGTGAGTAGAAAGAAACGAGATGATTGTGAGGAGCAAATCATCAGAAAGATTAGAGAGGCGATCGATTTCGCCTATGTTTGCCATGGCAGCCGCTGGAGTAACGGCGAGAGATAAATATGTTTTAATGATATGTTTCAGCAGCTAATTAAGGAGAGTCAATTTTGTGATTGGATGGAGCATGCACCAAGATAAATTTAGCCTACTAAGATAAATTTAGCCTGCTAAGATTTCACTAAATAATGGCACACGGATGTCTTTTGGAAATTTACATGTTTATGTCCGGTTGTTTTATTTATTTTTTTATAAAGAAAATTTGGACTCAAATATTTGTTGCAGTGTTTTTGTTATTATTATTATTATTGTTGTTGTAATCCGTATTTCCAACTGAGTATAATTTTTTAACGGGAAATTATTTTATTTTTTAAATTGACGCTTTTTTATATCTGTCAACATTGTTTTTTTTTAGTTTAATTATCTTTTCAACTAAATCAATTTTGCACGTGCAAGTGCTAAATGGCTCTATAGGAGTTCTGCTAATTAAGTATCAATATGTAATTAAGCTATTTTAGTCATTGTTATCAAATAGCTCTTTTTTTATTAGTAAATGTAGTTGGTGCACACACCGGATGCATTTGGGTTTTGGGGGCACTAACTATATTTACTTAAACTAATTAAAAAGGGAGAATAATTTAGGATACAACAGTGTTTTAAAATGCGGTTTTGTTCATGCATGTGGAAGGTCACTGCATACCGCATATGCGGTATGCGGACGCATATGCGGATTTTCATGCGGATTTATATATGCGGATTTTAAAATAAAAATTCGTGTATATATATATATATATTCATATTCATATATTTGAATTTATTTTCACATAATAACATAACTAACAATATTTTTTTGATTTTTTTAATATAAATTTTAATTAAAATAAATTTTAATTAAAATACAATCAAATTATCAAAATCACATGGAAAATTGCATGGCTGCATATTTCAGTCCGCATGGCCGCATATTCAGACCGCATGGCCGCATATTCGGACCGCATGGCCGCATTTTTAATTCGCATGACCGCATATTTGGACCGCTTATGCGGCTGCATGGAAAAACCGCATGGCAATTCTGAGCACGGCTACCGACCGCATACGCATATGCGGCCGCATTTTAAAACACTGGGATACAAAGAATAACCGCCATGACATTATATGTCGATCCTCAACTTACATAAATAATATTTTAGAACTTATAATATTAGCATGCAAATTTGAAATATCATAATCGGAAAATATATAAAAAAACAACTTTCTTCTTAAAATTAAAATATTGTTGAGAATTAATTGATCTTAATTTATTGGATTATTTTCAAGTAGCATATATAATATAACATTAAGTTTCTAATTATATATATATATATAGGAGGGATCAAGTTACAACAATTTTTGAGTTACAACAAGCATTTTTTACATTTTCAAAGTCCAAATCGTCGATCCAAACCATTAGATGTGATCTCTACAATAAAATGTGTTTGGAGACCACATTTTACATTTTTTGGAATTTTTTTTCTATTTATTAAGATGGGTACAAAATTCAATGGTTTGAATTTGACTAGTTTTTGTACCCATCTTAATAAATAGTAAAAAATTTCCAAAAAATGTAAAATTTGGTCTCCAAGCACATTTTATAGTAGAGATCACATCTAACGGTTTGGATCGACGATTTGGACTTTGAAAATGTAGAAAATGCTTGTTGTAACTCAAAAATTGTTGTAACTTGATCCCTCCTCATATATATATATATATATATATATATATATATATAGAGGTTGGCTAAGATCAAAGTGGTAGTTCCTGAGCTTTGGTGCTACCAATTTGTGTTTCAATTTTTAAATTTCAAAACGTCGATCCAAACCGTTCAAGTTGTTATCCATATTAAATTGTGCTTGGAGACCAAATTTTGCATTTTTCTGAATTTTTTTACTATTTATTAAGCTACTTTGAAAACAGCTGATCCAACGGTGGCTTCTTATTTTACTGTTTTGTTAAGCCACCGTTAGATCAATGATTTTTAAAGTGGCTTAATAAATAGTAAAAAAATTTAGAAAAATGTAAAATTTGGTCTCCAAGCACAATTTAATATGGAGAACAACTTGAACAGTTTGGATCGACGTTTTGAACTTTGAAAATTGAAAAAAAAAATTGGTAGCACCAAAGCTCAGGAACTACCACTTTGATCTTAGCCAACCTCTATATATATATATATATATATGAGCAAAGCTAGGGTGTGATGTGCTCACTAAGAGAGTTTGGTGAGCACAACTCCAAATATACATCGGATCGACTTCAAACGTCAAATCCAAACCATTGAAATCCATATACTTCATGAGTGATGCATTTACATGCAAAATTTTAAAAGTTTCAAGTTTATTTGCTACAAGGTCAAGCGGTCAAGAAAATGAACTTTTTATAAGTTAATGTATTAGTTGTTTTATATATTCAAATTTTATCATTTCTTTGATCGTTTGACCTTGTAACAAATAAACTCGAAACTTTTGAAATTTTGCATGTACATGCATCACTCATGAAGCACGTGGATTTTAACGGTTTGGATTTTACACATATATATATAGAGCAAAGCTAGGGTGTGATGTGCTCACTAAGAGAGTTTGGTGAGCACAACTCCAAAAGTATATCGGATCAACGTCAAATGTCGAATCCAAACCGTTGAAATCCACATGCTTCATGAGTGATGCATATACATGCAAAATTTTGAAAATTTCGGATTTATTTGCTCCAAGGTCAAGCGGTCAAAGAAATAATAAAAATTAAATATATAAAACAACTTATAAATTAACTTATAAAATGTTCATTTCTTTGACCGCTTGACCGTTGTTGTACCCTAAAATATTGCCAATTAAATAAATAAAAATTGGTAATAATTTAAAACACTTGGAACGACGCCAAATGATTTAAAATCTTCCCAAGATGAAGGGGAATGACATATTAAAGTTCATGGTAATATTCTACATTTAAAACCATGAATTTTGATATAAAATACAGATTCTAACTCCAAACGGTTGAAGAGTTATGAATTTTCAAAGGAAATGCTGACATGGCAGCCCCTGATTGGTGCCACCTCAGCCTGGGTACCCCTAGCATTAAACCTAGTTGTTCTGGGTGCAAATTGGGGTATACCAAACCTAAACCTGACCCCTGGGACCCATTGTTAGCCTCTCAGTATAAAATTCGCTAAATACTGGAGATGGTTGAACTCAGTACATGAGAAATAAACTATATACACCGGGTTGACAGTGTATTGGTGCACCATGCGCCCAGACCAGCCAAACCAAGCTAAGGAGCGCTGAGTTTAAACTCAGCGCCTTTGGTCCCTTCGATTTGAGTGCACTTCGAGTTCCATGAGCCATACCACTGCCCCTTGCGCGGCTCATAATACACCAAGCCTATACATATTTAAATCAAAAAGATGCTGTGCGCTGAGAGATTGACATGCGGGCCCCGAGTCCCTGACATCGTCTCCCTCCCCTCTCTCGCGCCATGGATGAATTTCAAAGCCGAAATTCATGAAAGTTAAAAGAGTTCATCGATGGCTCTCACCTCAAATCGAAAGATATTGGTGATCTCCTCTCTATACTTGAGAATTGAACAATGTCTCTCTCTCGCAAGCTCTGATTTTAGCCGAGAAAGGAAAGGGAACAAAATTGTGGACTTGAGTTTAAAGTATAATTGAACTTCAGGATTCCACAGGGATGCTCAATACACTCAGGCGATGCTATCTATGCTCTCAATTTGAGGTTTAATGGACCCAGAGAGATGAATTGAGCAAAGAGCACCAGCTCAGCTCCTGCCATGGCTGAGAGCGTTGAATTGATTATGCAAAGGGTAAATTGAACCTTAGAACATTATAGTGAGGTTAAAACGATGTTACTTGTCAATATTTTATGCCTTGAAGCACAATAATCGAGAAGGGTGCATGATAAGCCCTGTGTGAGCTCGGGTCCAATGTAACTCAGCCTTTTAGCTACTAACAACTCATTCTGGTCCCCATGACACGTGCCCAGAGCACCTGAGGTCAGTCCAAAATAGGGGAATCTTCCCCTGGACAATAGAAATATGCAATTCATCATACTCCTTGGAGATGACAGTAAATCAAGGGCTACCATGCCATGCAGTGCCCTAATAGTTGATCTAAGGGTCCAAATTGATCCAACTCATAGTTGGTGACATGTTAAAGCACAATTGGGTGATCCCCTGCACAGATACACATGGAATGAAGCCAATCAAGCTGAGGCATTTGATCAAACACTAAAGGTCAAGATGAGACCACCTCAGCTGGAGTAGTTCTAAACCCTAACTCTTTGCCTATAAAAGGGCACCTCAAATGAAGAAGAAAGGGAGAGACAGAGATAGATACACACACACAGCAAGAGAGAAAAACATCCATACACACAGCCACACCTACACACACATCTACATACACACATTGGTGCATACACACACTATAAGCTTCCTCTGTGATAAACAAGTCTAATTCATAGGTAATTAGAGCTTGAATTCAATGTAAGGTCCCTAGGGACCATGTTATGTATCATTTTCATTAATAAAGTTGTTGTTCTTGCTATTTGATCTTCTTTCCTTGTATCTTTTGCTTTTTTCCTGTTTTTGATGCAATAATCTTCCTTAAAAACACTTAAATATTGTACATAAACATTTAAAATACAAAAATATACTATTTTAATACAAATATTTCATAAAAGTTATATTTTAGCACATTTTTCTTTATTTTCTTTCATTTTTTTCTCTTTTCTGTCTCCTCTGATCACTTTTGCAAATTAATTAAGGGCTAGGATGAGTGTAGTGAGCAAGTGGGCATCCTTGCTCATCTAACCCCTTAATTTCTTTGATTAAAAGTGATTAAAAAGAGGAAAAAGTGACTTAAAACAAAAGATAAACACACAAGGGCTGTTTAAAGTGAGCAAGTGAGTATCCTTTGCAGCCCTCAACCCTAAGTCCCCTTGAGAGAGACTATTTGCAACTAGATCCAAAGAAATGGTGAGATTATGCCCTTCAAATGGCTATTTTTACTATTTTGGAGGACCTAATTGCAAAAAGTGAGAAACTGAGGACTAAGATGTAAAAATGCAGTAGTTATACTGCCATATGCCATTTACATTCTTTGTCTAATGAAGTTTTGATGATATTGCTCTCTAAAATCAAGTGGGTATGTTCAAAACATGATTTTTAAAACAATCAGGGGCCTCCCTGCATATTTCCAGGCTCTGATATGCTTAAAATGTATTAAAGTAATGATTTTGTAAACTTTGAATCTTTGAATCTTCATTTTATGTGTTTCTGGTATAAGAACAGTGGCTAAATACCCTTGAAACCTGTTATAAAGTCAAACCAGACCTTGAAAGAACTTGTACCAGTCCCTGGTACCATGACAAACCCAGCCTCAGCACCTAATTGTGCTAGAGATGCAACTGGTACAGCATAAGCACTCAAAAACAGTGAAATGACCTCTGCTGACAGATTAGCTGATTTAGATCAGTAGAAGGGCCAGAATGAAAAAATGGATTTCATAGTCAAATAAAGCACATCAAAACACACAAAATTGATTTAAACTTCATCTCATTTGGACCTTCCTATGAAAAGTTATGAGGTTTCAAAGTTCAGTTTTAAGAAATGGAAATTCTGTAATGAAAATGGTAAAATTACCATGAATACCCCTGAGCTTGATCAAGCCACTCAACTGGGCTACACTGCTCAGAAAATTCTCAAATTTGGAACAAAAATCCTTGAACTACATATCTTTGAATCTGTGAAATAAAAGTTATACGCTATGTGCAAAATTCAAGAGAAATTGATTCAAAAGTATTGAAAAATGCATGTTCTTCATGCCACCTTGATCCATAATTCAACTCAGTGCAATTCAAAACTTCCAAGTTCCTCTAAATCATTCCAAATGACATAACTGACTCCTCTGAGTACCCAATTTAACCTGAAATCCCTTGTACCAGCTATTGGTACCAAATCGCTACTGGAACCGAAACCATAAAACCCAAATCATGTTCAAAGCTTCTTTAAACATGAAATTGATGCTTCTAACATCTTCCATAGCCTCATACGATCTCAAACAACCAATCAATTTAAAGAAATCACGAAGAAATTGATCATAATCGATCTGAGACTCAATCGGTACCGATAGGTACTGTAGATGCCTATTCCGCCGCCTCCGATGACCGCCGACGACCGACAATGGCACCAATCAACTCCTGACAGTCTCACGATCATAACCATGTCCTTGGCCGGCGCCGTCGTGGCCTAGATCGGCCGGACTGAGTTTGTCAGAGAAGAACCCTAAGCCGATAACCCTTTGCACGATCCTCAAAGCAAGAAACACGTATCTTAAAGCAACCTGTTTAAATCAAATGAACCAAATTCAAAATCAAATCCAACGGCTCTCTGGCAGCATGGGGCCCATTTGTCAATTTAAATAAACTCCCTTGCACTAATCTTAAAGCCCAAATGAATGGTATCTGTGCCTTGTGCATTAATTGATGGCCCAGTGCACATCTTAAAGGTCCAAAGCCCAAATCTCAGAAGCCGAATACCAATCTTAAAGCCTAGAAATCATTAAATAAAGCCTCTTTTACATATAAACCCTTCTGTTTATTCAAAATGTGTAAAGAAGCCCTTGTAAATTTACACAAAGGCCTCTGTCAGCATAAAACCTTTTCAAATAAGCCCTTAAAGACCCAATTTTCATTCCAGACCCTGTCAAAAGCCAAATTACACCCTCAGGTTCTTGGATATTTACAAACAAGTCCCTAAAAATATAAAATCCTTACAAACAAGCCCTTTCAAGTCCTTTTTGACCATAACTTTCTCATACTAAGTCCAAATCAACTCAAATCAGTCCCAAATGAACCCCAATTCAATTCTCTATAATTTTAAATAATATTTGAACACATCCGGGTCCCAGCCATAATCTGAAATGACCAAAATGCCCCCCTCTCGACATATTTTCATAAATAAAAGTATAAAAATGATATTTAAATGCTCTCTTCATATTAAAAACACATAAATGATATTTCTCAATAATATTCTCACATTTCGAACATGCAAATCCATATTTTCATGTACATATTATGGTAACTGACCAAAACATATTATGCAAATTAAATGAGAATCAACTACATGACCAAAACAGACCATACATGAGTCCCTTTTAGCCTCATTATTCAGTTCAACCTAAATAGGCACAAATCCTAGAATGCTTGAGGTCTTCAGATAGGCTCGAAAGGCCTTTCTGATGTAATTAACGGCGGGGGCTTGTGCCCGGTGGAAGTAAAACGTCCCCGCAATCGAAAATAATAAAGCCTCCGACAACTGATCATGAACCTAGGTCGTCACAAGGGGTGAACCAGGAGGAAAGTAGAAAGAAATATCGAGTGGATGCCTTCCCCTGAGTTCGGTGACCTGCTCACATCCAAAGAAACAGAGCACTGAACCCAGTTGGGAACATTTACACTCACCCCATACATGAAAATCCCACACTGTTAGCTAACCTGACGCCGTGCAACTTTCTGCGCCCTACACCTCAATATCCATATTATGCAAATCTTTGTGTTATATGTATACAATGCGTTAATTTCAATATTATGCCTAAGATAGAGGCAACTCTATTTGATCAATTCCTAAATTTCAATAATCTCTTATATTTAGAAGACTAAGCTTGATCAAATTATGACTACTCGTTAATTACAAAATTCTGCCTAATTTAGAGGCATTATAGTTGATCATTAAATGTAATTTCATTATATAGATGATTAAAAGAATAAAAAATGATCAACTTATTCAATTTCAAATTCCATATAATTTCAATATATGCTTATATTTAGAAACAAAATATATATATATATATATATATATATATATAGAGAGAGAGACTGACTAATACGCTTTCAGCAGCACTTCGGCCGAAGTGCTGCCACCTGTTTTTCGATTTTTCAAAATCCAAACAGTCGATCCGAACCGTTCATCTTGTTCTCCATATTAATATCTGCTTGGAGACCAAATTTTACATTTTTTTGAATTTTTTTGCTATTTATTAAGCCACTTTGAAAATCGCTGATCCAACGGTGGCTTGCCAAACAGTAAAATCAGGGGTTCACCGTTGGATCAGCGATTTTCAAAGTGGCTTAATAAATAGCAAAAAAATTCCAAAAAATGTAAAATTTGGTCTCCAAGCAGATATTAATATGGAGAACAAGATGAACGGTTCGGATCGACTGTTTGGATTTTGAAAAATCGAAAAACGGGTGGCAGCACTTCGGCCGAAGTGCTGCCGAAAGCGTATTAGTCAGTCTCTCTCTCTCTCTCTATATATATATATATAGGAATATGCTAGCGTGCTATGCATAGCATAGAACCCCTCCATGCAACGGCTTGGATTTCGAGTTTTCAAAATCCTAATGGTCGATCCGAACCGTTCATCTTGTTCTCCATATTAATATGTGTTTGGAGACCAAATTTTATATTTTTTGGAATTTTTTTACTATTTCTTTAGATTTATTGAAAATCGCTGTTTTCAGCAAATCTGTACCATAAAAAAACAGCGATTTTCAATAAATCTAAAGAAATAGTAAAAAAATTCCAAAAAATATAAAATTTGGTCTCCAAACACATATTAATATGGAGAACAAGATGAACGGTTCGGATCGACCATTAGGATTTTGAAAACTCGAAATCCAAGCCGTTGCATGGAGGGGTTCTATGCTATGCATAGCACGCTAGCATGTTCCTATATATATATATATATAGAGAGAGAGAGAGAGAGAGAGAGTTGGGCTACGGTGAGTTACGAAGTAAAGGGACTATTTTACTTCACACTCATATTTTGTGATTTGAAAATTCAAACGACCGATCCGAACTGCTCAACATGATCTCCATATTGAAATGTGCTTGGAGACCAAATTTTACATTTTTTGAAATTTTTTTACTATTTATTAAGTAATTTTGAAAATCGTTGATCCAATAGTCCAGAAATTTTTATTGTTTTTTATTGTTCACAACAAAACAGCCGTTTTCAAAATTGCTTAATAAATAGTAAAAAAATTAAAAAAATATATAAAATTTGGTCTCCAAGCACATTTCAATTTGGAGATCACATCTAATGTTCGGATCGGTCTTTTGGACTTTCAAAATAAAAATACGGCGTGAAGTAAAAACACATTTTACTTCGCAACTCACCATAGCCCAACTCTCTCTCTCTCTCTCTCTCTCTCTCTCTATATATATATATATATATATAAACTGTTCATCTTGTTCTCCATATTAATATGTGCTTGGAGACCAAATTTTATATTTTTTAGAATTTTTTTACTATTTATTAAGCCACTTTGAAAATATGAAAATCTGGGTGAACAGTAAAAATTTCTGGACCACCGGATCGGCGATTTTCAAAGTGGCTTAATAAATAGTAAAAAAATTCCAAAAAATATAAAATTTGGTCTCCAAGCACATATTAATATGGAGAACAAGATGAACGGTTTGGATCGGTCATTTGGACTTTGAATCGGTAATTTATAGTTCAATGCACAAGGGTGCCCATGCATTGCAATGCACCATAGCCCGTCTCTCTCTCTCTATATATATATCCTATTTTTATTTTGGAAGGATAAAAATGATCAAATTAAAATAATTCTAGTTTCAATATTCCTGCCTATTTTCGAGGCACAATTATTTGACCTTATCTAAAATTATATAAATAAAAAGACAAAAATATGATTGATTCCAACAATATAATTTCAATATTTTCGCCTAATTTAGAGACACAACTTATTGATCATTTATTAAACTTCAAAATTATACCGATTAAAAAAATCACAAAAATGATCAATTTATATTCTTAAATTTTAATATTCTTTAAAATTTCACACTATAATTTCAATATTTTGCCTAATATAAGAGGCTTACACACTTGATCGAAATTTTAATCTCAATATTCTCTTATTTTAGAAGAATTGAATGATCAAGTCAAGCTTATTTTAACTTCAACAATTTCATGACTAAAAAAAATAAAAGTTTCATATGTTGCACTACATACACTTTAAAATTCAAACTTAGTGCAAATTTACATGCTTTACTTTTAATATTTTATTGATATTTTTATTTATAGGCCTTAATTTACAATTTTACCAAATTAAGGGGAATGCATGAATTGAGGGGGAGCCCTCTCTTCGTTTTGAGCATAACTATATTTTATTTCTAACCCTTTTAACCATTTTCAAAAAGAGGGAGAGATATTACACGTTCATGCTATATTGGTATTCCATGACACTATACACAAACACATGAAAAAGGGAAAAAAAAATCTTCAAAAATTTCAAATTTTTCGAACTTTGTGAGGATAAACAATTTATACACTCACTTGATATATATGTTTTGAAAATCGTCAAAAGAGGGAGATTGTTAGCTTTTGGAGCCCTTGACTAGATTTGTAAAACATACATAAATTGCATTTTACAATTTTTCTTCTTAAGAATTTGTGCAGGTTCATGACAACTAAAGATTCAATAAATCTGTAAAATTGGTAAAATAAGCTTGAGACTGACCTAAGTGAGGCCTACCGTTGCAACAGAATAAATAAATCCTCAGCTGAGTCTGTGACGGATAAAATCGATATTAAGCATCACCTAACGATAAGCAATTCAGAGGATTATTGTTGGCATAACCGTTGTCAACAATATCCAGCATTGCACTCCAAACCATTCAGATTACCCTATCGTTGTAACGGTCCCTGTACTGTTGCAACGGTCAGTACTACTTCCTTCTTTTTAGCTCTTTATAAATAAAAGCTATACCAAGGTATAGAGTATCACTCTAGCCACCCGCAACTTCAATATTTTATATTTTTAGATCTAGAGAAAGCCGTTGTTGCTTGTGCACTTAAACTTCAATACTCACAATCAATCTCAAGCTTATTCAATAAATTCAACAACTCCTAGAGTGATCCTACGTGATCAAATCAATTACTACTTCGAGCCTTGTGCTCACCTTGTAATCCTTCCAAAAGATTATAAGGACACACCGGTTCCACCTTGTAATTCTTTCTTATTGGGTAAAGAAAGACGCGCCATCTCTAAGGTCACGGGCCCCGGAGACATAGATGTTAGTGTTGAACTCTGTAAATAACTCTCGTTCAAGTGTCGCTAAACTCTACTATTTACTTTATTTATTTTATATTTTAGTTTAGGACAAGGTGATTCTAGTTTCCGCCAGGAATAACTTATAGACACGCTAGATAATTTAACTTTGATTAAAAAGTTAAAAAGACCTTATTTACCCCCCTCTAAGTGCCTTTGGGATCAACAATGGGTATCGACAGGTATGGGTTCAGCGTGGCCACATGTGTGGGTGCCATGGATAGCATAGAGGGCTACGGTGCTATGGCTCAATATTTGAGTTTTCAAAATTCTAACGGTCAATCCAAACCGTTCATCTTGTTCTCCATATTAATATATATTTGCAGACCAAATTTTACATTTTTTTGGAAATTTTTTACTATTTTTTTAGCTAGGTAGAAAATCACTTTATCTAAAAAATTTTACACCATTCAGATATTTGATTTTCTACTTATCTAAAAAAATAGTAAAAAAATTTCCAAAAATTGTAAAATTTGGTCTCCAAACACATATTAATATGGAGAACAAGAAGAACGGTTCGGATCGACCATTAGAATTTTGAAAACTCGAATATTGAGCCGTAGCACCGTAGCCTTCTATGCTATCCATAGCACCCAAGCCTTACTCTATATATATAGGGTCCGGCTAATTTGCTGCCGGCAGCATTTTAGCCGGAGGTGCTGCCACCATTTTTTTTATTTTATGATGTCCAAAAAACAAATCTAAACTATTAGATGTTTAATCTATATTATAATCTACTTGGAGACCAAATTTTACATTTTTTTGAATTTTTTTACTATTTATTAAGCTAGTTTGAAAACTGTTGTTTTCAGTAAATTTCTACAGCATTGAAATCAACGGTTTTCAAACTAGCTTAATAAATAGTAAAAGAATTCCAAAAAATATAAAATTTGGTCTCCAAGTAGATTATAATATAGATTATAATATAAATTAAACATCTAACGGTTTAGATTTGTTGTTTGGACATCAAAAAATAAAAAAATGGTGGCAGCACCTCCAGCTAAAATGCTGCCGGCAGCAAATTAGCCGGACCCATATATATATACATACATATATATATATATATATATATTAAACAGTTGATTGGAAACATATAATTTTTCTAAATATTTTCCCACAAATATAATATGAAACAATTTTTAATAAAGTCTGTGCAAGTAAATTTTTCATGACTTTAAAAAAATAATTGCAAGAACGAAGAATAAAAAATGCTCCATATATGAAGCAGATGATTTGTTTGATTTTTTAAACTTTATTTTCTTTGTGTGTGTGTGTGTGGGGGGTGGGGGGTTACACTTTTATATTTAATTTTGAGTGAGTCTATGGTACTATGCATATTACGATTTGTTACCGTGCTACGGCTCTATATTCGAGTTTTCAAATCCTAACGGTCGATCCGAACCGTTCATCTTGTTCTCCATATTAATATGTGTTTGGAGACCAAATTTTACATTTTTTGAAAATTTTTTACTATTTTTTTAGATTTATTGAAAATCACTGCTTTTGGATGGTCCAGAATTTTCAGATCAAGTGATTTTCTAAATATCTAAATGAATAGTAAAAAAGTTTCAAAAAATGTAAAATTTGGTCTCCAAACACATATTAATATGGAGAACAAGATGAACGGTTCGGATTGACCGTTAGGATTTGAAAACTCAAATATAGAGCCGTAGCACGGTAACAACCCGTGATATGCATAGTACCATAGACTCACTCTTTAATTTTTCTGCTTTGTTTTCTTATATTTGGGACATTAATTATTTAAGCACGTGTGACAAAGTTTAAATGACATATGTTTTGAGGAGGCTCCCCCTCTCTCAAATTATTCCCGTCTTCTTTTTAAGGCCTTCCCCTCCCAAGAATAACTTCCAAACCACGAAAGCAAGACGCCAAGAAATAAGCTAACAAGGAGAAATCAAGAAAAAAACAAGAAAGGCAAGAAGAGAAAAATCCATGTCTTCTCAACGAGGTTTCCAAGTACCGACGGGAAATCAGATTGGAGAGAATAGCATGTCAGCTCCGGGCTGCACGTGTAGATGCTGTTGTAGGTTGAACACTAACGCTCTGGATTCGAGATGGTTATTACTATGTAAAGTGCTCTCCAGACTCACAGTGAAAATGGGGATTACAGTGCTGCTCGTATCAATCATAGTGTTTTCTCGGCCAATTGCCAGCTTTCTTACTGCAAATCCAGCTTGTCTTGTGTTATACATATCCGCTGTTGTTCTCCCATTAACAGGTTTGTTGTGTTTTACTATATTAGTATGTCTTTCTAAACTTTTGGAATGAGACTGATCAGTGACAATATAAAATTTCTTTGATTCATTATTATCAAGACATTCTCGACCACCCAGTGAAATTCTTTATTTTAGGCTTACTCACAGCGATCCTAACCTTTACACTTGCCTTAAGCTGTTCAATCACTGAAGGTTTGAAATTTATCAAATTTATATTTTTAAGTTGTTATCATTTAGTTTAGTGATTGTTAAGTAACTTATTTGGTACTTTGTATTTACAGGTTTTCATATTTTTGGAACTTATAAAGAACCTGGATGCTTGCCAACAAATTTAATTCGAAATTGTTGCTACTGTTGTAACCCTCTTGATGGTGGTACAGTAAAAGGTTGGTACTAATAACTGATTAATTATCTCACGAATATTCAATTTGTATATAATCATTTTCATTAACATTCTTTCATCTTTTCCTTAGAAAATGTTTTCAGCCTAGGAAAGACATTTTTTATTCTTTTATCTGGTACGCTATGTGGGGTGATAGTCTGTTTATGGTATCAAAGCAATTCTCCACCTGCCCCAGGAGCCTCTCCTACAGAAAGTCATAACACACATGTACCATCTCCTAGCACCACTGAAAACCCTGCGAATACAACAGAACGAAACTCAGCAGCATCTGACGAATCACCTACCGTTGAGGTTCAACCGGTACAAACTCCTAGCACCCTTGAAAACACTGCAAATACAATGGAACAAAACCCATCAGATGAGGTTGAGCCTCAACCTGAATGGCTACAGGAAACCCAAAACCAATCCGCATCGGACGAATCACCAACCGTGGAGAACCTCTTCTTAAGCTGTGGTGCTTCTGCGGAGGTTCAATCTGAACAAGAAGAGCACAAGGTGGCAGGAGTGGGAGAGCTTGCTTGTACCTATGCTGCACTCATCTTGCACGATGATGGCATCCCCATCACGCCTGAGAGGATCAACTCGATTGTGAAAGCTGCAAACGTGAAGATCGATACATACTGGCCTGCTCTCTTCACAAAACTATTGGAGAAGAGAAGTGTTGAGGACCTCATTTTAAGCGGCGGTTTAGGTAGTGCTGGTGAAGCTGTTGCCGAGGCTAGTGGTGGTGGTGGTGGTGGTGCTCCCGCTGAGGAGGAGGAGAAGTCCGAAGAAAGTTGATGTTAAAATGTTTCACTAGAAAAGAGGGTTCTTTTTTGTTGGAGTATCTTTTCAGTAGAAAATTGTTAGTTTATTTTGTGTGTAACGTTTTCTTTTTCTGTTTTGATTGTACTGGGGATTTAATAAATTTGAACTTTGAACTCAGGAGCTAGTGCTTTGTCAAGCTTTGTGGAAATTGAGTATCTTAGAAATGATATCTTGGAGTTTGTCAACATGTTGTCAAGGTTTGCCATTTGTTTTTTTTCTTGTTGGAGTTTGTTTTAGCTGAGATATCTTACAAATGATCATACTGAAAGTATAACCTTGCAATAAGTTGTAATTATTTTTTTGTTTGTTTCCTTCAAATTAGTTAGAATATTAATTAGTGGTCTTGATGTGCGTTGAGGCATAAATCTAATATGTGTATTGTATTAAGTTCATTTTCATAATAGCGGATTTAAAATGTAAACCCTAGTTTAAAGATTATTAAAATTATGAGAAAAATTGTCAGGAGTGATCCTCTCAACTTTAAATATATTAATTATTGTCATACGAGATATCAAATTTAGTATATTGAGATTGTACTCTAAGCACAGTTTTATTGCATTAATATAATTGCAAAGAAAAATATGGGAGATAAGCATCCAAAACTCATCAATTTTGTAAAAAGTTGGATTATCAAACAATCTAGTTTTATGGATTTGTATTAATTCATTTTTAAGTACATCTAACGGTCCCTAGATACAAAGATTTAATTTTTTTAATATACTCTATAGATCAGATTAAAAAAACAATTTAATTAGTTTATAATCTTCAGTTTTAGGGGAAAAAACAATTCCGAATTTGTTAAATATTTTGGACAGATTTTGGAGTAGAACTAGGGTGTTCTTAAGCACTCACCAAAGTGTTTGGTGAGCTTAACTCCAAGATTAATCAAATCGGTTTCAAATGACAAATCCGAACTGTTGGAACCCGCCTACCTTACGAGTGATGCGTATACATATTAAAATTTTAAACATTCGAATTAATTTAGTATAAAGTCAATTGGTCAAAATTAGAAGGTTAATAAATTAATTTTAGTGCATTCATTTTTTGAACGTTCTTTGACCGCTTGACTTTATAGTTTATACTAAATTAATTTGAATGTTTAAAATTTTCACATGTAGACGCATCACTCGTAAGGTAGGCGGATTTCAACGGTTCGGATTTGTCATTTGAAACCGATTTGATGGATTTTGGAGTTAAGCTCACCAAACACTTTGATGAGCTTAAGAACACCATAGTTCTATATATACTCCAGATTTTACCACTGAAAAATACATTCTCTAACAATATTACATTCCTTTTTATACTAAAATTATTTCTTAAAGCAAGAATTTTTTTCCGTTTGGAATTGTATTGAAGATTTTATACGGTAGACCTTTCTCAATTTTCTTATAATAGAATTATTTTTACTACTTCAGTTCAAATTTTTTTTATTTTGTTTACTTTAGTACGAAAATGGTATAATATTCTGATTTTCAAAATGAAAAATTCCATTTATGCGCCAAAGTTATTTCTTTTGTTCTACTCTATAATAGAAATCCTTTTGATTCTAGTTTACTCATTTATTACAAATAAAGTGATATTTGACAAATTTTGATACTACAATATCGAAAATTTTGAATTCCAAATTGAAGAAAAAAAAAATCAATGATGATATTGTAACTATCGCGTTCAGTGTAGACATCGTGTTTATCACTACTGTTCAGTATAGATTAAGGTATTTTAGGTATGAAATGTGCTTTTTCCTATACTACCTTGTTGTTGGAATAATTCTAATGAAAAAGCGTTAGCTTGATTGCATCATCGGAAACTCCATTGATCTTAATCGTATAGAATATTCCAAGAAAAACTGACAAATGAAGATGCAGATCTTCATGTCCTAGTTGATAGGGGCACTAGTGAAAAATATGGAATCAGGATCGGTTATATACGCATATTAGTATCGGAATACAACCGATCATGATGAAGGCAATACTGATACTATAATAATTTGGATGGGTTATTCAACCGATCCAGATAGAAACTATCAGGATCGGTTGTTTAAATAAATGATTCAAATAGTAACTATTAGGATCGGTTGTTTAATATAACCGATCCTAATTAAAAAAAAAACTTTTAGGATCGGTTTTTTAAACAACCGATCCTAATAGTAGTAATCTAGATTGGTTGTTTAAAATAACCGATCATAATAGTAGTAATCTGGATCGGTTGTTTAAAATAACCGATCCTGATGTTTTATTGAAGCTAAAAAAAAATATTTTTATTTATTTGACCAACTTCCATATATATTTTGCTGGCCAGCATCCTAATTTTTTTTTTTTTTTGCACAGTAAGAAGCAATAAACAAATATCATATACACATCCTAATTAAATATCATACACATATTAAATTATTACAAAAAATTCATATTCATGCAAAGTTTACCTAAACTAAAGCTTTAGAAATAACCAAAATGTGAACTCTCTATCAACAAAAATTAAGTTTTGCATCGCTAAAGAGCAGAGTGAATTAGTCATCACTGCTTATCCCTACAAGAAGATAACACCAGAAAAAAGGAAAACAAATCATCAAAGTGAATTTCTCATACGACCCTTGAAAAAATTCCATAATTTTGGCACCAAAAACACAATATCAAATAAATTTCAGAAGTTGTCATTGCCGAAAATAAGCCTTAGCATGACCCTCCCTCTCACGAATTACAAAATCAGTATCTAATAGAGCACCATTGAAATCCCCTAACTTGAATTTGCAAGCCTGAAAAAATACCAACAAGGTAACGTTCAAAATAAAATTTGCAAATGAAAGACAAAATTAACATCAAAGCTCTTAAATCACATGCAAATCCACTTTATTAATAAACCTAAAATTAATAGTAAAGCTTACTGAGCGGAGAGGGTGAGGCGAGACGGAGACAGAGAGAGAGAAACACGGAGGAGAGGGAGAGACGGAGATAGGGAAAGAGAGAGACACAGAGGAAAGGGAGAGAGAGAGGGGGATGAGTTGAGACTCAAATATTTTGGTTAAGTACAGAGGCGTGAAATGAAAATAAAGGGATTTGAGAATCAAATATTTTGGATAAGTACAGAGGGGCGAAATGAAACTAAATCATAGCGCTACATAAGCGTTAAGATCGGTTCTCTCTAAAAATTGATCCTGATAGTATCAGGATCGGGTCTCTCTAAACAACTGATCCTAATTATAAAAAAAAAACAACTTTTAGGATCGGTTATTTTTAACAACCGATCCTAAAAGGTTTTTTTTTAGAATTAGAATTAGGATCTGAAAAAAAAAAATAGTCACTGACAGTGGGATCATTGGAGGACTAATTACTCTTAAGCAACATGAATAGGTTGTTTACATTTAGAGGCCTAATTTTAAATGTTAAACTGACATGATTATAATCTGCATTTGATAAAATAATTAAGGCTTGAATTCCTTATTCTATTAGGACCTACCGACCACCGATCAGCTTTAACTTCTCTCGAAGTGAAAGTGAACCCAATAATTAAAACCGTCTACTCATCCTTATTTTTTTTCATGTTACAATTTATATTTTCCATTTCACATGCATGTTGTGTTTCCAGTCATAATCTTAGTGTCTTAATTTCCCACAGGTTTATATTAACATGATTAATTATAATAATAATAAATGAGGAGGGATACAATTGCACCATTTTATGGTAACACACCTTATTGACACCATATGTTTATAAGCTATTTTTGCGATTTCAAAGGCCAAACTGTCAATCTGAACCATTCAACATGATCTCTATATTAAAATGTGATTGGAGTCCAAATTTTACCTTTTTTTTTAATCTTTTCAGAATTTAGTAAGATGTGTACAAAATTGTTGTTTTAAGACAATTATGGATCATTGAAAAACAACGATTTAAAAAAAAATATAATAAATAGTAAACAATTTTCAAAAAATGAAAAATTTGGTCTACAAGTACATTTTAATTGAAAATCATGTTGAACGGTTCGGATCAACTGTTTGAATTTTGAAATCGCAAAAATTACTTATAAATATATAGTGTCAAGATGTGTCATTATAAAATGGTGTAACTAATAAATTATCAATTATTTTGCCAAAATCCAGCAACTGTTAATTGCAAAATATCATATCCAGTTACCAATTTAAAATTTTAGAGTAAATTTGCACATATGCTATAAGACACATAGATAACCTAAGAAATTTCATACAATTTAAGTATTGTTTGCCGATGCATGAAGAACCATTAATTTCAAGCCGTTGAAATTTTAAGTTAATTGATGTACAGTGAATTGTAACAAAAAATTTTGTTATATTTTATAGATATATCATGTCTATAATATTGTATTTAAATTTAAGCTTCCTTTTAAAAATTACTAAAACTTTTAAAAAAAGTAATATTAAAATTAATCCCCCGTCATAAATATATATATATATATATATATATATCAATATACCCGTCCATATATGCAAAAACGCTGTTGAAAGTCTTCTTCCTTGACAATCACCATACTAAAATGGACATGTGTATTTTTAGTAGTTATGTATTCTTTTTATTTAAAATCACAATGACAATTCAATACAATAAGTTAATAATTAATTTTTATTATTTGTAATTTTCAATTTTTTTATGTATTTAGCTTGACATATACTGTACATTTTACTTCATTTTTTTTTTTTTTGCTTATTGGTTTGGTTTTTTGTTTATCGTTTTATAAAATGCTCCGAATTTTTGCATTGTGTTGCATTGGAACTATTTTTTTATGGTTGTTTTTGTTTATAATAAAAGTTCTGATATTTGTTTTTCAAAATTATGTCTGAGATGTTGTTCTTTTTATTAGATAATTTTTTATGGATTATATGTGTTACGGAGAATTTTCTATCGATAATATATGCATTATTTTGCTGATAAATTAACTTCATTAAAATAACAAAAATAGTATATTACAACAAAAAGAAAAGATTGCCAACTCAACCACATAACACTATTATCAACCAAATGCATCACTACAAATTAAAATAAGATTGAACAACATAACATAATCGATCAACATATCTAATTAATTATAAATATTTATTCATTTTGGCTTACTTTTTTTTATATAAATAATTTAAATTTGTCTCAATTAAAGCATGTAGTTGGAACTATCTAATGTTGTATTTCTTAACGTCTTATATGAAACTTCTTTAGGCTATTTTGTTTTTAAACTTATCTATCAAGATCGGTTCTAAGCTAATAAGCGATCCTAATATATGATAATTAGGATTGGTTCTTAGCTTAGAACCGATCCTGATACTATCAGGATCAGTTTTTAGAGAAAATCGATCCTAAAAGTGCATAAATTAGGAATGGTTGACCAAAAAAGCCGTTTTTAGGATCGATTTTATTAATAAAACCGATCCAAATAAGTATTAGTATCGGTTGGTTCCTATAGCCGATCCAGATTGGCCGATCCTGATAATTTTTCTGCGACCATTTTTTTTCGTCGCTGTTTTTTTTGCTGACGTCATGAAAACGTTTCTGCGATGACAGAAAACGGTCACTGAAACTAAAAAACGGTCTCTGAAAGTTTTTTTGCTGACGTCAGAAAAGAATTTCTGCGACCAACAAAACGTTCGGAAAACGGTCGGGTTGGCTCTGTTCGGGTAGGCTCTGTTCGGGTTGGCTCTGTTCCACTTGACTATATTGCTCACCATGCATGAACCAATTCTGGTGAAAAGGTCGAAACCCCGATTTCATCAGGTGCTTTCCGATACTCTCCTTATCCAACCATCGGGTACACCCACACTTGAAACATGGACATCTAATGCGATCACCACTAATTATATTTTCTTGAATACCAAATGCATATTCTAAAAACCCCTCAACACCCTTAACAAATGTGGGATTCATTCGCTTGTTCACGTAACAAGGACCGTACATCTAACTACGATCACCCTCCATTTCTCCTAATCATGACATACACATTTATAATTAAGACATTGTATAAACATGACCTAAATGCAACAATTAATAGATGACATTCTTGATTACTTATGCTTGCTAACTACACCTTAGTTTATTCAATTTAAAATAACAAGAAATTATATTACTTTACCATTCAAACGAAAATTTTCACTCAAACAAAAAAAAAAGTCCAGATCTATACTTTAGACCCTCCAAATATCATCAATTGATAACGGACCCTCTAAAGCAAGTCATGGAAGAAATCACAATCAATTGTTGCATCATCCATGCAACAGGACTTGTATACAGCCATACAAGCAGCATCTACACTACATAAACTATGAATTTAAACATACGTACCAGATAGAGAGAGAAGACGCTTCGCTTGCCTTGCCTTACCTTGATTAGGTCTAAATTAAATAAAATGCACACGAGGTAAAAACTAAAATTAAAGTTATGCCTTGTTGTTTACTCTCTTGCTTCAATGAAATAATGACATTATATATAAATAGGTCCAAAGTCGTTAGTCTTTTGGGACTTACAAATGGCCGGTGTACAATCCTATCACACTCTTTGAATGCTATGTCTCAGTAGTGAAGAAATGTCTATGGATCTAGTATTTAAGAAAAATTCAGCAGCATTTCCCCTTAGTTCCCCGAGTACACGTTAGAAACACATCCTTTTGGACATGTTTCAATACGTACTCGTAGGAACAACAAGGAAAAATGATACCGAATCTTTCTTAAATACTAAATCCACAAATATTTCTTCACATCCTAAATGAGACAAAACATTCAAAAAGCAGTCCCAAAACGGGGACTATTCAAAATTAATCCCTATTGGATTAATTTTGAACGGGTATGAACCTAAAAGGCATACTAAATGTTCCGATTTTGTTGGATCATAAAACAGTACTATACTAATAACTAACGAATTGTAATACACAATTAATAATATAATTAAATATCATTTCATTAAGAGGGAGAAAACTTGCCTGACTACAAGCAATTATTCTACTTCTTCCCCGTACCTCTCTTGGAGCCTCTTTCCTTTTGCACCTTCTAATTCAACATTTGATTGATTAGAATGTAACTATGTAACATATGCATAACAATTATCTATTTCATAGCAATTACCTCATTGATAAACTATATAACAACTCAAATAAATACAATGAACTCAAGTGATTCATATACAACTTTTATAAAAATATAGTAAAGTATGTATATGATAATACTCACACAATAATAATATCTACATAAGGTTAACAATGTTCAACTTACCTAAGTCATTCTTATAACAATAGATAGATTATATAAATTATAATTAATACTCATAGCTAAAACATAAAATAGTAAAGGAGGAGAGGCACATATCAATACCTCAATCTAGTAGTCGAGATCGGGAAGGGAAGGGCGCGGGGATCCTTCTTCTTCCAACTCCACATTCTTTTCCTATGAGATAGCAACAAACAAAAAGACTAAGCAAAAGCCTTTGCATTTCTTTCTGATTTGGAAAGAAGAATGAGTATGGTATATATCGGCCACCTTGGTTTACTTGTCATCAAAACATCAACCCTAGAATAACAAATTCAAAAATGCCTAAGCTGAAAATAGAATGGGTGAGGCTGCACACATGCTGTTCTTATACAGGGCCTGTGCAAGAAAGGTGAAATTGAGAAGGCGATGGTTTTTCTTGATGACATGGTTTCTAAAGGGAATACACCTTATGGTAAGATCTACAACATGGTTTTCAATGGGTTGTGTAAGAAAGGTGAAACTGAGAAGGCATTGGATTTTCTAAATAACTACTTTGAAATCAGAATTATTTGGGTCTATGTTAAAATTTTGATTATACTATGAAAATCTGACCCAAAATAATTTGTACTATGAAAATCAGAATTATTTCTTAAATGACACCCATAATATGATAAAAATTTATTATATAATTGACTATATGATAAAAATCTGCTATATATAATAACAATATGATAAAAATCTGCTATATGATAAAAATTCAGAAACGAGACATCTAAAATCAGAATTATTTCTCCAATGACATCTAAAATCAAATATATTTTCAAATATGCTATATATGATAAAAATCAGAATTATTGCTATATATGACAATTAGCTCATCATTTGTTTTCATTTATGGTAATAAACTATTTTTCAACCTAACAATAACAACTAACTAGCCATCACATCATACAACAATTAGCAAATTAATCCAAAATCTTAACTTAATGAAGGGATTTGGACAACAGTAACCCCCCACCATTTTGAGTAAAAAAAAAAACACAAGAAGAAGAAGAGGAGAAATTCTGTTAAAATTAACCTCCAATAACCAAGTGGCTTGTACACAGAGATATCCATTAAACATTACCAATCGAATGCGCTAAATTAAACAAACACAAATCAAAATTAAATTAAAAAAAATAGACAGGGGCTTACAAGGAGATCGAATCCTCTGCTGGTTCACTTGGCGTAGGGTGCGAGGAAGGAGAGAGAGGCCGCCTCTGCTGGTTCACCGGCCGCCTCGGCGCGAATTTTCTTCCTTCTAACCACGAATTGAAAAAAACACAAATTGAATAGAAAATCGAATTGAGCAGAAATTTGAGAAGAGATTTGAGCTTCTAACCGGTTGAGCAGAGATTTCAGCACAACATCGCACAAAAACGCAAAAAAATCGGGTAAAAATCAATTGGGCGAGCGTAGGTCTAGAGTTCTGTCATTTGGGCCGTCTGGCTGGTGGCGCATGCAAATAAGGGTTTTGGGGCTAAAATTTTCGGCGCTAAAAAAAAAACAAAAAAAAAACTTTCGGCAACCGGTGAAGGCGCCGGTCGCTGAAAGTTATGGTCGCCGCTGTTTTTTATTTTTCTTTTTTTTTGTGAAAAGTCGACTATCTGTGACCGGCGTCAGCACCGGCCGCTGATATCGGTCGCAAAAAAAGCATTCTGTTGTAGTGTATCATGCACAAATTTTCCTCAATAGCCATATTATGCAAATCATTGTGTTATATGTATACAATGCGTTAATTTCAATATTATGCCTAAGATAGAGGCAACTCTATTTGATCAATTCCTAAATTTCAATAATCTCTTATATTTAGAAGACTAAGCTTGATCAAATTATGACTACTCGTTAATTTGAAAATTCTTCCTAATTTAGAGGCATTATATATAGTTGATCATTAAATGTAATTTCATTATATAGATAATTAAAAGAATAAAAAATGATCAACTTATTCAATTTCAAATTCCATATAATTTCAATATATGCTTATATTTAGAAACAAAAAATATATATATATATATATATATATATATAGAGAGAGAGAGAGAGACTGACTAATACGCTTTCGGCAGCACTTCGGCCGAAGTGCTGCCACCTGTTTTTCGATTTTTCAAAATCCAAACAGTCGATCCGAACCGTTCATCTTGTTCTCCATATTAATATCTGCTTGGAGACCAAATTTTACATTTTTTTGAATTTTTTTGCTATTTATTAAGCCACTTTGAAAATCGCTGATCCAACGGTGGCTTGCCAAACAGTAAAATCAGGGGTTCACCGTTGGATCAGCGATTTTCAAAGTGGCTTATAATAAAGTAGATCCGTAGATGCTTGTAAGAAGGTTAAATTTTTTGAATTTATTACCGTGCCACATCATGAAATCCTTCACTTAGACCGTTGTCAACAGTATCTAGCGTTACACTCCAAACCATTCAGATTACCCTATCGTTGTAACGGTCCATGTACTGTTGCAACGGTCAACACTACTTCCTTTTTCTTAGCTCTTTATAAATAAAAGCTATACCAAGATATGGAGTATCACTCTAGCCACCCGCAACTTCAATATTTTGTATTTTTAGATCTAGAGAAAGTCGTTGTTGCTTGTGCACTTAAAACTTCAATACTCACAATTGTTGTATCCTAAAAAATTACCAATTAAATGAACGGAAGATTTTTTTTTTTAGGTGCACAAGTTGGGAGATCCTTAGCATTGGAGTTCATTTGGAATAAAAATGAGAAAATGGAGAACTCCAATCGGCTTCGAAATGGAGAGAATTATTTAAAGAAAATTGATGTATGGATTGCATGAATTATATGGATCGGCCTAGCAAAGAAATCTGCCGAGATGAATTAAGTGGGCTGAGCCGCAATAAATTAAATCAAGCCTAGTTGAATGAGTTGGGATAATTGGGCTTGGGCTGAATGGAATTAAATTTAAAATCTCTAAAGCTTCGGCAATTTTGAAGAGCAGAAATAGCGCTGCCTTGTATCTCATTTAAACTGACATATGGGTCCCGCACCCTTCAACCCAATCAGCTAGGCTCGCTGAATTCAAATGGAAAGCACCCCATGCGCTTCACACTGCCTCCAAGCTGTACACTCGGTTCATGAAGAACCATTCTTAGGCAGCCCCATGGCTTATGATGCTCCATGCTCACACAGAGAAGAAGTATCTTCCTCTCCAACGGATCAGTCCGAATAGAAACAAATAAAAGGACAGTAGCTGGCGCCTGATACTGCCTCCTCTGCGCCTCAAGCCACAGCCATCCGATCAAATGGAAATGAATGCTCCAGATGATGCCAACACATGAATCTCCACCCTAGGGTAGTGAGGAAAGCATGATCCTCTTCACAGCTTCATGCATGAAATCCAAGCCTTTGAATGAATGAAATCAATGGCTATAAATGAGATTGTCCATGAATTGATGAGATGGCACATTATAATTGGTTCAAACCCCTGCAAATGACGGGCTGTAATCTGAACCCTTGATAAAATGATGAAGAAATGAAGGATGGAGATCATGCCAGCATAGGCTCTCCAAAACCCTAGCCTTGAAGGCTATATATACCCATGCCTAGCAGCAAAGAAAAGGACCCCGAATTCAACACATAACCGAATTAAACACAAGAGAGAGATAGAAAGCAAGATAGAGATACACATTGTAACACACACATATACACAGACTTAGAGCTCTCCCTCTCAATTTATAGTCAAGCTTTGTGCTTTCTTCCATTTTCTGCGAGTTAATAGGTATAATTTAGCATGTGAGAAGCCTTGATGGCTGTATGATGTATCAATTCCCTTGGTGAATAAAATTCATTTGAAAGTTTTCTATTTTTCTTGTATTTTCTCTCCATTTTTCTACATTTCTTTGATCTTTTATTCTCCTTGATCTGTTTCCTTAAATTTGCTGTTTTGAGGCTTGAAGAAGAGAGCTCCATGCCATGGCATGGAGCTTGATGACTAAATCCTTTTCTTTTCTTCTTTTCTGTCTTTTCTTTCTTTTCTTCCTTCCTTCTTCTGATTTTTATCTGATCTGTGCCTTTGCTCTTTCTTTCTTTATTTTCGTTTCCTTCATTTTTCTTTGCTATTATCAGCACCTTGGTTCAGATCCATGAGCTCAAGGCATTGAGTTGTTCAAATAAAAGCTTCTTATAGCAATTCATGCTATATTGAGGTATAAAATAAAAAAAATGATAAGAAGACGAGGCAATAACAGCTATATAGCTGATTTTAGAAGCCAATGAATCTGAAAATATAAACATTTGCATTTTATTTCCCTTTTCCTCTTTTTTCTGATTTCTTTTCTATCTTTTTGATCTTCTTTAAAACAACCCCTTTAATTCCTATTTAAATGATGAAAATTATGATAATGTGAGGGTTAAGCCAGCTGGCTTCTCTTACATTGGATTAATAGGAGCCATTTAAATCAAAGGAATTAAAGGATGAAACATATAAAAAAATATATAAATAAAAAGGTTAAGCCAGCTGGCTTCCTCACTGTTCCCTTGATCAAAATAGACCTATGATGTGTATTAGTGAACTTAAACTCTGATGCAAGGCTAAGGACAAGCCATATGCACCATGTTGCGTGAAGCAAAAGAGTAGAAAGTAAATTAATGCACATCTAGTGAAGGATGGAGTTCAAAGAAATGAGTAGACATCAGTATATACTGAATTAAGTCACTCACATTCTTAGTACCATGATATCCTAATGATAATGTCTAAATTTTGATGGGAGATGTTCAAATCTTGGTGAAAAGAATATGTAAATGCAATTTTCTAAAGGGAGGGACCTATCTGCAAAAGAACAGATGCTGGTAGCTCACATCCATGTTTAAAATGATATTTGTAATGCTTTTTCTTTGACTTGAAGCTTTGATTTTGATTTCTTTCTTAAACTGGTACCAACACAGTGACATTGAGCCCTTGAAAACCTGTTATGGACCCATATCAGAACTCATGGTATACCTTGTACCAATCCCTGGTGTCATACCCAACATGTACTCAGCAGTTAATCATGTAAATGGCCCAACTAGTACAAAACAATGTGTTAAAAACAGTGAAATGCACTGATCTGATAAATCTGACAATTATGAAAAGTACAGGGACTGAAATGAAAAATTTACTTCACAGTCAGATAGACAATTCAAAAACATACAGAATCCCCACAAATTTTATATTTTTCTGATTTTATTTCGATTTCCTATGAATTTCTAAAGTTCAGATTTTAAAAGGTAAAAAAATGCAGAAATAAATCTGCTAAATTGACTTCCATACCCCTGACATGAATAAATTCCTAGAAATGTGAATAAATTCCCTAAAATCATAAAAATTGGCACACAAGCTCCTGACATGACACTATTTGACTCTGTAAAATAAGATTCGCAACTCATGTATAAATTCATGAGTAAATGAATCAAACTGATCTGAAATTATATAGTCATATGACCTGAATTCTACCAGAATCCAATGCAAGCTGAATTAATGCTTCTGCAACATGCTGGCGCCTCTCAAATGGCCTGAATGACTTCTTTACATACTTAATTCGATTTGAAACCACATGTACTAATCATTGGTACCAAATCGGTATCAAACCGAGACCCATGAAATCAAACCATGTTCTAGATATAACTAAACCCCAAATTGATACTTCATTGGGCTTTCATGCCCCAAAACGATGCTATACAGCCAATTAATTGAGTGAAATCGCATCGAAATAAAAGGAAATTGAATTCAAACCTGACTGGTACCGATAACCGCTTGCTTGGCCGAGAACCACCTTTCCGGTGATCTATGATCTCCGACGAGTGGTGAAAGGAATTCCTGAGACCAAGGAGACGCAAACTGCACCTTCCCAAAGCCTTCCGTGGCCGGAGGTGTCACCTGAGCTATGAACCCTAATCGGGAATGGAGTCTCCAGTTCGGAATCGAAGCCATCAGACTTGCACGAGTATTGACGTGAATCAGGACCGCACAATGAAGGTGCCAGATGCAAAGTTTAAATGAAACACGAATCGCCAAGCGCAGTGGTCAATCCGAAGGCCGGAGTTTAAATACATAATTAATGGATCCTGACAATCGGACCCCATATGTCATGAAACCATTCGGGCCATTTCGCACAAGTTTTGACATAAGCCCATGATTAAAATTCCAACGCCAAAGCCCAATGTTATTCTAATTAATATTCAAGGCCCATAAGCCCAACATCATGTTTAAAGCCTAGAGTTAACTCCTGAATTCATATCTCAAAGCATAGCACATATCTTGAAACCATATATCCGAATCCCAAAGCCCAAATAATGATCTAACAGCTCTTAATCCCTGTTAATAATTCATGAAATATATTTTGTACATAACTCCCTCTGACAGTTTAAAATGTGTACCGAAGTCCTTGTTTATTTGCAGACATATCCCTGACATGATAAAAATCTTCATAAAAAGGTCCCTGGAAGTCCATACTTCATTACAAACCTCATCAAAACCTCAAATTGCACACCCAGGTCCTTCAGAAATTACCAATCAGTCCCTGGAATATGAAAATATTTACAAACAAGTTCTTTCAAGTCCTTTTTGACCGTAACTTTCTCATACTAAGTCCAAATCAACCCAAATCAGTTCCAAACGAACCCAAATTCAATCCTCTATAATTTTAAATAATAATTCGACATATCTAGGTCCCAGCCATAATCTGAAATGACCAAAATACCCCTCTCTTGACATATTTTTTTTTTATATATTTAAATGCTCCTTCCAAATTGAAAACACATAAATAATATTTCTCATGTACATTCTCATGTTTTGAATATGAAATCCATATTTTCATGCATATGTCATGGTAACTGACCAAAAAAAAATCCAAAGTCAAATGAGAACCAACCACATGACCAAAATAAACCATACGTGAGCCCTTTTAGCCCCATTATTCAGTTCATAGCCCATAGGCACAAATCCCGGAATGCATGAGGTGTTCAGTCTGACTCAAAAGGTCTTTCTGATGTAATTAACGGCGGGGGCTTGTGCCCGTCGGGAGTTTAAACGTCTCCACAATCGAAAATAATAAAACCTCCGACAACTGATTATGAACGTAGGTTGTCATAAGGGGTGAACCAGAAGGAATGCAGAAAGAAATTCCTGAGTGGATGCCTTCCCCTGAGTTCGGTGACCTGCTCATGAAATGGAGCATTGAACCCAGTTGGGTGCATTTTCACTCACCCACACATAAAACTCGCACCGTTAGCTAACCTGACGCCGTGCAACTTTCTGCGCCCTACAGGTTTTGGCACGCCCGGTGGGACATACTTCTCCTCACATGTTCGAGATTCGATACAAATATAAAGGAACTATACCCAAGCAACCAATGACTTTCAAAATTCCCAAAGCAACAAGTCGTTGGATCGCTTGGGTGAAGTTTTGTCCTTTTTTATATTTGTTATCGCTGCCTATGAATTGAATAATCGGGCTAAACTCATGTATACCAAACTAGTTCTCATAAAATACAAAATTGACTAATGAAATTTCAAGTTTGTTTGCTTGCAGGATGTCGATGACAATGAACTACCTCGCTGCAGCAACCAACCGGCTCACCACCTTTCCTGACAATGGAGATGTGATGTTTTTCGGGGCTTTCGCAGTCCCCACCTCTGAAATACTCAAGTTTGCCACACCTGCTCCCATGACTGAGCAGGCTGAACATGAAACCCTCGGGTCTATAACCGAGGAGGAAGCTGAAGTGGAAGACGAGGTATGCTACTACCTCACCCCTAAGGGAATGGATGGTCAGACCTTTGTCCTTCCTGCCAAGACCAGATGCGCAAGAAGGCGCGCTCAAAAGAAATCGACCCGGGTCAACTATGCCACGACCCCGGTCAACAAGAAGAGATCCCTTCAATCCTACCAAAATGAACTGGTAGCTGAACCGGCTCTCCCTACCCGTAATTCCTTTTCTCCTCTGAGAATCGTGAAAAATAACTCTTCCACTGCACACATACGTGCAGCGGGGGAGATCCCTCAAACAATCTCCTACATACATAAACCAAGGAGAATGGCCTCAAACCCCAACCCCAAAATGGTTGAAAACACTACCATAACAGCCATACACAAGGCTCATAGGCAACTCCGCACTCTAAAGCAGCGCAAAAGTCGATACTATACTTCTCATGCTCCCAAAACTTCTATACCAGCTGATGCCAAGGCTAAGGTGACTTACCCAGTACAAATATTGAGGAAACCACCCAACGGTTCAATCCATGAGCTGGGGGCACCCAAAAGTGCCCAACCATCTGTGTTTACGAGGCTTTCCTTCCCAGCCAAAAGGCTGGGGGCATTTGAAAGCGCCTTGTCATCTTCCATACCAGCCTCAAAGCTGGGGGCACCCGATGGTGCCTCTTTAAAACCAAAACTCCGCAGAGAGATGCGGGCCAGGACCTCTCAACATGCCAATAGTAAGGGATCATATCAAACCCTTTAGAAAATGAAATCAACCAGCGTACATGATCGGCTGGGGGCACGGATTGACCCGTGCCCGATTCAAAGAAGTCTGACAATTGTTGCACCAAGCGCTGCCCATAAGAAGCGTAGGGTCATAGCAACACCTTCTAGCTCAGGTGAAGAAGCCACCGTCTACATGATAGCCATACAAGAAGATCCTGTGGGAGAAGAAGAATCTCCTGGACAAAACCCTAGCCCTGCCATATATGCAGTTGGTGATGGGCCAAGCACTGAGAGGGAAGATTCAAATGACCCTCATGTTCAAAGTAAAGGCAGGGATCCTATTATCCTGTCAACCGAAGGACGCCTTGATGGATCTGTCCAAGGTTTCAATAATGCTGTGGTGACTTCACCGCATGGAAGTCAACGAGACACCATGGCAGCTCAAGCATTGGAGCAATTAACCATGTTTAACCAAATGCAAGCTGAGCTCCAAAGCATGAGAGCTGAACTACATCAATCCCGCGAAAGGGAAAGGAAAATGACAATTATCCTTCGTGGGAAAGGCCCATCCGAACCGGGGCTTGATGACTTGCTAATAAATCAGACAGACCCTCCAGAGGTCGAAAGAATGAATCTTCAAAACGGACCTAAGGTTCACTGGGAAGATCAAAGACAACCGTCTCCTCCTGGTATCACCATGGAAGAGATTCAGGAGATGATAAGCCAGCAGATGCGAATGATGGGGATAACCAATGACACGCCCCGATACCAAGTAGGGAAGCCATATCCCCCTGCTTTTGATATACCCAGATATCCACCGACATATTCCGTTCCTGTCTTCACTAAATTCTCGGGTGATGGTGTCAATGACCTTAACCCTAAACAACATATCAACCATTACATGATTCAATGTGGAGATTCGGCAAGGAACCCAGCATTCCTCTGTCGACAATTTTCCAGGAGTCTATCTGGACCAGCCTTTGACTGGTATTGCTCTCTAGAACCTGGTAGTGTACGCTCATGGGACCACATGGTGTCCCTCTTCATAGACAGGTTTGCCACTACAACCAATCAAGTCAGGCTGGCAGACCTAGCATGGATGAAACCTAAGCTCGGTGAGTCAGCTATGTCATACATCACCAGATAGCGCAATATGAGCGTAAGAGCAAGCCACTCAATGCCTGAAAAAGAGGCTGTGGAGCTTATAATCCGAAACCTCTCTGGTAAAATGAGAGAATGGTTAAGTATAGCTAACATAAGCACTTACCAAGAGCTTATCGATACCGTGTCCCGCATCGGACACGCAAAACTCGATGAACCTGCTGTGTCATCGTCACGGCAGAGGAATGATGCGAAAACTGTATATGTCGTCAGGGATGACAGTATGAAGCTTTCTGATGAAGAAGATAGAAGGGTTGATAACCGACCAATTTCTTCTAATGCTCGCGGTAATCAAAACAACCGCTTCATAGAAACTCTCAATGAATGAAAGAACAGGAAATACTCTTTCAAAAGAGAGAAAACCTTCAAAATATTCAAACAATCTCTAGAAGATGGTCTTGAGCTACCCGTGTGCAAACGCCCGGAAGAGACGGGCATGGTAAATCACCCCACGTATTGCCCCTACCATAGAATAGTGGGTCATACTATAGAAGACTGCTGGGTCTTCAAAGACCTGGTCGAACGAAAGATCAAAGAAGGTCTCATGCATCTGGCACCAAGTGCCATGCAAACCCCTGAAAGTCATGAACAAGTGAATGCTGTCTCACATGTTGAGGTTGTTGTCGTGCCTCCCATTAAAGGAAAATACCTCCAGGCGTATCAAGCACCTCGAGGGCATAAATATACTAAAGCTGTTAGTTTGTAATAATCTAGAAGTCAATAATACGATAATTTATCATAAAGCTTTGTTCATGAATTGGATGATTAATATCATTTTGTTGCTTTGAGTATTATTGCATTTATGGATCATTTCGAGTTCATGACTGAAATTGTGAAACTCCATAATATAGATAATATATACTCTTAATCTTAAAAGGTCACTGACCAAGGTAATTAGCAGGAACACTAATTGCCGCTATAAGGTTAGTATGTGGATTAAAAGATGGTTAAGTTTTACAAATCACCTGACACGAGATGTCATTTTAATCACATAGATACATGTTCTAGGAACATGGTATTTGACAGACCTCGAATGAAACATTAAATAGAATTGTGTTCGTGTCATTTTTGTTTTCATTCAGTGTCACGTTCTACAGTATGAGGTATTTATCGTTCCCACTGAGAAATATGTATGTGTGATTGTTATCCACCGTTGTCCGTAAAAAGCAGTCATAACGGTAGCATTCCCATATGTATAGCTTAGCTGAGGAAGTGATAGTCTACCAAGAATACTATTTGTCCCTCGTATTTTATATGAGCTATAGCATCACTGGGCCCCTTGGTAGAGTAAGATTATCAGTGCGCGGTATGATTACAAGAGTAATCATATTTGATAATCTGCTCAAGATCAAGAAAAGATTAAGTTTACAAGGATGACACACATCTACCTTGAAACTAATCTGATAGCTATGAGACAGAAGAACAGACACAAGTAAATTGTTTACTGGATCGTGATATTGTACTGTACAGCATCATCTGTGTAATTGGATGGTCATGATGTGTTGCCAGACGCCACCCATGATTATAGAAGTTAAAACAGTTTTAACTCTATTTACCAACATAACACAGATCCTATTGGGTCACACCATATAGGAGTTAATCGGAGAATCTTATTGTGATTGATTATAAATTGGTTATGATCAATAGTAAGATGGTTATAATTAATTATACGTGTTATAATTAAATTATAAATGTTATGTAAAAATAACAAGCAAAAACATTGGTTAATTTATAAACGTGTATGACACGTTGTATAAAAGTTAACCGGTTAATTTATAAATGTGCCGGACACGTTGTATAAATTACCGAAACAACAACCGCAAGAAAAATATATATAATTGTTCAGAATAATTATACGAGCATTATTTGTTTTCGGGCTGAGGGCATTCGGGTCTTTTTAGATTCGTCCTTATCCGCATGACATGTCATCGATCCTATCCAGATGACACGTCATCGATACCGAAACAAACAACCGCAATAAATATAATTGTTCAGAATAATTATACGAATATTATTTGTATTCGGGCCGAGGGCATTCGGGTCTTTTCAGATTCGTGCTTATCCGCATGACATGTCATCGATCCTATCCAGATGACACGTCATCGATCTTATCCACATGACACCTCACCCCCTAGGTGGCATGCCTTGTCATAGGGGTATTTTGGTCTTTTCACACCATTTTAGAGGCTATAAATAGAGGGGTGCATGAGAGGATTAAAATACTAATTCACTTGTATCGTTTCGTGCATAATCGAATCGGTATTTTCTCTCTTTCTCGGTTTCTCTCCCAAATAGTGTTTCGGTTGAGAAAAGAAAGTTATACGTAGTTGACGTATAATTTTGTGGGTTGTTGTGGACTATATTTACGGGATCGATGAATAGTGTTTTACCGAATTTCGCGGTATGTCAGTTTTGCTCATTTGATGAAACTGAGTAACTGAAAATTCGTGTTTACGGATTTTAGTCTTTTCCTCATGAATAGTGTTTTTGCATAATTCCACGGTTTACGGTATTTCTGGCAGAAGAAATTAACCGCTCTCTGGTTAGTCCTGGTGGATAACCGATAGAGGCATCAGACGTCTGATACTCCGAGACGAGTCGATTCCTTCCGTGATGTAGCTCTACACGCTCGGTCTGCATTCCAACTGTGATTTGGAAACAAGGTATAAATATGTTATATTAATCTATTTAATTGGTAAGTAGATTAAAGTTTTAGAAATCAATCATGGAGTAGATCTGTAAAATGATTAAATTGGGTTTTGATGCCAAAGGAATACTGAAGGTGGACCGCCTTGGAAAGTTTCCTGACATACCCCGTTTAATCCTGAGCTTAAGTTGGCCGTAGAAATTTTTGTTCTATGGTCATTCCGCACCTTAAGCCTAAACGGGTTTTGGTTACCGCGAAACCCCAAAAGTGGTATCCGAAACCCAACAAAAGCTCTCGTCATGTGCGGGGGTACCTCCGAAAGCTCTGCTGGAGAAAATGAAGAGGAATGCTACATGGTGTCTCCAAGATCTGTCAAGGACACATCATCAAATGACAGCAGCGGGTTTAAACCCGTCGATAGAACCAAGTGCATGAAATGCAATGTTGAAAAGGACACTGATGCCATGATAAAATGTGACCAATGCCTTGAACGCTCATGCACACACTGTGTACTTGGGAGAAATGTAGCTCCCGGGTGTGATGAAAAGTTTCATGGCTGGCTCTGTCCATCATGCAAATGTCCTAAGAAAGAAGGATGAAAGAAAATACATAGGGTTAAAGGAAGATTTTCCAAACCCGAACCGCCAATGAGTAACTCCCCAAAAGGAGTTGACGGGGTTGCAGATGCACAACACCCCATAACTGACTATGGTACGGACTCAGGAAGCTCCAATAAAGGAGATGAGGCTGAATGTCCGAACTGTTACATGGTTGAAATTGAATCCGACTCGTATGATGAGGAGTCTGAGTTGGAATGTGATTATGAAGGAAACTTACCTTCTAAGAAAGCTTTCTGTGCAGAATGGAAAGGAGAAGGTGATTATTGGGTAATGTTTGAATGTCATAGATGTAATCGGGTATTTCACCCACCATGCATAACTCCAGATGGAAAAGAAGCAGTCGTCATGGATAACAGATACGACTCCTATGTATGCCATGGCTGTGAAGCACTCTATGCCTATGAAGGCTCAAAGAGACAAACCAAAATGAATCAAGGGGAGAGCTGCTCAACTCAATATGAAGAAGAGTTTGGAAACATTGTCTCTTGTTGTACATGTGAAGAACAAGGGAACTCGTGGGACATGTTCGAATGCGCTGAATGTGGCGGTGCATATCACCCGCTCTGTGCTACACCTAGTGGAGAGGAAGTCAAAGCCAATGATACAAGGTTTGACCATTACGAATGCCAAGAATGCATAATAAAACAAGTGCAGGCCCGGATTGAAACAATCGAGCAAGCCAAGGGTGAAATGGCGAAACCTAATTGGTGGAACGAAACCCGTATTCGGCAGAAAGCCAAAATGAACGTGGGAAATGACTATTGCTCAGCTCGAGAAGTCACCCAACTCCCTGAATACGAAAAGGGACAACTCGTGTGGGTTGTAAAGGAAATCACCAGGCTTATGACCACTAATTCATGGGGCCCATATGAGGTGGATCAAGTGTTACAAAACCACCAATACAAGTTGATAAATTACGAGAACGGCACGCCCACAAAACCAGTGAGTGGTCGTTATTTAAAACCATACCAAAAGGGTGACACCCATAATGTCTACTACCAGGAGTACTTCAGTGACTCATAAATGATTGTATAAGAAAACCGCCCATGCGAAAACCTCTACAATGATAATAATGGGCTGACCCGCCGACGAGTGAAATTTGTTGTGAGCGAAATGTAAGGTCCCCTAACTAGCCATAAACTCCATAAAGGCCTCTCGCCACAAAATGGGCTTTGTTGGCTGTGCCCTTAAACAACCCACACCATGGGCTTTGTTGGTTGTGCCCTTAAACAACCCACACTGGCGTGTCAGCCCGTTCAGTATGTAAAATAGACAGACAAGCTTTAAACTTTGTGCTTTTAACAAAGTTGGGCTTTGGTGTTGTGCCCACTTGAAACAACTACCACCGGTTTGCCTCTTCCCGGTTTTGAAGAATACAGAGGCAAGGTTTCTCCATTGTCCTTTAAACAATGGGGGTGCCTAGTGATGATATCTCAAATAAAATCAAAAGATAGAGAAAGCGGTCGTTAAGACTATTTTAAATCTGAAGGCACCAAACCCCTTTAAAACATGTTTTCAAAACAAATCAAATTGGCAACGCATTTTTCGCTGAGCCACCGCCTGATGATTGACACCGCATAGGTTGTCTAAGAAGGCATGAGAGGAGTGATGTAAGATTCCACCCACAAATCATGTTTATGAATACGAAAGTCCCACCGTCAATATAAGAGTGGAGAGATGCGAGGTCCATAATTAAAGCCTCACACACAAAATGGGCTTTGTTGAGTTGTGCCCTTTAAACAACTAACACATGGGCTTTGTCAAGATTGTGCCCTAAAACAATTGTCGCTGGTACGCTCGTCTAGCCAGTCATTTAAAAGACGAGCAAGTTTTATATATTTGTGCTGAACAAAATAAGGCTTCGATATTGTGCCTAGGCCATGTGTGCACTAAAACAATTATCTCCGCCCAATGATTTGCACCGCATAGGTTGTTTGAGAGGGCACAAGAGGAGTGAAGTAAGATTCCACCCCATATATATATACACACATATACGCTAAAGTCCCACCACATGACAAAGAGTGGAGAGATGTAAGGCCCACTATAAAGCCTCAAGCACAAAGTGGGCTTTGTCAAGCTTGTGCCCTTTAAACAATTGTCACTGGTACGCTCGTCTAGCCAGTCATTTAAAAGACGAGCAAGCTTTACATATTTGTGTTGGACAAAATGAGGCTTTGATGTTGTGCCTGATGCTAGGAGGGCTCTAAAACAATGATCACAGCCCACCAGCCTATAACCAAAAAAGGGACCCATACTCCCTATATATGACCATAGACCTCAACTTTTAATCTTGAATCATGCTCAGACATAAACCAGGGTTGGTTCCTCTAAAGTCCCACCCATGCCACATACGAGGAGATGCCGCATGAGGCTTGTGATAAAAGGCCGCTTAGGTCAATACCCAGAGTCCCACCAAGGCTACATGCTGAAAACCAATTATATAGGGATGATATCTGAGGTGATCCCTCAATGATTACCTGTCGATGACCTGGCTGTACGCCATCATGCCTAATAATACCCAAAGCCCCACCAGGGCTGCCCCTAGTGAACTCTATGCCACCAGGAGGCTCACGAAAACCAGTCCCACCGAGACTGTGCCCGTATTACAATGCCTATAAGAGGCTCATGAAACCAGTCCTACCAGGGCTGCATACTCTGAGATGCCACATGAGGCTTATAATGAACACAATGCCCACAAGAGGCTCATGAAACCGGTCTCACCGAGACTATGCCCATACTACAATGCCCATAAGAGGCTCATAGAAAAGTCCCACCGAGGCTGCGACTATGACAGATGCTTGAGAAGCTCTTGCCCTGTAGGAGTCCATGAAAATCAGTCCCACTGTGGCCATATCCATGCTACAATGCCCATAAAAGGCTCGTACTATAAAACCCGATACCACGAGAGGCTTATGAAACAGTCCCACTGAGGCTGTGACTATACCAGGTGCTCAAGAAGCTTTGCTCCCATAAGAACCCATGATGAATAGCATTACCAAGACCTATGCCATCAAGAGGCTAATGAAACCAGCTCCACCAAGACTGTATCTCTACTGCAATACCCAGCAGTGGCTTAATGAATTAAACCCATGCCCGAGGTGATCCCTCGAAGGAAATGCCTGAGGTACTCCCTCATGGATTTAAACCATATTCGGAGTGCTCCTCCGCAGATTTAAACTATGCTCGGGGTGCTCCCCCGCAGACCTGTACAATTCCCGAGGTGATCCCTCGAAGAAATGCCCGAGGTGCTCCCTCATAGACTTAAACCATACTCGGGGTGCTCCCCCACAGACCTATACAATTTTTGAGGTGATCCCTCGTGAGCTTAAATCATCTCCGAGGTGATCCCTCGTGAACCCAAACAATCTCCGAGGTGATCCCTCGTGAACCCAAACAATCTCCGAGGTGCTCCCTCGCAGACTTACACCATCTCCGGGGTGCTCCCCTGCAAACTTATACAACCTCCGAGGTGATCCCTCATGAACTCAGATAATTTTCGAGGTGCTCCCTTGCAGACTTACACCATCTCCGGGGTGCTCCCCCGTAGACTTATACAATCTCTGAGGTGATCCCTTATGAGAGCTCAGATAATTTTCGAGGTGCTCCCTCGTAGACTTATGCCATCTCCGGGGTGCTCCCCCGCAGACTTATACAATCTCTGAGGTGATCCCTTATGAGAGCTCAGATAATTTTCGAGGTGCTCCCTCGTAGACTTATGCCATCTTCGGGGTGCTCCCCCGCGGACTTACACAATCTTTGAGGTGATCCCTCATGAGAACTCAGATAATCTCCGGGGTGCTCCCCTGCAGACTTATACAATCTCTGAGGTGATCCCTCATGAGAATTCAGACAATCTTCGAGGTGCTCCATCGTGGAAAATGCTTGAGGTGTTCCCTCGAAAACCTAGACCGTATTCTGCTTCATCGGTAAGACCATTAATGCGTCATGAGCTGGTCGGTACCGAGAATGCGATGCCATATGACATTGGAACTGTATGGCTCATAAGCGTGTTCCCAATTAAATCTGAAGACGAATTCCATAAGCTCAGGGCCGGAAGACGTTCCACATTCTTCGCAAGATCCCTAGATGCCCATAGGCGGGTCTATGCCAAGTGTGTGATGCCAGACTCAGCATGTAACTGAGTCTGAAGGTGAGCTCTCCTCTCCCAAGTGGGGTGTTCGATCTCCGCTTCATCTGTGAGACCATTAATGCGTCATGAGCTAGTCGATACCGAGGATGCGATGCCAGATGACATTGGAACTGTATGGCTCATAAGCGTGTTCCTAATGAAGTCTGAAGACGAATTCCATAAGCTCAGGGCCAAAAGACGTTCCACATTATTCGCAAGATCCTTTGATTCCCATAGGCGGATCTATGCCAAGTGCGTGATGCCAGACTCAGCATGTAACTGAATCTGAAGACGAACCCTCCTCTCCCAAGTGGGGTGTTCGATTCCCATTTTTTATCCGCGAGACCTTTACACACAATGGACTGGTCAACGCTGGGAATATGATGCTGGATAACACTAAAACCCTATGGCCTATAAGCGAGTTCCTAGTGAGATTCGATGATGGATTCCTCAAGCCTAGAGCCGGAACACGATGAATGACACTGTCGTCTGAGTAAGTCAAAGATTATTCTATCGTTTAGAACCCGGTGGAAGAAAACTCAGAAGGCTCAAACCAAAAGAATGTAAACATAAAACATAGATCAATACGTATGTATAAACAACATACAAGGGGTCAGCTCGATGGCCTGTACCCATAACATGATACAAATAAGATGTCCCGAATAAAGATGCCTAATAAATCAAGGTACATAAGGGACAATGGCCATACAAGGGGCGGCAGTCTCAGAGGCTCCTAGAGGGCAACTCAGAGTCGCTCTATCCTCCACCTTAGTCTGACCTGAACCTGCACATGTCACACAAGGGAAGTCAGGATAATGACATATGAAATAATATGATCTCCGTTAACACAGAGGTTTCATACCCAGCCTGGCTAGGCATGCCTCAGATGATATCTTCCTTTGAGAGGATCCATCGTCATTCTCCCCCTCCACCTTAAGGGTCATCCATACATGAATATGAAAGGTCAATGCCTACCCATGAACAGTCACCAGTCACCCCCAACCTAGAAGCAAACATAACAATTCGCACCATTAGCTAACCTGACGCCGTGCAACTTTCTGCGCCCTACAACAATCAATTTCAAAGTCACTATAACTTTGGGCTCCAATATGCTCCACACTCTTATATCTTTATTTTCAAAGTCTAAACAGTCGATCCGAACTACCACAACAACAAGGTAGGCACTTTTTGCGAGAGAAAAAATGCATTTATGATGGTACTCCGTCGCGAAAAGTACCGTCACTAATAGAAAAAAAAACACGTTTATGACAGTACTCTGTCGCGAAAAGTACCGTCACTAATAGAAAAAATACGTTTATGATGGTACTCCGTCGCGAAAAGTTACTTTTTACCCTCGCGAAATGTGCCAGTCTTTTGTGCTCAACATAATTTTCATAATAAAATATTCTTGGAGACCAAATTTTATATTTTTTAGAATTTTTTAACTATCTTTTTACATAGGTACAATATCACTTTATCGAATGGTCCAGAATGTCCTTAAAACAGTGATTTTGTATCTATCTAAAAACATAGTAAAAAAATTCTAGAAAATATAAAAGTTGGTCTCTAAACATATCTTATTATGAAGATTATGTTGAGAGGTTCGGATCAACTAATCGGACTTTAAAAACGGAGATGAAAGATGTGGAGCATATTGTAGCACAAAAATTATGAACCCTCATCTATATATATATAAAGAGAGAGAGAGAAGGGATCGGATGACATCCTTTTTTGGTGACATCGGATGACACCGTGCATTTTCAAAATCCAAACAGTCGATCCAAACCGTTCAACTTGATGGATATGTTAAAATATACTTGCAGGTCAAATTTTATATTTTTCTGAATTTGTTTACTATTTATTAAGATGGGTACAAAAATTCAACGGTCTGAATATAGCGATTTTGTTAAATACTTAATAAATAGTAAAAAAATTCAAAAAAATGTAAAATTTGATCTGCAAGTACATTTTAACATATCCATCAGGTTGAATGGTTTGGATCGACCATTTGGACTTTGAAAATGCACAATGTTATTCGATGTCACCAAAAAGGGTGTCATCCGATCCCTTCTCTCTCTCTCTTTATATATATATATATAGAGTGGGGTTAAAATGCACCCTCCCTTTTGTGCTCCAAACGTGTACCCTCCCCTCGTTTCTTCATTTTTAAAATTCAAATACTTGATTTGAATCTACCAACGTGTTCTACATATTAAAATGTGCTTGGAGACCAAATTTTACATTTTTTGGAAATTTTTTACTATTTTTTCAGAATTTTTTATTAAACTAAACAATAATAAAAAATTCAGCACAGTGATGATTTTCAAAAATTCTGAAAAAATAGTAAAAAATTTCCAAAAAATGTAAAATTTGGTCTCCAAGCACATTTTAATATGTAGAACACATTGGTAGATTCAAATCAAGTATTTGAATTTTAAAAATGAAGAAACGAGGGGAGGGTGCACGTTTGGAGCACAAAAAGGAGGGTGCATTTTAACTCCAGTCATATATATATATATATATATATTAATGCTTGGGTGCTATGGATAGCATAGAGGGCTACGGTGCTATGGCTCAATATTCGAGTATTCAAAATTCTAACGGTCAATCCAAACCGTTTATCTTGTTCTCCATATCAATATATATTTGGAGACCAAATTTTACATTTTTTGGAAATTTTTTACTTTTTTTTAGCCAGGTAGAAAATCACTTTATCTAAAAAATTCTACACAATTCAGATATTTGATTTTCTACTTATCTAAAAAATAATAAAAAATTTCCAAAAATTATAAAATTTGGTCTCCAAACACATATTAATATGGAGAACAAGAAGAACGGTTCGGATCGACCCAAACACCGTAGCACCGTAGCCTTCTATGCTATCCATAGCACCCAAGCCTTACTCTATATATATAGGGTCCGGCTAATTTGCTGCCGGCAGCATTTTAGCCGAAGGTGCTGCCACCATTTTTTTATTTTCTGATGTCCAAACAACAAATCTAAATTGTTAGATGTTTAATCTATATTATAATCTACTTGGAGACCAAATTTTACATTTTTTGAAATTTTTTTACTATTTATTAAGCTAGTTTGAAAACCGCTGTTTTCAGTAAATTTCTGCAGCATTGAAATCAGCGGTTTTCATACTAGCTTAATAAATAGTAAAAAAATTCCAAAAAATATAAAATTTGGTCTCCAAGTAGATTATAATATAGATTAAATATCTAACGGTTTAGATTTGTTGTTTGGACATCAGAAAATAAAAAAAATGGTGGCAGCACCTCCGGCTAAAATGCTGCCGGCAGCAAATTAGCCGGACCCACATATATATATTAAACAGTTGATTGGAAACATATAATGTTTCTAAATATTTTTCCACAAATATAATATGAAACAATTTTTAATAAAGATTGTGCAAGTAAATTTTTCATTACTTTAAAAAAATAATTGCAAGAACGAAGAATAAAAATGCACCATATATGAAGCAGATGATTTGTTTGATTTTTTAAACTTTGCTTTCTTTGTGTGTGTGTGTGGGGGGGGGCTTACACTTTTATATTTAATTTTTCTGCTTTGTTTTCTTATATTTTGGGACATTAATTATTTAAGCACGTGTGACAAAGTTTAAATGACAAATGTTTTGAGGAGGCTCCCCCTCTCTCAAATTATTCCCGTCTTCTTTTTAAGGCCTTCCCCTCCCAAGAATAACTTCCAAACCACGAAAGCAAGACGCCAAGAAATAAGCTAACAAGGAGAAATCAAGAAAAAAACAAGAAAGGCAAGAAGAGAAAGATCCATGTCTTCTCAACGAGGTTTCCAAGTACCGACGGGAAATCAGATTGGAGAGAATAGCATGTCAGCTCTGGGCTGCACGTGTAGATGCTGTTGTAGGTTGAACACTAACGCTCTGGATTCGAGATGGTTATTACTATGTAAAGTGCTCTCCAGACTCACAGTGAAAATGGGGATTACAGTGCTGCTCGTATCAATCATAGTGTTTTCTCGGCCAATTGCCAGCTTTCTTACTGCAAATCCAGCTTGTCTTGTGTTATACATATCCGCTGTTGTTCTCCCATTAACAGGTTTGTTGTGTTTTACTATATTAGTATGTCTTTCTAAACTTTTGGAATGAGACTGATCAGTGACAATATAAAATTTCTTTGATACAGTTATGGGTCATTATTATCAAGACATTCTCGACCACCCAGTGAAATTCTTTATTTTAGGCTTACTCACAGCGATCCTAACCTTTACACTTGCCTTAAGCTGTTCAATCACTGAAGGTTTGAAATTTATCAAATTTATATTTTTAAGTTGTTATCATTTAGTTTAGTGATTGTTAAGTAACTTATTTGGTACTTTGTATTTACAGGTTTTCATATTTTTGGAACTTATAAAGAACCTGGATGCTTGCCAACAAATTTAATTCGAAATTGTTGCTACTGTTGTAATCCTCTTCATGGAGGTACAGTAAAAGGCTGGTACTAATAACTGATTAATTATCTCATGAATATTCAATTTGTATATAATCATCTTCGTTAACATTCTTTCATCTTTTCCTTAGAGAATGTTTTCAGCCTAGGAAAGACATTTTTTATTCTTCTATCTGGTACGCTATGTGGGGTGATAGTCTGTTTATGGTATCAAAGCAATTCTCCACCTGCCCCAGGAGCCTCTCCTACAGAAAGTCATAACACACATGTACCATCTCCTAGCACCACTGAAAACCCTGCGAATACAACAGAACGAAACTCAGCAGCATCTGACGAATCACCTACCGTTGAGGTTCAACCGGTACAAACTCCTAGCACCCTTGAAAACACTGCAAATACAATGGAACAAAACCCATCAGATGAGGTTGAGCATCAACCTGAACGGCTACAGGAAACCCAAAACCAATCCGCATCGGACGAATCACCAACCGAGGCTAGTGGTGGTGGTGGTGGTGGTGCTCCCGCTGAGGAGGAGGAGAAGTCCGTGGAAAGTTGATGTTAAAATGTTTCACTAGAAAAGAGGGTTCTTTTTTGTTGGAGTATCTTTTCAGTAGAAAATTGTTAGTTTATTTTGTGTGTAACGTTTTCTTTTTCTGTTTTGATTGTACTGGGGATTTAATAAATTTGAACTTTGAACTCAGGAGCTAGTGCTTTGTCAAGCTTTGTGGAAATTGAGTATCTTAGAAATGATATCTTGGAGTTTGTCAACATGTTGTCAAGGTTTGCCATTTGTTTTTTTTCTTGTTGGAGTTTGTTTTAGCTGAGATATCTTACAAATGATCATACTGAAAGTATAACCTTCCAATAAGTTGTAATTATTTTTTTGGTTGTTTCCTTCAAATTAGTTAGAATATTAATTAGCGGTCTTGATGTGCGTTGAGGCATAAATCTAATATGTGTATTGTATTAAGTTCATTTTCAAAATAGCGGATTTAAAATGTAAACCCTAGTTTAAAGATTATTAAAATTATGAGAAAAATTGTCAGGAGTGATCCTCTCAACTTTAAATATATTAATTATTGTCATACGAGATATCAAATTTAGTATATTGAGATTGTACTCTAAGCACAGTTTTATTGCATTAATATAATTGCAAAGAAAAATATGGGAGATAAGCATCCAAAACTCATCAATTTTGTAAAAAGTTGGATTATCAAACAATCTAGTTTTATGGATTTGTATTAATTCATTTTTATGTACATCTAACGATCCCTAGATACAAAGATTTAATTTTTTTTAATATACTCTATAGATCAGATTAAAAAAACAATTTAATTAGTTTATAATCTTCAGTTTTAGGGGAAAAGACAATTCCGAATTTGTTAAATATTTTGGACAGATTTTGGAGTAGAACTAGGGTGTTCTTAAGCGCTCACCAGAGTGTTTGGTGAGGTTAACTCCAAAATTAATCAAATCGGTTTCAATGGACAAATCCGAACTGTTGAAACCCGCCTACCTTACGAGTGATGCGTCTACATATGAAAATTTTAAACATTCGAATTAATTTAGTATAAAGTCAATTGGTCAAAATTAGAAGGTTAATAAATTAATTTTAGTGCATTCATTTTTTGAACGTTCTTTGACCCCTTGACTTTATAGTTTATACTAAATTAATTCGAATGTTTAAAATTTTCACATATAGACGCATCACTCGTAAGGTAGGCGGATTTCAATAGTTCGGATTTGTTATTTGAAACCGATTTGATGGATTTTGGAGTTAAGCTCACCAAACACTTTGATGAGCTTAAGAACACCATAGTTCTATACTCCAGATTTTGCCCCTGAACAATACATTCTCTAACAATATTACATTCCTTTTTATGCTAAAATTATTTCTTAAAGCAAGAATTTTTTCCGTTTGGAATTGTATTGAAGATTTTATACGGTAGACCTTTCTCAATTTTCTTATAATAGAATTATTTTTACTACTGTTCAATTTTTTTTTTTATTTTGTTTACTTTAGTACGAAAATGGTATAATAATCTGATGTTCAAAATGAAAAATTCCATTTATGCGCCAAAGTTATTTCTTTTGTTCTACTCTATAATAAAACTCCTTTTGATTCTAGTTTACTCATTTATTACAAATAAAGTGATATTTGACAAATTTTGATACTACAATATCGAAAATTTTGAATTCCAAATTGAAGAAAAAAAAAATCAATGATGATATTGTAACAATCGCGTTCAGTGTAGACATCGTGTTTATCACTACTGTTCAGTATAGATTAAGGTATTTTAGGTATGAAATGTGCTTTTTCCTATACTACCTTGTTGTTGGAATAATTCTAATGAAAAAGCGTTAGCTTGATTGCATATCGGAAACTCCATTGATCTTAATCGTATAGAACATTCCAAGAAAAACTGACAAATGAAGATGCAGATCTTCATGTGCTAGTTGATAGGGGCACTAGTGAAAAATATGAAATCCGGATCGGTTATATACGCATATTAGTATCGGAATACAACCGATCCTGATGAAGGCAATACTGATACTATAATAATCTGGATGGGTTATTCAACCAATCGAAGTAGAAACTATCAGGATCGGTTGTTTAAATAAACAATTCAAATAGTAACTATTAGGATCGGTTGTTTAATATAACCGATCCTAATTAAAAAAAAAACCTTTTAGGATCGGTTTTTTTAAACAACCGATCCTAATAGTAGTAATCTGGATCGATTGTTTGAAATAACCGATCATAATAGTAGTAATCTGGATTGGTTGTTTAAAATAACCGATACTGATGTTTTATTGAAGCTAAAAAATATATATTTTTATTTATTTGACCAGCTTCCATATATATTTTGCTGGCCAGCATCCTATTTTTTTTTTTTTTTGCACAGTAAGAAGCAATAAACAAATATCATATACACATCCTAAATTAAATATCATACACATCTTAAATTATTACAAAAAATTCATATTCATACAAAGTTTACCTAAACTAAAGCTTTAGAAATAACCAAAATGTGAACTCTCTATCAACAAAAATTAAGTTTTGCATTGCTAAAGAGCAGAGTTAATTAGTCATCACTGCTTATCCCTACAAGAAGACGACACCAGAAAAAAGGAAAACAAATCATCAAAGTGAATTTCTCGTGCAACCCTTGAAACAATTCCATAATTTTGACACCAAAAACACAATATCAAATACATTTCAGAATCTGTCCTTGCCGAAAATAAGCCTTAGCATGACTCTCCCTCTCACCAATTACAAAATCAGTATCTAATAGAGCACCATTGAAATCCCCTAACTTGAATTTGCAAGCCTGAAAAAATACCAACAAGGTAACGTTCAAAATAAAATTTGTAAATGAAAGACAAAATTAACATCAAAGCTCTTAAATCACATGCAAATCCACTTTATTAATAAACCTAAAATTAATAATAAAGCTTACTGAGCGGAGAGGGTGAGGCGAGACTGAGACAGAGAGAGAGAAACACGGAGGAGAGGGAGAGACGGAGATAGAGAAAGAGACACAGAGGAAAGGGAGAGAGAGAGGGGGATGAGTTGAGACTCAAATATTTTGGCTAAGTACAGAGGCGTGAAATGAAAATAAAGGGATTTGAGAATCAAATATTTTGGATAAGTACAGAGGGGCGAAACGAAAATAAATCAAAGCGCTACATAAGCATTAAGATCGGTTCTCTCTAAACAACCGATCCTAATTCTAAAAAAATAAAAATAAATAACTTTCAGGATCGGTTATTTTTAACAACCGATCCTAAAAGGTTTTTTTTTTTAGAATTAGAATTAGGATCTGAAAAAAAAAATATTCACTGACAGTGGGATCATTGGAGGACTAATTACTCTTAAGCAACACGAATAGGTGGTTTATATTTAGAGGCCTAATTTTAAATGTTAAACTGACATGATTATAATCTGCATTTGATAAAATAATTACGCTTGAATTCCTTATTCTATTAGGACCTACTGACCACCGATCAGCTTTAACTTCTCTCGAAGTGAAAGTGAACCCAATAATTAAAACCGTCTACTCATCCTTATTTTTTTTCACGTTACAATTTATATTTTCCATTTCACATGCATGTTGTGTTTCCAGTCATAATCTTAGTGTCTTAATTTTTCCCACAGGTTTATATTAACATGATTAAAGTTATGCCTTGTTATTTACTCTCTCGCTTCAATGAAATAATGACATTAAATATAAATAGGTCCAAAGTCGTTAGTCTTTTGGGACTTACAAAGGGCTGGTGTACAATCCTATCACACTCTTTGAATGCTATATCTCAGTAGTGAAGAAATGTCTATGGATCTAGTATTTAAGAAAAATTCAGCAGCATTTCCCCTTAGTTCCCCGAGTACACGTTAGAAACACATCCTTTTGGACATGTTTCCTTACGTACTCGTAGGAACAACAAGGAAAAATGATACCGAATCTTTCTTAAATACTAAATCCACAAATATTTCTTCACATCCTAAATGAGACAAAGCATTCAAAAAGCAGACCCAAAACGGGGACTATTCAAAATTAATCCCTATTAGATTAATTTTGAACGGCCATAAACCTAAAAGGCATACTAAATGTTCCGATTTTGTTGGATCATAAAACAATACTATACTAATAACTAACGAATTGTAATACACAATTAATAATATAATTAAATACCATGTCATTAAGAGGGAGAAAACTTGCATGACTACAAGCAATTATTCTACTTCTTCCCCGTAGCTCTCTTCGAGCCCCTTTCCTTCTGCCCCTTCTAATTCAACATTTGATTGATTAGAATATAACTATGTAACATATGCATAACAATTATCTATTTCATAGCAATTATCTCATTGATAAACTATATAACAACTCAAATAAATACAATGAACTCAAGTGATTCATATACAACTTTTATAAAAATATAGTAAAGTATGTATATGATAATACTCACACAATAATAATATCTACATAAGGTTAACAATGTTCAACTTACCTAAGTCATTCTTATAACAATAGATAGATTATATAAATTATAATCAATACTCATAGCTAAAACATAAAATAGTCGAGGAGAGGCACATATCAATACCTCAATCTAGTAGTCGAGATCGGGAAGGGAAGGGCGCGGCGATCCTTCTTCTTCCAACTCCACATTCTTTTCCTATGAGATAGCAACAAATAAAAAGACTAAGAAAAAGCCTTTGCATTTCTTTCTAATTTGGAAAAAAGAATGAGTATGGTATATATCGGCCACCTTGGTTTACTTGTCATTAAAACATCAACCCTAGAATAACAAATTCAAAAATGCCTAAGCTGAAAATAGAATGGGTGAGGCTGCACATATGCTGTTCTTATACAGGGGCTGTGCAAGAAAGGTGAAATTGAGAAGGCGATGGTTTTTCTTGATGACATGGTTTCTAAAGGGAATACACCTTATGGTAAGATCTACAACATGGTTTTAAATGGGTTGTGTAAGAAAGGTGAAACTGAGAAGGCATTGGATTTTCTAAATAACTACTTTGAAATCAGAATTATTTGGGTCTATGTTAAAATTTTGATTATACTATGAAAATCTGACCCAAAATAATTTGTACTATGAAAATCAGAATTATTTCTTAAATGACACCCATAATATGATAAAAATTTATTATATAATTGACTATATGATAAAAATCTGCTATATATAATAACAATATGATAAAAATCTGCTATATGATAAAAATTCAGAAACGAGACATCTAAAATCAGAATTATTTCTCCAATGACATCTAAAATCAAATATATTTTCAAATATGCTATATATGATAAAAATCAGAATTATTGCTATATATGACAATTAGCTCATCATTTGTTTTCATTTATGGTAATAAACTATTTTTCAACCTAACAATAACACCTAACTAGCCATCACATCATACAACAATTAGCAAATTAATCCAAAATCTTAACTTAATGAAGGGATTTGGACAACAGTACTCCCCCTCCCACCCCCCCAACCATTTTGAGTAAAAAAAAAAAAAACACAAGAAGAAGAGGAGGAGAAATTCTGTTAAAATTAACCTCCAATAACCAAGTGGCTTGTACACAGAGATATCCATTAAACATTACCAATCGAATGCGCCAAATTAAACAAACACAAATCAAAATTAAATTAAAAAAAAAATAGACAGGGGCTTACAAGGAGATCGAATCCTCTGCTGGTTCACTTGGCGTAGGGTGCAAGGAAGGAGAGAGAGGCCGCCTCTGCTGGTTCACCGGCCGCCTCGGTGCGAATTTTCTTCCTTCTAACCACGAATTGAAAAAAACACAATTGAATAGAAAATCGAATTGAGCAGAAATTTGAGAAGAGATTTGAGCTTCTAACCTGTTGAGCAGAGATTTCAGCACAAAATCGCACAAAAACGCAAAAAAATCGGGTAAAAATCAATTGGGCTCGCGCAGGTCTAGGATTCTGTCATCTGGGGCGTCTGGCTGGTGGCGCGCGCGAATAAGGGTTTTGGGGCTAAAATTTTCGGCGCTAAAAAAACAACAAAAATAAAACTTTCAGCGACCGGCGAAGGCGCTGGTTGCAAATACGGTCGTTGAAAGTTATGGTCGCCGCTGTTTTTTATTTTTCTTTTTTTTGTGAAAAATTGACTATCTGCGACCGGCGTCAGCACCGGCCGCTGATACCGGTCGCAAAAAAAGCATTCTGTTGTAGTGTATCATGCACAAATTTTCCTCAATAGCCATATTATGCAAATCATTGTGTTATATGTATACAATGCGTTAATTTCAATATTATGCCTAAGATAGAGGCAACTCTATTTGATCAATTCCTAAATTTCAATAATCTCTTACATTTAGAAGACTAAGCTTGATCAAATTATGACTACTCGTTAATTTCAAAATTCTGCCTAATTTAGAGGCATTATAGTTGATCATTAAATGTAATTTCATTATATAGATGATTAAAAGAATAAAAAATGATGAACTTATTCAATTTCAAATTCCATATAATTTCAATATATGCTTATATTTATTTGAGGAGGGATCGGATTACACCACTTTTTTGGTGACATTGTGTGACAATGTCCATTTTCAAAATTTCAAAATCCAAATAGTCGATCCAAACTGTTCAATATGATGAATATATTAAGAGTAACTTGGAAATCAAATTTTACATTTTTCTGAATTTTTTTACTATTTATTAAGTATTTAACAAAATCGCTATATTCAGACCGTTGAATTTTTGAACCCCTCTAAATAAACCCAAAAAAAATTCAGAAAAATGTAAAATTTGATCTGCAAGCACATTTTAACATATCCATCGAGTTGAACGGTTTGGATCGACTGTTTGGACTTTGAAAATGGACGGTGTCATCCAATGTCACCAAAAAATGGTGTCATTTGATCCCTCCTCTATTTAGAAACAATATATATATATATATATATATATATAGAGGAGGGATCAAGTTACAACATTTTTTGAGTTACAACAAGTTACAACAAGCATTTTCTACATTTTGAAAGTCCAAATCGTCGATCCAAACCGTTAGATGTGATCTCTACAATAAAATGTGCTTGGAGACCAAATTTTACATTTTTTGAAATTTTTTTACTATTTATTAAGATGGGTACAAAATTCAATGGTATGAAGTTGACTAGTTTTTGTACCCATCTTAATAAATAGTAAAAAAATTTCAAAAAATGTAAAATTTGGTCTCCAAGCACATTTTATTGTAGAGATCACATCTAACGGTTTGGATCGACGATTTGGACTTTCAAAATGTAGAAAATGCTTGTTGTAACTTGTTGTAACTCAAAAAATGTTGTAACTTGATCCCTCCTCATATATATATATAGGATTTGGCTAATATGCTATGGGTAGCTAAGAGGCCTCCCGTGCTACGACTCAATATTCGACTTTTTAAAATCCTAATGGTCGATCCCAACCGTTCATCTTGTTCTCCATATTAATATGTGTTTGGAGATCAAATTTTACATTTTTTGAAATTTTTTTACTATTTTTTTAGATTTATTGAATATCGCTGTTTTTTGTGGTCCAGATTTGTCTGAAAAACAGCGATTTTCAATAAATCTAAAAAAATAGTAAAAAATTTCCAAAAAATGTAAAATTTGGTCTCCAAGCACATATTAATATGGAGAACAAGATGAACGGTTCGGATCGACCGTTAGAATTTTCAAAAGTCGAATATTGAGCTGTAGCACTAGAGGCCTCTTAGCTACCCATAGCACCGTAGCCAAGTCCTATATATATTTATATATATATATATACAGAGAGAGAGAGAGAGAGAGGAGGGTTCCAATGCCTCATTTTTTCGTACCTCATCATACCTCATATTTTATATTTTCATTTTCAAAGTCCAAATTATCGATATGAACTATTCAACAAAATACTTATACTAAAATATGCATGGAGATGAAATTTTATATTTTTTTTAATTTTTTTGCTATTTTTTAAGATAGGTACAAAATAATTGTTTTTGAACCGTTCAAAAAACAGTGATTTTCGACCCATCTTAAAAAATAGAAATTTATTTCCAAAAATTATAAAATTTCATGTCTAACCATATTTTAGTATGGATATCATGTTAAACAGTTCGGATCGACAATTTAGACTTTGAATATGAAGAAAATGAAGATATAAAATATGAGGTATGATCAGGTATAAAAAAATGAGGCATTGGAACCCTCCTTATATATATAGAGAGAGAGAGAGAGAGAGATGGGCTATGGTGCATTGCAATGCATAGGCACCCTTGTGCATTGGACCATAAATCATCGATTCAAAGTCCAAATGACCGATCCAAACCATTCATCTTGTTCTCCATATTAATATGTGCCTGGAGACCAAATTTTACATTTTCGATATTTTTTTACTACGTTTTTAGATTTATTGAAAATCTGCAAATCCGGATGAACAGTAAAAAACAGTAAAAATTTCTAGACCACTGGATTGGCAATTTTCAAAGTGGCTTAATAAATAGTAAAAAAATTCCAAAAAATGTAAAATTTTGTCTCCAAGTACATATTAATATGGAGAATAAGATGAACGGTTTGGATCTATCATTTGGATTTTGAATTGGTGATTTATGATCTAATACACAAGGGTGTCTATCCATTGCAATGCATAATAGCCCATCTCTCTCTCTCTCTATATATATACATACATATATATATACACACACACATATGTACATATATATAGTTTATCATTTCTAACATTAAATATAAATATTCTATTTTCTTTTGGAAGGATAAAAATGATCAAATTAAAATAATTCTTGTTTCAATATTCCCGCCTATTTTAGAGGAACAGTTATTTGAGCTTATCTAAAATTATCTAAATAAAAGGACAAGAATATGATCGATTCTAACAATATAATTTCAATATTTATGCCTAATTTAGAGACACAACTTATTGATCATTTATTAAACTTCAAAATTATACCGATTAGAAGAATCACAAAAATAATCAATTTATATTCTTAAATTTTAATATTCTTTAAAATTTCACACTATAATTTCAATATTTTGCCTAATATAAGAGGCTTACACACTTGGTCGAAATTTTAATCTCAATATTTGCTTATTTTAGAAGAATTGAATGATCAAGTCAAGCTTATATTAACTTCAACAATTTTATGACTAAAAAGAATCAAAGTTTCATATGTTGCACTACATACACTTCAAAATTCAAATTTAGTGCAAATTTACATGCTTTACTTTTAATATTTTATTGATATTTTTATTTATAGGTCTTAATTTACAATTTTACCAAATTAAGGGGGAATGCATGAATTGAGGGGGAGCCCTCTCTTCATTTTGAGCATAACTATATTTTATTTCTAACCCTTTTAACCATTTTCAAAAAGAGGGAGAGATATTACAAGTTCATGCTATATTGGTATTCCATGACACTATACACAAACACATGAAAAAGGGGAAAACAAAAACTTCAAAAATTTCAAATTTTCCGAACTTTGTGGGAATAAACAATTTATGCACTCACTTGATATGCATGTTTTGAAAATCGTCAAAAGAGGGAGATTGTTAGCTTTTGGAGCCCTTGACTAGATTTGCAAAACATACATAAATTGCATTTTACAGTTTTCATTCTTGAGAATTTGTGCAGGTTCATAACAACTGAAGATTCAATAAATATACATTAAGGATGAATTAATGAACTGCAATACAACATTAAGGATGTAGTCATGAAACACAAGATATTGGATGGCAGAAGAATTAACTCGAGATTAAGGATAATAAATCTGTAAAATTGGTAAAATAAGCTTGAGACTAACATAAGTGAGGCCTATCGTTGAAACAGTCAAGTGACCGTTGCAACGGAATAAATAAATCCTCAGCTGAGTCTGTGACGGATAAAATCGATATTAAGCGTCACCTAACGGTAAGCAATTCAGACGATTACCGTTGGCATAATCGTTGCAACGGTCTTGGTGTTAGTTTTGTATTCTAAAAGTTATCTTATGTTGATTACTTTTATATGTTATGTTTATGAATTGGATGTTATATGCATTTTGTTCCATGAAATTTATGTTTATCTTTAGAAGTGTTATGCTCTTGGTCTTGAACCATAGAACTCTATATGATGACAAACACAAATTTCTAAAATGTTCACAAATTTGGTTATTAGCAAGGAACACTAATATATCATGATAAGTTTGTCATGTTCATTAAAGTACATTCTAGTTCTATAAATGTTGATAAAGGTTTATCGTTTAATAACACGAGTATATGAAAGGTTCATATATTGGACAGACCTAACGAATAAAAATATTATATGGGTTATGTTAGTGTCATTAGTATTTCCATTATGTCTCGGAATTCTAAGATATGAGATGTATTTATTTTTCACATGAGAAGTATATAATGTAATTAGTATTAAGAGCTGCTTATCATAAGTGGTGATAAAAATATTAGTTCCTTGTATATAACTTGTGCGGGAGAAAGTTATATGTCAATAGTATCATTGCCCCTCATTTATAACGAGTGATGATATTTTATGGGCCCCTTAGTAAAGTAGAATTATAATGCATGCAATATAACTGAAGTGCAGTTATATATTTATAATTTACTTAAGAGACCAAGAAACGAATGTAATACAAAGATGACACAGTCCGACTTTGTATATTATTCATAATATCATATGGCAAGTAATGTTATTTGTAACGTTACTTTAAAGGATCGTGTATTTTAAAAGGGACACTTTACATCTATGTTATTTGAGTAACTATAATGTATAACTAGAATACCGCTTATAGTTTATGATAATAAAATGTTTTATGCCATTGCCAACATAACACTGATCCTCCATGTAGGTCACATCAACTGAACGAAAAACAAGAAGGATATTTTATTTATATGATGTATATTGTTTCATATGATATGAAATAGTATACATGTGATAAATAAATATCATGACTGCTTAGAACGAAGATAAATTTATGAGAAGTGTGCATATATATTATTTGGTATAATATGATGCATATTATATAGTATAATATACATCACACATAATTAATAATGTGCAAAACATTGTTATAACATAAGCTTATTAAAACCCAAAATGAATATGAGTTGAGGCCGGTACTGTAGCGCGCACTATAGCAACAGCTAGGGTTAGCTCTTTTAATAAGGAGAATTATACTAGGAAGGTTACATAATGGAAACCCTGGTATATTTGTATATAAGGACAGGTAGAGAAGGCATTTAATGTGCAAGAAATTTTTTGAAAATTTATTTCCTTCTCTTCCTCTCCCTCCTAGCCGCCATCTCTCTTCCTCACATATTATTGATTTCTCTAATGAAGAATTAGTAGAAGAACAAGAAGGGTTATTAACTAGGTTCTAAGCTTATATTAGATTAAGATCTCTAGCAAGATCTTTCTAATCCTTGTTTAGTTCAAGGTGAATACTAGGAGGCCGTTTCAACAAACGAAGGTATCCAAGAGACCTAGAAGATAATTTGATTTCTCTCTATTTACCAAATTGGCATTTGTTAGAGGTATATCCAAATCACCTTTAGTAAATAGATTTATGACAAATGAATGAATAGATAATTATTTGTGCATATGAATTGTTTGAATAAAAATTAGCATAATAAAGTAGATCCGTAGATGCTTGTAAGAAGGTTAAATTTTTTGAATTTATTGCCTTGCCGCATCATGAAATCCTTCACTTGGACCATTGTCAACACTATCCAGCGTTGCACTCCAAACCATTCAAATTACCCTATCGTTGTAACGGTCCATGTACTGTTGCAACGGTCAACACTACTTCCTTTTTCTTAGCTCTTTATAAATAAAAGCTATACCAAGATATGGAGTATCACTCTAGCCACCCGCAACTTCAATATTTTGTATTTTTAGATCTAGAGAAAGCCGTTGTTGCTTGTGCACTTAAAACTTCAATACTCACAATCAATTTCAAAGTCACTATAACTTTGGGCTCCAATATGCTCCACACTCTTAATTTCAAAGTCTAAACAGTCAATCCGAACTGCCACAACAACAAGGTAGGCACTTTTTGAAAGAGAAAAAATGCATTTATGATGGTACTCCGTCGCGGAAAGTACCGTCACTAATAGAAAAAAACACGTTTATGACGGTACTCTGTCGCGAAAAGTACCATCACTTATAGAAAAAATACGTTTATGACAGTACTCTGTCGCGAAAAGTTACTTTTTACCCTCGCGAAAAGTGCCAGTCTTTTGTGCTCAACATAATTTTCATAATAAAATATTCTTGGAGACCAAATTTTATATTTTTTAGAATTTTTTAACTATCTTTTTACATAGGTACAATATCACTTTATCGAATAGTCCAGAATGTCCTTAAAACAGTGATTTTGTATCTATCTAAAAACATAGTAAAAATATTCTAGAAAATATAAAAGTTGGTCTCCAAACATATCTTATTATGAAGATTATGTTGAGAGGTTCGGATCGACTAATCTAACTTTAAAAACAGAGATGGAAGATGTGGAGCATATTGTAGCACAAAAATTATGTTGCATTTGAACTCTCCTCTATATATATATAAAGAGAGAGAGAGAGAAGGGATCGGATGACATCCTTTTTTGGTGACATCGGATGACGCCGTGCATTTTCAAAATCCAAACAGTCGATCCAAACCGTTCAACTTGATGGATATATTAAAATATACTTGCAGGTCAAATTTTATATTTTTCTGAATTTGTTTACTATTTATTAAGATGGGTACAAAAATTCAACGGTCTGAATATAGCGATTTTGTTAAATACTTTTTTTTAGCTAGGTAGAAAATCACTTTATCTAAAAATTTCTAAACCATTCAAATATTTGATTTTCTACTTATCTAAAAAAATAGTAAAAAATTTCCAAAAATTGTAAAATTTGGTCTCCAAACACATATTAATATGGAAAACAAGAAGAACGGTTCGGATCGACAATTAGAATTTTGAAAACTCGAATATTGAGCCATAACACCGTAGACTTCTATGCTATCCATAGCACCCAAGCCTTACTCTATATATATAGGGTCCGGCTAATTTGCTGCCGGCAGCATTTTAGCCGGAGGTGCTGCCACCATTTTTTTTATTTTCTGATGTCCAACCAACAAATCTAAATTGTTAGATGTTTAATCTATATTATAATCTACTTGGAGACCAAATTTTACATTTTTTGAAATTTTTTTACTATTTATTAAGCTAGTTTGAAAACCGCTGCTTTCAGTAAATTTCTGCAGCATTGAAATCAGCGGTTTTCAAACTAGCTTAATAAATAGTAAAAATATTCCAAAAAATGTAAAATTTGGTCTCCAAGTAGATTATAATATAGATTATAATATAGATTAAACATCTAACGGTTTAGATTTGTTGTTTGGACATCAGAAAATAAAAAAAATGGTGGCAACACCTCCGGCTAAAATGCTGCCGGCAACAAATTAGCCGGACCCATATATATATATATTAAACAATTGATTGGAAACATATAATTTTTCTAAATATTTTCCAACAAATATAATATGAAACAATTTTTAATAAAGTCTGTGCAAGTAAATTTTTCATTACTTTAAAAAAATAATTGCAAGAACGAAGAATAAAAATGCACCATATATGAAGCAGATGATTTGTTTGATTTTTTAAACTTTGTTTTCTTTGTGTGTGTGTGTGGGGGGGGGGGGGGGGGGGGGGGGGGGGGGGGGGATTACACTTTTATATTTAATTTTTCTGCTTTGTTTTCTTATATTTTGGGACATTAATTATTTAAACACGTGTGACAAAGTTTAAATGACTTATGTTTTGAGGAGGCTCCCCCACTCTCAAATTATTCCCGTCTTCTTTTTAAGGCCTTCCCCTCCCAAGAATAACTTCCAAACCACGAAAGCAAGACGCCAAGAAATAAGCTAACAAGGAGAAATCAAGAAAAAAACAAGACAGGCAAGAAGAGAAAAATCCATGTCTTCTCAACGAGGTTTCCAAGTACCGACGGGAAATCAGATTGGAGAGAATAGCATGTCAGCTCCGGGCTGCACGTGTAGATGCTGTTGTAGGTTGAACACTAGCGCTCTGGATTCGACATGGTTATTACTATGTAAAGTGATCTCCAGACTCACAGTGAAAATGGGGATTACAGTGCTGCTCGTATCAATCATAGTGTTTTCTCCGCCAATCGCCAGCTTTCTTACTGCAAATCCAGCTTGTCTTGTGTTATACATATCCGCTGTTGTTCTCCCATTAACAGGTTTGTTGTGTTTTACTATATTAGTATGTCTTTATAAACTTTTGGAATGAGACTGATCAGTGACAATATAAAATTTCTTTGATTCAGTTATGGGTCACTATTATCAAGACATTCTCGACCACCCAGTGAAATTCTTTATTTTAGGCTTACTCACAGCGATCCTAACCTTTACACTTGCCTTAAGCTGTTCAATCACTGAAGGTTTGAATTTATATTGTTAAGTTGTTATCATTTAGTTTAGTGATTGTTAAGTAACTTATTTGGTACTTTGTATTTACAGGTTTTCATATTTTTGGAACTTATAAAGAACCTGGATGCTTGCCAACAAATTTAATTCGAAATTGTTGCTACTGTTGTAACCCTCTTCATGGAGGTACAGTAAAAGGTTGGTACTAATAACTGATTAATTATCTCATGAATATTCAATTTGTATATAATCATCTTCGTTAACATTCTTTCATCTTTTCCTTAGAGAATGTTTTCAGCCTAGGAAAGACATTTTCTATTCTTCTATCTGGTACGCTATGTGGGGTGATAGTCTGTTTATGGTATCAAAGCAATTCTCCACCTGCCCCAGGAGCCTCTCCTACAGAAAGTCATAACACACACGTACCATCTCCTAGCACCACTGAAAACCCTGCGAATACAACAGAACGAAACTCAGCAGCATCTGACGAATTACCTACCGTTGAGGTTCAACCGGTACAAACTCCTAGCACCCTTGAAAACACTGCAAATACAATGGAACAAAACCCATCAGATGAGGTTGAGCATCAACCTGAACGGCTACAGGAAACCCAAAACCAATCCGCATCGGACGAATCACCAACCGTGGAGAACCTCTTCTTAAGCTGTGGTGCTTCTGCTGAGGTTCAATCTGAACAAGAAGAGCACAAGATGGCAGGAGTGGGAGAGCTTGCTTGTACCTATGCTGCACTCATCTTGCACGATGATGGCATCCCCATCACGCCTGAGAGGATAAACTCGATTGTGAAAGCTGCAAACGTGAAGATCGATACATATTGGCCTGCTCTCTTCACAAAGCTATTGGAGAAGAGAAGTGTTGAGGACCTCATTTTAAGCTACGGTTTAGGTAGTGCTGGTGAAGCTGTTGCCGAGGCTAGTGGTGGTGGTGGTGGTGGTGGTGGTGCTCCCGCTGAGGAGGAGGAGAAGTCCGAGGAAAGTTGATGTTAAAATGTTTCACTAGAAAAGAGGGTTCTTTTTTGTTGGAGTATCTTTTCAGTAGAAAATTGTTAGTTTATTTTGTGTGTAACGTTTTCTTTTTCTGTTTTGATTGTACTGGGGATTTAATAAATTTGAACTTTGAACTCAGGAGCTAGTGCTTTGTCAAGCTTTGTGGAAATTGAGTATCTTAGAAATGATATCTTGGAGTTTGTCGACATGTTGTCAAGGTTTGCCATTTGTTTTTTTTCTTGTTGGAGTTTGTTTTAGCTGAGACATCTTACAAATGATCATACTGAAAGTATAACTTTACAATAAGTTGTAATTATTTTTTTGGTTGTTTCCTTCAAATTAGTTAGAATATTAATTAGCGGTCTTGATGTGCGTTGAGGCATAAATCTAATATGTGTATTGTATTAAGTTCATTTTCATAATAGCGGATTTAAAATGTAAACCCTAGTATAAAGATTATTAAAATTATGAGAAAAATTGTCAGGAGTGATCCTATCAACTTTAAACATATTAATTATTGTCATACGAGATATCAAATTTAGTATATTGAGATTGTACTCTAAGCACAGTTTTATTGCATTAATATAATTGCAAAGAAAAATATGGGAGATAAGCATCCAAAACTCATCAATTTTGTAAAAAGTTGGATTATCAAACAATCTAGTTTTATGGATTTGTATTAATTCCTTTTTAAGTACATCTAACGGTCCCTAGATACAAAGATTTAATTTTTTTAATATACTCTATAGGTCAGATTAAAAAAACAATTTAATTAGTTTATAATCTTCAGTTTTAGGGGAAAAAACAACTCTGAATTTGTTAAATATTTTGGACAGATTTTGGAGTAGAACTAGAGTGTTCTTAAGCGCTCACCAAAGTGTTTGGTGAGTTTAACTCCAAAATCCATCAAATCGGTTTCAAATGACAAATCCGAACTGTTGGAACCCGCCTAACTTACGAGTGATGCGTCTACATTTGAAAATTTTAAACATTCGAATTAATTTAGTATAAAGTCAATTGGTCAAAATTAGAAAGTTAATAAATTAATTTTAGTTTATTCATTTTTTGAACGTTTTTTGACCGCTTGACTTCATAGTTTATACTAAATTAATTCGAATGTTTAAAATTTTCACATGTAGACGCATCACTCGTAAAGTAGGCGGATTTCAAGGATTCAGATTTATCATTTAAAACATATTTGATAGATTTTGGAGTTAAGCTCACCAAACACTTTGATGAGCTTAAGAACACCATAGTTCTATACTCCAGATTTTGCCCCTGAAAAATACATTCTCTAACAATATTACATTCCTTTTGAGATTAAAATTATTTCTTAAAGCAAGAATTTTTTCCGTTTGGAATTGTATTGAAGATTTTATACGGTAGACCTTTCTCAATTTTCTTATAATAGAATTATTTTTACTACTTCAGTTCAAATTTTTTTTATTTTGTTTACTTTAGTACGAAAATGGTATAATATTCTGATTTTCAAAATGAAAAATTCCATTTATGCGCCAAAGTTATTTCTTTTGTTCTACTCTATAATAAAAATCCTTTTGATTCTAGTTTACTCATTTATTACAAATAAAGTGATATTTGACAAATTTTGATACTACAATATCGAAAATTTTGAATTCCAAATTGAAGAAAACAAAAAATCAATGATGATATTGTAACTATCGAGTTCAGTGTAGATATCGTGTTTATCACTACTGTTCAGTACAGATTAAGGTATTTTAGGTAACAAATATGCTTTTTCCTATACTACCTTGTTGTTGAAATAATTCTCATGAAAAAGCCTCAGCTTGATTGCATCATCGGAAACTCCATTGATCTTAATCGTATAGAATATTCCAAGAAAAACTAACAAATGAAGATGCAGATCTTCATGTGCTAGTTGATAGGGGCACTAGTCAAAAATATGGAATTAGGATCGGTTATATACGCATATTAGTATCGAAATACAACCGATCCTGATGAAGGCGATACTGATTCTATAATAATCTGGATGGGTTATTCAACCGATCCAGATAGAAACTATCAGGATCAGTTGTTTAAATAAACGATCCAAATAGTAACTATTAGGATCGGTTGTTTAATATAACCGATCCTAATTCAAAAAAAAAATTTTAGGATCAGTTATTTTAAACAACCAATCCTATTAGTAGTAATATGGATCGGTTGTTTAAAATAACCGATCCTAATTCTATAAAAAAAAACTTTTAGGATCAGTTATTTTAAACAACCAACCCTAAAAGTTTTTTTTTTTAGAATTAGGATCGATTATTTTAAAAAACCGATCATTGTTTATTTGACCAGCTTTCATATATATTTTGCTGGCCAACATCCTAATATTTTGTTTTTGCACAGTAAGAAGCAATAATCAAATATCATATATACATCCTAAATTGAATATCATACACATCTTAAATTATTACAAAAAATTCATATTCATGCAAAGTTTACCTAAACTAAAGCTTTAGAAATAACCAAAATGTGAACTCTCTATCAACAAAAATTAAGTTTTGCATTGCTAAAGGGCAGAGTGAATTAGTTATCACTGCTTATCCCTACAAGAAGATAACACCAGAAGAAAGGAAAACAAATCATCAAAGTGAATTTCTCGTACGACCCTTGAAAAAATTCCATAATTTTGGCACCAAAAACACAATATCAAATAAATTTCAGAACTTGTCTTTGCCGAAAATAAGCCTTAGCATGACCCTCCCTCTCACAAATTGCAAAATCAGTATATAATAGAGCACCATTGAAATCCCCTAACTTCAATTTGCAAGCCTGAAAAAATACCAACAAGGTAACATTCAAAATAAAATTTGCAAATGGAAGACAAAATGAACATCAAAGCTCTTAAATCACATGCAAATCCACTTTGTTAATAAACCTAAAATTAATAGTAAAGCTTACTGAGCGGAGAGGGTGAGGCGAGACGGAGACAGAGAGAGAGAAACACAGAGGAGAGGGAGAGACAGAGATAGAGAAAGAGAGAGACACGGAGGAGAGGGAGAGAGAGGGATGAGTTGAGACTCAAATATTTTGGCTAAGTACAGAGGCACGAAATGAAAATAAAGGGATGAGTTGAGACTCAAATATTTTGGATAAGTACAAAGGGGCGAAACAAAAATAAACCCTAGCGCTACAGAAGCATTAGGATCGGTTCTCTCTAAAAACCAATTCTAATAGTATCAGGATCGGTTCTAAGCTAAGAACCAATCCTAATTATCATATATTAGGATCGATTATTAGCTTAGAACCGATCCTGATACTATCAGGATCGGTTCTCTCTAAACAACCTATCATAATTCTAAAAAAAAGAACTTTTAGGATCGGTTATTTTTAACAACCGATCCTAAAAGTTTTTTTCTCTTAGAATTAGAATTAGGATCTAAAAAAAAAATAGTCACTGACAATGGGATCATTGGAGAACTAATTACTCTTAAGCAACATGAATAGGTGGTTTACATTTAGAGGCCTAATTTTAAATGTTAAACTGACATGATTATAATTCACATTTGATAAAATAATTAAGGCTTGAATTCCTTATTATATTTGGACCTACCGACCACCAATCAACTTTAACTTCTCTCGAAGTGAAAGTGAACCCAATAATTAAAATCATCTACTCATCCTTATTTTTTTTCATGTTACAATTTATTTTTTCTATTTCACATGCATGTGTTTCCAGTCATAATCTTAGTGTCTTAATAATAAATGAGGAGGGATACGATTGCACCATTTTATGGTAACACACCTTATTGACACTAATTCTAGGGTTGTTTGGTTGTGTTTGGTTGAGTTTTGTTGTGTTTAGGGTGATCAATCAAAGTAGTAAAGTAAAGGGTTAAAGGTAATAAAGGATTATAGGGATCAGGCTATCTGTCATTCATATTCATCTAATCTAGGTTCTAGTTGTCATAACAATAGCGCATGGTTCTGTCACAATCTGCAAGCTATTGCTAATACCTGTCAGTTGTAGAGGTACTCAATCGCATGTGGCTCTATCACCATCGGCACACATTTTGGGTAAACCGTACAAGGTATGGTTTCAACTCCAGTTGGAATCGCACATGGTTTGATCAGAACTGTACACACACGATACTGGTATCTCTGCGATCTAAGAGTTGCTAATCCTATTCTAATGCTGATCTCTAGGTTGGACTCATAACACCGTAACTGAGCAAGTACCCGTCGAGTACTTTGTAAGGCTCAATTGCATTAAGATTAATGTAAGTCCTAATTACTAATATTACAAAAGGGTCAAGTTCACTTGGTCGGTCTTTCCTCTAACCTTTGGTAATAACAATAATCAAGATTATCCCACTATCAGTGACGGAATGCGACATTCGTCTGCTAAACCGCTTCCCAATAGGTTCCTTGACTGTGGGTCGGATACAAGCGGTTAACGGGTCAATCTTTTCTACTTGTACCTAGGATAACTTATGTTCTTAGGATATTGGTTAACCCCAATTAGGTATGAGTGGATTATGTACTCCACGCATACGAGGTCACTTTAAGTACATAATAAACAAGATCATAAGGTATAAAATCTCAGTAAGAATTCAGATCATAGTGCAAAGATAATATAAATGAATAAACAACTAGATTAAACTCATAAGAATTGAAGATTACAAGCTTTTATCTTAGAAAGGTTCTATCTAGCCTCTCATGGGAAAATACACAGAAAATAGATAGAAGAGACATGATACAACAAAATAGAAGAAAGAGAGATGGAAGGAGTACACCTTGAGAGTCTCCTCTACCTTTTTACTGTTGCCTTGCCTCTGTCCTTGGCCAATTCTACCCTTAGGCAGAATTGTGCCACTCCAATATGCCTTATAACTAACCCTAACTTGCTAAATTGAAAGATGAGAGATTGATACAAAGGGATTGGTATTTATAGGCCTCCTGGACGTATTAGGGCAGAGGGGGGGCGTGCTCTAAAGTTATTGGTACTTGGAGTTCAAGTTGTTCCATAACTGTCATTCCTTCTAAAAACTGCAATCCGTGCGGATCTGGCAAGAAACGCATTCTACCTGATACTGGTAAACACACACGGATGTGCTGAACTGCGTAGACTCATCGACTTTTAGTATTTCAACTGCAGAATCGTCACCCGAGCTCCAATTAAGTTGATTCAAGTTGGGTTGGAAACTAGACAACGAGATCTACTACTTTCATGAAGACTTTGAGTTCATATTTGATGAATCATAATTTGACGCATTATTTGACACACGGTTGACCCCAAAATTTATCCAAATTATCATGTTTGGTTGCATTTTATTTATCATTTTGTTTAATTTTAATTAATGTTAGTCGAGACACAAGAAACAGCGCAAGTTGTTAATTATTGCAGAATTGGAGCACGAAACAGCGCGATTTGCATGTGCACAAAAGATCAAGAATATCAAGCTGAATTAAGAAACAAATTGATCTATGATATCTTGGCTATTCGTTGCTAATTAATGCATTTTATTTGGCTGCCGAATCAATTGATACCAATTAATTGTTGCATTTAAAATATGGCATGGCAAATTAAGGAATATTATGGCTGGCTGATTGTGGCGCACTTTATTTTCTTACCAAAAAATAAATTAAATGAAGGAGGACCTGATATATATTTTGCCTGGGACGAAAGGAAGAGGGGGGGGGGGGGGGGGGGGGGGGGGGGGGGGGGGGGGGGGGGGGGTAGCTTTAGCTTTTTATTTTATTTTGACACTTTGAATAATTGAGAGAATTCGGCCAGAGGCAAAAATTGAAGAAAAGGGAGACTCGGCCAGAGGCAAACCCAAGCAAAGGAAGAGTTGTATTTGACTAAGAGAGGTTTTAAGTTTTCTTCTTTTATATTTCTAATTTTAATGAAATTAAATATGACTTGTGCATGTGTTGAAAGTATGCTTAGCTAAATATTTTATCTAGGGATATGGGAGTAACTTGATACTTTTATTATGTTAATTTAGTTGTTTGAATTTTATTTGTGGTTGTGATGTTGATTTGTTTATGAATGTTTGAATGATTTGTTTAGTTATTTTTTTATTTTATTAAGGGATCCGCTAATAATAAATTGAGACCAAAAGGAAAAATTGATATTAGAAGTACTTTTTAAAATAGTGATAGTTATGCAAACAATACTAGATAAGTTTGGTGATGAACCGAAAGGAGAAATTGAATTACTAGAACAACATAAACAAACTTAAGTACTCGGAGCTACGAAAATAGTCCAAAAGGCTTTTGGGAAAAAACACGGATTATCAAATGACTTAATGGATTTAGATTAAAACTGATAAGCCACGAACGTAGGAGACCTATTTAATTTAGATGCGGTGCGAAGCCGCGAAAGTGGATAAACATTTACCTTAGGATAACACTCCCTCAACAATTGCAACTCAAATATTAGAAAAACAATTAGAAATACGTAATTAAAAGTATCATAGTGAAACCATAATCCTAGATATTTATTCTCTCTAATTTTTCTCATCATTTTCTATTTCTGGAATTCAATCTGCATTCTATTAATTTAAGTTGCATTCAGATAATTCATCCTACATTCTGTCTGGAATTCAGGTTGAGGTTCTGGAATTTAGTCTGCATTAGTTTATAATTCATCCTGCATTTAGTTAATTCATCCAGCATTTTTATAATTCAGTTTATAAAAAAATCACTCAATATTTGCTTATCTAGATTATTGAAAACCGGTAAACCAGTACTTACAATACCTCTCTGTGGTTCGATACCCAAATTACTAAGCGATAAGGTCATGCGTTTGCAACCGAATTGTATTGCGATTAGGGATTAAATTGTTAAGCTATTAAAATTACATCAAGCTTTTCTAACACCGTTGCTGGGGAGGTAACGAATATTGGTATAACCGGTGTGTAAGTGAGACTAGATATTTTCTTTCTATTTTTATTTTCTTATTTTCTTTAAACTGATCTATTTCTCTTTCTAGACTCACACGATACTGGCCCCTGTAGCTCATCAACCGATAACTCATGCATTTCTGAGAAATCATCCAGAACTGGCTGACCCCACCAATCAAACCATCCCTGTTGGTACAGAACCACCACCGATGGCAGAACGACCGATATTATATACTGTTTACATAAAATAAATTATTTACCCAAGAAATTAACACAAAACAGACTTTGTACAACCTATGTATAAACACTTGGGGAACAAAAATGATAACTATATGATATATGATACTAACAAAAGTTCTAATTATGATGATTAAAATAACATGATAATGATAATTATGACGACAAAAAAAAAAAAAAAAACTATGCAAGACAACACTTTTTCCATCCAAGTGCCGCCCAAGAGTCTCTGTATCAGCTTCCAAGCCCCTGGGACCTGTATCTTTAAATCCTTGAGCGCCTCTATCACACCTTGTGCTACCATCTCTTCTCGGCATCTCCAGATTGGGATGAGGTACAGAAGGCAAGCAATGGCCCCAGACATGCCTTTGGTGAGGTTACGCAAAGTCTGAACCGCATACTAATGACAGCATGGTATGCTGCAAAACGAGAGATTCTCAACCATGGCCGGGATATCCCTGGTATCAGCCATCAACTGTCGGTGTTTCTCTGGCAGTTGCAATGAGATGTCTCTGAGAATCCTAGCAGCCAAAGATATCGCTGTATCATCCCCACAGAAAATGAGGTCAACTAGCAGCCAAAGATAAGATGTTGCAATTGGCTGTATAGTATCAGGAGTTAGGGATATGCATTTGAGAGTGCTTGCTGCTGCCTTCCTGGTATCTAAATCAGCTCCTTGAAGGTCTGACATCAACTCTAGAACTGAGAGCAAGAAAGAAGCTCATTAGCTGGAATTATAAAGGGAATAATACCAGTACTACATAACATAGACTACAATGAAGGAACAGCATTCCATGGCTTTAAAGCAAATGGCACGTCATACCTACAACATCCAGAGGAATCTGACTATCAGCATTTGTACCGGTGTCCGTGTCAAAATAGATCTCTGCATTGCTGTCAGCATCAAGCCTGTCCAAAACCAATTTTTCAGGAGTACCTAAAAGAATACTGGAACCAGATAAGTAACATGTTAAATTATCACTTTGCTAGCGACCACCATGATTCCATGAGAAAGAAAAAACAACGAGTAAGGAAATGAAGACAGTACCAGTATCTGTATCAAAGTATGTCTCACTGCCACTGTCATACTCAATCCTGGACAAACCTAGGTTTTCAGCAGTGCCTAGGAGAAGAGAAGAAGGTTAACTAACTTTTGGGTAATTCATCAGAAAACATAATCCTACAAAAAATAAAAATAAAAAGAGGAATTGAATAGAACATGTTACTAGCTCAATATACTACAGTATATTACAAAGACAGATCTAGCCTCAACACACCTGTACCAATGTGTGAATCACTCCCACGATGGTACAATCATCAGACTCAGTGAGACAGAGCACTGTTGCAGTTGATCCAGACTGTATAAACCCAATGGATTCCAGTTTTCTGTAAGATGATAGGTTTTGCGTTAGATGCAATCAGTGACGAGGTATCAGCTTAATTTGTTCCTGACAGCATTATAACTGGTAAAAGCACAAAGGTTATGGTACTAAGAGTCTAAGACAACTTTGAAGTACTTCTGTTATGAAGAGATGTCAGGTCCCATTACTAAACTGGGATAAGCAATGGCTTAATATATAAAGCCCAAAAAGGGATTCTACTTTTGTGCAACAGCATGTACTCGTACTATAAATAATCACAGTTACTACCCACTATAAATGACTTGGAACAGGAAGTTGCTGGTACTATAAATTTGGTTATGTTCACACTTTCATCAAGAAGAAAACTATAAAATACCCAATCAATGCGAGAAAAAAACTATAATAACACATCATATTTGAATTAAAAAAGATTCAAGCTTTTTACTAAGGTAATTAGCTAATTGTCATACAGAACCCATTCATGCATCAAGGGTAATACTTTACAATGAAATGCTGGTAACAAGGGTAGCATTACAGCCAGGTCTGTAATCAGTATGGTATGGCATAAAACAATATAAATATAACCTTGAAATCTGACAAACTCAATTCTCTGCAGCCTCTCTTCCAAATCTTCTTCCCCCAAACTTTCAACTGCAAGAGCAACCGGTCTAATGCCAAAAGAAAAAGAAAGACAAAAGAAAACAAAGTTATGTTATATCAAAATCTTAAATGACAGAAGTTTCTTATTTAAATAAGCTGCCCAATATTGGGTAACTTTTTTTGCAGGGAATCATAGTGGGTACACCCTAACACGCATGGAACTTAGCATTAAAGGAAACAATTATTTTGCTAAGACCTCTCCATTTCTGTTTTGCATTCAGAACCTACTTCTAAAACTAGATCAAATGCTCAAAACTTCATGTGCACAGTCAAATTGTCGACATAAGGATGTATTCACTGGTAGACCAATTTTTCAATATGCTTGACCATATTTTGATTTGTGACAGTTTGACAATTAACTAAGCTATAAGATAGCCTCATTAGACCCCTGAGTAAACAATTTGACAGCAACAAAACAACTCAAAAGACCCACATAACTAGGTTAGTAGGTAAACTGGTATCGGACAGAACCAATTCTGGCAAATAACGCACATGTTGTTCATATATCGGTACCTCTCAGCTAGAAAGCACAACGCCTCGTCGGAGCAGTGCCTCACTCTGACCTCCTTTAATCTACCATTGGACCACTCAGCAACCGATCGCATCATTGAATCAACCCAGCATTGAAATGCCGGGGTCCACGACGCAGCAGCATCAAGTCAACGAGAGAGGGAGAGAGGCGTGGGAAGAAATCGCGTCTGGGTGCTCAAGAGAGGGAGAGAGACGTCGTGGCGGTCTCCTCTTGAGCGATCGCGACAATGGTGAAGGAGGCGGAGGCGGCAAGGACGAGAGAGAAGCGAAGGGAGAGGAGCAGGAAACTTGGGGAATCGGAGCGGGAGCGTAAGAAAATAAGAGTATAAAAGGACAATTTTACCCTTCCGAAAAAAATTTCTTAATAAATTAACACGAGATTTAAGTATTTAGCTATCTAATCTGAACCGTTTAATAAATAAAATCAACGATTCATATTTCATTTTGATTTTGCTGCACTACAGCCAAAATCACTTTGCTGTACCCTAGACATCCCCATTTAGTTAATATGAGAAAGTTATGAGGAAAATACTCCCAGTCATCCGTTATTATTAATCTTTCAGAATATTTTGGCGCATAATTATTCTACTTAGATACAATATTTGAATATGATGTCTTAGAATTTGTAAAATCATATGACGTAAAATTTGTTGATCTCTATGTTAGTAATTTCTTAATAAATATTTGTTACTTTCCATTGCATTTCTCTTATATATGCTTAATCATATATACTTATACAGAGTATAAATACTATTTGTTCCTATAATTATATTAATAAATAAAAGTAAAAATAAAAATAATGGACGTGACGCAATATATTACATTATATTTTGGAAAGAAACTTTTGACATTATTGGAGAGAGTTTATTTAGAGGAGAATTAAGGAAGGCCCAGAAGTTTCCGTCTCATATTAGAAACTTAGATATTTTTTCATTTTTTTCAAATAATTAATCTGAATTTTACTAAGTGTAAATTTTAATGAGACAAAATTAACAATGAAGTAATATTCAATCATTATGAAATTTTAAGTTTGATCTGCAATCATAATAGATAAATAAAAATATGAGATCAAATATTCGTGCTTTAGAGAAACAAAAATAGCAACTTTATTAATATTTCTTTTATTTTGTTTTTACATAAATAATTATATTGATTTAGAAGCTTAGCTTTATTTTAATGTTCATTCTTTATAATTACGTGGCATTACAGGGCCATGTGACTAGCTACCCAAAAGATTGTAAGGCAAACTGGTTTCACCTTATAATCATTTTTCATTGGGTAAAGAAAGACGTGTCATCTCGAAAGTCACGGGCCCCGAAGACGTAGACATTAGTGTCGAATTCTGTAAACAACTCTCGTTCAAGTGTCTCTAAATTTTACTATTTACTTTATTTATTTATATTTTAGTTTATGACAAAGTTATTCTAGTTTCTACCAAAAATAATTTATAGACACGCTAGCTAGATAATTTAACTTAGATTAAAAAGTTAAAAAGGCCCTATTCACCCCTCTCTAAATGACTTTGAGACCAACAATAGGTTACGACAGGTGTAGGTTCGGGTGTGGCCACATGTGTGATCATTAATCTGGTGAATCATGTGTATGTGTTACCGAATTTGAAATTTTATCTATGTTTAGTTTCATTTGAAATTTTATGGATTGAGATTCGATTTGGATATTTTGATTGAGAGGTGACAAAAAATAACCAAATGACTTATTAGGATACGCGTCAGTGTTAAGTGAAATACTCAGCTACTATTAAATATTAGAATACTAAGGAAGCGCATGTCCCATTGAATTGGCTAATAAGTTTACATTATTTATTATATATATGAGGAGGATTTCAACGTCTCATGTCTTTCATACCTCACGTTTTATACTTTTATTTTGTACATATCTTAAAAAATAATAAAAAAAATTTTAAAAATTATAAAATTTCATCTTCAAGTATATTTTAGTATAAATATCATATTGAGCAGTTTAAATCAATAGTTTGGACTTTGAAAACGAAGATATAAAATATGAGACATTATGAGATATGAAAAAAATGAGGTACTGGAACCCTCCTCTATATATATTATATGAAATAATTTAATCCAAAAATCCTTTGAACTTTGAACTGTTGAATGATCAACATATAAAAAAGACAACGTACACACCATAGAAAAATGCCGACATGTATGCATGTTTGCTATATATATATAAATATATATATTAAACAGTTGATTGCAAACATATAATTTTTCTAAATATTTTTTTATAACTATATTCTAGCCCTTCTTTATTTACCGTACATACCATATAAAAATTGGTTTAAAGAAATGAAAGAACAATATTTTCCCGCAAATATAATATGAAAAAAATTTGTAATACGTAAAGTCTGTGCAAGTAAATTTTTCATTTCTTTTAAAAAATAATTACAAGAAGAAGAATAAAAAAAGCTCCATAGATGAAGCAGATAATTTAAATACCTTCATTTATATAAAAATGAGAATTACTACAAAATTTATATTAAAATAATATAATACAAGACTAAATTTAGATTTATTTGAAAATTAGCATCTAAATAATGAAAAGATAGAAGGTAATTAAAACAAATAATAAAATAGTAAAAAATTGAACTAAATCTAAATTTTCTGCGCCATCCTTAAGCTCAGCCCAAAGAGATGGGCAATTTTGCATCAGTTTAATATACCCTTCAGTTAGCCGTAAGGAAACCAAATTGCCTTTATCAAGGAATCGGAGACATTCATTTTTGAGCTCACTACAATTGTGTATCTCGGCTAATTCTAAAGTGGAAAGAACAGTGTCCAGAGAGATACTTTCAACTAATTTACGTTCACATAGAACTTTTAGCGTCTCCACTGCATAACGATCTGCTGCCACTAGCAAATGTTGAAGGAAGGCTGTAGATGACATTGGCACTTCACAATCAACGAGTTTCTCGTTAACCGAGAACGAACTATTGTACATAAAATCAAGCATTGCCTTGAAAACAGAAGGAATCATCTCATTTATCTTTATGTTGCGGTTCATATTAGATTCTACCATCGAGCCAAAGAGTTCTGCTTCAAATACTGGTGAATGAGCTGCCAAGATTAGTCTATGCGCAACAAAATGTTTGCCACCGACATCAAAAGTGACATCAGTATGTCTATTCTCCTCTCTGAACATTTGAAGGCATTCGTAAAGAATGCCCCTGGAATTTATATTACTAGCACTATCTATGGTGATTGAAAGACGGAGTATAAAACAATCATCTTTGATATATGTTTGTTCTAATTTGGTCCTTTCAAAAAAGTCCCACAAACCCCAGTTGATTTTCTTAGATGTAAATTTGTGATGGAACAATTTCAAAGTGGTTAGCGAAACATTTCCATGCTTATCCAACAGTTCAAAATAAAATTCTGCCGTGACATCTACAAATTCTCTTTGAAGCTCTAGATAGATCGACACATATTTTCCATTGCAATCCTTCTTATTGCCTTGAGGGTAGTAATAAATAACCCAATCATGTTGTCCAACTCGGAATTTTGGTGAGGTGATCCGCTTACCAATGTCCATGTCTTTAGTTTTTGAGTAGTTGATTTTGAACTGATAGCATCCCGTAGCAGCCACCATGCTTAAAGAATCCATGACTTAAATACAAAAATAATTAGTGAGATATATATAAGGAACATAAAAAATGGCATGTTAGATATATATTATAAATATTCTACACTGCTCCTGTAACCAAATTGAAAACTTTTAGTTTCCCTAATCACACTATTGGACTTTTAAGAACTTTAAGTAGACATTGCTCAAATATATTATATGATGGATAAAAAAGGAAAACCATAGGAGATGATAGATATATAAGTAAAATTTATGTACTTACGATAAATAAAGTAGAATAATTATTTGAGTACCTTTGCTCTTGTATCTTCAAAATGTTCACACCTCATATAGAGATATTATGTACTATGGTCTTCACTAATTATATGATCCCACTAATTATTATTCTAAAATCCCTGAAACACTCTTCCTATATGATCTCCACTAATTATATGGTCCCCTTCTCAGTTTCGCACTCGTCCTCGCGTCAACTTTCATAGATATAAATACTTAGAAGATAAGATATTAACAAAATAAGATATTAATATTTTGATGTATAACTTGTTATGATCATTCAGTTTTCAGTCCCCTAATCGTGCCCACGTCAACCTTTCTCTATTGAAGTAGTGAGGATCCCGTATCACCGCATCAACCTTACCTAATCATTCCTGTGTTAACCTTTATCTAACAAAAATAGAATTGTATATCGATTAGCAAGAAAGTATATCATCATGGATCTCATTTGAAAGATAATTGTGTAGAAGACGTTCGTAGTTTAGAATCTCAAAATTCATCACAGATTGTCAGAAATATGGACGAGATTGAACGGAGAAAAAAAAAAAACTCCACCCCTAAAAACATGTATAGTCCTCCATGTATTTCGAGTGGTCCCCCACAGGTAATTATGGTGTAGTGGTGCAGGTACGTATGGGAGATTTGGTTGGGGAGACCATTATTTACGTAAAAATTGTTCACCTAATAGGTATAAATAATTCCATGCATATGTATTGATACTTAAAAAAAAAACATAGTGATGGAGTTTTTGTGTCCCCCCCTTATGGTTGTAATGGTAATTATGGTGCAGATATTGTAGCACAGGTATTGTTATCAATAGAAATAGAGATATATTGACTGAGGGCTCATATGAAATTATCAATATATCATGAGTTATTATATTAATACCTTCAGATGAGACGGGAAGCAGAGCTTGTTGATTAAAAGACAGCAATTTCAACGGAAAGGGGAGAGAGAGAGAAGATCTTAATGGAAGAAACTGGATTCAGGTTTTAAAAAGGCAAAGCAATAAAGCATTCTTCTTATATATTTAAATTTTTAACTCTATTAGTGACCTTTTTTAGGGTTTTTATTATACTTTAGTCGTCTAAATTTAGATTAGTCAAACTATTATTAGCCTTAATGATAAATTTACGGCATAAATAATAGTTCATATTTTATTTTTTTATTTTTTTTGTTAATTTATGAACTTGTTATTATTAGGAATTATATATTTTCGCATGTTCTTTAGTATTCTTCTAATTATATTTTCTGCTCACAATAGTCAAATATATACAACATTATTTATTTTGAGGTTCAATCCAGACAAAAATTGTTACTTTAAATTTTAAAATAGAGACAATAAAATAAGAAAATGGATAAATCTATAAATATTTATTTAGGTGAATTTGGAAAAAAAAAAAGAATTGGTGTACTAAGTAAACACTAAATTTGTCATTAAAAATTCAAAGAGTTGTCCTGAGAAGAAAGAACGCTATCCAATGAGCACGTACCGCTAGTACTCTCTTTTTTTATTAAGAAAATTTATTTAAATATTTTAATATATAGACAATTTTATCCACCAATAATTATATCCTTTAAAAAATGTTATGTTTCATATATATATTATCATATAGGATTTTCGCTTTAAAAGTTTACGTTTAAAAATGTCTCTCTCATACACTATTATATATTTTTTTACTAAATGTTATATTTAATAAAATAAGTAAATATTTTCATAGAATTATTGTCTGTCTTACGTATGGGAATGCAGGAGTGAAAAACTTCATTTTATTAATTATGAAAATTTATCAACATCTATCTATCTATAGATATATAATCTGGGACGAACGGTTACTGTAGATGAACAATATCATCTACAGTACCACTCTAATTTTCCACCATTTGATCTGTTTCTGGCGGTTGGTGATTTACCGCTGTCTTTTCAAAAACAAAATATATATATTACCTCTGTAGATAGATTACCCAGTGACAGGTGAGCTCCTTTTCCACCGCCAGATTTTTACAAAGAAGCTAGCATCTACCGTGTTCTTCTTCTTCATCTTCGGTCTTAAAAATAAAAAGTGAATAACTATCTAAACTTTTCTTCTTCCTTCCTGCACTTTCTCCTCGGCAAAATTGTTTGCGCGTTCTCCTGGATCACTCTAAAAGGTTCGTTCTTCCTCTAAGACTTTCTACTCTCCAACTCGCGCGACCAACCATACTCTGTCACGATTTCCACTCTCTAAGACACAATCATTCTCTACGCAACAAGATTTTCGACCACTGCCAATCAAGGTAACATTTATGTTTAACCCTAAGGTTGGAATTTAATTACTTGGATAGGCAGATGTGTCGAGATGCGGAAACAGATGAAGGCTTACTATGCAATGGAACCGTGGAAGTTTGTTTGGAAAATATTTCATGGAAGTACTGCAATATATATAGTTGAATTATTTAATTATAAAAAAAAAAAACACTTGATGAAGTGGACGTTGGTTAGGTGGGTGTACCGAGATTTTTATTTTTACCCCAAAAAATATATTTTTTATTAAAAATAACCACAATTCAGCGGAATTTTTAAAAATATCCAACCAGCGGAAAAAATCCGCAGCCCCTGGATTTTTTATTCCGCCCCGTGAAAAGAATCTGCGGCCCGAGAATTTTAATAATTTTTTTTTGGAGATTATGTTGTTCAGTTTGTTTAGAATTTAGATTAGTTTGAATTGTTAAGTTTGAGGTTTGTCTGAATTGTTAAGTCAGAGTGCTTCTGAATCCAATTTTGCACCTCTGGTTAACATAGCAAAACATTTTCAAAAATTATGAAAATTGACCGACATGCATTCTTGACATCGTAAAACAAAATTGTGAAGTTTCATACAAAATCTCAAAATAGATCATGAGATATCATCTCTCAAAAATTGCTCGAACTACTGAAGGAGTGCTTCTGAATTCAATTTTGCACCTTTGGTTAACATACCAAAGCATTTTCAAAAATCATGAAAATTGACCGACATGCAGTCTTGACATCGTAGAACAAAACTGTGAAGTTTCATACAGAATCTCAAAACAGATCGCGAGATATCATCTCTCAAAAATTGCTCGAACTACTGAAGGAGTGCTTCTAAATCTAATTTTACAGCTCTGGTTAACATACCAAAGCATCTTCAAAAATCATGAAAATTGACCGAAATGCAGTCTTGTTATCTCTCAAAAATTGCTCGAACTACTAAAGGAGTGCTTCTGAGCCTAACTTTGCACCTCTGGTTAACATAGGTAAACATCTTCAAAAATTATGAAAATTGACCAACATGCAGTCTTGTTCTACGATGTCAAGACTGCATGTCAGTCAATTTTCATGATTTTTGAAGATGTTTTGCTATGTTAACCAGAGATGCAAAATTGGGCTCAGAAGCACTCCTTCAACAGTTCGGGCAATTTTTCAGAGATGATATCTCACGATTTGTTTTGAGATTTTGTATGAAACTTCACAATTTTGTTCTACGATATCAAGACTGCATGTCGGTCAATTTTTATAATTTTTGAAAATGTTTTGCTATGTTAACCAGAGGTGTAAAATTAGATTCAGAAGCACTCCTTCAGCAGTTCAAGAAATTTTTGAGAGATGATATCTCGCGATCCGTTTTGAGATTTTGTATGAAACTTCACAGTTTTGTTCTACGATGTCAAAACTGCATGTCAATCAATTTTTTATAATTTTTGAAGATGTTTTGCTATGTTAACCAGAGGTGCAAAATTGGATTCAAAAACACTCTTACTTAACAATTCATACAAATAAAATTCATACAAACCTCCAACTTAATAATTCAAACTAATCTAAATTTCAAACAAACTGAACAGCATAATCTCCAAAAAAAAAAAATTATTAAAATTCCCGGGCTGCGGATTTTTCCGCGGGTTGGATATTTTTAAAAATTCCTCCGAACTGCGGTTATTTTTAATAAAATATTTTTTTTTTTGGGGTAAAAATAAAAATGTTGGGTGGATGTATATATGTTTGACCAAATACGGAATATTGTGCATGCATATCATGATATATAAAAATGTCTCGATGACTACAAATATGGAATATTGTGGATGTAAATAAAAATGTCGCGATGCCTACAAATATGGAACCTTTTCTTGGCACCGGAGAAATATTGTGCATGCATATCATGATATATAACTCTGCCTCCATGATTGAAAGAGTTGTACATATATAATTAGTTGTTGAACTGCAGTTCCCATTTTATCATATAAAGACAATTACTTTGAAAGTATTGCTTACTATGCAGTAGAACTGTCAAAGTATTGCTAGCTTCTATATATAAATATACAGTTGAATTTATTAAAAAAACCATTTCATGAAGTTGGTTTCGGCGGATGTATATGTTTGACCAAATAGGCAGCGATAACTTAGGGACCTGTTCTAAGCGCACCAGATAAAATATTGTACATGCTATATGGCACTATGTTTGCATGTTTGAAAGAGGTGTATACATATATATATACACACAATTAGTTGTTGAGCTGTACATTGGTCCTATTTTGTCATATTCGATATTTCTATCAATTATTAAGAGAATTGGGCTAACAACTAAATGACAACTAATCGGAGTCTATATTTTTTTTCAATCATGCAAATAAAAAATAAATAAAAAGATCTACAAAATAACATTATTTAATAGTTCACACTTCATAGTATTATTGATTATAATAGACAAAAGAACAATTAATTTTACAAGAGAAATGAAGTCAGTATATCTATTTGAATATTTTATATATTATAATAATCAAAATTAGCTTTCAATTGACAGAAATGACGATAATTGTACAAGTGTTACTATACGAAAAGCAAGGAAAAGGAAGAATTCATATTTGAAAATTTTCTGATATAAAATGAAAGACTTAATCACAAATCGAAATAAAAACACATAGTTCAGTTTAGCATACTTACCATAACAGACAATGTAGTTGAAAAATGGAAATAGAAGCACATAATTATATGTAAATCACAAAAAAAAACTCATGTAGCATAGCGATAGCAATAGTGCGTAGCGATAATAGTGACCAGCTATTATAGGTATAGCTGTCTCAACTGAATTAGTGCAATTTTGTCTCATAGAGGACACTGGTACATGAAGATGTCTCACGACCCCTCCACTGGGCTGGGAAACGCAACAAGAGAGGCACCCTCACATCCATCTATCATCCCATCAACCTACGTTGAAATAAAAATAACAAACTAAAACAATACGGAGATAGCTACAAAGCTCAGTAACCGGTTATTCAATGATGAGCTTCTCTATAACTGGATTAATTATTAAACCACTCAAACAGACTGGATTAATCTAGACAAATTCACATCAAATTATGAATACATATTTAACCGGCGATAGCACCTGGGTCTGGGTTATCCCTAAAACAAGATATCCATATCATTTTATTTCACATAATCACATCATTTATCAAATTCTCAGAACACACAATCATATCATTTCTCAATTTTGGCTTTGAGAGCCCTTGACTTATCTATTTGACTAGATTTGCAAAACAGACATTTACTTAATAGTTAATTGAATTTAAATTCATTAGCTAATCGGGTACTATATAAAAAAAAATTAAAAAATTAAAAAAAAAAACAATGATTTAACTTGTTATTTCCAATGCCCTGATTTCAATTGTAATTACTAATCTGAATTTAAGGAATTTGTTCTAATTTGAATCCTAAATTTAAACCAAATTACATATCGAATTCCAATGGTTAGCTTGGCAAGAATAGCAGAGGTGCTCTCAAGGGAGATTGAGAGAACTTCATAGCGTACCATATTCACTAAAAGTTGGTAAAATACCGTCTAATTTGAACAAGTTTGAAGCTAACTTACAGGGTTGACCAGAATTCAGCCGTAGCCTGTTCCATGATAGTCGAATGCTTCAGTCAATTTATTGAATTGAGGTATATAATACATGAGGAGGGTTCCACTGCCTCAATTCTTCATGCCTCCATTCAACCTCCAAATCTGAATCGTAGATCAACTATATTCATCAATGGACTGGATTAAAAACTCCTCAGCAAAAAAAAATCCCTCCAATTCGCTTTTAGTGTATCTCCATTGCATCCAGTTTCCTTCTCTTTCTTCGTTCCTCTCTATTCCATGAACCTCTTCGCACCCCTCCACCACCACCATTCGCACCCCTCTGTGCCACTTAACGTCCTCTTCGCCACCCCCTCTCTCTCACACAGTCTCTCCTTGATCCCTCTTGCTCACCGCCTGACGAAACCCTAGATTCCGAGAGGCTCATCATCAGATTGGTCGAAGAAGAAGCGATCCCTCCCCCCTGCGAACAAAAATCAGGAAGGCTTCTACAGACCAAGTAATGAAAGCAGTGCAAGGCATGGAATGGTTTTTGCGATTGCTCAAAATGATGCAACATTATTTACAAATTAAAAGAAATATTAGTAATATCAGTTGATGACACTGAAATTAACCAAATCTACTAATATCAGTATCACTGAGTACTTGGACCTACTTCAAAGAGAGTAGATAATTTCTCTCTGGATTATCAAAACAAAAAGATGTATATAAGATTTTTATAATCATGAGAGAAAAATTAATAATGACGAAATTTTAGATATTGTCTCGTGTGTTTGATTATCTCGAAAGAGCAAGCCTTCGATTAATCACCAAAATTACTTGGTTTCACTTTCAAGTGATTTTTCTCTTTTGAGTTTCGTTAGCTCCTCAAATTTTGTTTCCGATGCTTCCCTTGAACACTGAGGTGAAGATGTATGTCACTGGTGAATTTGTTAAACATTAGGTACTGGCATGTTCTTTAATTGAAATATTTCTTTCTCAAATTGGGGTACATTTTATTCACTTAAGTTAATAACCATCAAGGTTAGTGTTGATTCAGGTTTAGGTTCTGTTGGTTTTGGATTCTGATTTCATTGACAATCCTTTATCTTACTCAACTGAACTCTGATGATCGTTGTAAAGTTGAAATTCGAACAAAAAGTTGGTAGGGAAGTATAACAAGCTGAACGTACATACACAATTGCTTCACACACGATTGCTTCTTTCTTTCATATTTTCCAAAAAAGTTTCTAGAGATCCTTATCCACAAACAATTTCATCTCTAATTCATTTAATTTGTGTTAACAGAATGCTGGTAAGCTTGATTCCTTTATTGAAAAGAGGTGAAAGAGGAATGCTTCTAAGGATCAGAGGTACATGCCATACCGACGAACCTGGGGAGAGTGGTGGTATGAAGGAGTGAAGCCTAAAATCATCGTTTTTATGCAGTGTTGTTTTTTTTTTTTTGGTGATATTTGACCATAGCTTTCTTCAATGTTGACAAAACGGATGAAGAATAGTTTTACAGGGTAGACTTATTGTACACAAATAAATTTTTAAACCAACCTACCTTTTGTTTAACTTAAATCAGCACAAAAATTGCTTTGCTAATTCACATCAAAAGAGTCTGTACATGTACCAGTGAGTAGAATTTTAAATAGGTATAGGTACCCGCGAATGTACAAGTACCAGGTACCACCTGAACATAGACTTGATGAATTATTTTTCAGGTACAAGTACACACAATATTAGCAAGAAATAACTTCAACTGAACCTCGACAAATGTACATAAAATAAATTGAGAAGGGTCAAAATTTGAGAAAGTGATAATTACTAACAAGTTGGAAATCAATTCCCTTTTTTTTTTGAGAAAAAAATGTGAATCATGCATTCATGCCCCCATTTGATTTCATTGAACAAGTTACAAAGATTTTGTAACTACAATTTGAAAAGGAAAACAAAGCTCAAACAGTTGAGCTATGAATGTAAATGCAAAAACTAAAAAAGAAACATTAAATGAGTCTAGGAAAACACAGATTATAATTTATAACAAAAATTGTTTTGCTTCGCCTCTGATCCAGCTTGCATGTGGTTTATCTCATCTCCAGACTCCTTACCAGTGGTACCGGTGTTAGAATTTCTGACTAGTGCCATACCAGCACTGTTACCAGAACCGTACCAGTAGTACTGGAAGTTGTACCAGACCCTAGTTCGCACCCAAATCCTTACCATTAGTCATCCCTGTAGGATCTTCTGCACCCGCTGTACCAGAACTCGTACCAGTGGTCCAGTACCCCCGTCAGTGATGTCAAAAGTACCAGTAAACTGATGTATCACTGTTTTTGCCACCTATGTTAATGTGTGGCTGTTTATCTTCATAGTGATCACCCATTGCTCATGTATTTGCTGTATAAGAAGTTCATTCTTTTACAAACGACAAGGTAAGCTTAAGTTGTGCAAATTCTCTATTATAAATTAAAAAACAGATTATGTGAAGAAAACTCAGTTTGAATAGCAAACACTTCATTAGTCCCTTTCTTTTTTCCAAATATATAAATTATAATGCGAAAGAGTAAACACAGTTGATATTACATTAGCATCATAAGAGATTGTATGGAGAATAGTTTATTTCCAATCTAAAACTTCTGTACATAAGGTATATAAACAGTAATTTTCATTTAATCCATGTACAATAGTACATAGGGTATATAAATTGTAATTTTCATTTAATCCATGTAAATCAAAACTTCTGTTAGTTGCTTTTCTTCATCTCCTCTAACCAAGAAATCTAAAATTTTCATTTCCAAACAATTCTTGGGCGGAAAAATTCAAGATATCTAACTTACAAGCAATTAAGCCAAAAGATCCATGCAAGGAAATATTCAGCAAATAATGAAAACAACAATGAAAAATTGCTTGTACAGACCTGAATCAAAGGGGAGAAGGCATGTGGCGAGAGAAGCCTCCATGATTTTGCGTTCGCAAGGAGGGATTGCTTCTTTTTTCAAACAATTTGACAGTGCGCCTTTTCCTCTTCTGAGTATAGGGTTTCTTCAGGTGACACGAGAGGGGACTCGGAGAGAGGTTGTGCGAGAGAGAGAGGGCGACGAAGGGGGTTGTCCTTTCTGTCACGCAAGGCGATCGCGAGGGGAACACGGAATAGAGCAAAACAAAGAGAGAAGGAGACGACTGGAGAGGGAGGCGCGAGGGGGTCCTTTCCGATGCCAGAGGAAGGCGCGAGGGTGAGGGGCATGACAAACAAAGAGAGACTTAGAGAAGAGAGACAAAGAATTGGTACTGGAGACGATAGATGATAATTTTTTCGCTGAGAAATCGTTCAACTTGGTTCGTTAATTAAATTGTTGATCTACGGTTCAGATTTGGAGGTTGAATGGAGGCATGAAGAATTGAGGCAGTGGAACCCGAATCCGTATCCTCTCTATTACCCTAACTTGTAGAATGGGCAGATATCTGGGCCGTCCATCTAATCCAACGGATATGATGTTTTATATTATTAAAAAACGCTGCCCGAGGCATTATACAAGCTGACCGACTGCTGACCAGCTCTCTCCGTCTCTCTTTTTCTTCACAAGAATTTATCACCATTAGAAGCTCCTCTCTGAATCCGTATACCAGCTCAGCTCTCTCCTTTCAATACTTTCCCCTCCGACCAGCTCAGCTCGACCTCCTATCGATTTCCTTTACTTCTCTTCCTTCCCCCTCGTCCCAGCTCGATCTTGCTTGTGATTTCTCAGTACCATTTAATTTCTGTTACTGCTTTTCAAGTCACCTCTGTAATTGAACATAAATTAGATATTTTAACACCAAAAATTATAATTGAACAACTAATTCGAACTTATTTCTAAGTAAAATTTCAGCAATAGATAGGGACCACACCAAAATTTGTCTGTCATTGCTTCCAGTATAAATTTCGTACCATTTAATTTATTTAATTATTAAATAGAAAAGCTATAGCCTCTGGTGAACTAAAACTCTATATAGCAAGAAAAGCAGTGCTAAGAAAAACCCTCCATCTGATCATGTCCATTAATGAAGCAGTAGTTTACAAATAGAAGTAGAAGCTAGTATTTCACAAATAAAATCAAAGAACCAGTGGAACAAATAAAATCACCTTCGGTTCACATTCGAGAATGAGAACGAGCAACTGATTTGACCTTCGATTTTCTACAAGGAGGATGGAGAGAGGGGAGGAGGCAAAATTCGTCGAGAGAACCGCTAGAGCGATCAAAATCACAGGAGCGAGAGGGAGAGGAGGAATGAAATGATTCTGAAAATAGATGCGCAAGTAAAGTATCGCTAATTTCTCTCTTCTCTTTTTGCCAAGGAAAAAGTCGGGCTACTAATCGGTCAAGTGATTATTTGTTTCGGGCAGCCCAATGTAGAAGTTAGGGTAATAAAGAGGATACGGATTCGTGGAACCCTCATAATACATATGTTTTGAATTCAAAGGGCCTGTTCGGCTACACCTATTCCTATGGGTTTTGAAGGGTAAAAGTGAGGTAATGGTATTTTTACCTATATGGTGTTCAGCAACTTAATAAAATATCCATTCTTGTATCCATTTTGAAACCCATAGGACTCTCTACAATAGCTTTTGTTGAAAAAAAAAAAATTCACTCAGGACCTGTTCGGTAGCATGAGAATTTTGTGGGAATGGAAATTTTTAATATGGGAATGGGAATTTCAATTTGTCAAAACCAAAGTTATATAATCCATAGGAAATTTGCAAATGTAGGTGTTCGGCAAAGCATGGGAAATTTGTTAGGATGTTTGTTTGTTTTTTTTTACAGAAGATCTGAAGATGTAATAAACAAGGGGTAACGATATAATGTTAAATGTTTACGTAATTATAACAATTTTAACTATTTAAATAATTTTAACTAATTCAATAATTTTAACTAATTAAATATTTTCAACTAATTAAATAATTTTAACTATTTAAATAATTTTAACTAATTCAATAATTTTAACTAATTAAATATTTTTAACTAATTAAATAATTTTAACTATTTAAATAATTTTAACTAATTAAATAATTTTAACTAATTAAATAATTTTAACTAATTAAATAATTTTAACTAATTAAATAATTTTAACTAATTAAATATTTTTAACTAATTAAATAATTTTAACTAATTAAATAATTTTAACTAATTAAATAATTTTAACTAATTAAATAATTTTAACTATTTAAATAATTTTAACTATTTAAATAATTTTAACTAATTAAATAATTTTAACTATTTAAATAATTTTAACTAATTAAATAATTTTAACTAATTAAATAATTTTAACTAATTAAATAATTTTAACTATTTAAATAATTTTAACTATTTAAATAATTTTAACTATTTAAATAATTTTAACTATTTAAATAATTTTAACTATTTAAATAATTTTAACTAATTAAATAATTTTAACTAATTAAATAATTTTAACTAATTAAATAATTTTAACTAATTAAATAATTTTGACTATTTAAATAATTTTAACTATTTAAATAATTTTCACTATTTAAATAATTTTAACTAATTAAATAATTTTAACTAATTAAATAATTTTAACTAATTAAATAATTTTAACTATTTAAATAATTTTAACTATAACTATTTAACTTGAATTTTAAATAAGCATTGATTAGTACAATTTCATCTTTTAACTTGAGTGCTGTCACAAGTTAAGTTGGGAAAAAAAACGGAGGTGTGAGTGAAGTTTTTTTTTTCAACAAAAGCTATTGTAGAGAGTCCTATGGGTTTCAAAATGGGTACAAGAATGGGTATTTTATCAAGCTGCCGAACACCATATAGGTAAAAATACCATTACCTCACTTTTACCCTTCAAAACCCATAGGAATAGGTGTAGCCGAACAGGCCCTCACACCTCCGTTTTTTTTCCCAACTTAACTTGTGACAGCACTCAAGTTAAAAGTTGAAATTGTACTAATCAATGCTTATTTAAAATTCAAGTTAAATAGTTATAGTTAAAATTATTTAAATAGTTAAAATTATTTAATTAGTTAAAATTATTTAATTAGTTAAAATTATTTAATTAGTTAAAATTATTTAAATAGTGAAAATTATTTAATTAGTCAAAATTATTTAAATAGTCAAAATTATTTAATTAGTTAAAATTATTTAATTAGTTAAAATTATTTAATTAGTTAAAATTATTTAATTAGTTAAAATTATTTAAATAGTTAAAATTATTTAAATAGTTAAAATTATTTAAATAGTTAAAATTATTTAAATAGTTAAAATTATTTAAATAGTTAAAATTATTTAATTAGTTAAAATTATTTAATTAGTTAAAATTATTTAATTAGTTAAAATTATTTAAATAGTTAAAATTATTTAATTAGTTAAAATTATTTAAATAGTTAAAATTATTTAAATAGTTAAAATTATTTAATTAGTTAAAATTATTTAATTAGTTAAAATTATTTAATTAGTTAAAATTATTTAATTAGTTAAAAATATTTAATTAGTTAAAATTATTTAATTAGTTAAAATTATTTAATTAGTTAAAATTATTTAATTAGTTAAAATTATTTAATTAGTTAAAATTATTTAAATAGTTAAAATTATTTAATTAGTTAAAAATATTTAATTAGTTAAAATTATTGAATTAGTTAAAATTATTTAAATAGTTAAAATTATTTAATTAGTTGAAAATATTTAATTAGTTAAAATTATTGAATTAGTTAAAATTATTTAAATAGTTAAAATTATTTAATTAGTTAAAATTGTTATAATTACGTAAACATTTAACATTATATCGTTACCCCTTGTTTATTACATCTTCAGATCTTCTATAAAAAAAAAACAAACAAACATCCTAACAAATTTCCCATGCTTTGCCGAGCACCTACATTTGCAAATTTCCTATGGATTATATAACTTTGGTTTTGACAAATTGAAATCCCCATTCCCATATTAAAAATTTACATTCCCACAAAATTCTCATGCTACCGAACAGGCCTAATAGTTTAACCTATTATGAAAACCTAAATTAAAGTAGCTTTTTTTCAGGGTCATACAAATCAAGGTATATGGTTTTGACTACTATATATTTTGCGCTACACGATGGAGCGCATGAAATTTGGCCTTTCCATGCAGCTCAACATCGGATACGAATCTTAGGTATACAAATCTTTGCAACACACCAGGATCAGGAGGGTAAGAGTTTAGTTTTCAAAAAAGGCAAGAGAGTGAGAGGAAGCCTATGCAATTTCGAAGCCTTATAAATCAAAATTATATTTTGACGTAAATTTATGTGTTGTGCTATACTTCTTAATATTATTTCAATAAGAAGGCCGAAAATGTTATGCTTAAAAAGTCACTTAGAAGGCAATTTATACTATTTATTTTTATTCTTCATAAAAGTTTCATTGTAATAAGTTAGTAATTAGTATTAAAGTAGTTATATATAGCTACTCATGCAGTTAGCATTCTTTTTACAAGATTTTTTTTTTCTCGTTCATCAAATATGAATGAAGAAATAATATTCTCCCGGATAACAAAACTGATCTGGCAAAAAAAAATTAATTGGCTTTCAATTTCAAATTCAATTTGACCTAGCTACATCCGATATGATAGATATGATACAAAGTGAGAAATCCAACATTATGCTTTAGTGGATTGTTATATACACAATGTAAAGAGTAATGCAGTTGAGTAATGTAGATTTCATCTAATATCTATAAATCATTTTAAAGCAAATTTGATAATAAGACCCAAAATAACATGTTCTTAAAGGCTATCACCTTACAAGTATTTAATACAAGAGTAAAACTAGGGTGTTCTTAAGCTCACCAAGATATTTGGTGAGCTTAACTCCAAAATATATTATATATGCTTCAAACAATAAATCCAAGCCATCAAATCCATTTACTTCACAAGTGATGAATTTATATGTAAATATTTTAAGTTTTAAATTATTTTTTTATAAAATCAAGAGGTCAAAATTAGAAGGTTTATAAATTAATTTTAGTGCATTTATTTTTTGACAATTTGACTTTATACAAAATTATTTTAAAATTCTAAAAACTTTACATGTAATTTAATCACTCGTGAAGTAAATTGGTTTCAACGGTTTGAATTTATTGTTTAATGTCAATTTAATAGATTTTGGAATTAAGTTCACCAAACACCTTAGTGAACTTAATTGAGTCCTAAAAGAGAATAAAAATCCCTAAGTCCTCCTTTCCCTAAGCAACCTATAGTATAATACTCACCCAATACCAAAGACATAAATACCACTGTTGAGACCATCACTACAACAAAGTAGACACTTTTTATGAGAAAAAAAATGCATTTATGATAATAGTCTGTCGCAAAAAGTTATTTTTTTTATCCTCGCGAAAAGTGTCTCATTTTTGTTTGCATGACAAACAAAGGAACCATGTTACAAAATTACAATATAACTCGTAAGAAAACATCAAACATAACTTATTCTAAAATGATAACTAGAACCTAAACTTTATTATGCAAGTCCAATTAATTGAAGCCCTTGACTGAGCCTACTCGCCCACAGACGCTCCAGCAGTACAGCACCCGAGACAATTGTCATTAATGGGCTTTTGACAATGTATTGGGCCAGGCCTTTATGGGTTTAAACCAATTTGACGTTTACCATTATTTATGGGCTAACTATATTCGATTAAGTTAATTTATCATCAATATTAGTAGTTATGTATTCCATGGAAGTATTTATCTGCTCATATTGTTCATCACAAGTTGTTCTATAATTTATAGATTCGTACAGACGTTATGGGTGAAAATTATTATGGGTAAATTTAGAGCAATTAAGAAAGCATCTCTTTAGAGCACTGCGGGCTTGAAGAGGAGGCATTCAAACAAATTTGTCAAGAAGCAACACAATCAACGCAGCAACGATGGGGTTGGTGTAGTAATTTTCGGTCTATTCAGTCGAATATTCCTATTTAGTTGCAATCCGAATAGAAAATCTATATTCAGTCCAAATATGTAGTTTAGAGCATATTACCGGTTTAGAGTATATTGACAGTGATAAAAATACTAGTTTAGAGTATATTAGCAGTGGTTTATACCACATATTACTGTATGCTTGTTTATATATATATATATATATATGAATTCTCATTTAAAATCATATATAAGTCTGCATAAAAATCCATATCTACGGTCGCATACTGCATATGCGATAACATGTTGGTACAAATCGCAGCCTATGCCTGATAAGGAGCTGGCTGTATTTCATAAAGAGATGAATGAAGTTCAAAAGCAGCCCGAGCTAGGGAGAGATGGTTGATGAAACAGCAATAGCAATTGAAATACAATGGTACTTTGAGGCTCAAGAGGTATATTAGCATCAATGGTCCCGGATTAAATGACAGCTATTTGGTGACAAAAGTACCTCTTTCTTCCATTCTACCACACTAGTGAGAAGAAGGAACCGTACGGAGTTCATTAAAAATATCTGATGACAAATTGGTTTATGGAACCAGAGATTTTAAATTCCTTGGCTCGGATTCAGTCGGATATATAATTTTCAAGACCTACTGGTCTCTACTAGACCCAACAAAGATCCAGGCCCAAATGGTTTATGGGCTTGCTTTTCAAATATTAAACGCCAGGCGCCAGGTCCGTGAAATTCTTCAGCCCTTTGCAATGAGGAATTTCCAACAGCAAACCTTGCTAATGAAAATGGAAAGTACATCTCACCTGTGGGTTCTCCCAACAGATCTGTGGCACTGGTCATGGAATGTGCAACCGCTGTTAGCTATTCAATGAAGCACTGGTGATGAAAATCTTTAGAATTTGGTCACAGACTGACAGGAAATAAAGCTCTCTCCTGTGCTTCCATGGAAGAGCCGTGGTATCAATACTTGGAATTTCGAGTTGTTATTTGGGATTTAGTTTACACTCAGCACTAACCATTTCCAGAATGATCCCGGTTAACTCAAGTCTGCCTATTTTCTTCAAAAAAAAACTTGAGTCTGCTTATGTATGCAAAGGCAGAAGCATCTCAACTATTGTTCAATAAGAAAGAATCAGCTAATACTGCCCAATAGTTTTTTTTTTTTTTTTGAAAGATGCAGGCTTTAAATGCACACTAACAATTTTATTGATAAAAAATAAATTTACAACAGATTAAATGACCCTCATTTCTAGATCTAAACTCTTTTATTCTCATGAAATCACGTTAACTACTCTAATCAACTAATTATACTTATCTACTCTAAAAAAACACCTTTTACCTCTTTCTCCATCTCTATCTATGATCGAATCTACTTTTGTCCGATAGTCACCGCGCTTAGATGACCAGATTACTCACCCACGCTCCTATCAAAATAGAGGTAAAGACTCTATACTTCGAGCTCCAACAATACTGCACTCTCAGCTCTGATCGGCTTGGCTCCCTCCCCTCTCTCTCATTCTCTTCTCTGCTTGAGGAGATAGAGACGAGAGAGAGGGAAGGAAGGATATTGCTATGTCAAATAAAACGAGTGGAATGAAGAGAGGTGGAGAAGGAAGAAGAGAGCGACAACGACTAGGGTTTCTCCTCTCTTTTTTTTCTTGGATGAAAAGAGCGAATCCTCTAGAGAATTTCATACTGCCCAATAGTTAGAAACTATTTTTTTAAAAAAAAAAAAATTGAAATGAAATGCGATTCCGACAGCAGCCAAACTAGCTATGTGAAGATCGGTTATGAAGTATGAACCCGTTATGTCAGAGTTTCAAGAGAGAGAAAGAAGAAACAGCACATCATCTATTTTGGAGTCGTCAACACTCTGGAGCTATGTGGTTTGAGGCCGTTGTTCCACTCAGAAGCACTTATCTCACTGGTTCGACGTTCTAATTACATGTTTTTGATACCCTTCTAAAAGAAACGAACGTACACAATTTGCTCTAATTACATTTTTTTTTTTTTTAAATTAGGAGGGAACCCAATGAACTTCTCTCTTTTGCGGTAAGAACAAATCACCGCAGCAATTTATTCGAGATGCCAAGGCCCTTATCCATCTTCAACAATAGGTACCGGTATTAATTGCAGTTGCAGGGCCAGCCAGTGGTACAATATTCGTTACTATTTGTTATACCACAACATGGGGTATATGGAATCAGGTTTGATCCCACCGCAAATATAAAAAGTTGGAAACAATTTCTGATTCATGGTCTGACATGTACAAAACGACTCCAAAAAATGATGCAAGTGAATTTCTCCTCAATAAGAATTGATAATTCAAAATTAAAAAATTCCAATTTTAGTATCAATAAATCTGTTGGCGGCAAATTGCCGCCAATCAAAAAAAAAAAAGTTTTTTTTATCAGTTTTTATCTTATTTTCTAATTTAGTTGAATTTCTTAAAATGTATGTTAGTTAAAGAAAGGTAAATTCATTATTTGAGAAATCAAAATATATTTAGGTACCCTATTTTAATCAATCGAAACATTGTTGAATCATATTACTATTTTGATAATAATAATAATAATAATAAACTAAAAAAAAATTCAATATTTGACTTTAAGTCTTGTTGTCTGATTTTTTTTTTGTTTATTTTATACATTATTCTTGAACTTAACAATATTTTAAAGATAAATATTGGTGAACCAAAATTTCAAAAAAGAAAAAATATCAATTAATAATTAATCTTCTTAACATTTTATGTGTAACACATATATCAATACGCATGGATAATACATTTTTTTTATTTCACTATAAACCTATTTTTAAGACATTTCAACTCAAGTACATCCAAAAATAAAGGAAGTTGAACTCTCCTTTTGATAGTATCTGTTGTTGGATGGATTTTTTTTTTTTTGTGGAAAATTATTTCAAAATAATTCCATTTAAAGACAGTCAAAAGTGTAAAGCGCGTCACATTTAGTGGAATCAAAATTTTATTAGTAGAAGCACATTTAATGATAAATTGTGAGCAATCCTTTGCTCCAGGTAAAGACAAATAACTTAAGAATGTCAACAAAAGAAACAACAAAAAATCAATTTTTAATTCTATTAAATTGTTCTGGCTTTGGAGTAAGATTCCTTCCGGGGCTGTGGATGCTGCTCTAGAAACAATTAATTAGCAAAGAGACAGTATTAAAAATTGCATTATTTCCGGTAGAGACGTAGAGTAGACTTTGCTTGGGTTAAAATAACACGTGTCCGTACTGTCTCCCATTAAGAAACACTAGAAAATTCTCTCTATGGGGCTCAACGCTTGGCAGGGAAGGGGAGATGCCCATTTGCAGCTTTAATTGCACTGCCCCATACCATTTTATAGTAATTAGCAATTAGTGGATTCCTCTGCACCAATCCCAGAGCACTTCTAGTCTTGCTCTTTTCTATGAAAACTATCTATGGACAGTGACTGTGTAACTATCAGTGAAACAGGTTATTTTATGAATAATATATATGTTTTCAACAAAGAGAGAACTTATTATGTTATTTTTTTTGGAAGAGAGGTGAGGATAGCTTGTTCCACTGCACTAAACCTTCAGTTTTAATTACATGACTCGTTATGTAAAACTTAGAAATTTTTGGTATTAGTGTTGTCAAAAATTTATAGATAGTATTGGCAGATTTAGTTAAAATGTAATGAAATTACAGTGAGCAAATCATTTCATATTTCATTTGGATGCACAAGTTGTCAATTTTCGACAAAGATAATATTTATTACGTTAATACACAATTAAGAATAAATCATATTTAACACATCAATTATAAACTATTTGAAGGAAACAAATATCGTTTAGAAGTAAACAATTTTCTCACGGCTAATTTCATTAGATATGTTGAACATTAATTTGTACTTTCAAAAAAGTATAATCTAATGATTTAATGTGATAATGGAATTTAATGTAGAATAAATGAATAAATAAAATTATATGTAGTTTTTTTTTTTTGTTTAAATTTATATATGCAGTTCTTCTTTTGATAAAAAGTGTATATAGATACTTTTGGGAGTCCTAATTAGACTGCTTTTGGTAGGGAATACTAATATAATGTTCAAAATTTAAATATTTTATTCAATAATTTGGTACCAGGAGTTCATAAAAAAATATATATATTTCCTTCAAATAAAAACCTGGAATATGTAAACTGGAAAATACAAAGTACATGTTCCGCCACACCACCTAGACCATAGAAAATCTGAATTTAAACCCAAGCAGGGGTTATACGCCAATGGTTTTGCTCTCAGTAGATCTGGACTGGAGAGTTCATGGTTGGCCCATTTGGAGAAGTTACAGGAGACGATGCACTGGGCTGATCAGGCCTTCTTTTTGCACCAGTCCAGAGAGACAAAAATATAAAATGTGCCTCGTAATTCGTGCAAAGTAAGATTATGGGTAACGTGCACCAAGGTTATATTATCGGCCATTAGACTGCATGTGCAATTGTGCATGCATCTCCAAGCACACTCCAGTCATGATCTGACTAAACAAATGGAATGAAACCATATAGCTTATTTTCTATCAATTTTATTCTGGTTTTATGAAACTCATCACGTAACTCAGGTTGAAATTTTGAATAGCTCTTTTTTGTTTTTTTGAGGGATCTTGGCAGATGCTGCAAAACTTTGAATAGCTCAATCTATAAAATTGCTTTCAGAAGCACAAACTTAGTATCTCTAGAGCATATCCGATTCTAGTCGTTGGTGTTTCTTATATACTATTATTTTCTGACCTAATAATAGAAACTGTAATATGTCTCCAATTATATTAGAACATTCTTTGGTTAATATTACTCCATATATACTGCAAATAAATTGTCCAATTAATTAAGAGTCATCATGATTGCCACTTTTTAAACTTAACATTATAAGTTCTTTCGATCGGTTAGGCTAAATAGATATTAAATCTTGATGGGCAAATATCTATCTCCCGGAAAAACAAATTAATCTATCAATTGATTTGTGAACCTATAACTTTAGATGGGATAAAAGATTCATGAACCCAATTTTAGAGCCTATAGTTGGTAGAGTGCACATACATACATATACACTATACTAAAAAACTTTACATTAATTAACTTGTAATGAATTTGTTACAACATGTAATCTTCGTCGATCTTTGGTAAATGGTAAAACAAAAGGATCGCCAGCTAAGAAATAAGTCGATATCTGTTATGGCATATATATTAAATAAAATTTGCTACTTGAAATAATTACCAAACCAAAATGTATATCGATCGGAATAAAAGAGAAGCTTAAACAAAAATCCAAATAAAAGGCTTGAAATCTTGAATATATATCATAAAATGCAAGAAAGTAAAACCAATATTTATTATTATATTTATTTCAGTATACTAATTTGATATCAATACCAAATAGGAAGACCTAGAAAAGTACACTAAGCATTGCATTAGCCATTAGGTTCCGTTTTCAACTCTTTGTTCTGTAATTGGAGAAGAAAAAAGGTGGGGTAGCAACAGGCCACTAGATTAAGACCTACATTTATGCAATGCATATGTACACAACGCATTAACAAGGTTGTGTATAGCATTATAGGCTTGTTAGGCTTCGATTTTCTTCTCATTAATTTGTTGGCAATTTTGGTTCTATCTTATTCACATACTTAGGGAATCTAATAGCATATGGTCCCCTACTATGACTAGCTAATCTTAATTGCTATTTACATAGAGTTTGGAAGTGGTCCAAGAAATCACATCTTTAGGAAACCAAATCTTGATACTTTGTCTCTTGTGCATTTTCTTTACCATAACTTTCTTCTTCATATTTTTATTCCTTTTGTTGAACAAAATTAGAAGTTACAAAGATAACCAAGGCTTTAATTTATGGAAGGGGAGTTGCATTTTTTGATGTCTCTGCTCCCCATACCTCTTGTCAATGTAAAAACAGCACTATTTACTTCATAAATGTATGCAAAAGGAATCTGATTTGATACTGTTTAATGTTCAAGAAACAAAACCAATTGTGGACACGCACAATTTATTCAAAGTGTTTTTTCAAGAATCAAAACTAATATGTTCATACATTTTGAGAAAATTAATTAGAAATGGATTGTGAAGTTGCTACATTAATTAATTGGGTACCCTAAAAACATGTTATATAGAAATATTACTGAAGTTACATGGCTACATTTAACAAAACGAATTAACAATTATGTTATTACATCAAAAAAGTCTACTAATTTCAGTATTACCTAATTAATCCCTTCAGAAAATGAGCAACAAGTCCCTTTCAAGGATCTAAGCTTCCCGTGCTTTATATGAAATTGCAATGCTATTTGAAAAAAAAAAAAAACTAACTAGAATTTTCATCTTGCAAACATAAACAAATATAAAATTGATGAATTTATCGGTGTATAGGTTACTATACGTACCAGTTAAAGCATAGTGAATTACCAATAACATGAGGTACCATCCTACCAGTTAAAGTATAGTGAATTACCAATAACATGAGGTACCATCCTACATTCCTACCAGTTAAAGCATAGTGAATTACCAATAACATGAGGTACCATCCTACCAGTTAAAGTATAGTGAATTACCAATAACATGAGGTACCATCCTACATTCCTACCAGCATATTACGTACCGATACATGTAATAAATGGAAGCTGGTAAAATATTAGGTTTTGTTTTGATGGTAAGGTGGCAAGTTGCAAATATATATTATGTCTTGTTAAGAGGCTTACAATCATCTAACAAGTGCAACTTAGTTAACCAATCGAGTTGCAAACTTGCAATCATGAGGAAATTAATAGCTTCCCTAGATGATAATGCCCCGATCGTTGGGATGGACAACATCAATAACTGAATTTTAATTAAACCTTCAATGAAAGAGCAACTGGATAGGAAAATATATATTAATTAGAGGAATACTGACGAAAACGAGAAGACCATGGGCTTAAGAACACTAACCAACAACTTGACTACAAAACATCATGGAATGACAGTCTAGACTCTGAAACAGAAAAAGATAATAAACAAAGAAAAATGTAGTTGATCAGCTTTGATATATATAAATGAAAGGAACCAAACTTGTTTTGGTAGAGAAGGTTTTTCCTTGCACCATGTCAGAAGTTTTGGTTCTTGTAAATAACAAGCAGATACATACATTATACATCCTCTGGCGTAATATATATCTTTCATTTACTGTCTTGTTACCATTTCTGCTACATATATAAGAAAGGGGAAAAATAGAGAGTACAGCAAATGAAGGTATCATCAAAATGCACTGGAATGGTCTAGCACATGAAGTATTCTTAAGCAGAAGAAAGCAATTTTAATACATGTAGAGGGAGCTTAGCTACTTTTTACATTACCACACAAACAAATGATTAGGCAGACAGATTCAAGTGTAAAAGCACTAACTTACGGATCATGATATGGATAATGCTCTTCCACAAATATTAAGGTATCAATATTCGACGAGAAGATCTCTAGAAACGATAGACACATCTATATTTTGGACATCATGCGTATAGATTTATGTAGTTAGTAACTAGTAAGGATAAACAGAAACAAAACTCTGAGGAAACTATTATGTACTTGAAGTTTCATGCAGTGTCATATATTGCAACAAACAAACAAAATTCCTAACATCTAGATAGTTCTGAGTTAGGGGGATCGGATTTACTAGGCCAAAACTAGAAGGGAAAGAAATAAAGAGAAAGAAAAATTCAAATATTGCCTCACAGAAACAATGAAAACCCAACATTAAGTAAATGACAAATAACATTTGTTTGATACTGCTATAAGTTAAAACATAAAATGATCGGAACGAATCTCATGCATAATAATATATAGTTTGGAATTTTGAAAGGTTGCAATTAATGGAGACACTCTTTTCAAAAGAGGAACAACACAACAAATTAAACTACTTAGGGATTCTGTTCATACCAACCTGCAAATAGTTAAATAAGGGTTCGATTTGAGACACACAAAAAGAAGGAAAGCTGGAACAGTACCATCATTACACTCCAGCAAGTTTCTTCTTGAAAGGGCACTTCTAGTGATTTGTTCTCAGCATTAAAATGCTAATTATGAGACACTCCATATCTACTAGTCTACTTCGAGTACCCTGAGAAAGCAAAAAAGAGTACAGAAACCAGCTAAAAATCTCAAAGAAAGCGATTTATGTTGCCAGCTGCCATCACTTAATTGCCTAAAGTAACTCTTTTGTTGGCAGAGAGAGATCTAGAGAGAGAGAACCTCGGGAGCCGCTGCCAACCATTTCAGAACGAGAGGGAGAGAGAGAAAGAACTTCACTTGGCAGCCCCTGCCAAACTTTTCCGAGAGAGAGAGAGAGAGCTTATAGCCTTATATACAAGGTGAGGAACTGAGGATCAGGAGGTGTACCCAAAAAAAGAATCAGAAAGATCAGAAAAGATTCAGAACCATTATGGCAAGAGGCGCAACCCTAGAAATGTATATTTTTATAAGCAGTAGTTTAACTAATGGATAAGAAAAGTAATTTTAAATTTCAATTCTTTATTGAGAAGCAAGTCAGAAAGACGTCTTACACTCCTACTACCTACTTCAATTTCTGCAGTTTGAAGACTTAGAGAAAAGGTTTAATTACACGATAAAAATAAATAACATTTCTCGAAAAGCCAACACCAGTCCGACCAGGACTTGAAAAGAAACATAAACATAGAAGCCACCAAAAAATAATGTTAGCAGAGATGTTTTACTATTTTTTTTTTTTTTGGTTAGAAGCATGTAGGTAAACATAAATGCATATATTATTATGTGGAAGTTACGACCAGAACCCAAGAGAAATCAATCACTGCTACATATAGAAGTCAGAGAAATAATATTCTGAAGAACACAATTATATGCCTAAATAAAATTATTGATAAATAGCTCAGAGGGAGAGAGTGACTACATTTTTAAAACCCTAGCACAGAACCCAAAAAAAATAAAAAACCAACAATAGTTAATCGTTTTTAAGATGAATCCAAGGGAACAAAGAGAAGAAAATGAAAGAAAAAACGAAAACAGAACCTCAACTCCTATATGACAGATCTCAGTTTCTGGGTTGATGTGGGAAGAACTGGGTCCCTTGCATGAACGCACCTAGCGGAGTCGGGTAAGGATCCATTAACACTGCAGCAGCTGATGTGGCAGCATGACTGCCTCCTACTGCACCACCTGCCTCGTGACTGCTAGTTGCAGCGGCAACACTTGGAGAAGATGCTGGGTCTCCACCTTGCAATTGGTTATAATCTGCTGTCTCAGGACCATGATTTCGCAAAATCCCCTTAAAAACATGCCCACCGATGCTAACAGCCGTCTGATACGCCAGCTCATCTTCGTCGGCCTCATCCAACGGACCGATTTTAACACAACGAAACACTGCCTCAGAGCTCACCTCCGCTGGAAACCTCCCTCCATCTCCTAAAGAAAATTAACATTAAGATAATAAGTTGAGTTAAAAATTTATCAATGTTTTTACTACTTTTCTTTTTTTGAGTTTAAAGTTAAAAAGAAAAGATATATAATAATTTCAATTCAATTTGGAGGGGGGTAAAGCCCCACTAGATATCAAAATCACGTCTAATCAAAGGAGAAAAGTAAAGGCGGAGACAACGGTGGACGCACACGCAAGGGATTCGGTGCAACAGTGAAGTATGGTAACTCCAAACAGTGCAACTTAACTTACCCGATATTTAATTATTTTTTACTTTTTATTTAGCTATAATTATTTCCCTCAATTTTTTCTTTCAAGTGTATGATCTTAAATGATTAATCCTGGAATAAATTCTAACTTCAACCAGGTGTGTGTAATACCTGATGAAGAAGTAGTGGCGACAACAGTTGGCATGCGGCCGACCCGTAAACCAGTTTCATCCCGGACCCGCCTGGTGCCTTCGCTGGAACCTCCACTTGTACCGCTTTGCAAGAGTTGTGCTAGCTGCTGTTGCCTCTCTCGTCGCTTCGAAGCAGGAACCCATGTGCTCTTGACATGAGTCGAGCAGTGGAAGCCTCGGCTCCTGCAGCAAGTCCTGCACCTGAGATGTATGCAATCCTTCTTTGCGTTATTCCCGCAATCCTGGCAGCTCGTCCCGGAACGGGCCCCACTGGATGTGGTGGGGCCGAGAGTTGGCTCATGAGAAAAGGAAAGCACAGTGGCTGGGCTGGAGGAAGTGGCACCGGGAGAGAAGAATTGAGGGTGGTGTTGCAGAGAGGGGTTTGGAGGCCATAATTGAAAACCACCGGTGCGGGAAGAGGTGCGTGCGTAGAGAAAGATGCTCTCCGTCGGAACGCCAGAGGTATCCGTACGAGTGGTTGTGGGACCGCCTCCGCCTAGATGAAAACCCGCCATGACCCAAAATCCATAGCACAAGAGACTAGCCCAGGTTTTGGGTTAGTCTGTAGACTGTATATCTCTATCTATATCTTCTAGAGGTTGTTGTTGTTAGGTTAAATCTGTAGAGAAGAGTAATAATAAAAAGTATATGTATGCGAGAGTTATATAATTGGTATCGATCTCTACGGAAGACAAATGGAGGGATGTGGACTGTGGAGGTGGTCCTTTTTTGTAATTATTCAAATTGGGGGTTGTTATCAGAACAACGATCAGAATGGAAAAGAGGGGAACTGACACGCCGCCATGGAGGCGGCTCCAACGTTAATTCCCATTTATTGCTCGCAGCGCTCGCTCTCTCTCTCTCTCTCTCTCTCTCTCTCTCTCTCTCTCTCTCTCTCTCTCTCTAGGTCAAGCTCTTCACTCTCTACTCTTGACTTCTTGAATCTTGAGTGAAGAGAGGAAAGACGAATATTAAAAAGACATTTATAAATTTATTGCTTCTTTTTTTACCTTACGCAAACTAAGTTTTGGAATTTACCCCAAGAGATCAAAAAGATGGTTCTTTGATGTTCCGTTTTATTTTCGTAAATTTGTAAGTTTTTTGCATGACAATTGATTTGTTTGGTGGTGTATAATATAAAATATTGTTTTTTATATATATTTAGGCGGAACGGACGAGGTCTGTTCGGATTCAAATAAAAATCCGTTGCTGTTATTTTTTTTTAACAGTAACTCTGCTATTTTGGCCTTTTCAAATTTAGTTGTTTTATTTTTTTAGAAAGGAATTTCAAAGTAGTTTTTTTAGAACTTTTATGTGCACGCATCTTAAAACAATTCGATAACTAAATTTGAAAAAGCAGATATAGCAGGGTTACTATTCATGCACGAGAATAACAGCAAATTTAGATCCGGTCTGGTCAACCTAATTTGCTGATAATATGAATTTTAAAAACATCTATATACAATCTTGGTAGCTTCTACCAAGTTTTCAAAAAAAAAAAAGAATTTTAAAAAGGAATGACTAATGTTAGGAGCATTATTAGAAAATATATAGAGTGAGTCTATGGTACTATGCATATTACGATTTGTTACCGTGCTATGGCTCTATATTCGAATTTTCAAATCCTAACGGTCGATCCGAACCGTTCATCTTGTTCTCCATATTAATATGTGTTTGGAGACCAAATTTTACATTTTTTAAAATTGTTTTACTATTTTTTTAGATTTATTGAAAATCACTATTTTTGGATGGTCCAGAATTTTCAGATCAAGTGATTTTCTAAATATCTAAAAAAATAGTAAATAATTTTCAAAAAAATGTAAAATTTGGTCTCCAAACACATATTAATATGGAGAACAAGATGAACGGTTCGGATCAACTGTTAGGTTTTGAAAACTCAAATATAGATCCGTAGTACGGTAACAACCCGTGATATGCATAGCACCATAAACTCACTCAAATATATAAATACATCTTGTTCTTTATGATATAAGATTTTGCAAGAGTTTAGACAAATATATATATCTTGGTGCGCTCGTATTAGAGTTGCTATAATATATAGATAATTTGATCATACGAATTTTGAAATAAGAAAAAAAAATATTAACAACTACATTACTATAAAATACATTATCTTTTGGTGATTAGTGTGCACAATTTGCCTACACGCTATTGGTGAAAATAGAGCTGAGGATAGATTTTACATTAAAAGTTATCTTAAACATAATAGTTTAGGTAGCTTAAGAATTTATCCTTGCCGAAAATGAGTACTAATAAGTTTTAGATGTTCAAAATCTTCACTTAATTTTACAAAAAGAAGAAGCTCCAATTAGTGAATGAAATTTCACATTCAACAATTTATTTATCGTTTTACATAATATCTTCTGTGACCTATTATGGAGGATTCAAATATGAACAGTTGTAGCATGTGTTCACAAAATATCCAAAAATATAGGGTTCCAAACAGAAATGTGCAAGGCCAATCAAAGTAGAAGAATTTAAGTAAAGTGAAAAAAACAAAATAAAGAAGAAATTTAGTAAACTCAAGACGTGTGTTTTCTGTTGTTTGTTGCCTCCTACTGCTATTCAGTGAACCTACCATTCTCTGTGTAGCTCTACAATTCTTGTAGAATCTCTTGTGCAATTCTTAATTTCCTACAGTATATTATGGCCTACTTAATATATCTTTGCAATTTTCTGTATAATATGCCTGATACATATTAGTTACAAGTTAACTACTAGCTAATTCAGAAAGAATTTTATATCACATTAAAAATATTAATACTATAAATAAAATGAAATTACATTTCAAATATGTCATTATTTACTGAAAATTATTGTGAGCGTAGTTTATTTCATACCTTTATTTGTTTGTCTAGTTGTCTAATTAATATGTCAGCAGGCATTAAAAGAGAGAAAAGTGTATGAAATATGTCATTATTTACTGAAAATTATATTAAATTTTCTATATAATTTATAACAAAATATCATGATATTGTTAACTGTCATTAATTGTAGGGAAATTTTATATAATTGACTATCAATGTGTGTTTGCCTTCTATAGTTTGAAAGTCCGACTCTGTCCATACCTATGAACTCAATAATACATTTAACTCTTTTTTTTAAATTGCAAACTTTTTCAGTTTTTCTTACAAATACTTATTTAAAAAAAAAAACAATACCCAAAAATTAGTTATGAACAAGAGCAAATTGTCAAAATATACTTCCAATGTAAAATACATTCTAGAGAAACTTAAGTTCTCCTGGTCTCCACTGTGTACAGTTTGCATCCTGGCTGTCCGTGCATGAGGGAGCTAACCGGATGGTGCCACGTGTCGAAGTTCGGGTGGCTGGGTGGACCCCCTTTGGAGTCCGGAAAAGGCGCTGCTTGACCGTGACACTTCTCTCTCTTTTAATGCCTGCTGTACCTATCTTACTAGTCGTTATAAATAAATGAAACAAATACAATTTTGCATATCTAAATTTAATAGGAGGTCACCGACTAACCGAACAATCTTAGTCGTAATTTTTTTTTTTTTTTTTTTGAAAGAAAGGGTATAGTCCAGCCGATTTTTATTACTAAACGAAAATCATAATACATTGTTTATCGATCCGATACTCAAACCAATATCAAACAACAACATAGAACAAAAAAAAATAGACACTAAATATTAAGGTCATATTTAGTTTTGGAGTAACTTTAAATCGGAGTAAATTGCTTACTCCAAGCTAAACCGAAGTAAGTTAATTATGTTTGGTAGAATAAGTTACACCAGTTTAATTCAAACCTTATTCCATCTTATTCCATCAATTTTACTCCTTATTTAGCTTCTTAAGTGTGGAGTAAGGGGTTTACTCCACCTCTTACTCCACAACCAAACATGACCCAAGTGAATACCATCAAGTAAAACTACAACCTGATACTCAAACTAGCACTAAAAAAACATACACCAACAGTAAGCATAATACCCTGCATTTAGAAAAAACACATACAAACAGCCACTGTGAAGTTTTCTTGTGCCTCCATTCTCAGAGTTCTTCATCCCTCGTATAATCGATCCCAAGCATAGGAATTGTATCCATGCTAGCCATCATAAGAATAGTATATAAATCACCTAATAGGTCTTTTATATCAGGAGGTAATATACACATTGGACTATCTAAAGCATTACATTTTTTATTAGAACACCAAAATCTAGCGATAGCAAGAATTTGTGTTCCTGAACTACTAGCCTGTTTTGCAATGTCCCTTTGAAAATAACTCTATTTTTCTCAAGCCACAAAGCCCGTAAAGTAATCAGGCTGAAAACTAGGCTATTTTTACTTCTTTTTTTTACTCTTATTTTGATATATTTTCATCTCTAACATTTACATTAAAAATTTGTAAGATATGTCTAAAGACAATATTTATTACAATATGTACTAGATATTCGTCGTTATTATTTCTTCAGTTTTTCTAATTCAATTTTAAACATTTCCAATTCAATTTCTTTATTACTTTAACCTAGTTACATTATAGATGCACAAATGACTAATATATCCTTTGAGAGTTGAGACCTATATATTGTATGTTCTAACTATAATTATTAAAAAAAAATGGGGATAATTAAAAGGGCAAATATTTTTTTTTGTACATGTTGTTGGCTGAAATGCGTTTGATACTGATGCATGATACTTGATGTGCGGCTAACACGGAAGAATGTGTCAGCCAGTTCTAAATTGACAGTTAGTATTATTTATTTATATTACTTAGATGTCAACAGTGGTTCTTCATTGGTAGTCGTAGGGACAGACCAAGTCTGTAGGGTCGTGACCAGAAAAATAATATTGATGTGTGCACTGTGTGGTATATATCTTGTTTATATATCCATGAAATAATTAATTTTAATATCTTTGCATGTCACTTTCAAATCTTAACCTTTTTTTTTTGTTCTTTTTGATGAAACACCTGATTTAATAATTGTTGGGTAGTTAAAAAGACGTAATATAAAAGGCACATTTAATTATTGTTGGGCAGTTAAAAAGACGTAATATATATAAAAGGCACTTTCGATATGTGATTAACTGATTATGGAAGTTTTGAAAAAAAATAAAACTCTTTTTTAAAGGAGAGGTAAGCACAGTTGGCTAGAAAAAAAAAATTTTAATTTATGATTATTGGTTATCCAATTAAGTTTTTCCAAAAAAAAGGGAAAAAAATGCTTTTTAGTTTCACAAAGAAATAATTAATGCACGTATTAAATGATAAGAATGTTGGTAATTTAATTAAGAGGAGGGTTCAAATGGTTTCATTTTTTAAAACGTTAATAAATCAAAATTTAAATCATAATTGTCAAAATACAACCATTGTATGTTATATATGTTATTTTCTCTATTTGCTAATTAAAAGAAATATCGCATTTCGATTTTGTTTTTATGTGAATCAATCATTTGAAAAATTAACGTCTATAAATTATTCACATTAGTGTGTTTTTACAAGCTCTTGATTGCAACCAAAACAAAGCTTATATGTCATAATTTTTTACACGTGTATAAATAAAATATTGAAGATCATATCCAATAATTTTATTTTTGAATTATTAAAGTTTTTAAAAATAAAGGTACAACGAAGACACACAAAATAAAGACATTTGAACCCTCCTCTTTAATTAATTAAGCGGTGCTAATTCTATCACCGAGTTGTGAAATTAATGTTGAGATAATTTTCAATTAAAATGGTAATTGTTTGCATGGTCCCAGGGTATAATAGCTCTGAAAGTTGTCACTGGCACGTTGCTATAGTCTTGCTTCAAAAAAGTATTTTTTTTGAAAGATTATTTTGTTTTGTAATTGGCTCTCTTTTTATTTAAGCATGCATGTTTGTGCGCACACTTGTTATACCGAATTTTTTATTAAATGGCATTCAAATTTACGGAACTATTTAGAAATTAATTAATGCATTCTGAAAAATAACAAGGATGAGATTTTTAATCTTGTTTTGTACACTAGCTTGACATTTTTCTCTAACAATATTTTATTAAAAACAAATCGATAAGGAATATTAGATATTTAAATGCTAGTTAGGTTGGTGTACCATATCTAATCTATCGTAAGGATAAAATTTTAGAATTCGATACGATGAACAGAAGGGATTAAACTAAAAATTTGGCCCCAACAAAAGGTGTAATCTTTCGTATCGGCCTCAAGGGATCGGTTTTCATATTTCATTTCTGACATTCATATCGAAGCATCAAGGAAAAAAATTTCAAAAAGAAAAAAATTAACCATTAAGGGCCCCTTCGGCAGCCCAGTAGGGAATAGTAATGGATGTGAAAATCAAAAATTTTGAATTCAATTTTACTGTTCACCGTGAAAATAAAAACTTAGCTCTGAGCAACTTTATTTTCCCACGATGAACAGTAATATGTCGAATGAGCCTAATTAAACCTAAAAACTAATGGTTAAGGGAGTAGGTCTGATGGTCATCAGATTTACTTTTGAGTCCAATAAATTATGACACTGTTTGATCAACATTAAGATCTGTGACATGCACGGTTTGAGATTATGATTTATTAATTAATAGTTCATTATTATTAGATACTTTTGGGCATATAGATATGCCTCGATTTAGATATATATTCTATGTAGTGTCTTGTTTTTATATTTCGTAAAAGAAAGATTAATATTTTAAATTTAATTCATCAAAATTTGAAAAGAAATGACGCGTGACAGGCTGACTGCACGAATAGCAATAATCAAATTCTTTTATCAGAATTTGAGTTTTGCAAAATATCCCTTGAATTGGGATCATGAAACTAAACCTTTTATAGCGAATTTTTGTTTTTATCATGTAGTTCACAAATCTCGAAATGCACTTATTATTTTTTAGAAATTCGTTTTTAAATTGAATTTGTATCAAATAAAAAAAAAAATCTGGTCGTTATATGAAAAGCCCAATTCTTTCATGGATAATAAAATCCCAAATTTTCTTAGTCAAATTGAATTGTTTAACAAATAGTTCCACAAAAACAGTAGATATATAAATATACGGCTATTGTACGGACTGGCCAGTGCACATGAATTAGTTATTCCATTAATAATTTCCCATTTAATATAATTATTTTGCTCTAATCAAATGCAGTGCATGTATGTATGCCTTTGTTATTTAATATGTATTGTATTTTAATCTCACATACTATTTTTGTAATTTCTTGTCTTCTAGACATCTATAAATAATTTAATATATATACGCCGTTGCTTTTAACTTACTCTCATATATATTAATTAATGAATAAATACAAGCGTGCGTGCAACGGTGCAACCAAACCATATTAAAAAAAGCTGCATATTTTGGATCCAGTGGCTACAGATTCAAAACAAAATCGACTGAAATTAACACACAGACAATCTAAAAAGGATGCATGAACCATTTTGGTTGGCCTCATGTGAGAAAATATTATATTGTAGAAGGAGAATGGATGCAGAGGCAAAGCCAAAGGGTGTGGTGTGGTGTGGTGTGGTGTCCCAATAATTGAGAGAGAGAGGGAGAGAAGAGAGGAGAGAGGAGAGAGAAACCTCGAGCCCAGTGCATCGGCCGGAGTTGACTCTTTATTTCCTTTCTTTCATCCTTTCAGTCTTCTTTCTGTCTCATCCTTCTCTAAAGTAAAAAAAACATAATTTAATTTTTTTTACCCCCCACCTCTCCCTGCTGTCTCTAATTCTTATTCATTCATGCACACATGTGGAGGGGACTAGCTGCTAGGTGATGACTGAGGCAGACTGACTGTGTGAGCAACAGCAGATGGCACAAAAATAGAGAAATTTTTAAGAATACAAAGGACATTTTATGTGCCTATTGCAGTACCAAACAGCCAAACACGCTTCATATTGCATATTGCATATATATATGAGTTAGGCTGGGGTGCTATGGATAGCATAGTGGCCTTCCGTGCTACGGCTCAATATTTAAGTTTTCAAAATTCAAACGGTCGATCCGAACCGTTCATTGTTTAATCCATATTGAAATGTGCTTGGAGATCAAATTTTACATTTTTTGAAATTTTTTTACTATTTATTAAGCATTTTTGAAACCGCTGTTTCCAGTGGTGCAGAATTTTAATAAAAACAGCGATTTTGAAACCATCTTAATAAATAGCAAAAAAATTCCAAAAAATGTAAAATTTGGTCTCCAAGCACATTTCAATATGGATTAAACAATGAACGGTTCGGATCGACTGTTTGAATTTTGAAAACTTAAATATTGAGCCGTAGCACGGGAAGTCACTATGCTATCCATAGCACCCCAGCCTAACTCTATATATATATATATATATATATATATATATATATATATATATATTCTCCATTAACTTATGCTTCAGCTTTTCTATTCATCTACACAGTAAACAGATAAAATATTATATTGTAGTTTTCAAAGTGAATATGAACACGGACTTGGATAATTATCCGTATTTTGTCTTTTTCTAATTTCAAATATTCGCATCAACAAAATTAGTTTGGAAAATTGCTTGACTTGTCACTTGAACCCAAACAAGTTTGTTGTATGTAGACTAAACATATTGTGCTTTTGTATGATCTTTAATTTTGTATACATCGGATTCCGCTGTTATTTTCTTTTCATAAACAGTATCCTGCTATTTTTGCTTTTTCAAATCTAGCTGTTTAATTTTTTCAGAAACAAATCTCAAATCAATTTTTTTCAGAACTTTTTTGTGTGCGCATCTCGAAATAATTCGACGACTGGATTTGAAAAATTACTGTTCATACACGAGAATAACAACAGATTTAAATCCTATATACATCAGTACTTATTAAAGACACACAAACCAAATTAAATTAGAACTGTACTTGATATTGTGGGAATTTTTTTAAATCTTCCAGACCACTATATATTTATTCCATACAGCACTGTATGAATATATCATGCACTAATTTTGTTACCATATCAGATTAATTATATGTGTATTTGCATTCATCTAGTATTTGGGAAAATGTTTTTGATGAAATGCATGCATTCAGATTTAGATATAATGTTATCAAATTTTTAAAATCGAAATATAATTTTAGTGTTTATTTTTCAAAAATACGAGATATACAAATTAAAAGTTTAAATAATTAGCAATTCATTGAAGCTATACATAAATTAATGTTAGTAAATGCATTTGGTGTTTTCCTTATGAATTAGTATTATTCACCATTTTGACAATTCTTATTAATAATTTTAAATTATAGTTAAATTTTTTTTTATTGTGATCTGTGTGATAGATCAATTATCTGTTCCTCTCGTTTAAATTTTGTATTTAATTTTGGCTATTGAAAAAAGATATATGCTACCATGCATACACGCTCTTCATCAACTCCCGAGAATATTAATAATTATAGTGTCGGACATGCAAACCGAGAATTTTAATTATTATAGTGTCGGCAATGTAAAACTAAAAGGGACGAAAAGTTCATCATAAAAAAATTTAATAAAGAGAAAAAAAAGCTGAATATTTTATTATCTATATTAATTAAAAATAATATTGAAAAAAATAGATGGATGGTGCTGGAATTTCGATGTCATAGAAAGAATCTAATTATTAATGATTCAATTTTTTTATACCAAAGGAAGGTAAATTTTTTTCGAGTTCACCAAATGAAAGCTTTCGCAATCATATCTTCAAAATGAGAATTGGGATAAGATAAAGTAAGACTTTTAAGTCATTAGAACGAAAGAAATTAATAAGAACTGGTTCTGTATTAATGACTCATATGAAAATAATGACATTGTCAAAGAAAAAAAAATAGAAGATTCCTTAGAAGAAAGAAGAGCGAGTCTATGCTACTATGCATATTACGATTTGGCACTGTGCTACGGCTCTATATTTGAGTTTTAAAATATTAACGATCGATCCGAACCGTTCATCTTGTTCTTCATATTAATATGTATTCGGAGACCAAATTTTACATTTTTTGAATTTTTTTTTACTATTTTTTTAGATTTATTGAAAATCACCGTTTTTGGATTGTCCAGAATTTTCAGATCAAGTGATTTTCTAAATATCTAAAAAAATTGTAAAAAAATTTCAAAAAATATAAAATTTGGTCTCCGAATACATATTAATATGGAGAACAAGATAAACGGTTTGAATCGACAATTATGATTTAAAAACTAGAATATAGAGCCGTAGTACGGTAACAACCCGTGATATGCATAGTACCATAGACTCACTCAAAGAAAGAATCATTCTTTCTTCCTCACATATAAGTCTTATTTATTAGTTTTAGGATATAAAAATACTCAAAATCTTATTATTTATCATTATCAGAGTTCATTCTAAAAAGATTTTCTCACTTATCAGAACATTTTTTCTAAACAAACTAAATTATTGATTTGGTTCTTTTAGAAGCCATCAATAATAATTTAATTTGTTTAGAGACCTATAAAGAAACCGAATGAATGATTCAATTCTTTTGATGTACGTGCCAAAAAAATTCCTCTCCACTCCCATTTTATTTTTACATTTAACAAATCAACGGTTTGGTTCTTTGTGCAGTACCCAAATTTCCAAACAATTTATCCATATTTCTAAATTATTTTTAATAAATTTTATAAATAAAAATTCTGAAAAACAAAGAACCCAAATTTCTGAACAATTCATCCATATTTCTAAATTATTTTTAATAAATTTTATAAATAAAAATTCTGAAAAACAAAGAACCCAAATTTCCAAACAATTCATCCATATTTCTAAATTATTTTTAATAAATTTTATAAATAAAAATTCTGAAAAACAAAGAACCCAAATTTCTGAACAATTCATCCATATTTCTAAATTATTTTTAATAAATTTTATAAATAAAAATTCTGAAAAACAAAGAACCCAAATTTCCAAACAATTCATCCATATTTCTAAATTATTTTTAATAAATTTTATAAATAAAAATTCTGAAAAACAAAGAACCAAAATTTCCAAACAATTCATCCATATTTCTAAATTATTTGTAATAAATTTTTATAAATAAAAATTCTGAAAAAAGAAATGGATGAAGAGAGTGGCAATGAGACCCAAATCCCAAGCTTAACGAACTCAGGAGGTGGTGCTTTTTGGATCACGAGAAGCGCATGTGATGGGGACTAGGTTGGGTTTTCAACTTTTAATCGAGTAGCCCACGTTAGACGTGCCAATTTATTCCTCTCTTCCCTTCGCCGTATCTTTCTTTCTTCGCATTTACTACCTCTCTAACTCAAGTTTCAATATTCAATATTCCCCCCTTGCTTTCCTTTCCTTTCCTTGTTGGTTTCAGTCTTTTTTATTTATGTACGGTTCATCTGTAACCAGATGTATGGCGGGTTACCCTTGAAGGAGATTTGACGCCATGAAATTGGGTTATATATATGGGAATGCGTATCCTCTGCATTAACTCAAAAGTGAATCTTTTGAATTAATTAATTTTAACCGTCTAATTTTAAACAGAGTCAATCCAACTCCTTTAATATTAGTGCGGATGTAGTCCACACAAATTTTGAAACAAATCGGATGGTCAAGATGCAATAACTCAAAATATTCCCTTTTGAATTAACGCAGAGCCAGGCTTTTAGACTATAGGGGATAAATCATATAATTTTTTTTTACAGAAAATAGAAGTTAATTTTTGTACCATCATGTCATTTTACTCTCAATTATATAAAAAATTATAAATAAATATAAAAAATTTGAAAAAAAAATGGGGGTCCATGAACCCCCATTCTTCCTTTCTCCCTCCGCCGTGACGCAGAGGATACAAATTCATATATATGGAAAGTCTAGGAATTAAAGCTTTCTGAATAGACATTTTAAGATTTTGTTTCAACTAATATTTACCATGAATTTTCAAATTATACTTGGTCTAAAAATTCTGGACCATCCTAAAGCGGTAATTTTCTATAGATTAAAAAATAGTAAATTATTCTAAAAATATAAAATTTGATCTTTAAATACAACTTTATATGAAAATTATGTTTAATGGTTCTAATTAACTGTTTGTACTTTGAAAATACAAATATGAATCTACAGTACAAAATCTATGGATCGATCGATATGCATATTATGACATACACTATCGACCAGATAACCTAATAACACAATGAATGTTTACTAATTATGTAGTAGCTGTTTTATTTTATTTTTCGTCTCAAAAGCATAATGAGAATGAATGATTATATATTTCTGTTTTGGGCCAAATTCCAAATATGACAACAGTCAGCTACTGTGGAGACAACCCAAATTGCAAATATATATATATATCTCTATCACTGTTTATCCAAAATTCCAAACTATACATTCTCAAACTTATTAGCAAGATCTCTGAAATATCTAATATAGAGTTTTTATAATAATATAAAATAAGGTTACCGAGGCAGAAGGATCAAAGCGTCTGGAAAACCTTGACAAACACACACAAACAGACCTACTTGTAATAGTTGTAGTTTTCTCTACACAGATAAACAATCAAGCTCTAGCATTTGTCAGAAAGCAAAGTTCTTCAGTAAACTTCAAGAACTTGACACAACAAGACTGTGAAATGCTGTTGTCTGTTCAATGTGGATAGATATAACAAGGGTATAGATACTAATTTCAAATAAAAAACCCTAATAGTCCTTACATTAGAGAACCGATAATCATATTGTGTGAATCCATATCTCAGGTATTGCCTAGGATTACCCTCACTTTATGGTTTGAGAATAAATCTCAATCGGTTTGAGATTCGGATCACCATAAGGGGCAGTATTTTGGGCTTTGAGATTCGTGCCAAGTTAAAAAGAACGGTTTAGATCTAGTAATTGTAAAAGATTCTCTTATCAGGTATTGGAGGGGATGTGAATTCATATTGTGTAAGGGGTATCTTAATGCAACTCAAAGGGTCATCCTATGATTTTAAAAACATTAATTATATATATTGATGTTTATATTATTTTTTTCTCTAGGTTTTTATATCATTCATCATCCTGATGATATATCAAATTATCCTCTACTAAATTAGAATTCTACATTATTGTTGGTGCGGAGACTTGAATTTCTTCACATTAAATATTTTTACATTTTACGTTTTAGCAATCTCAATCTAAATTTTCAAATTCTGCTTCTGAAGTTGTGTGAAACTTATCCGTTGTGAAGTGGCTCTTACACAAGAAAATCGAATTTCTTACTTGATGGAGATATACCATGCACGTCTACAACAAGTTTATCCAACTAATGCAAAATCATCCGTTCTCACTTTCAACTCGATGGAGCAAAGCATTTAATTTTTTTTTCAAAGGGTGATTACTGATTAGTAAAAGTATATTGGGAGAAAGAGATTCGGATAGGGTCAAATATTGGGCCAAACAGAGGAAAGGGTGCTGCTAGTGCACAGGGAATAGGAACAGTCTGATGGACATATCTGAGCCATCTGATTCACATCAAAATTCGTGCAGATAAAAAGATCTTGATATATAGATTGGATGTCCAGGTTTTCTTCTCCGCTATTTCACAATTTCACTCAATTCTACTTACATCATAATTTCTCAAGCTTAATGTCACTACAATTTTCCAATCACCAATATTCAAGTTCTTTAGTTCTACAGAACAAGACAATATCCTCACGTGGAATATCTTGTTCCACCTTGATGGAACAGATATGTGCCTAATTGTAAAAATATCTATTATGTCATAATTATACTCATTTCTCATTCCACCAAATTCCAATCGTTCAACTACTATTCCATCTTACCCCCCTCAATCCCGCTTTATTCCAATATGCAAAACAATCTCTAATAAGCAAACATGATTTTTTCATTATGTCTTTATTTACGGAACAGAACTAGAAAATAGAGATTGGGGAGGCTGAAAAATTTAAATATAGTGTAATTTCATTTTATAACGGAGCTAAAATGTATTAATGCTTATAAAATTTACAAAATTTTACGGACCAAACTATAAAATTTTAATTTATAGGGGTGATTTAGCAACATTTACCCATCACTGTGTTCCGTCACTGTTTACTTAGTGGCTATCCTCCACTTTTTATCTGAATTTTCATCTTTATTTGTTCAAAAAAAAAAAAAAAAAAAAAAAACGAAATCGTTCTTTTACTTGTTTTTGAAATATTTTGGCACAAAATGAATTTGTCAAAATTCAAACGGTGGATTGTAGTCACTTAAAAGAATACATTTCAATCTTGTAGCTTTTGTAATTTCTTTTTCAGGTTCGATTCTTGCAGGAACTCATTGATTGTTCTTTTACGGATTCTTCACATAATTGTTTTGCTTCGGTAGTGGTAGCACTCAAGACAGTTTGCTTTTGTAAAAAGATTACCGAAAGTACAAATTGAACCTCTATCTCTCGCCTAGTTCATCAAATCCCAGCACACTTGTGTTTGTGCTAAAAAAGGTAAAAGCAACTGAAAGCCCAAAATAATTACCGAACCTCCATATTTCTTTCTGATACAAGTTTCAGAGAAAAAAAAACAGCTGTCGAGGGACAAGGAAAAAAAATGAATTACTTGAGAGAGAAAAAAGAAAAAAACTAGCGAAAAACCCTAACCAAGCAAATAAAGCAACCAAACATGATTTGATAGAACGGACATTGGAAAAAAAAAAAAATGCTTTTCCAACAAGCAAATGGAGGCAACACACTATAACATGCACCTCTCGAGTCTTGATATGAAAGCACAACAGTAGAGGGGACTTGATATCGATGGGCCCACATCACATGGCAATCTGATACATGTCCAACTTTGTGTGGCGTAGCACATGTAGTTTCTTATGTGGTGATCAACTGCCAATATAGTTAGTCCCATAGATTACACATTTGTGTTCCATTGCGATATTGAATTACAACAGGTACGAGTACGATCCCAATTGTTAATCTAAATCAGTGTTATAAATAACAGTAAGCACTCGTCAGACAGATATAATATTGTCAAACAATTAATAAAAATAATTAATAATAATTAACTGATTAGTCGAAAAAATCTGTAATAATTTCGTCATCGCCAACGATTAATCAGTCAATTAATCGGTGAAAGTTCTATGGAGCATAATGGTGTACCTATATAAATAAACTAAACTTTCAATATATATGTAAAGTGAATAGTAAATATCTTCTACCCAATTTTCATGTAATACACCCTTTTTAGTTAGGTTGTTAATATTTTTAAAAATTATCCTTGCATCTCTTTTGTTTGTTTATATACGTGTGTGGTTTTGCACTAGAAAATTGCTTATATATTATTTTGAAAAGTGTATTAAAATTAATGACAAAATTACTTAAATTAGTTTTTATATATAATAATAATTGCTCTAGGGACATATTGTCGGCAATAGCTCTTGAGACATATTGTAGGCAATATAATTTGAACTTCTATACAATCTCAACTTGAATATATATAGGTATGTACATAATTATCCATCTCTACTATGCAAAATAGAGTACAACTGGGTTGTTCTTAAGGTATTTTGTGAGCTTTAACTCCACAATCTATTAGATTGACTCTAAATAATAAATTCAAATCGTTGAAACTAATTTGTTACGAGTGATAAATTTACATATAAAGTTTTTAGAATTTTGAATTAATTTGGTATAAAGTCAAGCGGTCAAAAAATATTTAAAAAATGAATGCACTAGAATTAATTCATAAACCTTCTTTACTGCTTAACTTGATACTAAAATAATTCGAAAACTTGAAATATTTGCATGTAAATTCATCACTTGTGAAGTAGATGGCTTTCAACGACTTGGATTTGTTGTTTGAAACGATATAATATATTTTGGAGTTAAATCTCATCAAACACCTTGGTGCGCTTAAGAACACCCTAGTTTTACTCTACAAAATACATACATACATACATAAAAATATATATATATATATATATATATATATATATATATATATATATATATATATATATATGAGGAGGGTTCAAATGCACCCTTCAAATCCTTTTTCTCCGTTTTTAAAGTTCAAATAGTCAATCTGAATCGTTAGATGCGATCTATATGTTAAGATGTGCTTGGAGACCAAATTTTATATTTTTTGGAATTTTTTTACTATTTATTAAACCACTTTGAAAATCACTGATCCAATGGTCCAGAAAATATAAAATTAGCGATTTTCAAAGTGGCTTAATAAATAGTAAAAAAATTTCAAAAAAATGTAAAATTTGGTCTCCAAGCACATCTTAATATATAGATAGCATCTAACGGTTCGGATTGACTATTCGGACTTTGAAAACGGAGAAAAAGGATTTGAAAGATAGGGTGTATTTGGGTGCACAAAAATTTGGGTGCATTTGAATCCTCCTCTATATATATAGAGAGAGAGAGAGATATGAGCTACGCTACTCCATGGAGTAAAACGCGTTTGTACTCCACGTTGTATTTTCATTTTGAAAGTCCAAATGACCGATCCGAACCATTAGATGTGATCTCCATATTGAAATGTGCTTGGAGACCAAATTTTATATTTTTTGAAATTTTTTTAGTATTTATTAAGCAATTTTTAAAATTACTATTTTGTTGTGAATAGTAAAAAATTTTGGACCATCGGATCAGCGATTTTCAAAATTACTTAATAAATAGTAAAAAAATTCCAAAAAAATATAAATTTGGTCTCCAAACAAATTTCAACATGGAGATCATATTGAGCGGTTAGGATTGGTCGTTTGGATTTTCAAAATAAAAATATAGTGCCATGGAGCACCAACGCGTTTTACTCCATGGAGTAGTGTAGCTCATATCTCTCTCTCTTTATATATATATATATATATATATGTGTGTGTGGAACAGTTTAAATCGATTCTTTAATCTTAAAAAATAAAAATATTAATTCATAATACAAACTAATGTGCGCTCTGTATAATAATTTAGCATCACTCATATGATTGATATTTAGAGTATGGCTAGTATGACATCTGTGGCATTTAAGCCTATATAACACCAACTCCAAAATCTATCGAATCGACTTCAAAAGATAAATCCAAACCGTTTAAACCAATCTACTTCATTAGTTGTGTGTTTACATACAAATTTATAAATTTTTGAATTTATTTAGTATCAAGTCAAGCAGTCAAATGAGTGAGTTTTTAAGTTAATTTTAATACATTCATTTTTTTAACATTTTTACTGCTTGATTTGATACTAAAATAACTCAAAAATATAAAAATATATACATGTAAACGCATCACTCATAAAGTAAATTTGTTTGATTGGTTTAAATTAATCGTTTAAGGTCTATTCAATCAATTTTAAAGTTAGTGTCATATAATATCAATGTCATACTAGTCGGACTCTAGATATTTATTTATCTCCAATACAAATACATGTCTACTTGACAAACAAAAAAAATTGGCTAATAAAAACAGTACAAGAGCTATACCCGAAATGGACAATTTGTAGCACAAAAAAAAAAGATAAACAAAAACAGTTTAGATTTGAGTGATTTTCATATTTACTCAGACCGCACAGTCAATCTGCGACTCATTTACGAGGGCCGCAGATTGGCTTAGAGGTTCCCCAAAAGTACAAAAAATGCACTATAATATTAAATGTATTTAAGTTTTGGGACCTCTAAGTCAATCTACAACCTCTCATAAGTGGGCTGCAGATTAGTTGTGTAGTCTGAATAAATATAGAAATCCTAATTTGAGTGTTTTGTTTTGTTTTTTATTATGGTATTTAAAAAAATTCGGGAGCTATACAAAGTATATGGAATGGTACGTAACAATTAGTCAATTACTGTACTACAGGAATTGCTTCACCACAGTCAATCAATGCTCTCTTATCTGTCACGCACACAGAGGGGCACACATATGTGATAATTGCTGGCCACAGTCAGAAAGTTTAAAACACTGAAACTGTATAAATGCAAGTAATAACATCTCCCTTCGATTCTCTTTGTTGCTGTGCTGCCTCCCTTGGACCAGCAACATTACATTGCTGCCCCCACCTCCCCCGCCTCTCTCTCTCTCTCTCTAATTATATTTCTTAGATCTCGTGTAAACCATCCCACTGTAATAAATGCCAATTATATATATTTGAAAAATGTACTGCAACTAACCGTACCGAATTCTTCAATATTCCTTCTCCCAGAGGAATGGAATGAAATCTGGCCTTTTTCTTGAGAAAAGAAGAACTCTCTTATTCTTCAATCTGAATTGACAGTTTTAATTATATATGATTCGTTTTAATAAATTATATTGATATAAAAAGAAAGTAATTGAAACCGTTTAATTGATTTTGAATGGTTTAGATTGAAGAATAGGAGGATCCTCCTTTTCTCAAAAGCATATTTGCTTCCGAGAGTAATTAGGATCCATATCCACCCAGAAATTCGTATCCTCTGAGATATCTCAAACTTTGCGTGACTTGATGGAAAATCCCAACCGTTTAAATACGTTGTACACGAATCTCAAAGCAGACATAATACTGACCCCCTACATCACCCCCAAATAGGCACCGAACATGTCGGTCACGCAAAAGTTGAGATATCTCAGAGGATACGCACTCATCCATCCAGGTACCTGACTCAACACAATTGAAACGGACGGCTCAGATTTACTCTCAGTCGGTTGAGATTTGGGATGACGGAGAGGGCATAATTATTTGTGCTTTGAGAGGTGTGCCAACTCATTTTTTGACTGTTCGATTCAATTCTACTCAGTCGGGTAACTTGAGGGGATACGAATTCGAGTAATTAACTGTTATTGATATCTTACTAAAATTCATGAGATTTTTTTTAACAATATTCTAGCTCGTAAAGTTTAATAAATTATGTATTTTATTTGTAGTTATATGTGCCATTAATGTATTATAATTATTTTGGAAAAATTGTAAATAATTAATGGGTTATCAGTTTAATTATCACCACCTTACAGAGGCTGTACGGACGCAACGATAAGTTCCACAGCGCAGTTTTTAATTTCTCTTTTCAGACAATATTTAGTGCGCTCATACGTAATGGCTGATTTAATTTACATAGAGCCTGTCTCAGGCAGCTTTTTTGTTCTAGTTGTCTGCCTATAAAGCTGTCAGACGGCTTATCCTGCAAGGTGGACCCCATCTGACAGATATATTACTACAACACATGCATGGACGAGGATTTAAATTAAATGTATTTAGAGTTGGGCTACGTTGTTTTGCGAAGTAAAGCGAGTGTTTTACTTCACACTCATATTTTGTGATTTTAAAGTTCAAAACGTCGATCGGAACCGTTCAAGTTGCTATCCATATTAAATTGTGCATGGAGATCAAATTTTACATTTTTTGAATTTTTTTTACTATTTCTTTAGAATTTTTGAAAATTGCTGTTTTTGATGATCCAGAATTTTCTGAAAACCAACGATTTTCAAAAATTCTAAAGAAATAGTAAAAAAATTCCAAAAAATGTAAAATTTGGTCTCCATGCACAATTTAATATGGAGATCAACTTGAACGGTTCAGATCGACGTTTTCAACTTTAACATCGAAGATATAGACGTGAAGTAAAACACTTGCTTTACTTCACGAAGCACCGTAGCCCAACTCATGTATTTATAATATTATTGTATGTCTTCATTATGTTTTTATTTTTTTATTTCAAATTAAATACAATCTAAAACTTGAATAATAAATAAAATTGTAAAATAGGATCTATATATATATTGCGTTCTATATATACAAGCACAAAATAAATTTTGACATTTCAATTTTTATTTTGATGGGAACTAATTTTTTTTAAAATTAATGTTAGTAGATGCAAAACCTATGATGCTAAATTGTCAATTAAAACAAAGCCGAGTTGTAATAATTCATGCATGTGCACACAAATGTTTGAGTTAATAGTACATATCACTACAGTAATCTATCGCTATATGTGAGAGTAACAACTATATATACACCAACAAAAATTATTATTCTCGAAAATATCACTATTACCAACAAGAGGATTTGCGAAGATACCGTCAATAAAAAAAAAACACTTTTACTCTTGGTTTATCTGTGACGATACCGTTAATAATATTTTGATCGAAATATATATAAATGGTCTAAATTATAATATTTTATATGTTCAAATGTTCGATCCAACCTACTCAATACTATTTTTTGGATTTGTGAAAGATAAACCTAATTAATTGTGCAAATATACAAATTTTTGCATCATGAAAAGGGTCATTTTTTAAATAAACTGAAATAATATATATTAAAAATCTTAAAAAAATATATAATATTAAGTATCCTACAAGATTTTAGACATGCATAATGGATTAAGTAGGTTGGATCGGCGCCCCTACGGATATGGAAAATCATAATTTGGATCATTTATATTTGGATTGAAATACAAACGTTTTTCCATAGCCTAAGTACTCACATGTATCCCATTATGTTATAGTTTGATATTTCTGTTTTAGATTACAAGTCATTATAGATCTAAAATAGAGGGCTCGTAATGGAGGCAATTGAATTTAATTTCTTCTATAGTTACTGAGATACCACAATTTAAGAAGTATAAAGCATTTATGTAAAATACTTTTCTAAATTACAATAAATTACGAGTTAGATATATTGCACCAATCTAACAAGCTTGAGTGCATGATGCGTATATGCAGGTTGCACATTACCCATGCATTGTTCTTTGTCGGTAGTTGTGTTTGCCTGTGGATTTTTGAATGATTATCAACTTCAGTACTTCACTACTGTTACATAAAAAATTCAAGACTGCATCAATTGCGGAGATTAAATAATTATGACGAATGATGATTGATGAGTGTATGGTAACGGTATGGGAAAAGCATAGGCCATTAAATATAACTAGGGGAAAGAGATAGGTTAATTAGGGTTTCATGTTTATTTCAGAAATAACAAGTGATCATGTGATGACTCATTTTGAGTATCACCATTCAACACTACTCGGAATATACTGTGACAAAAAACCCAACTCATCAAAACTGAACTTGAATTTAGCACTCCATTTGCACAAGTAATGGAGATATCAAGAACCTTTTTTTCCTTAGAGGAGAGTAATGCTTTTTCTTAAAAACGGAGAAGAGAAGCTCATAACTTTGAACTTTATCTCAGTTGTGTACCTATGACCCTACGAGGCCGTGCTATTATTACAAAATGTGAATTATGTAGTTAATGGCAAGAAGTAGATGGGGTAGCTTCCTACGCTATCTACATCATTTCTCCGGGCTTTTCATGCAATCACCACTAGCAGCCTAGAGAAATAATTTATACCCTTTTCTCCTTGGTTTATTCGTTTGATTTTTCTGTGCTTGTATAGTATTTGCATATTTCCCTAGATATAATCATGAAGCCCAACTTAATAAAACAAAATGCACAAACAAAAGGGAAAATGCAGCGAGAGCAATATATATTACAGCTAGCACAGAGTACAATTAAACCGGTACCCAATTCTCCCTACAATAATCCTTGATTCAAACATGCATCTATCTAAGAGCCCGCAGACAACACCAATGAGCTCCATTCTTCCAATACAAAATTATCACTTAACAAAAGTCAAAGCTCAAGCTTTTTCTATAATTAATAAAAGCCCAACAAAATGCTATCCATGAAACAGTAACCATCTCCAACATTTACACACGGGCTGACATTCATCATTTAAGGGCATCATCTCTTTTTGGCTTTTAACGACTTCCACTGCTTGAAGATGTACTGGATGACCTCCTTGAGGGTCGCCTTGCGGTTCTCTTTCGCTTTCCAGATCTCATTAACTGTGTAGCGACCATTCGGGTTGTACTCGTTCAACTCAAGGAGTGCGGTTTTAATTGCTTCATACTCCTCTTCGCCGTAAATATTCTTCACCTCAATAAGCTTCTCGTCATCCTTTATTACCACCTGTAATTAGAATACATGCAGAAAGGAACAATGCCTTGAGGTAAATTTTTTTTTTATTGTTATTGAAATTTGTTGGACTGCACTACAACATATTTTGGCATAGGTGAGTATACTGTAGGGTCAACACAACCATATGTTGAGTCAATGGGTTGGTTTTTCAGATGAAAATGTTTGACCCAGCTCAGGATTGTTTGGTTAATTAGCTATATGCAAGACCTGTGTAACTTGACCACTCCAGGGCCACAGATTAGACACCACTGGACACTAATTTTCTTTTTAAATAAAATCAACTTACTCAAAGATACAATTTGGGCCCAACAAGATTCTCAATTGGTAAATTCGGCCCACAGAAAGAAAGGAACCCATCAGAAACCAATGTAAGAAGATCAATCACTTGCCACAACATAATAGATATACAGCAATACCAACAGAAAACAGATCATGAAGGAAAAGCAACCAATCAAGAGATTGAGGGTTTCTTGAAAGGGCACCATTTAGCTACCTTTTCCTCTCCTCGACGGCCATCTTCCTTGAAAGGACACCATTTAGGATCCCTGAGCTCGTCTTGCCACTTAGAACAGACAGTTGTAGCCCACCTGTCAGCATCCTCTCCTGGTGGTGCTGATTTCTTAAACACCTCTGCCTTAAGCTCCCCCATCCTCTTTAGTCTAATAGCCGTGCGTGGTCCCAATATATTTTGCAGTTGCTGTATATTTAACCAAAGATTAAATTATACTGGACATAGTTGAATATACAAGTTCCAACCATTACCCAGTGTCATGCATTATTCACTTAAGGATTCAGGAGTGCAGCCCCGTATGGTGTACTTGAGCTTAATTAATTAATTACTACAAACTATATTTAAGCTTCAGGTACTACAATTTTGCATCTTTCAGATGAGGAAACTTATTCCTAATGTATATTACCTGGATCAGTTCCTTCCTGGCTTCATTGACCTCATCTTTGGCTCGGCTCTCTCTTTCAAGGAGACCTTTATAAGTGTCTTGATAAACCTCCAATTCTTCTATTTTATCCTGCAACTCTTCCTTCAGACTTTCCATTTTTTCCTTCAGTGCTGAGTCATCATTGCCTCCTCCCATGTGGCGCCTCACCTCAATCTGTCCTTTCAACTTCTCTATCTCCAGTTCAAGCTGCTGCTTTGCATCCAATTCCTTTTGCAATTGGAGAATCCTTTTCAGATTCTCCTCTTTCTCCCTCTAATGTTGATATAGTTTTATATTAAAAGTTTAGTTGACAGTTCAGAATTTTACCAGCATGGATGAGTACAAACTACTAGTACCCCATAAAAAAAAATTCCCCCCCCCCCCCAACAAACATAAAAGGAAATATATATAGTAACTACGCATGGTAAATTGGATATAAAAAGGACTGAACAGCTTCATTTATCGGTTTGTGTCTTAAGCTTAAACAATGCTTTTTTTTAATCAACTGTGAGATTTGGCAAACTTTACAACAAAGCCGTACAGAGAAAAAGAGGTAGCCATCCATGCCAGTACTAGTACTACAAAGCAGAGTAATACAAACCTTTTGTTGCTCAGTAAGTAGCAGCACTTCTTCATTCGCCTTCTGCTGTTCAATTTCTGCTTTCTAAAATAGAAGTACCACAAAAAAAGGAAAAAAAAAGAAAAATGTTTAGCAAGGTAAATGAAATCCAAAAGGCTAAGCAAACAACATCAATTCCTATGCATGTTAACCCTAAGTGCTTTAAAGGACTGTAAAAGAACCAGTAGGGACCAGCTATGCGCAAGTAGGAATTGTGCTTAACAAATAAACAACACACAACAGTACCTGTTAGTAAGACTAAGAGTAACAAAAGGGTAACAAAAGAAGTAACTACTTGTACAGAACCATCAAGAATTTATGTTGCTTAGAATACCTTTTGCCTTTCGCTGTCAAGCTCTTGTTTGTTGATTTCATACTGAGAGGACTCAATAGTGAGCTGCCTGCTTCTTTCCTCCAGTTGCATCCTTTTATATTCCAATTCTGCCCTCATTTTTTCATTCTGTTTCAGTACAGATTGATGATGTGCACAGAAAGCTTCTTCCAACATTCTCAGTTCTGATTGATATCGCAAACAATGAAATCGAGTTATTAGCATTTGCATCAAAAGAAAATGAAAGACTTTGGCATGTACAAACTGCAAATAGTTGATTCCTATTGTCTCCTAATTCCATAAAAATTATCCCAAATAAATACCAACCAATGAGACAGTAACATAACCCAAACAGCATCTATGGGCCTATTTAAATTAGTTAACTCTTTTACTTCCATATTTTGGCTTATCTGAGGCTAAATTTCTATAGGAAAGGTCAAAAAGAGAGTTCAAACTAACCTTCATTATAAGCTCGTGTAAGCCCCTCTCTATCTTCCATAACTTGGGCAAGGGACAGGGCCGAGCTATTGTACTTGCACTCCATTTCATATATATCCTGATTTTTGGCCTCAATCTGCACCGTTAAATTGGCCACACAGGACCTAGCCTTGCTTGACTCCTCCTGCATGACATCATCAACCGATTTCAAAACCCCATGTTGCCTCAGGTGATTGGCAACCTGACCTGACCGGTTAAAATCAACCTCCATGGCAATCCACCCATGAACCTCTTTTGATTTATGCTTTCTTTCTTGCCATTTGAGTCGATCCACCCCTCTTGACTGGAAATGCTTGTCGAATGACATGGCATTGCGAAAGCCACCCCAGTCAGCTCCAAAATCAACTATGCACCTGCCAGTGTGCCCCTTGTGGTCCGATAAGGGGAAAACCTCAGAAGGGTTGAAATTAGAGATCATTTCTTTGATCTCATTGGCTGTCTTGCCCGTATACTGGCCACCTTGGTGCTTGACAGGCAGATTTACCAGAATGCCCTTCCAGGGCCAGACATACTTGTCATCATCTTTTCTCTGAGGGGGGACTGGGTTGACAGCCACAATCTGGTGCACTAGTTTGGGGTTTGCCAAGTCATGTTTCATATACTTGGCAAGAGCTTGGTGCTGTGCTTTCATTTTTGGTGGTTTATTGGACATACCAATACCGCTCGCATGTTGAAGGAGATCTTTGTACTGGTACCTTTGTTTTTTCTTGGATGGGCAAAACGGGCATTTGTAAGCACCAGACTTCTTAACCTTATAGTGCTTTGACCGAAGTTGAGAGTAGATTTTCTCAACACAATCAGTTATTTCTGACTCACTGATCTCAGATTGTTCTTCTTCTGGGTCCGAGCTGGAGGCCATTTTAGAATGGTAGCACACAAACTAGATTCTGAAAACAACAAAAGAAATGTAACAAGAGAGATGCAAGGAAATTAGTGATTTGCTTAAACCCATATCCCATCTGAACATACAATTTGCAACAAACATTCAGTATTAATTATATACGAGCATGGACAGAACGGAAGTGTTATGCGTAGAAGCAATGAGCAGAGATGTCAATTTTAAAATAAGTATACTTCATACAAATTTTGTAGACTAATGGTCAAGAAAATTTACTCATTTAATATAATGATATATTTTTCCTTTTGAACAAGCATGTCAAGATAACAGGCAATTATCAATTAGTGGAAAAAAATAAATTTTGGGTGGCCATCTAGTGTAACCTGAATTTCATTTAATTTGGTCTCATCTGAAATGTGTTCAGTAATGAACAAATAATATGATAATATAAGTGAAAACAAAATTTGTTTCATCTGACAATACTAACATGAATACTATATATCTTATCACTGTTTAAGGAAAGTCCATGTAATAGTACGGGGAAAAGAGGCAAAAAGGTTCTACATAAATATACCAAACATAAATTAAGTCTAAAATAATTATAAGAGTTACAGTAACTTGTAAATATTTTATCAATGCTTCAAAATTCACTGATCTCTCTAGGTTGACTAAAGTTTCAGCCCCTCGTGTCCGGAGAGTCATCACAAAATATGTGGGAGAAGTAAAACTACTATAGTAAAATTCTTAATATTACACTATCATCACAGTCATACACCAACTATGTTAAACATTGTAATCACCAGAAAGAAAAAGATAAATAACTCTAAATCCAAAGAAAAATTTAACACACCAAGCTGTATGCCTAAAAATTCTTAATATACCCAAATAATCTGGTACGTTATATAACCCAAGTTATTCCTGAATTGACTAAAGTACCTTTTACATGTCAAGCAAGAATGGGATAAATATGACCAGGTACATACACTATTATGGTAAAATCTTTATTTATCAAAAGCAGAGCATTTATGCACTAAGTCATTATTGTAAGGAAAATAGAAATAACAGCCAATGACTATGAAGAAATAAAAATTATCTTAAAATAGTATGCAGAATCAAACCTCAATATCTACCTAAAAGTTTCAATCATTCTCCATATATTAATATAGTACGTCATGTTATACAATTTTAACTAGTTTTGACAAAGTACCCTTTACGTATCAGGTATGTTCTTCAATGCAAGGAAGTAGTTAAACTAGTATAAAGAGCTGTTAACTTACATAAATTAAGCCGTTATGCATGGATTCAATCAACTTCAGTAACTTAAGTCAAATTCTACTAACCAATGAATGAAAATAACTTGTAACGAGAAACAAGACCTAAAACCCTCAATCATATGCTTAAAGAAACAAAGAATTCTCTAAATATTTTCAATGTCATACAATTAAATTTAAATTCAGGTTGGTCAGAGTACCCTTTATATCTGGAGCAATATTCATGACTAAATATGACGTCAATCACAGAAGACGACCATAGTATATACAAAATTACCAAAACAGTCAATCATTCTCAAGAAAATGAAAAATAACAAAATAATCAGAAACACTCAGCCTAAGAAAGAAACTAGTATGAGTTTTCAGCCCACCACGGTTTCATGAGCTTAACCCCAATAACTATAAGATCGGTTTCAAGTGACAAACTTGAACTATTGATGAAGATTTACTGCACAAAACAAGTGTCTTATGTCACAATCTATCTTTCATTTTTTGACTTTATTTTCATAAACTCAAAAGGCCAAATTTTGTCCAAAGCAAAAGCAAGAGCATAAAAATAATTTATTTTCTAACCTCTTGATCTTAAACAAAAAGAACTTAAAATCTAAAAATTTGGAACATAAAATTCTGTCTCATAAAGTAGATTATATAATTCCAAATGCATTATTTTGAAACCTGATCAGACAATTTCTGACATTAAGGTAGAGAAAAAGCCCCTTGATGAGCTTAAACTCATACTACTCTTAATTCCTAAACCAGAAAACCTAAGCTGAGTGGCAACCGTAAACCCAAATTACAGAATTTTATGTTACAGTAAAATTAACCAGCTACAGACAAAACCCAGAATCAGCAACAAAGTTAAAATCGGCAATTTGAAAGCTGTATATGTGACTTGAAAAATACAAAACTAATTACTTGGCGCAACAAAAAAAATATTTCTAAATTTGTTATTTTCAAAGCTACCAACTAAAGAAGAATCGCAAGGGACATGACAAAAACCTATTTTTTTTTCAACTAAAGATGGAATTTTATGATCAAAACCCAGAGAAACCGGTAAATTAACAAAATGCCTAGACCAACAAAACAGGGGAAAGATATTTTAAACTTCAGAGGTCTTTGTTTTTCTTTCGTTTTATTTTGAGGAACTTTTTACTCTGGTCGCGTTTTTTAGGGTCTGATCGGAAGCCGGAAGCGTTTCTTCTTCCTTCAAACGCTCGTCACCTTTTTGATCGGAAACTCTACGAGAAAACGACAGGAAGGAATAGAGACGACGGGATTTGAAAAATCAAAAGTCGCGTCGTGAAATCACACTATAAAGAGTAGAAATTTGACGAGAATTTAATTTACCCCTGTGAAGAAAACTGTCTTCTTCTCCTTGTTGCCAACGCTCCGATAGATGACTTGAGTTCAGAAATTTTGACAAGCACAATGATTCCAAGGAGATAACGAGGGTGTTCTCCTTGTCGGTTTTTACCTCCTTGTCTATTCTCCGCTTCTCTCCTTCTACTATCTGTGTTTTTTTCTGTACTGGTTTTGGCAAATGGTTCCACTTCCACTGAAAAATGGATCGAATTGGAAGCAAAGCCTGTGGCCTGTTCATTTCGTACTTTACCTCGGTTTTGCTGCTGTTTAGTCTTTTACGGAAACTCTTGGTTGGACTTGGTCCATTATAGAACTGGTACACCGTTAGGGAAGTATTGCAACAGGTGGCACGTCATAAATGGTTGTAGCGTAGTATAATTTAGGAAAGAAATGAAAGGTTTATTGTCCCATACTCCTCTTCTCTTGTTAATTCTGAAGCCTTAAATATAGAACACAAAATTTAGGACACAAAATCAAGTACGAGTGTTTCTTTTTCTTTTTTTATTTCTTGAAAAGATAGGACACACAAAATTTCCTATTTTGGTACATTATATTTAAATTGGAGAAATTTAGAAATAAATTGAATATATGTTTTGAAAAATTGGTTTTTTCATTTTGCCCGATTGATCATTGAAGAGTGTGGTCAACCAATGTACAAGAGTATCAATTATAGAAAGATAGTTAATGAAATAAAAAAAAAAAACTAGTTTATCACCACAAAAAACGAACTACGAACTATATTTGCATATGAAAACAATAAAATCTCAATTACCTCTAATATATAGACTGCCGATAAACATGGACTTGCATACTCTTGTATTATCGGGTATTGGATCGATGATCATTGGGTATTATAAAAAAAATATTAAGTTTTCGAGTATTGGATTCTCCGCACACTTCAATGTAATTTACAAATCCATTATTGAGGTTTACAAGAGTATATCTTTAAGAGGGATATAGAAAACAATATTTTTTCTATTTCATCCGATAATGCTAGCAACAATATAGTTTTCATTGAGATTTTTAAACAATCACTAAACCCAATCATGAATGGTGCAATCTTTCACCAAAAGTGTGCTTGCCACATACTTAACTTCGCCATGAATGCAGACCTTAAAACAAAAGTCGTAAACCTATTAATAATTAAATTTAAGGGAGCTCTTAACCACATTGTTTCAAACCAAAAAAGAAAACAACGGTTTGCAATTATGTGTGACCAGTATGGATTGAGCAAGTTGAGAGTACTTTGGTATATAGATACATGTTGGAACTCTACCTATAAGATGTTGAACTGATGCCTTCCTTACTCAATTGTCATAGGAGAGTTTTTGAGAAGCTCCACCCCCGAGGGAATGTTATTGGATCCCACCAATGGAGAATGAGAGCAACTATAAAGGCTTAGAAATTTCCTAGAAATCTTTTTTACAGCAATCGTCTAACTATCATGCTCTTACTCATCAATGTCATTTGAGTTTCTCAAACATCTCAATAACATCTCCAAGGTGTATCGTGAATTAGAACAAGCTGAAACTCACAATAAATCTCTCACGTCGATCGTAGATGCCATGAAACAAAAATTTCTAAAATATTGGGAAGATATACTCCTCCTGGTCATTATTGCAAGCTGCCTCAACCTGGCATATAAGAAATATTTCACGATCAGAATAGTTGAAACCTACAAAGAGAATCTACATTTAGACAAAACCGAGGTGAATACATACGTGAATTCCAAGTTCGATGAGATGTTTAACATATACAACTCAAGAATGGGTGACAACCAAAACCTGTCTTCGTTCCGTCCAGCCACTAGGTATGAATATAAATAGAGTGAGTCTATGATAATATGCATATCACGGTTACCGTGCTACGGCTCTATGTTAGAGTTTTCAATTCTAACGGTCGATCGGAACCATTCATCTTGTTCGCCATATTAATATGTGTTTGAAGACCAAATTTTACATTTTTTGAAAATTTCTTACTATTTTTTTAGATATTTAGAAAATCACTTGATCTGAAAATTCTGGACCATCCAAAAACAGTGATTTTCAATAAATCTAAAAAAATAGTAAAAAAATTTCAAAAAATGTAAAATTTGGTCTTCAAACACATATTAATATGGAGAACAAAATGAACAGTTCGGATCAACCGTTAGGATTTGAAAACTCGAATATAGAGCTGTAGCACAGTAACAAATCGTAATGTGCATAGTACCATAGACTCACTCATATAAATATACATGTGTTTTTAATTTTTATTATTTATAATATCTACATTATTTGTCCACTAATTTTTTTATTTTTTAATAGTTTCACTTCCATGAGCACCAGCAGTGGTGGATTATTAGCAGATTTTCAGTCCGAGAGCGAACCTCACACATCCACAAATGAGTTATTGAGCTATACTTCGATGTGCCACAAAAGTGAACAGGTTAACATCATGGCGTGGTGGAAGAGGAATGCAAGGGCCTATCCAACGCTGGCGATGATGGCTCGCAACGTATTTGTCGTGTCCGTACCAACAGTCCCTTCCAAAAGTTGTTTTAGTTTAGTGAACAGGATCATCTCCGATAAACGCAGTAAGTTGGGTGCACATGTTTTTGAGAGATTTGTGTGCTTGAAATATTGGATTGATGTTGAAAATCACAAGCATCATCCGAAGTCGACATTGAAGAAAGTGGTATCGAGGCACGGCCCAAGGCTAATTTGGATTCAGACGGTGCGAAAAAGAGCGAATAATGGTATATGAATGAGAACTTCTAGATATGTAGTGTCGGTATAAATTTCTAACCTTTTTAAATCTTTATGGTTATTTTTTAAATTATAAATTTCTAAATATTTCAATTAGTTTTTAAATTATTTATTTTAAAGAATAATTACTAACAAAAAAAAGTTAGAACTCCGCCTATGTTATTTTATATAGCCGGTCCCAAGTTCGGAGTAAAGAAGGAGGGTAACTTTTATTTTTTAATCTATTGTTTTAAAATAATTTATAATTATTTTTAAAGTAATTGAGTTAAGATATTTTAAAGTAATTGATTTAAGCAACATTGTTTTAAAATAATTAGTAATTTTGATTTATATTTAATATAGCCAGTCTCAAACTATGTTATTTTACATAGCTGGTCTTAAGCTCGGAATAAAGGAGGAGGTTAACTTTTATTTTTTAATCTATTGTTTCAAAATAATTCATAATTATTTTTAAAGTAATTGATTTAATAAATTTTTTATTTATATTTTATTGTTTTAAAATAATTGAGTTATGATATTTTAAAGTAATTGATTTAAGCAATATTGTTTTAAAATAATTAGTAATTTTAATTTATATTTTATTATAACAAAAAATATTGAGTTCAAATATGCAACCATGTCAAATGAATTTTAGTTTAAATGAATTTGGATTTATAATTTATTGGTTTACAAAGAAAAAAAAAAAAAAAACCTGGCCTACCTGTGAACCTAGACCGGACCGCCCTGCCCCCCTATCCGAGACAGGCACGGGTTTGAAACGGGCAGGCTACGGTTTTTGAAAAAAAAAACCTGTGATACCTAGACCGTTTAACCCGTGTTGCCCGTGCTTGTGCCCACCCCTGTCCGTGCCCGTGTTTAATCCGGACCGCTCGGCCTGACCTGTTTACAAATCACTAATCTATTTCACAGGCCAACATTTAATTTTCAATTTTTATTTTTTCAAGCTCACTCTGGGTATTTCATGTATATCCCTTCAAAATTCTCAAATTGATTCGTAACATCATATTTATCCTTTTAAATTTCAAAAACTCACAAAATTACCTACTTTGTTAACTTTTTTTTTGTTAGTAAAATATCCGAATTAGATTAAAACAAATTATCCGGATTCAAGAAAAAAAATATTGACAAAATAAGAACAAGAAATGGAATTTGCGCGGTGCTGACCTGATCGGAGGAGAAAAGAAAGATTTGTTTTCAGGGGTCGAAATCCTCCAACAAAATTCCACGCTAATTTGGAGAGAAATAATTTCGCAGATATGAAAACTTGATCGTGCAAGTGCCCTCTCGTCTTCGTCGCTTCAATATTACCAAACAATACAACCTTCAAGCAGTGCCAAAGATTCAAATATTGCTCCGACGAAGTAAGTTTTTTGTAGCTGTTATTGTTAGCAACATATTAGCGGTATCAATTTTATCTCTCGAGTCATCTTTCTTTTCTCCAGATGAAACCCTAGTTTTTAGGACTTAATGCCATGTGACTGGTGAGGTAAGTGAGAAATAAAAGCAGAAAGAATTATTTTCGGTTAATGGAATGAATTTTGTTTGCATATCGTTGTATTATTTTATCACAAAATTCAATTTCAAATGAACTGTATTGAATTATTTCTATTTTTGTACAAGTTAGATTCCGATGATCTAAGCCTAAAGCATTAATTGAATTATTTCAAGAGTAGGGATCAAATTACAATAATTTTTGAATTAGAACAAGTTACCATAATTATTTTCTATATTTTTAAAGTTCAAATCATCAATTCAAATCGTTAGATGTGATATCTACAATAAAATGTGTTTGGAGACCAAATTTTATATTTTTTGAAATTTTTTTACTATTTATTAAGATGAGTACAAAAACTAGTCAAATTTAGACCATTGAATTTTGTATCTATCTTAATAAATAGTAAAAAAATTCCAAAAATGTAAAATTTGGTCTCCAAGCATATTTTATTGTGGAGATTATGTTGAACGGTTTAGATAGACGACTTGAATTGTTGTAACTTAATCCCTCTCTTATTTCAAAAATAGTTGTAGTAACTTGTTGTAACTTAATTCCTCTCTTATTTCAAATGATCTGACATGTGATTGGTGAGGTCATTTCAAATTGAATTGTTTCAAAATGATTAGTAGAACAAAAATATAAAATGCAACACCAGCCAAATATTGGAAAAATAATTTAGCTGGCGTGCTTCACTTCAATGGTCTTTGTTTTTCTTTCATTTTTTTTAGGAACATTTTTTTTACTCGAGTCTTTTTTTAAATGAAGAATGATATTTTTTTAGTATAATTGAAGAATGGTAATAGAAGCAGGATCTCAATCTGCTACTATTCTAATGAGAATAACAACATTCTGCTATTCATTTCTCCTCTATCTCTCTTCAAAGAAGAAAAAAGAGAGAAAGAAAATCACATGGGAGAGAGAGTAAGAGGAGAGAAATAGAGAGAAGAGCATGAAAAGAGCATGAAAAAAATAACACCGGATCTCATTCCATAGAAGCAATGCCTGTCGCCTGATCATTTCATACTTTAATCTCAGTTTTGCTACTCTCTAGTCTCTTGTGAAAGTTTTTGGTTGAACTAGGTTCATTATAGAACTGGTACACTATTGCTAAGTAGTGCAACATGCATGTCATAAATGGCAACAGGTGTAGTATAATTATCAACCCCCCAATAGGAGTTTTAAGATTCGTTGATAGAACAATTAACCCGTTAAATTTTTAGATCCAGAATTATTAATTTAGAATGTTGTTGTACGAACTCCAACAACCATAATATGCAATTACAAACTTAAGAGGCAAATATGATTTTTTTTTCCTTTTATATTTCTTGAAAAAATAAGGACATAAAATTTTCTATTTTGGTACTTTATACTTAACAACTTGTTTGGTTGAACAGTAGTGAGGGATAGAAGGGAATTGAATGAAATAGAAAAGGAAGATTAAAATATTTAATATTTTAAATTTTTTTTATCAAACAAGGGAATAAAACACACATCTCCTTCGGCATAGCTATCAGAAAAGTATACCTCCCATTTTATTAAACATAATTAAACAAATTCTTATAATTTACATCTAATATATCCGCACAATCCAATTTATTTATAAAATGAGGAATAAAACTTAAGGACTTAAAAATAATGTCACTTGAAAGTGCATTTTTTTGCTAATAGAACAACACAACCATTCCATTTTCTCTCAGTTCGCATGATCTTCACCTCCCAATCTTTGGCAAGTAGCACATTATTTGCTCCAAAGTGCTATTTTCAGTTTTTTCTCTTTCACTTTGTTAAAGCTGAATAATTTCTGTAGAATCGATCTCGACAATCATCTTGTCAAACCCTTTTTCCCATGCCATTTGAAGCCTAAATTGGACAGCTTTGAGCTCATCATTTAGAACTGAAATCAAACCTAAGGATGCTTGAAATCCTCCCATCCAAAAGCCATGTTCATCTCGTATTAGACCTCCAGCAACAACATTACCTATTGGTCTATTTCATGCCTCATCCGTGTTTAGTTTATGCCAACCTTTTTCTGGCTTTCTCCACCATGTTGGTTGTGTTTCTGTCTCTATACTAGGATCCATTGTTCTTTCAATTTGTTCGCCCATCCTCACATGTGTAATAAAGTTGTGCAACACATATAGTGGGTCCTCCGTGATCTGGTCTTCTCGTTGGGAAATCGCTATGTTTCGTCTCTTCCAAATCAACCAAAGGGCAACTTCGAACATTACTGCACCTTGTTCTATTGCAAACTCCTTTCTACATCCTCCCATGATAAAATCGATTAATGGTAGAGCAAATAATATATTTCAATTGACATGGGGTACAACCTGTTCTCAAATACTCCTTACATGTATGTAGTCTTGAAGTACATGAAGTGCATGTGTGTTGCATCTTCCGCATAGGCTTGAGTCACAAAACATCATTCTAGTCCTTCTTTTATTTGTCAATAATACATCGTTTGCACTTAGCCATAAGAATAACTTAATTTTTTGTGGGCCTTTCCATCCCTATACTGATAGAGTTAGTGTCATAGAGCAAATGGTTTTGACTCTATGGTTTGGGTTCATATGATGGCTGAAACAATTCAGCTTGTTCCTAGAGTGTGACATCATTTAGTTCACTTGCTGGAATTAAAGTGGTATCCTCTAAACATCTCTAATCCAAGCAATTAGCAAGGAACACTAGTTACACGAGATTAGCATGGGGATTAGTACAGTGAACAAGTCTCCGCTATAATATCTTGTGGATGCATATCTCCATTCTTATATTATGCACATAGTTGTCCTGATTCGCCAACGGCTCAGATTGAAAGATAGATTTTTCAAATTGAATATCAACCCTCCAATTACATAAGTTGTCATCTTTTGATTAAATACATCTATTCTATGTATGGAAGCCTAAATTTAATTAAAAACATAGTCGCCACACAGAATACTACATGATTTGTCACATTAGAATTGAATGAATCCCAAGCAATATATTTTCTTATTTCTCCTTACAGCTATCTTTGATTTATGCAATCAAATTATTTCTTTATTTCTCCATTTTCTCCGTTTTATTTCTTCTCTTCCTCTATAGTTTTGAAAATGAAAATGGAAACAATCATATATTTTCATATTTTGTTTAGCGGTACTGTATTTTTGTAAATATATGAATAGCAATTCTTATGCTGATGGAAACAATCATACATTTTTGATTTGGAGATAAAATAAAAAATATCTAAAACTTTTAAGTAGATTATTTCTATCTTATGGTGAGCAAGTATTTTATTGAAAATTTCATATCAGTGTCATCCTTAGAATAAAAACAACTTCTACAAAAAAAATTGAGGAGAAATTAATTGCACCTTGGTATAAATCCTGGGCTATTACAACTAAAAACACAAATTCATACACATATATTTAAGTTTAGCTTACCTCCCCGAAAGTTTCTCCTAGAACCTAGCTTGCCAGTATACATATGCATATTTAAATCCTTATCACTCTATATAAGTTGGCTAAATGTACCTCCTTTTATTTAGAAATTATATTTTTTTTTACAAATGCCAAGATATGCAAAAGCTTTTGTTTTGAGTTATAAAATATTTTTTTAAGAAAAAGAAAAGAGAAATATTAGTGAATTGTTTGCAAAATGTTCTTCTTGTCATAGAAATCCGACAAAATGTTTTATTTTTTTTAGACCTATATATCGAAATAATAGATTTCGATATTTGGTGAAGCAATATGCAAATTCATGTATGTACTTCATTGAAAGATTGAGATGGATATACACTTTCTGCTGCACTGAAAGGTTTGATTCCATAAAATTAAATGAATCCCTATACTTCTACATGGTTTGTCATATTAAATTAAATGAATTTCTAGCGATCTATTTTCTTATTTCTCTTTACAGCTATCTTTGATTGTTGCAATCAAATTAGTTTCTTATGTCTCTATTTTTTTCGTTTCATTTCTCCTCTTCCTCTATAGTTTAGAAAATGAAAATATAAACAATCATATCTTTTCGAATTTTGTTTAGAGCTACTGTATCTTTGTGAATAGATGAATAGCAGATCTTGTGCCGATGGAAACAATCATACCTTTCTAATTTGGAGAGAAAATGAAGAGTATCTAGAACTTGTGTAGATAAATGATTTCATGTTAAAATAACTTCCATCAATAATATACATGTAGAGAAAATTCTTATTTCAATTGTTTAATTAAATATTTTCCAATTTTGTTTCTTTACATAACATTTATCCTCTAAATCATTTAATGACATGTATTGCTTGTGAAAAAAATTAGATATTAAATCGCAATGATACTTCAATTTTTTTTCATGTTATATTTGATTTTTTTTTCATTTGTTGTTGTTTTATTGTTATTTATTATTTGAATTTTTATTTTCTTCATTTGTGTGTTATATTTTTATTTAAATATATATATTTTATTTTGTGTGAATGTCAAACAAAAAGATTTTTTGGTATTATATTCAATCATATAATATATCCCCGTTGTAATGCACGGGCATGATACTAGTAAGAGTTTATATGGCATTGGAAGTAACCATATGCAAACTGTTGGGTTTTAACTACTGATATAAGTGTTACCAGAATCGGACCGGACCAGTCAGTTCAATCGGGAAAAACCAGAATTGGTCACTAGTCCAGTTTAATTCATTTGAATAATCGTTTATGCAATTGGACCGGTCAAAACCGGGCAAATCGGTCGGTTTGGCTGAAAAATCGTTGAACCATTTCGAGGAAAACCCGGTTCAGAACAAATTCTTTTAGAGTTTTGAGTGAAAAAACTATATTGATCGGAGGAAATAGGTCGAAAACAAGCAAAAAAATAAGAAAGATGAGAAGCTAACTGGGAAAAGAGGAAGGTGAATTCGATAGTGGGACCCATGAAATTAAAGGTCACATATGCTATTCAACATAAAATAGTCCATAGAATGATTGGTCCAATTGTACTAAAGTAGTCCAGGAATTTATATTTTTAAACTTTAATATCAAATATACCGTGGACTGCTGGTGCAAAAAAAAATGATTAGAAGAAAGTCACTAATTTTTATACTATAGAAAGAAAATAATAATAGTTTTTATTTGTATATTATGTATGAGGTTTTTTTTATTGAAAAAAAAGTTATGCTACTTATATTTACTCAAATGTGCTTATTTTTATCATGTATGTAACATATTTTTTTGAGGTAAGAATGCAATTTATTATTTTAATTCTATCGAAGTTTCTGTTTGTTTCTAAGTTTTAGGTGCTTGCATCGTATTATAAAAATAAATTATATGGATATAATATTTTTTTTTAATTTTTACAATCACCAATAATTATAATGTTGGCTTTAAATAATTTGCTGGTGAGTTTCAATCTAAATTGAAAATAATTAAAAAGTTATTGTTTTGATGATGTCGATACTAATGTACACCTGAATTAAAAATATATATATAAATATTATTATTTTGATTATTTATGTAACAATTTTTTAAATTAAGCTCTATGATATAATATTACTGTAATTAACAGTTTATGAAGATAAGATATAACAACTCAATATTATCCTCAACCGTTTAAAAACCAGCAGTTGAACCAGTTAACCCACCGGTTTGACCAGTGAACCATTGATCCGAAGCTTTACTGGGTCGACGTCCGGTCCGGTTTTGATAACATTGGCTGATACAACCAAAACCCTCGTATTGGTTTAAGTGCGGAAAATACTGTAAAACAAAATTTTTACGTCTATCTTAAGTTGAGGATCTATCTCCTCGATTGATTTCTAAAACTAAATTTATTTAACAATTAAATAAATTATTAATTGGTTCCAAATTCGAATTGGAATTATCGCTGGACTTGCCTCACTACTGCTGCTGGTTGGACAAGAGCACCATATGTCTAGTGCCTCTATCAGTAATCCACCAGGAACAACCAGAAATCGAGTATTTCTTCTGCCAGAAATACTATACTCGAGGCACTAAGCAAAAGCAGTTGTCTCACGATCCGCAGATACTCCCATTTTCACAACCTCGTGCAAAAGCGGAGTTACCGCAAACTTTGCGAGATTACAACTACTCACAACACTCAGAAATATATACATCTATACGTTTATATTTCTTTCCTAACTCAAACACCATTTGAGAGGAAAAATCGAGAAAGAAAGGAACCTGACTTTGTCAGACGATCAGTCAGACTTTCCAATCTTTACAATGGAATGAGTATTTCTTCTCTCCAACCCACCACCCTTATTTATAGGCATCATGAACAGTAGATTGGTGAACAGTAAATTACCAAAATGCCCCTCGGCCCAAAAAGGCCCAGAATGAAGAGTATAATGCTCGAAAAGGCCCATATTGAATAGTAATGGACCTGGGCTTTCTTAATTATATTCTAAATATAATTAAGGCCCAAATATACTAATCCATTTATATAATTGTTCTAAACAATTCTGAACAATTATATTTCTTTGCGAGTAGTTGTGATAACTTTTACACAACGTGTCATACACACTTGTAATTTTAATCTGTTTAAGCTTGTCATCTATATGACATTTATAACTAATTATAAAACCATCTTATTGATTAATTATAACATTTATAATTAATAATAAGATTATCTGATTACTTCCTATGCTGTGTGACCCAATAGGATTTGTGTTATGTTGGCAATAGAGTTAAAACTGTTTTAACTTTTATAGGTCATAGGTGACTCCTGGCAGTACATTATGACCCCCAATTACACAAATGATGTTGTCCAGTACAATATCACAATTCTTAAGTAAAGAATTTACTCGTATTAATTTCATTGTCTCATGGTAACTGATTAAGTCCAAGGTAGGTATATGTCATCCTTGCAAACTTAATCAAGTAGATTATCATATATGATTAATCTCCATTAATCATACCGTATACGGATAATCCTACTCTATCAAGTGGGCCCAGTGTTACTATTACTCGTATAATAATACAAGGGGTGATAGTAGTCTTGGTGAGTATCTCTTCCTTCCCACAAGTCATGTGTACTGAAATGTTATCCTTATTACTCCCTTTTACAAATAGCGTTAGATAACGCTTACAAATACACATTTCTTATGTAGGAAAGACCACACCTCATACTTTATAACTTAACACAAATGAAACCGTTAATGACATAAACATAATTCCATATAATGTTTCATTTAGGGTCAATCAAATACCATATTCACAACATGTATCTATGTGATTAAATGATAACTCTTTGTCTATGGTTTGCAAAACTTAACCATCATTTAATCCACATACTAACATTCTAATGGGTAATCAATGTTCCCTGTTAATTACTGCGGTTAGTGACTATTAAGAGTATATATCATCTATATTATGAAGTTTTGCAATTCCAGTCATGAACTCAGAATGATTCATAAATACAATAACACTTAAGGAACAAATTGATATTAATAATCCAATCCATGAACAAAAATGATTGACTTCTGGATTACTACCCTAGCACAAACATCAGATGGATTCTGTGTTTTTGTGTCATTGATGGTTTGCATGTGTCAGATCTTAAGCTTGAGATATTCAGTGACTTCATACTTGAGAAATACAGGTTTGTGGTTGGCACCTAACACTCTCTGTAAAAAGGGGCTATAATAGTGTCTTCTCGGTAGGTATAGACTCATGGAATGAAGCATGTGAAATCAAGAAGGAAATATCCCTCATACATATCAGGGAGAATGTGTATGAGTGATGATATCTATTGGGCCCCTTGATAGTTGATGATCACAAGTATGTGATGATTCATAGATCAAGAAACAAATTAGATAAGTGTACATGAATGACACAATCCTATCATGAGCTTATCAAAAGATATAATGTGATATTGGATACGACATAGGCAGTGTTTTGCATTGTCTATATTGGATCAATGATATTGTTCGATTACATATCGTCTGTACTTTTGGGTAGTCAAGGCGTGTTGCTAGACCCTAACCTTGATCAATGAGACTGAAAGCTCATTGCCAACATGATACAGATCCAAATAGGTCACACCTCCAAGGGCTCTTGTCGTTTCATCATACGATTTTATGATGCCATTGATGCACAAATACTTGTTGCACATCATATCACAAGAATGCTTATCATATCGGCTGATGAATAATTGTTGAATACCATTACACACATTAAGAAGTAATGAGAAGCTTGATTAAATCTAACTGTGCAAGTGTTTGTACACTAGATGATTTAATCAGATGAGGAATTAGTCAAATCATGTTTGTACACCTGTTGGTACAATGATCTGATTCAATTGAATGAGTATATATATGTGTTTAACTGGAGTAAATATATAATGGGGATTACCAATTCTACTATTTAGTGCAATTAAGTTGTACTATAAGATAGAGAATTGAGAGACGAGCGCGTGGATATGTGGTATGCGTGATTTGGGCTTATGGTTCAGAAGTTATGATCATTTAAGTGAAGAGTTAAGAAAGTTGACCAAAGTAAAAAATAGGTCAAACCTTGGTCAAACATATTTTTGACCAAAGGTGAGGTGTCATATGTTTGACCAGTCAAACATATGAGAGGGATGAGGATGCTTGAAAAGGAAGCAATGGATGGATATATTTTTAAATAGACCAATGGTCCAATGGACCATTAATTATGGGAATTACCAAATGAGCCTTCATGATTCAACACGAGATGAGATATTTTGAAGGGCATTTAAGTAATTGATAAACTCTATTTAAGAAGAGGCATCCCTCCATTCTAATCCAATCAATTCATTTGTCAAGATCAATCTAGAAACTTCTCCCTTTTTCTTTTTCTCTTCCATTGATCAAATCAAGCTTAGGAGAAAGTGAGCAAGGGTGCGATCCAAGTAGAGGTCGCCACTACTTTCTCTCCTTTTAGCTGACGCACCACCTCAAAGAGCCACTGGCCGCCACCACCAGCCAGCGTTGCCCCTCCGCCGTTGCTCCACCTAACCAGAGCCGCCTAGGCTCAGCCCCGTCAGCCGTCGCTGCACCTACCCAAGCTCGGCTTGGCTAGCCGTGCGCCACCACCCGCCGCTCCTCCCTTGGTCGATCCAAGGCTGTGAGGGTTGCACCGCCTCTCCTCTAGGCCGATCTGACTAGTGGCGGATCTAGGTCGCCGCTTCTCCAAGCCGAGCCTCCCTTTGGCTGGTTGAACCTCGTGTATTGACTTGATTGGTCTTGTGATCTGATCTAGTCACTTGATCTTGATCTTGATCTTGATCTACTTGTTGAGATCTAGATCGATCAGTTGAGGTTAGTACTTCTTGTTCTTGATTCGATTAGTCGATCTTGATTCGATTCTTTTATCTCTCCCTTTTTCCATTCTTTCTTGCTTGATTGATTGAGATGCAAGATCACGAGTTTGATCTTGCACGGGGATTGAGAATAAGATCCATTGGGTGTGTTGATTGGGGATACGGTGTTGGTGATCTATCTAAACCTGCGGTTGGAGATCAATCAAGCAGTGCGTGATATTAATTGGGGCTGGCATGCTGATCTAGCGGTCAAGCGAGCTGGTTATTCGACTACCCCCTGGTATACACCCACTCGGCTTCCATACTTTGGGAAGATGAGAAAGAGCGAGTGGATTGCGAAGATGCAGCTTGTGGCACCCAAGCTCGTCACCTCGTGAGAAGACAAGGTATAAACTATTACACTTTGCTTGATTATGTATGTGACATGATCCATAAACTGCATGTGAATGATTGCATGTTATGGTAAGATCGTATGTAGTGCTTAGAAAATTTTAAATTGTACCTTCTGTAATGCATTATACCGTAACATATACATTTTCCCATAGTTTGCAATTTAAATCAAAAGAAGGAAACAGTAAATTATAAGCGATGGTTGTAGAAAACTTACCTTATGGAGTAAGGCCCCATACAACTTTATCATCCTCCTCATCTGCAGTAAGTGATTTAATCATATCTAATATCACCCTGATATGCTCTGTCAGCCCAATCAATTTTCCCCAATCTCAATTTCCATTTATGTCCACAACGTTTGCAACCTTGTCCTCCTCCATACCATTCCACATTAGTTGATTCACCTCGTAGGGCATTTTCAACTCTAATATAACACTCCAATTGAAAGGTGCTTGGAGCAATCTAGTAGTGTCTCCAGATGGCAAGATAATAATGCATTTACAACCTTAATAAAAACTCTTCAATTGAAGATGTCTAGAGCACTCTAGTAGTGTCTTTTTATAGAAAGATAATAGGGAATTTGCAACCCTAATACAACACTTCAATTGAAGGTATTTGGACCACTCTAGTAGTGTTGTAAATGCCCTATTATCTTGCCATATGGAGAAACTACTAGAGTGCTCCTAACACCTTCAATTGGAGTGTTGTATTAGGGTTGTAAATACTCTGTTATCTTGCCATATAGAGACACTTATGATTATCCAATGATGAATGCGAGACATGATGTTTGTCATTCCCGCTGTATCATCGATTATGTTTCTTGACACGTGAGTATCATATTATAATACATGATTGTAGCTAGTCAATTAGGCTATGCATATATAATATAATCTCTATCAAGGGCCCCGGGATATCATAGCTTACTGCATACGCAAGGATGCAGGCAAGGGATATTTAATCCTGTTGACATATGCGTCATACCCAACGTAAGTACTGTACACAGAGAATATGTCTGAATGGCCCCTTTTTACAGAGAGCGTTGGACATAAACCACTAATGTACATTCCTTAAGCAGGTACACCATATTCTCAGAGTTAAGACAACAACACCGTGAACCATCAATGACAAGAACACAAAATCCATAATAATGTTCACGTGTGGTCAAATCCGATGTCATATAAATACTTATAACAAGTTGATCCGTAAGCTTAAATCACAACATTCAATTGTCACGCTAGCCTCGAGTGTAATTAGTGTTCCTTGTTAATTACTTTGGCTAGGGATAGTTTAAAGTTTATTACTTTTATAGTGTGACTGCCACTTAATCTAAATTTGTAGATAAACCACAAGTAATGCAACTTCTAGGCAACAAATTGACTCTCGTCAATCAATCTATGATCCATATCAAAAAACAATATTAAGTTTGCTCTAGGACACTAATTCCTTTCAGACCAGCCTCTCATGGAGATGCAATAATTCAACAAAAGAGTCATTACAATAATTGACTTAAACAAAGATAAATTAAATAGAGAAATAATTTACACCCTTCTCTAAAGGAAGAACCTTAATCTTGCCGACTGACAAAAAAAGAATAGTGTCATCAGCATAATAAAAGTTAGTAACTGGGTACTGCTGTTGACATGGGGGACCCAAACAATAGATAAGTTGAAGAGTTCTACCTTTATTAAAAATATGACTAAGAGAATCAGCAGCTAAGATGTACAAAAAAAGGGATAAATGATCTCCTTGTTTAACTCCTCTTATTGAGACTGTGGAGCCAATTAGAAATCCAACTGGTCCACTTTTTCCCAAAATTCATAGTGGTTAATACTTCTATCAAATATTCCCAATTAATTTTATCATAAGCCTTCTCGAAATCAATTTTCAAGATCACACCTTGCTGACCTATTACTTTAGCATGATGAATGATTCTTGACTAAGGACTACATTGTCAGGAATATATCTCCCTTTGACAAAGGCAGCTTGTGAGGGATCAATGATTATATTCATTATGTTTTCTAACTTGAATATCAATATTTTGAAGATGATCTTGCAACTACAATTAACTAAACTAATAGGCCTATATTTTTTTCAACACCGCATTTTGTTCCTTTGGAATCAAACAAATTACGTTTTCAGTAAAGTGTTGTAAAGATAGAAAATTGTAAAAATGGGAGCACATCAGTTGTAAGTCATGTTTAATCAATTCTAAAAACAAATTGATAGAATTTAAAGTTGCAACCATCAGGGCCTGGAGCCCCATTAGGGTCTGAGGCAAAGACAATCTGATGAATTTCCTCTTCTCAAAAAGGAAGCTTAATTATACATTGTTCTTGTGTAGTCAATAAATTTTTAGGATTCCAAAATTCTAATTCTAGAGTAGCATATTAATTCCTGAATAGAATATTAACTATTGAAAATCTGAACAAAAGAGGATTTTCCTTTGTGAGTATTTGCCAATTGTGTCGATTGAATGAAGAAACAACAAAGCATCTTTTTAGAGACTGTCCTTTTTCAAAGCAGCTCTATATTCGAATATTCAATGGAAGTTTTCATCAACTTGGGTACCAGGTGACAACAACCATTGATTTTGAAAAAAATTTGTTGGATAAAACAAGGATGAAACAGTTACGAGAGCTACTGCTAATCGCTATATTCGTCTTGTGGAGAGAGAGATGCACAAGGACTTTTAGAGAGAAATCAAAGACGATTGAAGAACTGCTAGAAGAGATTGAGATCCAGTGGAATTGGATGAATAGAAGATATATATCTTAATAAGCAAGGCTCATGTATCTTTTTGTTTTATTGGTTTTTTCTGTTTTGCTTTATCAGAGACGTTTTGTACTCGGTTTTTTTTTTTTTTTTTTTTTTTTTTGTAAATACACCAAGGGATTTAATCTTTAAACCTCTAAACAATGTAACCAATTGCAGTTAATCAAATAGGAGCATGACTCCTGTTCTTACTCAAAAAAAAAAAATTCCTGAATTTCCTAACAGATCTTTGCAATAGTCACAAGCATGATGTCGAATGTCAGAGACACTAGTAACGACTTTATTATTATCCACCAGTCTAGAAATCATGTTTTTTTGTCTTCTATGAAAAGCTATTATATGAAAATATTGGTATTTTTATCCCCAGCTTCAACCCATTGTTGTTTGGCTCTTAACTTCCAATATTCCTCTTTAGAGAGGTAGTTGTTCGTTTCTTTTAGTGGTGGCCCATAGGAGTTCTTCCTCTTCAGTAAGGACTCTCAGATATGCAGCTTGCTCTAATTCTTGTAATATTTTCAAAGCTGTAGATTTTTGTCTCTTTTTTTTCTCCATAAAAATTCTTTATCCAACTAGATTTTTTTTTCTTTTCAAATGTTTCATTTTTTTTGTTTCCACTGAAAAACAAAATCTCTATTATTATGGAGAATCGGTTTCTCAGCCCACCACTTATGAACCAAGGACACAAATTCAGCATTAAGTACCCATTCTAGATTAAAACTAAACATAAGAGGTTGAAAAATATTAATATATTATTAACTGCAAAACTATGGGACAATGATCTGAGCCAAAAAAGCTCAATGAGGAAATACCTCCATTAGGGAAACAATCCACTCATGTGTTATGTTTATGGAGAAGACTTGATGGACATAACTCTAAAATCTATCATATTGGTTTTAAACGGCGAATCTAAATTGTTGAAACGTGTCTACTTCACAAGTGACGCATTTACATCTAAAATTTTAAATTTTTGAATTCACTTAGTACAAAGTTAAGCAATAAAAAAATAGTAAAAAATGACAGCATTATAATAACTTATAAATTTTGTTTTTATCACTTATTTTTACACTAAATAAATTTGATAGTTAATTGGCTTAAATAGTTCGAATTCATCGTTTGAAGTTATACTCACTAAATTTTCTTAATAAGCATATAACATGCTTGCTTTACAACACACACACGCGTCTGTTTTCATGTATGGATAATTCCAAATTAAAAAAAATATATAGGAAAGAGCAATCGAAATAATCACACAATTCTATGTGAAGCCTAAATTTCATGATGAGCCCAAAATTTTGAACTGCAACTAATTGATGAGATCCATCCAGGCTTCCAATGGTTGTTGACCTCTGATACAGAATTGTTGTCTGCTAATCGGCCCAACCCAATATGTTCACAGTTGACTAATTTAATGTTCATAAATTGCATGAATATTAGACGATTTTGAAATCCATATATGGACCTGTCTACGGGCTTGAACCGTAAAAAAGAAGAAAGAACACCAATACAATGGACCATACTTTTCTGTTCTTAATTTTGTACAATGGTCTACATATTATAAATAGACCGGGTTCAACCGAGAATTTCTGCTAGGACCACGAATATACAAAATGGCGAGGTAAAAAAAAAATGACGAGGCAATATGCCAATGTAAAACATGGTCCGAACCCATATCTTCCATTTAGGTTTAGACTAGGGCTGTGAATGAGTTGAATTTGAGAGAGTTACTTTCAATTCGAACTCAGCTTATTTAATAAACGAGCGAGTTAATTCGAGTTGGAATGATAATAATGAGTTGTAGAGCTGACTCGAACTCAGCTCGTTATCAACTCAAGTTAACTCGCAACTCGTTTATAACTCGTTTAACCAGTTAAGTTCTTAGGTATTGTTAAACACAAACAATTAAAATGACCTAGTAATAGTTTATCTAAATACAAACAATTCAACATAGAGATAATATGTCAACTCAAAGTAAACAACAACTTAGAATCCAAGAATTTTTCATACAACTTAGTACATAAGTTGAGTTACAAATGAGCGAGTTATCTAACTCAGAGTTATAAATGAGCGAGTTAAGCTCAGCTCAAACTCAACTCATTTATTAAATGAGTCAACAAACTTGAATTAAAACTAAATTAAGTTGTAAATAAGAGAGTTAAAGCAAGTTAGTAACAAGCGAGTTGCGAATTCGAGTAATTTTGTCCAGCCCTAGTTTAGGCTATTAATTTATTTTTTATTTTTTTACTTATTCACGTCAGCCCATGTCAATTCATTTATTTTGCTTCTTCATTTTTATTCTCCTTTTCCATTAATTTGGGCTTTCGATTTTCCTTTGGTTTTACACCAAACCCATTATCTTCTTCAATCATTTCTTAGCCCAAATTGATCCTTTTATTTTATTTCTCCATTTTGATTCAAAACCGTGAACAACCCTCTTCATTTGAAAACCAAATACAGCTGTCTATTTCTTCTATCTTTTATATTTTTCTGGTCTATTTTCTTCTCCATTCTTCTTGATTTCTTTTTCTCCGTTCAATTTCCACTATTTTCCCCCTTTCCCTGTATTTTATTTGTTCTTCAATTTCCCATTTTTCCAGGGTCCAACAAAATTAACTTGGCTTGAAAAAAAAAGGCATAAATAATATTCATGGCCCAATTATCAGTTCTGATCTTGAGTGCAATTTATGTATTTAGTTACTTAGTTACTAATTACTTTTTGGTTTCATCAAAAAATTTATACACATTGTAAAAACTTTGATATCTCCATTCTTATACTATGCACATAATTGTCCTGATTCGTTAATGACTGAGATTGAAATATAAATTTTCGAATTGAATATCAGCTCTCAAATCATATAATATGTCTTATTTTGATTAAACAAATATATTTTATGTGTAGAAGTCTAAATTTAGTTAAAAACATACTTGCCCCCACAAACATGTACATAATTTGTCACAATTAAAATTGAATGGATCATTAGCAATCTGTTTCCTTATTTTTTCTTATATTATCTCTGATTCCTACAATTTAATTACTTTCTTATTTTTCCATTTCTTCCGTTTCATTTCTTCTCTTCCTCTACACCATGTTTGGTTGTGGACTAAAAGTGGAATAAAGGCTTTAGGCCAATGTTATTTCACCAAACATGGTTTAAACTGACGGGCCTAACATGGAAAAACTTAAAATTTAGGCCAGCTTAAACAGGCCTAACTTAACCCACCTCCTCAGGTGCCTTAAAATTTGTCTTCAATTTTATGCCACTGAGACCCACTGTCATTGACTCTCAACTATTTCACTCCTCTCTCCTCATTAATCATCATTCACCCATTTCCATTTTCTTATTTTCTCATGGAAGAAGAAAGAAGCGCACAGGAAAACGACCAAGTTGAAAACCTAGCCGCCTCCCTCACTTTCATCTCTACACATGCACAATCCTCTCTGCTGCTGTCTCTAACTTTCTTCGACTTTCTTCTCTCTGCCACTTTCTCTAACTTTACCGACTTTCTTCTCTTCGTACGAGACGGTACGTTGCAATCTCTACTTTTTTCTCTTTTTTAAACTTAATTTAATAAATAGATTTATCTTTCTTGTGAATTGCCTAGCAACTGGTACAATTATTTTGTCGTAGATCGACACAATTTGTCTTGACAATTTTGTTGTGTTACGCTGCATCATGATTAGTACAGATGTGTGGCGAGATTGTATTATAAAAATAAAAATTGAACTCGAAGACAAACTAAGCCAGTGAATGATCACATTTTCCAACAAAATACTCGTTGAATTGATCACTCTAGTTGACCCTTATAATAAAAGAAAAAAAATTCGGTCTACTGCTCTGGTAAAAAATATCCATTGAATTTGATCACTCTATCGTAGCTTTAATTCTTCTACTACTCTAGTAAAAAATAACTAAATTTAATATAAGTTTCAATTAAATTTCTTCTTGTGTGATATCAGGGATCGATATAGATTAGTAAAGCCTATTCCCATCCATTACTGCATCAATTTTTTTTTTTATTTCTTAGGCTTGTGTGTTCGTATCTGATGCATAAATGCTAAAGTTTTTTTTTCTATTCGTTAGACTAGTGCTTGTTTAAAATCTGTTATTAATTATTATGTTTAATTTTAGATATGAAAATTATTATGTTTAATTTTAAAATAGTATTAATTAAGTTCTTCAAAGTATATGTGAATTTGCATTAAATTAGGCATGGATCCCTCGGAGAGTCATTTGGCAAGCCAATCTAAAAAAAGAACACAAAGGATGCGTAGCCACAATTGGAGCGCTGACCAAACAACAATTCTATTGAATCTACTTAGGGAAGAACAAGTTACACAAAGGGTTACTAGTCTAGGGTCCTTTATGAAGCAGGTCTGGAATAGGTTGGCCCCAATATTGAGCTCTCAATCAGAGCCAAATCATATTGGTAATGAATTGCAACGTCGTTGGAAAACTCTTAAAGGAGAATTCTATGATTACAAGACTTGTGTCAATAAGAGTGGCTGGGGTTGGGATGCAGTAATGCGTATACCCATTGCTCCTGATGAAAGTTGTTGGAAGAAATTAAAACAGGTATAAAGAACTTCTCAATTCAATGAATAATTTTGTGCTTCAAATTCAATCATCAGAATATTAAACTGAACCAACTTATATTTTCTTGTAGTTTAATCCGAAGTTGTATAAGTGCAAGTCCAAGTCTTTTCAATGGTACAATGTGATGAATGAATTGTGTGGCTCCAATATTTCCACTGGACAGTATGCAATGAGTGGTGCTGCTTAGAACAGACAACTTGAAGATAATATTAGCAAATCCGATAGCTCTGACTCGGATGCTAATGCTGATGCGGTGCAAGAGTTGTCAGATTTTGATATTCATGCTTTTAGAAACACCATGGGCGAGAATTATAATTTCTCGGTTGAAAATTATGTTGGTGGTACACCAGTAGATGATTCTCTAGGTGCTGCATCGGGTACTTCATATGGTAAGAGAACTAGAGAGGGTTCCATTGGAAGGGGGAATGAGGTCTCTTCTAAAGGTAAGAAATCAAAGGGGGAGCCTAGCCACAATAACAACAACAATGATAACAATGCATCTATTCTTCTACTTATTGAGGAGTCAAGGGAGTGACGCATGCTTATGGAGGAAATGAAAAACAAGGGAAAAAAAATTGTCGAGAAATTAATCGTGAAAAGGGATCAAGGGTTAAGCAGTCAGAAATTTTATATATTGCAAGAGATACTAAAAAATGATCTGAGTAAAGAGATTCTCATGGCATATGAGGGTGATGATCTTATCGAATGGATAAATGAAATGATTACTTATCAGAGCCTCGCAAAGCCTTAATTTCCCTTTAGAATCCATGCTTAGTTTTTGTCATGCAATTTATCTAATTTGGCATTTTGTACTAACTATGAGTCGATTAGATGTTTGCATTATGTTTTAACATCTAATTTAATTATGCATGTCCTTATTATATATGAACCATGCTCGCTAGAGAGCCCTTTTGTACTATGTTATTGTAAGATGCTTTTATTATACAATGTTATCTTGAGACTTTGTTTAATATCTAATTCTGTTATTATATTATGCTTGTTTAAAATATGTAATTATATAAATTATGTCATTATATGTAATTCTATTATTGTACTATGTTATTTAATTATATAAAATCTGATTCTTATTTTATTTTAAGATAATACTTGTTTAAGGAAAAAAAAATCTGACACAAGTGCTTTGATTCTATTATTATACTATGTTATTAAATTATGTAAAATTTGATACTTGTTTTATTTTAAGATACATACTTTTTTTTTTATTCCCTTTCTAAAAATTTGACAGAAGTGCTTTGATTTGCTACAGAAATTAATGGAGCTATCGCTGGAAGATATGGAGGATGAGATGTTCTTTTCAAGTGCAGTTGACGTTCTAATTTCTGACATGCTTGAAGATGCAAGTGCAGCGTTACATACGAGGAGAATTCAAAATGACAGGCCTTTCTCGGGGTTATATTGTGTGAATGATATTTTGAATGGTCATCCAGTACGATGCTACAACAGTTATCGGATGTCGACAACAAATTTTCATGTGTTATGCCAAAGAATATCCGACAAGCTCAATACCAGCAGAACAACCGTCTAAGAACAGTTGGCAATTTTTCTGGATTGCATCAGTCATGATGAATCTATGTGAAAAATGGGAGAATACTATCAACACTCCACTGAGTCCATCTACAAAAATTTTAAAGATGTTTTAAAGGCCATTTTGTCTTTGCATAATGATTACATTAAACTACATAATGCTAGTGTAGACGTGCATATGTTTGTTGGTCCAAATAGTCAAAATTATTTGTTCAAGGTAATTATATTGATAGTTATGTTTATCTCAAAAATATTTTTGTAAAACTTGTCATAACAATTTCAGTATCTATTGTAGAATGCCTTGGGTGCAATTGATGGAACTCATATACCGGCTATTGTTAAAAGGAAAAACAGAGAGCGACATCGCAATAGTAAAGGAACTTTATCACAAAACATTCTAGTTGGATGCTCCTTTGATATGTTATTTGTATATGTTGCAGTTGGATGGGAAGGGTCTGCTTCAGACATGAAAGTGTTGCGTTGGGCCATGGATAATGGCAGTTTTACAGTCCCTAATGGCAGGTACTATCTCGCAGACTCAGGTTATGCAAACACATCTAAGTTTATTTGTTCGTATCAGAATCACCAATATCATCTTGCGCAATTCAATCGTCAAAATAGGTCCTCTTGTTATGCCGTCCCTGAAGATTTGTATAACCATTGTCATGCCCAACTTCGAAATGTCATAGAGAGAACATTTGGAGTTTTAAAAATGCGGTTCAAAATTCTATAGCAAATGCCCCGTTACAAGTTTAGAAAACAAGCTTTGGTTGTTGTGGCTTGTTGCATAATTCACAACTTCATAAAAATGCAAAATGTGCCGGATCTTTATTTACATGCCTCCACAAATATGGAATTCCCGAATGATAATACATATTCGGTTGATTCAAATGAGGTGCCTGGTTCTACTGAGATGGCTGCTGGAGAAATTGTACGCAATGATATTAAAAATGCTTTATGGAGAGAAAGGAGGTGTGGAAATTATATTTTCTTAATAGGCGAATGGGATGTTTTTTGCTTGTTTGCCTATGAACTTATTTAGCTGTTGGTTTACCTATGAACTTATTTAACTCTTTGCATTATATTTTGGTTATTACTTAAATTATGTTTGATCTTATGTAGTATTTTCTATGAACTTATTATATTGTGAGACTTTTGTAAAATGTTTAATTATGTTTGACTTTATCTATGTTTTTATGTATGTGATTCTGATATTTGAATAGTAATGTTGGCTTAATTATTGGATTGAATCATATTTGTTTATAAGAGTTTCTGGATGTTGTAATTTCACAAAAAGAAAAAAAAAAATAGTTGGGATTTGAGATTTATGATGTTTTTTTGTTGTTGTAATTTATTGTAATGTTTATGACATAAACTTTATAATATGCCATGAAATAATGTATATGACATAAAACTATGAAATAATAATTTCATAGTTATGACATAAATTTTGTAATATGCTATAACAAAAAAAACATTGTTGCAGTAATTAATGTATATATTGGTCCACAAAATAAAAATAAATACTACACAAAATAATATATTACATAGTTGGGGTAGTAATAACTAAACTAAAAAAAAACCAAAATAATAATATCATGCTTTAAGCCATCAAATTTATACCAAATAAGCAATAGCTTAAATCATAGCATAACTTTAGGCACAACCAAACATAAATAATTTTGATAGGCCTAACCAACTTAGGCCACGTTAACTTTAGTCCACAACCAAACACCACACTGTAGTTTCGACAATAAAAATGAAAACAATAATATCTTTCCAAATTTTGTTTAGGGCTATTGTATCTTTGTGAATATATCAATAACAGATATTGTGCTGATATTTACATAAAAAAAGATCTTGTGCTGATAGAAACAATCATATCTTTCCGATCTAAAGAGGAAATAAAGAATATCAAGAACTTTTGTGTTGAGAAATGATTTGTAGAGAAATTTCCATTGTTAAAATAATTTCCATCAAGAATATATATGCGAGAAAATCCTTATTTGAATTATTTAATCATATCTTTTCCTATTATCATTTCTCCTCTAAATTGTTTAATGACCTGTCTTGTATGTGGAGAAAATTATATATTAAATCGCAACGATTCTTCAAGAATTTCTTTTATGTTATATTTGATATGTTTTTTTTTCATTTGTTATTGTTTCTTTTATTGCTATTTATTATTTGGATTTCTATTTTTTTTATCATTTGTGTCTTTTATTTTCATTTAAATATATTTTTCTTTAATTTTGTGTGAATGTCAAATAAAAATGTCTCTTCATATTTTATTTAATCGTATAATATATTCATGTTGCAATGTATGAGCATGATACTAGTTTTAATAAAGGCTTTAAGAAAGAAATTATTGTGAAGTAAATTAATATATGTTCAAAACTTAGATGGTATAAATGTAAGTTGTAGAACTTCAATTGGTATGATTCACTAATAAATATTGTAACAAACATTTTATATATGAGCATACTATTTTTTTTTACATGAAATGAAATCATATTTTGTTTAAAGTGACATGTTTTTAATATTTTTTTCTCGTTAGTTTCTTGTTAACTAGATCAATGAGAAGCATGAATATAAGTGTATAATATATTTATTATTATTATATTTTCAATTTGTACTAAGTTGATGTTATTTTTTATTGGACTTTATTATGCTAAGTGAATTTTATTTATAATTTAGATTTAGAATCAATCTATTTAATATTAGTTATGGATATAATTGAATAATTTTTTTTATTAATTAATTTTATTTTATAAAATGTGTTATTTTGAATATGATACTTTTTTCCATTGCAATATGCAAACATGATTATGGCTACCAATACATTATTTGGAAATGTGATATTTCATTATTAAATTTCAATCTAAGTTCTATTAATATTGTTATCTTACAAAATACATAAGAAGATATTATCCAAGATTTTAAATAGCGCGCCAAGGCATCATCAGTGTGCAGATGGATCATATCGATTGAAGAATGCTATATAAGTTGAGAGAATATTGATTTAGCATAGTCTCCTGGTTGCATGCGTTTGAACCCTCGAATGCATGGAAGTCTGAGAGAAATTTCAGAGAGTGTGGCCTCTGTTAAATCCTTAGCATAATGATTTAATTAAAAAATTCAGATTAATGGTGCCTATCAGTTGATTTTCCTCATATATATTTACGTGTTTATGTTGTCCCTCTTGAGTGTGTAGTTCTAACCTTTGGCTCTACCTAATTTCCTAAGTTGTAAAAGATTAAAAGAAAAATAAAGGTAATTTGAAAATAAGAGAAATCCTTGAGTTGCCTCCCAAGCAGCACTTGTGTCCCTATCTCAACCTTTCTCGTGTCTTAAGTATTGGATAACGGTGAGAAGGATCCTCCATCATAAGTAGGTGGTCCTTCTACTTCTAGGGGTTCTAGGCTATAAGCAAAATCGGGATTGGTTGGGCAATTCGTAGATTTATTCATGTTGAGTACAATTTTATCTTCCCCGACTGCCATCAATATCTCCCCCTTCTTTATGTCAATCTTTTCATTACAAGTAGCAAGGAATGGGCATCCCAAGATAATCGGGATATTGTCATCTTCCTCTATGTCAATGACGATGAAATATGCAGGTACACATAGCTTCCCGATTATGATTAGAACATTGGTTAACACTCCTTTAGGGTATCAGATTGAGCAGTCTGCTAGTTTCAAGGTCATCATTGTTGATGAGAGTTCTCCAAAACCAAGTTTTTGGAAGACTAATTTTGACATAATTCTTGTGCCCAAATCGCATAGTGCTCGCTTGAATATAGCATTCACAATTACACATGGTATCGAGAAACTTCTTGGATTCTTAAACTTTTGTGGCAATTGGCTTTGAATCATAGCGTTGCACTCTATGATCAGCGATATTGTTGCACAATCTTGTAACCTTTTTCTACTAGAAAATAACTACTTTAGAAATTTCGTGTAAGAAGGTATGCTAGTGACGGCTCCCGTAAATGGGATTGAAATGTTTCATTAACCTAGCTTCTCAAGAAATTTCTCAAATTCTTCTCAAGCTTCACCTTGACAATCCTTTGAGGAAATGACAAAGGTGGCTGGTAAGGTGGAACAGGTCTACTTTGTCGATTTGCACAAATTCTGCACTGTTTTCGGGATTGTATGTGTGCTTGAATTAACTTTTTCAAAGCCAGCATGCGGTTGAGCTGGATCGTGTGCAGATGGGATTGATCATGTGTGGATGGCCTCATTTGTGTGCATTTGAGTCGAGGTTGAAAGTTGTCTTCAGGTGGGTCAGATACTATGACAGGCAACCGCGGGAATGGCAGATCTGATTGGGAGAAATGCTGACTAGTCAACATTTGAAGTGGAAGAGAGGTTTCTTGGAGAAATGGTATGGTCCATATGGTGTATGGATATTTTGTAAGGCTTGTTGAATAGACCCTTGGTCAACTGGACGAACTATTTGTTCTATTACTATTATGTCCTTAGATATTTTGTGAGGATGGCTCTCATCCACAAATGAGATGGACAAAGTAGTAATTACACAATTAGATGAGAGAGTACATTTGAAAGCCCTTCTCTCCCCTTCTTTCTCCTCATTCTCTCTTCCATTCACCTCTCATCCCTCTATGGCCGAACTAAGAGGAGGATGCCACCTTCCTTGGCCACCACTAGCCACCACCGATCTCCCCCACAGGCCGGCCACCACCACCAACTGGGTGGTGCCTCCTCTCCCATCGCCGACCACCTCAAAGAGGCCGATCGCCTTGGTTTTGACGTCTTTCTTCTCCTCTTCTCATCCCCTTTCTAAATCAATTGGTGAATCATCTTTTGAGATTCATTTTGATCTTCTTTTGATTATTTGATTGCTCTCATTCGAGTAACTACCCTCTTCTCATGCTATATTGGGACGCTACTAGAGTGTTGCAAAGACCTTCAATTAGGGTGTTGTATTATGGTTGCAATTACTCTCTTCCCTTGCCATTTGGATACACAATTGGAGTGCTTTGAAGACCTTCAATTGGAGTGTGGTGTTAGGGTTATAACTACCCTTTTTAGTGCCATATAAATGAAGGATTTTATGATGCGGCAAGGCAATAAATTTAAAAATTTTGACCCTCTTACAAGCATCTACGGATCTACTTCAATTGGAGTATTGTATTAGTGTTATAAATGCCCTATTATCTTGCCTTCCTTAGACACTATTAGAGTGGTCCAAACACCTTCAATTGGACTGTTTTATTACGGTTGTAAATGCTCTATTATAGTGACACTACTAGAGTGTTTCAAACACTTTCAATGGGAGTGTTGTATTAGAATTGTAAATGCACTATTATCTTGCCATATAGAGACACTACTAGAGTGCACCAATCTCCTTCAATACGACTGTTGTATTAGGGTTGTAAATGCCCTGTTGTCATGCCATCTTGAGACATTACTAGATTGCTCCAAACACCTTCAACTGAACTCCTATATTAGGGTTGCAAATGCCCTATTATCTTATTATATTGAGACACTACTAGAGTGCTCCATTGACCTTCAATTAGAGTGTTGTATTAGGTTATCTTGTCATCTGGAGACACTACTAGTAGAGTGCTCCAAACACCTTCAATTGAAGTGTTTTATTAGTTTTGTAAATGTCCTATTATCTTGCAATCTGGAGACACTATTAGAGTTCTCCAAACACCTTCAACTAGAGTGTTATATTAGGGTTGTAAATGCCCTATTATCTTGCCATATAGAGACACTGCTAAACTGCTCCAAAGACCTTTAATTGGAGTGTTGTATTGGGGTGCTAAATGCCCAATTATCTTGCCATCTGGAGGCACTACTAGAGTGCCACAAACACCTTCAATTGGAGACTTGTATTAGGGTTATAATTGCCCCATTATCCTGCCATGTGGAGACACTACTAGATTGCTCCAAACACATTCAATTGGAGTGTTGTATTCGGGTTTCAAATGCCCTATTATGATACTATTTGGGGACACTACTCGAGTAGAGTTAAGACTTTCATTTGGAGTGTGATATTAGGGTGATAAATGCCCGATTATCTTGCCATTTGGAGACACAAATAGGGTGCTCCAAACACCTTCAATTGGAGTGTTATATTAGGCTTGTAAATGCCCTATTAACTTGACACGACTAGATTGCTCAAAATACCCCCAACTGGATGTTGTATTTGGTTTGCTAATACCCTATTATCTAGCTATATTGAGACACTACTAAAGTGCTCCAATTACCTTCAATTGCAGTGTTGTATTTGGGTGGTAAATGCTCAATTATCTTGTAATCTAGATCTAGAGTGCTCCAAACACAGTCAAATGGAGTGTTTTATTAGGTTGTAAATGCCTTATTTTCATGCCATATTGAGACACTACTAGAGTGCTCCAAAGACTTTCAATTGGAGTGTTGTATTCGGGTTGCAAAAGCCCGATTATCCTGCCATCTGGAGACACTAATAGAGTACTCTGAACACCTTCAATTAGAGTGTTTTATTAGTGTTGTAAATGCCCAATTTTCTTGCCATATAGAGACCACTAGAGGGCTCCAAACAACTTCAATTGAAGTGTTGTATGAGGGTTGTAAATGCCCTATTATCTGGCTATAATGAGACACTACTAATGTGCTCCAATGACCTTCAATTGGAGTGTTGTATTTGGGTAGTAAATGCCTAATTACCTTGCCATCTGGAAAACACTACTATAGTGCTGCAAATAACTTCTATTAGAGTGTTTTATTAGGGTTGTAATTGCCATATTACCTTGCCATCTGGAGACACTACTAGATTGCTCCAAACACCTTCAATTGGAGTGTTGTATTAGTGTTGCAAATTCCCTATTATCTTGTGATATTGAGATACTACTAGAGTCCTCCAACAACCTTCAACTGGAGTGCTGTATTAAGGTGGTATATGTGCAATGATCATGCCATCTGGAGACACTACTGGAGTGCTCCAAGCGCCTTCAATTGGAGTGTTGAATGTTGTAAATGCCATATTATCTTGTCATCTGGAGACACTACTAGATTGCTCCAAACACTTTCAATTGGAGTGTTGAATTAGGGGTGTAATGACCTTCAATTCGAGTGTTACATTTGAGTGGTAAATGCCCAATTATCTTGCCATCTGGAGACATTACTAGAGTGCTCCAAAGAACTTCAATTGGAGTGTTGTATTATGGTGGTAAAAGCCCAATTATCTTGCCATATAAGGACACTACTACAGTACTCTAAACACCTTCAGTTGGAGTGTTGTATTAGGGTTGTAAATGCCCGATTATCCTGCCATATGGAGACACTAATAGAGTGCTCTAAACACTTTCAATTGGAGTGTTTTATTAGTGCTGTAAATGCCCAATTATCTTGCAATCTGCATCTAGAGTGCTCCAAACACCTTCAACTGGAGTGTTTTATTAGGTTGTAAATGCCCTATTTTCATGCCATATTGAGACACTACTAGAGTGCTCCAAAGACTTTCAATTGAAGTGTTGTATTGGGGTTGCGAAAGCCCGATTATCCTGCCATATGGAGACACTAATAGAGTACTCCAAACACCTTTAATTAGAGTGTTTTATTAGTGTTGTAAATGCCCAATTTTCTTGCCATATAGAGTACTCCAAACACTACTGGAGTACTCCAAACGCCTTCAATTGGAGTGTTGAATTAAGGTTGTAAATGCCATATTATCTTGTCATATGGAGACATTACTAGATTGCTCCAAACACCTTCAATTGGAGTGTTGAATTAGGGTTGTAATGGCCTTCAATTGGAGTGTTACATGTGAGTGGTAAATGCCCAATTATCTTGCCATTTGGAGACATTACTAGAGTGCTCCAAACACGTTCAATTGGAGTGTTTTGTTAGTGTTGTAAATACCCTATTATCTTGTAATCTGGAGACATTTCTAGAGTGCTCCAAACATATTCAATTGGAGTATTTTATCAGGGTTGTAGATGCCCCATTATGTTGCCATATAGAGACACTACTAGAGTGCTCCAAAGAACTTCAATTGGAGTGTTGTATTATGGTGGTAAAAGCCCAATTATCTTGCCATATAAGAACACTACTACAGTACTCCAAACACCTTCAATTGGAGTGTTGTATTAGGGTTGTAAATGCCCTATTATCTTGCCAGCTGGAGGCACTAGTGGAGTGCTCCAAACACCTTCAATTGGAGTGTTGTATTAGGGTTGTAAATGACCTATTATCTTGCCATATAGTGACTCTTCTAAAGTCCTCCAAACACCTTCAATTGCAGTGTTGTATTAGTGTTGTAAATGCCCTATTATCTTGCCATCTGGAGACCCTACTAGAGTGCTTCAAGCACCTTCAATTGGAGCATTGTATTAGGGTTTTAACTGCGCTATTATATGGCCATATGGAGACACTACTATAGTACTCCAAACACCTTCAATTGGAGTGTTATATTAGGATTGCAAACACCCTATTACCTTGCCATATAAGGACACTACTAGAGTGCGCCAAACACCTTCAATTGGAGTGTTGTATTAGGGTGTTAAATGCCTTATTATCTTGCCAGCTGGAAGCACTACTGGAGTGCTCGAAACATCTTCAATTGGAGTGTTGTATTAGTGTTGTAAATGCCCAATTAACTTGCCATCTGGAGACACTACTAGAGTGCCCCAAACACCTTCAATTGGAAAGTTTTATTATTGTTGGAAATGCCTTATTATCTTGCTATATAGAGACAATACTAGAGTGCGCCAAACACCTTCAATTGGAGTGTTGTATTGGGGTGGTAAATGCCAAATTATCTGTCCATCTGGAGACACTACTAGAGTGTGGCAAACACCTTGAATTGGATTGTTTTATTAGTGTTGTAAATGCCCTATTATCTTGCCATATAAAGATACTAGATGACTCCAAACAATTTCAATTGGAGTGTTATATTAGGGCTGTGAATGCCCTATTATCTTGTCTTCTGAAGACACTACTGGAGTCCTCCAAACACCTTCAATTGGAGTGTTGTAAATGCCTATTATCTTGCCATCTAGCAACATTAATAGAGTGTTTCAAACACCTTCAATTGGAGTGTTGCATTAGGGTTGCAAATACCCTATTATCTTGCTATATAGATACACTACTTGAGTGCACTAAAGACATTGAATTGGAGTGTTGTATTAGGGTTATAAATGCCGTATTATCTTGCATTCTGGAGACACTACTAGAGTGCTCCAGACACCTTCAATTGGAGTGTTGTATTAGAATTGCAAATGCCCTATTATCTTGCTATATAGAGACACTACTAGAGTACGCCAAACACATTGAATTGGAGTGTTGTATTAGGGTTGTAAATGCCCTATTATCTGGGCATGTGGAGACACCACTAGATTGCCCCAAACACCTTCAATTGGAGTATTGTATTAGGGTTCCAAATACCCGATTATCTTGCTATATTGAGACACTAGTAGAGTGCTCTAAAGACCTTCCATTGGAGTGATGTATTAGGTTGGTAAATGCCCAATTATCTTGCCAACTGGAGACAATACTAGATTGCTCCAAACACCTTCAATTGGAGTGCTGTATGAGGGTTGTTTGGAGTACTCTAGTATTGTCTCCGGATGACATGATAATTGGGTTTTTATGACCCTAATACAATACTCCAATCGAAGGTCTTTGGAGCCCTCTAGTGGTCTCTATATGGCAAGATAATAAGGCATTTAGAACACTAATAAAACACTCCAATTAAAGGTTTTTGAAGCACTATAGTAATATCTATATAGGGCAAGTGAAGAGGATAGTTGCAACCCAAATGGAACACTACAATTGAATGTCTTAGCAGCACTCTAGTGTTGTCTCCAAATGGCAACATATTGGGGCATTTGCAACCCGAATACAACACCCCCATTGAAGGTGTTTGGAGAAATCTAGTATTGTCTCCAGATGGCAAGATAATTGGGCATTTATCTCCCAAATACAACGCTCCAATTGAAGGTCTTTGGAGCACTCTAGTAGTGTCTCAAAATAGTAAGATAATCGAGCATTTGCAACCGTAATACAATACTACAATGGAATGTGTTTGGAGCAATCTAGTAGTGTCTCTATATAGCAAGATAATAGGGCATTTGCAACCCTCCAATTGAAGGTGTTTGAAACACTCTATTAATGTCACCAGATGACAAGATAATAGGCATTTACAACCCTAACACAACACTCCAATTGAAGGTGTTTGGAGCACTCCAGTAGTGTCTCCAGAAGGCAAGATAATTGGGTATTTACAACCCTAATATAACACTCCAATTGAAGTTGTTTGGAGCCCTCTAGTAGTCTCTATATGGCTAGATAATAGGACATTTACAACACTAATAAAACCATCCAATTGAAGGTGGTTGCAGTACTCTAGTAGTTTCTCCAGATAGAAATATAATTTGGCATTTAGCACCCCAATACAACACTCCAATTGAAGGTGTTTGGCACACTCTAGTATTGTCTCTATATAGCAAGATAATAGGGCATTTGCAACCCTAATACAACACTCCAATTGAAGGTGTTTGGGGCAGTCTAGTAGTGTCTCTATATGGCAAGATAATAAGGCATTTACAACACTAATAAAAATCTCCAATTGAAGGTGTTTGAGGCACTCTAGTAGTGTCTCTACATGGCAATATAATAGGCCATTTACAACCCTAATACAACGCTGCAATTGAAGGTGTTTGGAGGGCTTTACAAGAGACACTATATGGCAAGATATAGGTCATTTACAACCCTAATACAACACACTAATTGAAGGTGTCTCCAGCTGACAAGATAATATGATATTTACCACCCTAATACAACACTCTAATTGAAGGTGTTTGGCGCACTCTATTAGTGTCCTTATATGGCAAGGTAATAGGGTGGTTGCAACCCTAATACAACACATCAGCTGAAGGTGTTTGGAGTCCTCTAGTAGTGTCTCCGTATTGCAAGATAAAAGGGCATGTACAACCCTAATACAACACTCCAGTTGGCAGTGTTTAGAACACTCTAGTAGTGTCTCTATAGTAGGGCTTTTACAATACTAATAAAACACTCCAATTGAAGGTGTTTCGTGCACTCTAGTAGTGTCTCTAGATGGCAAGATAATTGGGCATTTAGCACCCCAATACAACACTCCAATTGAAGGTCATTGGAGCACTCTAGTAGTGTGAGATATGGCAAGATAATAGGGCATTTACAACCCTCATACAACACTCCAATTAAAGGTGTTTGGAGCACTCTAGTAGTGTTGTAAGGCAAGATAATGGGGCATTTACAACCCTAATACAACACTCTAATTGAAGTTGTTTGGAGCATTCTTGTAATGTCTCTATATGGCAAGATAAAATGATAGTTGTAACCCTAATACAACAGTCCAGTTGATAGTTTTTAAAGCACTCTAGTAGTGTCTCCGGCTGGCAGCATAATAGGGTAGTTGTAACCCTAATAAAATACTCCAACTGAAGGCGTATGAAGCACAGTAGTGTCTCCATATGACAATATAATAGGACATTTACCACCCTAATATAACACTCCAATTGAAAGTCTTTGCAGCACTTTAGTAATGTCTTCAGATGACAACATAAGAGGGTGGTTGTAACCATAATAAAACACTCCAATTGAAGGTGTTTGGAGCAATCTAGTAGTGTCTCCATATTGCACGATAATAGATCATTTACAACCCTAAAACAACATTTCCATTGAAGGTGTTTCGAGAACTCTAGTAGTGTCTCAATATGGCAAGATAATAGGGCATTTGCAATACAAATACAATACTCCAGTTGATGGTGTTTGGAACACTCTAGTAGTGTCTCTATATAGCAAGAAAATATGGCATTTAGAACCTTAATACAATACTCTAATTGAAAAAGGTGTTTGGAGCACTCTAGTAATGTCTCTATATGGTAAGAGAAGGAAGTAGTAGTTAGTTGCTACCCTAATACAACACTCCAATTGAAAGTCTTAGCAACACTCTTGTAGATGACAACATAATAAAGTAGTTGTAACCAAAATAAAACAATCCAATTGTAGGTGTTTGTAGCATCTAGCAGGGTCTCCAGATGGCTAGATAATAAGGCATTTACATCCATAATACAATAATCCAATTGAAGATGGTTGGAGCACTTGATAGGCCTAAATTATATACATATTCGATCTGATTTTTATCACGAAATAACACCAAATATCTTGTATTTTGAATATAAAGTAAATAGAATACACCTAGGATCAAGTTACTGTGTTTGCTTGATTTTAACTTGTAGGAAATGAAGAAAAACGAAGAAAAACCGAAGAAAAATGTTTAGTGCGGACGCACGGTTTATGATATGGCCGCAATAAGTACTTCGATGAATTTCTGAACGCGCGCCAATTTTAAAAAGATATAATAAGCTATACATCAAAATCAGTGCGGATGCACGGATATCGATGCGAACACACGGATCTCGATGCAGACAACTCTGGTCGCACAGGAAAAGTCCGAGCCTAGTGCGGATCTCGATGCAGCTGCAGTGCGGGTAATTCAGACACAGTGCGGATGGTACTGTAGCAGTGCAGACGCACTGTAGCAATGTAGAAGATGTTACTGTAGCGGTGCGGATCCCAGTGCGGATGGTACTGTAGTAATGCGGGTGGCCCGTCCGCACTGTAGCAGAACATATAACTGTAGCCTGAACTTAAAATGGCCATAACTTTTGACTCGTAACTCCGATTAAGGCTTGCGACCACTTTTTGGAAAGCTAGGAAGAAGATCTACAATATGAGAAACTAAAAAAGGAAATTTGGAGTTAGTCGAACGCACTAAATTAGCAGACAGTCAGAAATACACGTTTTCAACACGGTTTCTATTTTTGGCGCACCAAGGACACGTTTTTACAGCTGAATGTGGACAAGGAAATCCTGGAAAATAATCCAAATATAGCACCCATTAACTCCACTTCCTAGCCTCTAAATTGGACATGGTCTTTAGTTATAAAAGGGGGGGGGTTCATTCTCCATTCAGGGCATCTCATCTCATCGGATCATCCCTCATTCTTTCATTCTCTCTACACACACACAATACTTAGCAATATATTCTAGAGAAAGGAAAACTTTCAAGCAAGGAGAAGAAGGGTTTCCTGAGCAAGAAGTTGGCAAGATAGAGGTTTTTGATTTGTTAAAGGGTGTAATTACTTCCTTTATTTCATTTCTTCTTACTTTGCCAATTTTTGTAATGGATCTCTCCATGAGGGAGTAGTTCTCTCTCTAGGGGTTTAAGTCAATGCATGAACTTGTTTAATTCTATTTTATTCGGTTATTTGTTTTTATTATGATTGTTTTATGGGATTTGATGTTAATTTATGTGATTTAATAATTTGTGTTAATTACATAGTTAGTACTTGAATTGTAGTATCCCGTTTTAGATTCGAAAGAACCAAAATTGACTGTGATCAATAGGATAGTACCAAATTATGAATGCAAATACCCTAGGTTTAGATTAAGATTGTAACCAATTTAATCTAAGCCGGGACTATAGAAATTAAGGTTAGGAACTTGGTGAAGAACTTAACCGTGAAGCCAAACCCTAATTAGGACATCTCAATTCGAATTGGGTATTGGTATGATGGACTTAATTGTGAAGTACCAATATTTGAGAGAGGAGAGACTAACAAGAGCTTATAGGTCTAGGTAGCTAGGGTGTGGAACTTCATTGAGAAGTTCGAGTTACCTAGGCACGTTATTAATTTATGAAAGTAACCCTTAATAACATATTAGGTTAGAAACATCGTCAAATCATACATGAATTCAAACAAATACCGAATTAATAGAGTTAGCAAGGAATTGTAGACCAAAGACCTCTAGATCTCTAAATCTTGAAAGCAAACCAATTCCTTTCTTTTACTTTTATTTACAATTATTATTTCAAACTCCTTTCTTTTGGGTATTGAACCCAACCTTAGGAATTGTTAGAACAAACCCCCCAAATTACTTTTATTGCACTTTACTTTATTTTATTTTTCTGAAATTTATTACTAAAGTTTAAACTAAGTTTTTATCATACTCCCTGTGGATCGATACCTAAAATACTACTTTGATAAGAATTGTACACTTGCAATTCAACTCAAACGCGTGTTAAAGGTTTAAAAAGTACATCATTGTACTGAAACTTTGCACCATACCCTTTGGACGCATCAGCACTCAAGTTGTGTCTCCATATGGAAAGATAATAGGGCAATTACAACCCTAAAACAACGCTTCAATTGAAGTTGTTTGGAGCAATCTAGTAGTGTCTCCATATGGCAAGATAATAGGCCGATTACAACTCTAATACAATGCTTCAATTGAAAGTGTTTGGAGTACTCTAATAGTGTCTTTATATGGCAAGATAATATGACATTTACAACCCTAATACAACACTCCAATTGAAGGTGTTTGGAACAAAAGTGTTTGCAACACTCCAATTGAAGGTGAATTAAATTAAATTCAAACAGTAAAAAGTTCAACATAATTACAGTGCTACCACTCGTGATGAGCGCCATCTATGCGGAAGCACATTCAATGCTAAAGGGACGATGGGAAAAATATTTTTTGTAGTAGTGTCAAGTCGCTCTATATTTTTTTTCATCTAAAATGCTAACAAATTATTGTCATTTTGTTAGTATTTTAGACAAAATATGATCATTCTGTCAGTATTTTTGGCGGAATGGGTATATTCCATTATTATTTTGGACGAAAAAGTTATAAAGTGACTTGATTGAGACAAATGAAAAGTTCAGTAACTTGATTTGAACGGATCAAACTTCAGTGACCAATCCGTGACAATGGACAAAGTTCAGTGATCTCCATAAAAATTTACCCTAAATTGTATGTTTATCAAATATTATCTTTATATATATAATTGAATGAATATCCAATGTAATGTACTTCAATTATTCGTCTTTTATTTTGGATAATAGTTTTGTCTTAGCTGCAATTGTTTCTTATGACCATGAATTGAGACTAAGAAAGAAAAATGAAGTTAGCAAGTCATTTCAGCGACTTGTACTAACTTGCGTTTCTCACATGGAATGTGTGGCCTAATACCACCTATGTTAGGCCATATCTTCAGTTTATAATGATTTGATAATTAATCATGCAATCTACAAATAGTTTTACCTAATTCAAGTTGGAACTTATAAATCAACACTTAATTCCTTAAAATAAATTGAATTCAAATTGTTCACTTTTGCTTCAAGTGATTTTCAAAACTTGGAGAAGTGATTGGATTGAAAGAAAGGAGATTACTTGGCTCCAAAATACCATAAAGCCGGTAATAATAGCAAGCGTGAAAAAGAGATCCGTGGAGGATTGGAATTTCAGTGGAAATGATGAACTTTGAAAAAGTGTGAAATTATTTTGAAGATAACATGATGTGATTTGAACAAAAAGGATTGGAAGCAAAGACAAATCTTTTGCTTTTATGCCAAAGCAACAAGGGACCTACGATGCCTCTTGTATGCTTAGTGCCTAACTACAATTATCTTCATTCATAGCCATTATAAATTTTACATTAAATTATTTCTAGCTTAAGAGAATAATGTTTTTTCACACATTTTTACATTGCTCACCGATTTCATAATAAAATTATAGACGGAATCAGACTTTCAAGCTATAACATTAAATACACTTTGACAATCAATTATATAAAAAAATTTCATATAGAATAAAGATCAATTTTATAGTACTCATGGGCTGCCCGCATCTGAACGGAACCATAATTATTTAAAAAAAAATGTATCAAACATCTGGTATCTCTGAGTATAGCAACTGAAATATAAATCCTACATCTCATTTTAATTAAACAAATCGTATGTATCGTAATTAATGTTAAATATCGGTCATAAGTAAATATCAGTCATAAGTGAGAATCACGTATAAGTCAATAAATTAAGACTATATATTTTCATATGAAATTTCTAGAATTGAATTAACTTGTAATTTGACTAACATAAAAAGGAGACTGAATACTTTCGTTAAAATTTGGGGATTTTGAATACCCAAGAAAATATTGTTAAGAAGTAATAAATGGCTTCATGTTTTCTCTCTCATGCAATGAAGCGATATCTCGCTAGTTCCCCAATGAGAATGAAAATGTTGGACCATTACTCAGATGTATCAAATCAAAAGTTTAACGACGGGAACAAAAGATATGGTAGTTACTTGTGGTTGAGGTTTCACTGGTTGAGTCTATATTCAGTATTTTACACTAATTTTATATAAACTTTGTTGTTTTGCAATAAAATTGGTGGAATATTTCTACTTTTATCTAAAAAAAACGACAGGAACAAAATAGTTATGAAAATAAAGTTAAAAAAAAAAGAATATTTTTATTAAAAATATTAGAGTTCTTTTTTTTCTTTTTCTTTTTTTAAAAAAGGTCAAAGGCTCATTTCATTGAACTGGAAATAGTTTACATTACCAGTTTAATACCGAAGTACCCAACAGATATACTTCATCCCATGCAATATAACAGCAAAGCAAAATAGTAAAGATACGAGCCAACGACAGTATAAGAAACATAACAAGCAAGTCATATACCAAACTAAAGAGGAGTCTATTGACCAAAAGTAATCTAAATTAGCTATGACTAAGCCGCACTTTAAGGGGCTAAGGAGAGTTAGGTTCAAAATTGAGTGGTATGGGGGCTTCATATCAGCGGGGTATACTCAAGTGCCTAGTACACCACCATCTCCAGCGGCATGAACTAATCTAAAGGTATTGCATCCTCCATAAGTGGCATCCAAGCATCCACCTCGTTTTGCACTGCAGCGGAGGTGTTTCCTGCCCGATAACAAAGTAAAGATTTGATTAGAAAAATAACGGATCTAGCTATTTTTACCTAGCAATGATAAAAACATCTCTCGTTTCGATGTTTCCATATGGTCCAACACACTGCACTTACAACTAAGAGAAACCCTTGTCTTTGGATGTTAGACACGGATAATGCAAAGTTTATAATGTCATCTAAAGTATACCATTGTTGCATGTAATCTTGGCTTTTACTGAGCCAAAACCACACCCGTTGTGCTAGTGAACAATTCAAAAACAAATGATCAATGGTTTCATCGTGATTACAAAATTGACATTTCAAAGGACAAAATAGTAGAGTTCTAAATAGTTAGCTATAGCTAACACAATAGTTGCGCTATACCTTTTTTTTTATCTCAAAAGCTATAACACTATTAAGTGTTTTTCTTTTATGATGATTTTAAATAACTAGCTAGCTATTATATATTGTGTACCTTAAAAGCTATAGCGCTATAATCGCTATTTAGAATCTTGAAAAATATTTAATTCTGAAAATTTTAAAGACGTTTAATTATCTTCTGAAAAACGCTAATGACATATGATAAAAATAACACGACAATTTGCGTGGAAGTTTCAGCAAAGGGAATATATATAAAGAGTTGCATCTCTTTTAAATCTTTTTTGGATCTTAGACATATGAAATTTAGACATATGTGCACATTTATTTAAAATAAGTAGATAAGAATGATAACATAAGAGCTCTGTCCAAATATTATAGTCACTATTTTGTTCTATTCGTAAGGGTAAAAACTAGTTATTACTGATGAGAAACCGATAGAAATTATTATATCCGTGAACATCGCTGTGAACATATCGCTATTATCGACATAAATATCCGCACGAATACTAACGTTGTAGTATATATATGATTAAACAAAAGAGTACAAAGAAGTAAAATCATACATATAACTAGATGAGAAGTGAATAATGTAACATGACTATTTTATATATTTATAATTTGTGAGGATATCAGAATATAAACTAAAAAGTTCTTATTATAGAAAAAGGGTCCAAAGATGGAGGTGAAGGTTATATATATAACCTAAAACGTCATTTTTATGAGCAAGGTATAATTGACATATGTGGATAAAATTCAGAGCTCTCAAATTTTGAATGTCACATATAATATTTACATTTAAAAAAACAATAGTATGTAACATTAGCAATGCTACAATTTTTTTTTACAGAAAAAATAGAAAAAAAGTAGCATTGGTAATTAATAATCATCCTAATACACTATTTCAATTGTAAACAAAAAAAAAATGTAATCAAACCAGATTTTTTTTTTTTGTCTTTTTACCAATGATTTAAATAGCGATTATAGCGGTATAGTGAGACAGCTAAAAAAAATAAGCGATTGTACTAAGTAGCTAGCTATATCACACCCATAGCTCCATAGCTTTTAGGATCCGAAAAAACTATCTATTTAGAACACTGTTTTTTACTGTACTGAGAATGCTATGTATCCTGCTTGCCACCTGAAGTTAGTTGGTGTTCCTATTTTTTGGTACCACAATAGTCCTTCCAAGGACAATGTATCTTCCTTTGTGTATCTGCTTTTTTGTATCTTTTTATATTTTGTTTTTCTTCTTTCAGTTCTCAAGTCTCCATCAAGAACAAGTGAGCCGTTTCATCACTAAAAAATATATATAAAATAAAGTTAAAACTGCACAAGGGGCTCATGATGTACCACTAATTTAAAGGCCATTAACATTATTGTCGGTATTGCAGTAAGGGTCGTTGTATGGATATTAAATATGTTCAATAATTAAATTGAACGGTTCAAAGCGATTTCAAAATTTGGTTGTAAGATCGGACGGTTTTTAATTATGCAGGATCAAAGTTTAAACTCTGGTCATTAAAATTTTAAACATCAAATAATGCAAGTACAAACACATTGCACAGTTGAAAATTTTGAAAGTACAGATATATAACACCCCTAATATTCTAGATATAGAGCCATGTTTGAAGAATTGAGGGGATAATCCTCATTTATTTTCAATTTTGCTATGCTTGTAGTTGTATCTTATTTTCGATATAGTTTAAAATATATGTAGTGTAAAATTGATTTTATTCATAGTATACAAACTTTATATGATAAGTATTTAATCTTTACTCACATTTAGCTTTCATAGTTTGAAAGTCTAATTTTGTCCCTCGCTAAATATAAACATCTAGTTGTGTGGATATAAACAATTTTTTGGGGCTTGAGCGAGGTTTTATGTTTCTATTTTTTATCTATATGATCTACTATACTTCTATTTATTTTTCAACATCTTACTCTTTTAAATAAATTAATTTAAATAATAATTTAAACTTGTCAAACAAAGAGTAAAATATGAGGGTTACAATATAATAAGCAACTTAAAGAGTAAAATATGAGGGTTACAATATAATAAGCAACTTAATCAATTTAAAGTAACAATCTAACATTAATTTTCCTATGATAATATTTGTAGAAAAATGATTGACCATAGATCAAGATAGTGGTGCATTATTTGCACTAGCAATACTTCAGCAACAAAGGAGTAAAATTAGTCATATTTGATTGTTGAGTAAAAGGTGAAGTTAACATTTTACTTAACGTGTAAGTTGTTAAATGAAAAGTAAAATTAAAATTAGATGAAGTAAAAGATGAGTTAATTCAAACTAAATTATTTTATCTAGACAGATTAAATTACTTCACAATTATTCTATCTGTAGAACTTACTATCATAGACTTTTATTTATTTTACAACATCTTACTCTTTCAAGCAATAGTTTTTTTTTTTTAAAACATGACAGAATCTTTCAAACAAATTAATTTAAATTATGATTTAAATTTGTCAACCAAAATTTAAAATATAAAGGTACAATATAATAAGCAACATAATCAATTTGAAGTAACAATCAAACATTAACTTTCCTATGAGAATATTTGTAGAACAATGATTGACTATAGACCTAGATAGTGGTGCATTATTTGCACTAGCAGCACTTCAGCAACGAAGAAATGAAATTAGTTATATTTAGTTGCAAAGTAAGATGTGGAGTAAATATTTAACACAATTTGTAAGTTGTCAAATAAAATGTAAAATTAAAATAAAATAAAATAAGAGTTAAGTTAATTCAAACTAAATTGGGAAAATTTCTGGCATACCTATACAAACTCTCTAAATAGCCAACTTTTCCATCAAAATATCATAATATCTAATATCCCCATAGAAACTTATAATCCTTTCTTCTATCCCCTATTATTTATTCAATCTATTTATTTTAGAACATAGATCTTACTCTTTCAAGCAATTTCTTTTTAAAAAAAAACATGACAAAATCTTTCAAACAAATTAATTTAAATTATGATTTAAATTTGTCAACCAAAATGTAAAAATATAAAGTTACAATATAATAAGCAACATAATCAATTTGAAGTAACAATCAAACATGAACTTTCCTATGAGAATATTTGTAGAAAAATGATTGACTATAGACCTAGATAGTGGTGCATTATTTGCACTAGCAGCACTTCAGCAACTAAGAAATGAAATTAGTTATATTTGATTGCAGAGTAAGATGTGGAGTAAATATTTAACACAATTTGTAAGTTGTCAAATAAAAAGTAAAATGAAAATAAAATAAAATAAGAGATAAGTTAATTCAAATTGAATTGGAAAAATTTCTGGCATACCTATACAAACTTTCTAAATAGCCAATTTTTCTATCAAAATACCATAATATTTTTCTATCAAAATACCATAATATTTTTCTATCAAAATACCATAATCATTTCTTTTATCCCCTATTATTTATTCAATCTATTATTTTAGTTATTTTAAATTGAAATTGACAAATATACCCTCCTTTTTCCTCTCTCCTTCTCATCCTTGACTCTTCACTGTAGCAACAACCTTAGGCTCAGGGGCGGAACCAAGGGGGTGAGAGGGGGGGCCAGGCAATCCCCCCCCCCCCCCCCCCCCCCCCCCCATAAAATCAGGATGTTGCTTATATATATAGTCTAAGCGCACATTTTCATATGATTTTTTACAGATGCATATGATTGGCACCCTCCCCCCCCCCCCCCCCCCCTCCCAAATTCAAATCCTAGTTCCGCCCATGCTTAGGCTACCATAGAAATAGTAGAGTCATTAAACGAGAGGCAGGGATTTGATTGACAATTCTTCAACTATTGCCGATACCACCATTACAAACCCAAACAATATTTTAAATAATGAGTCGGAGTTGTTTCATAAATTTGATCTTGACGAAGATTCATATTGGTAAATGCTAAATAATAGTTTCCAAAGCAACTTAGTAGGTTGAAAAGAGAAGAACATATTATGATAAAAAGGAGAGCTGACAATCCAAATACTTGCGTGGCAACCCAAACACTTATATTAACTAAATTTGAATTTAATTTAATTCATTGTCCCCAAATTCAAATGGTTGAATTGAAAATTACCTCTTCCCTCTCAAATCCAGCCATCCTACAAATGATCTCTCAGCCCACCTCTCAAATTGTGTCATAGTTGCGTCGAGACAGTAGAGAAGAGATGGTGAGTCGTCGACTCCTGTGCCGGTCGCCGGAGAGGTGTGGCATATCTTGCCACATTAATCACATGATGTGCTTCTCGTTAAATGGCTCTACTATTTGTACGGTGACGTAAGGTAGTTGCTACATTAAAGAGTGAAGGAGAAAAAGGAGGGAGAAGGGTATATCTGTCAATTTCAACTTTAAAATAACTAAATTGTAGATTGAATAAACAAAAGGAGATAGAAGAAAGGATTATAAGTTTTTATGGACATATTAGATATTATGATGTTTTAATAAGGATATTGACTATTTTGAAAGTTTGAATAGATACACTAAAAATTTTTCCAACTGAATTACTCTATTCAGACATATTAAATTACTTCACACTTATTCTGCATATAAGACTTATTATTATATACTTCTATTTATTTCTTAACATCTTACTATTTCACAAATTAATTTAAACTATGATTTAAATATGTCAAACGAAATGTAAATTGTGATAAATACTATGTAATAACCAACTTAATATGAGAGGGTACAATATAATATAATAAGTAACTTAATCAATTTATAGTATAGTCACAAGATTTGTGAATTATATCCGAATAATTTATTTTTTTAGTGATGTCAAACCAAACACTGAATTATTCGGTTGGCCGAACTTTGACCTAATTAAACCCAGATAATTCGTGAATTTTACAAACTTTTTTCTGAATTTTACGTATTATTCGCAAATTTTTTTCAATTTTTTTCCAAAACATTTTTTTTTTGCTATCTTGCATAACTGAGATCTCTGATCCAAATAATTCCGAATCATTTCCAAATTATATTTGAATTATTTTCAAATCATAAACTTTTGACATCGCCGAATCAAACCCGAATAATTCATTTATCACTATGATTTAAAGCAACAATCAAACATTAATTTTCCTATGAGAATGTTTATAGAAAATGATTGACCATAAACCGAGATAGTGGTGCATTATTTACACTAGCAGCACTGCAGCCAGCAACAAAGAATTGGGAATCCCCACACGGAAAAAAGAGAGACACAGGAGCCCCTAGTGCTGCTATTTTTGCTAATATAGTATTTGCATTATTGCCTCGAGAAGTCCACTATAACACGTGCCTATCATCCTAGTCAAACTGCTCCTTGGCTCTTTCCACTAGCCGTTTATTTCATCATTAATCATTAACATTATTACATAACACATATTAATATTAATACCTAAGTTGTACCGACTAATGTATATCTTTTGGTTCACTATAATATGCAATTTTCTATTCTGAGTAGGTGGCGATGGACCGGGTCCAATTGGACTTATATTATAACTAATTAATGTATATTATGAAATTAATAAACCGAAATTTTTATTTGTACCATAACCCAAAAAAAAAATCCAAAACATGCTAGATTTTGAGAATTTTGATATTTACTCAAACAATACAGCTAATCTACAATCCATTTATGAGGGACCACAGATTGACTTAGAGGTTCTCTAAAAGCACAAAAAAATATACTGTAAATAGGCCGCATACACATAAATGGAGACCTCTAAGCCAATCTGTGTCCCCATAAATGGATTGTATATTGGTTGTGCGGCCTAAGTAAATATGGGATGATATTTTGATTTTTTTTTTATTATGTTTAAAAAAAAATCGGCTAGATTGCACGTCATATTAATTTATTAAACAAAATAACGGAAGGTATGTTAGTATAATTTGGTTTGACCTCTTGAAGCCGAGAAATCATGATTGGTCAAAATTATAAAATCTCTAAACTTCATTGCTGGGCAAATACAAGCCGAATTTTAATATTTGGGGTGTACCTTTGTAATGAGCTCATCACTGGTTGAATATTTTGTTTGGGAAAAAATATATTAGGTCCCATTGACCCATATTTTTAGATGTGTAAGAAATTAAAGAGATATAAATACCTTTTTGTTGTATTTATTATGTTTTTATTTTCTTAAAGTTTGACATTTAAAATCTAAAAATCACACATTATTAAGAATTAAATATGATTTATATCATTTGTATGCACAATGATAATTTGATTTTGTTTTAATTGATATCAAGAGATCATAGAAAGCACACTAAGGTGAATCATTTGAAGATATTGATTATTCAAATTAGTGATTTCTATTAAAGCATAGTCAATATGTCTTAGTTTTTGTATTCATACGGAGATCACATTGAGAGATTCAAATCACTATTTTTAAAAATAAAAATAAAAATGTGAAATATAATTTAAGTACGAAAATAACCGAAATTTTTAAATATACCATCATCCCAAAAAAGATAAACTCAAACACTCTGGTTTTGAAAATTTTTGAATTTTGACATGACCGCATCGCCTAGATGCGGCCACTTTTCTCCGGACCGCATCTAGGGGTAGCGGCCTTTTTTTTTTTTTTTTCTCATGTGACTTTGAACTGAAAACATGGTGGCCACTCTCTCGGAATGCGGCCGTATTAAAATTCAAAATATTTCAAAAAAGAGTGTGTGAGTTTAACTTTTTTTTGAACCATGGTATATTTAAAAATTTCGGCCAAAATAATGGTACATTCAAAGTTGTAGAAACTTTTGATCCCGTACATGTGCCGAAAATATGAATGATTTGGTCCCAATAGCTTTTAGAAGTTACAACATACCTTGATCATATAAAATTCGATAATATTGGGACCGAATCAGTAGAAGCTATGAGTTTTGTGTACAAATTAATTAATTGACATCTAACTTACAAATTAATTTACATCAATGACTATACAATGTGGAAAATCAATGGGATGGAATCATTCATTTGATTTCATCCGTTAACCAAAAAAAAATCCATCTTGTTTTAAAAAAAAAATTTCAATTTCTAAAAATAAAAAAATTGCAACTTGCTTGGTGAGAATGGAATCCGAGGATACTAGCAGCCAAGTTGCAACTGTTTCGATTTTTTTCTCTTTTTCTGTTTACCTCACAAGAAATTAAATGGTGGCCTTCATTTAAAAGAAATCAAACGGCGGAGATATCCCTCGCCTTATTAATTTCTTAACCAATAATTAACTCATTAACAATTTTGTTTTGTTTTGTTTGTTTATGGAATTACCAATTTGTTTGTACTGAATCTTTGGTATTTATTTGTATTTTTGTATGAATTTATATAACATCAATTTTGGTCAAACATGAATATTTAATCAAACCAAACCTATTTTTCTATTCAACTGAATACTTGCACTGGTTAATTAATTGCGTGCTCTTAATTTGCAAATATAAAGGTATTGAACAAGGCATGTAAGCACGTTAGATATAGTTGGTACTTATTGCAAATGGGATTTAAATAAAATATTGGTAGTTGAGAAAAGAACTAGGCTCATGATATTCAGTTATAATTTAATGAATGCATGCTAAGAGTCTATTCGGATGCTCCCCACAAAATACTGTTAACGTGGGAAAAATAAAATTCACTCAAATTAAATTTTTTTCCCCCACATGAACAGTAAATTGCAGTTCAAAAATTTTCTATTCCTATTCTATTTTTATTTCCACCGTGCAGCCGAACAGACCCTAAATGTCACTAACTATACCTCGTATATAGCACCTACTTTTTTTAGCAGTTTAGTAATTATTTTTTCTTCAAGACTGATCTTAGAACACATTTAAGGTAAGGTATAGTTTATTTTTGTATCAAGTTTCTAAAAATAGTTTAACGATAATTAATAATAAGATGTCATTTTACGATTTAAACAATTAATTTAAACGTTTTTAAAATGTCATACAATGAAATGTGTGTTTAGTATATATAAAATTAATAAATTTAAATTTATGAGATATTATTATTTTCCAAGAAAGTGTATTTTTGTTGATTTGTTATGAGATAGAAATAACATATGGACATTGAATGTACATATTAATGGAAGATCAAACAGTTCTCGAGGTCAAAGATTTAGTGCAATTAATGTATCAGTGGTACAAATATCTTATATAACCTACTCAATGCAATATTATAATTTAAAATGACTTTTATATATTTTAAGGATCAACAAAATAATATTTATGTTAAGACATGATATATATTTGAACTTAGATCTGTCTCATTTTTTTTTCTTTCTTTCAATATTGTTCAATATTGCAAATGAAGAGTATGTAAGTCAATTGACTCCATTTATTTTTAAAATTATATACTTAGATATAATTTTACTATATTACTTAGAATAATGCTATAAATACTGTAAAATTGATATGTATTTTTATAAATAAAATTATATAATTAACCCGCATTCACATCCGACCTCTAAGTAGCTTGAATTAGCTATTTCAATTTCAAAAATCTCAAAATATAGATACTTTCGAAATTCAGATGGAGAAAATTATTTATTTTAATAACAAATATATTAAATAATTGGGGACCTCTAACTTTATTCAAAAAAATATATATACAGATACTTTTTATTTATAATTTGGAAAGCACTTAAGCACAACTTGTTTCATCAACTCATCATTGGAGATATTATTGACCCATCTGGGTGATCCGAATGGTGAAACAAATCATTTCCCTATTTTTTTTATAATTTTTGTCAACCCAAGTCTTCCTCTACCTTTTTTTTTTTGTTTTACCATCTTAAATTATTGACCTTGGCCAAATTCCAAGCCAACCGGCCTGACTTGCTTAAATCTCTCTCTCTCTCTCTCTCTCTCTCTCTCCTCCCTCTACATTCATAAATATACACTAATCCAAACCGTCTCTTCCCCTTCCACATCTCAATCCAAAACTCACACATACCACATTACCACATGCTTCTTTATCTTCACAAAACCCTAATTAGTCACCATGTCTAAACTCTTCACATCTCAATCCAAATTTTTCCACCTCTCAGTTACAAGCTCCAACACCTGGCCTTTCAATCTCTGAAGTTTAATCCCAAAACCACCATTTTTCAACGATCAAATTAAAACTTAGATCGATCTGGTCCACCTTTCGTCTGAGAAATAAAGTATACCATGGGGGTGCACTTGCACTTAAAGCAAACTCGCAAGGACGAACACAGTAATAACGGTACAGTACCACCGAAGGGTTGCATGGGAATACTGGTCGGTATGGGCGGGGAGCAGCCGCAACGGTTCGTTGTACCGGTGGGTTACCTGAATCACCCGCTCTTTCTCTCCCTCTTGAAGGAAGCTGAAGAGGAGTACGGTTTTGAACAAAAAGGAGCAATTACTATACCGTGCCACGTGGAGCACTTTCGACAGGTACAGGAAATCATTGACAGAGATACTGGTATTGCTCATGGCATGCATGGTCATGGACATGGCCATGAAGAGCATGGGGTGAATCAACATCATCACTTCCCAATAGTTGGGTGCTTCAGAGCTTAATTAAGCTGTTAACTATATATAGAGATATGCATGCAGTAGTTTTTTTTTTATTATCATTACTTTTTCTGTACCGCTGCTTCAAAACTGAAGTGTAAATAGGAAATGGAATGGATTGAGAGAGAAGTTTTCGTCTTTTTGTTCCATATTGTATCGCTTTTAATTAAGTACTACCTTTAACTTTATTAAGGCATGTTCTTGACTTCTCTCATATTCTTTCTTTTTTTTTTTTGTGGGGGGGGGGGGAGGTCTTCTCTCCGGGTACTGTTAATAATGCCTTATGATGAAATTAAGTTTTCGATCCATGACTCAAAACTCAAACAATCTCAACAACGGTTTTATACATATATTATTTGTCGTATAAATTAACTGTGCATCTGATTTTTATACAATTAAATTTTATTATGTTTTATGTGAATGATTTGGATATTGTATGTATTACATTGTAATTATCGAAACGTTTAAATGATTTCTTGTCCTTAATAGTCATCAAGATTATCAAATTAGTGTATCAATAAATTTTATATATAGATTGATTGAATTCTTTAGGCGCCTACTGCCTAGTTGTTATATAGTTGTTGTTCAGTCTATTAACATGAACATTAATAGTCCCTTGTTCACGAGAAAGTGCGCAGAGAGAGTACTAGATTTTGCTTTTGTTTTATGTTATTTAATATTTCGTCATAAAAGGAGAGACCGAGAAACCTAAATTCTAAACGGTGCAATTTATGTGCTGTACAGTTTTGCAACATGCATGACATGCAGATTTTTTTTTATCTATAGAAACTAGTTAAAATAATATAAGAAATTGGATGAATTGCAGTAATATTTCGATGTCATAAAAAAAAATCAAATTATTGATTCGTTTTTTCAGAACTGTCTAAACAATTAAACCCGAATTAATAATTCGGTTTTTATGATGTACCGTCAACCTCACGTCTTGCCTTAAAAAAAAACCGTAACCCTACCTCCACTTTATAATAGGTTCTTTTTATGGGATCAAATTGTTTATTTATTTTTAATAAAATTCTATAAATTAAAAAATTATGCGTAACATGCCTATATATCAAGTGAAATCAATGAGTTGTAATATCCCAAAACATGAGTTCTATTATAAGAAATAAAGAGGAATAGAACGTTTTTTTAACCAGAGAGATATACTGTTAGGCAATCAGTTTAAATTTGTTATCATGACAAATTATTAATTGCAAAATAAAATTTAATTAACAACAATAAATTAAGTAAATACTATTTGCGAGGGAAAAAATGTATTTATGACGGTACTCCCTCGCGAAAAGTACCGTCGCGAATATAAAAAAATACATTTATAACATTTTTCCGTCGCAAAAAATTATTTTTTACTCTCACAAATACTTTTTTTTGTGTGTCTAGAATCAAGAAACCAACTTAATTATCTTTATCTTGAGAGAAGAGGGTGTGTGCATTAATTACAGCACTCTGTACAAGTCTTTAATGAAAGGTCAGTGAAAAGCTAGAGGTATATATGTTTTATGAAGATAATTTAATTACATGTAAATATTTTGTATGCGTTCCACACATCTTTATTTGTTAAAAAATACTAACAAGACTAATGGAAATTCTAAATGACAAAATAAAATTGCTAACTAAATGTGATCAATATCATTTCTTTTACATCCTATTCAATGAAAGCGGCATTAATTTCATCTTGTACATGATGCATGGTTATTAATAAAGTTCTAAATAATGCTCTGTAGTATTTTTGAACCATATCAACGCTATAGCGTGTTATTTGTACATAATACTTTTTTTAATCAGTCTGCTATGACGCGATAAACGTTATTTAAACCTTTGGAACTTATTATTGTATTAGCATCCATGTCAGTTTGTTCTTTTTCTTTTTCTTTTTCTGTTTTTGAAAATTGGCAATGAAGTACCGTCAACAGATATATATTGATAAAAAAAAAAAAAAAAAGTTATTTACATTGAGTCAGAATGACCCTTTTACATCAAATGTTATCGCAAATGTTACAAATGTGATATAATCTATGGCTCTTTATAGTGTTACTAATTATTTGAAGTATGAATGCACATATATAGAGTAAACTTTTTATGGCTTTATTCTCTTCCCTAGATACTGTGCTCTTCCCACAATAGATGGTTCATATATAGTTGTTGTCTGAAGCAAAGCATGCATATATTCTAGATTTTCAACTATAGATGGTTCATGGTTGTTGTCCTGTAGCAAAAAAATACCATTTGGAAATTGAAACCAGTTAGAAGAAAGAGGGATTCAAATTAGTTGAAATCTGAGATTCATGAACAACATCCTTGAAATTTCTGAAATTTTAAATTTAGCCGTCCAACTTTTTTTGTGCACATATTTGGTTTGTCTATGTACGTATCTTGAAACAGTTCAATGGTTGAATTCAAAATTCTAGAAATTTTAGAGCTACTGATGATAATATCGGATTTCAACTGATTTGAATCCAAGAAAGAGACATGGCATGTGTGAAAGAGGTAGTGGATATATAGTTCCTGTGTACCGCTTGTGCATGCAGAGAAAATAGACATTTGAAAATTCGAACGATCGACCTCTATATTTTTGTCCTCTTGTAGCTCCCAATTTGACTTATAATAAAATTTATCGGATAGTGGTTTGATTTGTGCCTTATTTTTAAGGATCCGTATCCTCCAAGGTACCTGACTCAACACAATTGAAAAAGACGGCTCAGATTTATATCATCGGGTTCTTGTTCGGAATGACTGACTGGGGCAGTATTATTTGAGCTTTGAGATTCGTGCCAAGTTAAAAAAAAAAATTGGACCACCCGATTCAATTCTACTCAGTCCGTACCTGAGAGGATGTGAATTCTATTTTCAAATGAGATATGTTCGTTGACCGCTGCCTTGTACGCATACATCGAGACAAATTATGATGTGTTTGTTCATTGACAATTTGACATGAGCTTCCACAGGCGTGCTCTATAGCGCCACTTTCTGTCAATTTTTGTTATAGGTGATGGAATGAAATTTTGTTATCTCTATTTTTTTTATATTTAATTGTTTAAGTTTTTTCGGAAATAAATCTCAAAATAACTTTTTTCAAAAAAACAATTGTATACACATATCGAAACAATTCAATAATTAGATTTAAAAAAATAAAAATAGCACGAACACTGCTCAGCAGATTTTAATCCATAGGTGATATACAATTTTGGTAATGAAAATCTAGAGACAGTGATACAGGCAAATCTAGTTGCATGAAACAGGATGTCCCTTGGGTCCTGCTACATCAATTAAAACAAAACAAGCAACCAAAACTAGCAGTGTTATAAAAAATGTGCCAATTAATTAATCGTCCGACTAGTCGTTGGCGCTGACTAAACCATTACGGAAAATTCCAACTAATTTATCGATTATTTTCAATTATTTTCAATTAATTACTTGACAGTACCCTGTCCTATTCATCCAACGAGTGCATTATTTACTGAACCAAACCCTGGATATATATTAATTATATATGTTATCTCTGCTATAGTTTTTCTCTCTCTCAAAACTTCTGGGGAAATTCAAATATGTGGTGCTTGTATTGCGCTTTGATCAAAATTAACAGTCTATTTTAGAACATATAGCAAAATGATTTTGATATGAACTGCGTACGTAATTGAGCCAGTTTAAACGCTGATTCAATGCAAGTCATACTGCTCTGCCATAACAGTTAGGGGTGCAAACGGATCGAATAATATCCAACTTTATTCGGATCTGTATCCGAAAATTAAATATAATTTTGAATTTAATTATTCGTATTCAAATATTAGATATATATCATATAGTTTAATATATATTATGAAAATATTTATGTATATATCTATAGATATCCGATATCCGATCCGTATCCATAAAATAAAAATGACTACAGATATAATTTTATCACTATCCGATCCGTTTGCAACCCTAATAATAGTACATATTTCTTAGCATTTAGCAAAGAAACACAGTAGAAGTGAGTGCACACTAGAACGTAACTGTGTGCACAAAAGTAAAAAAGAAAAAAGAAAAAAAATATATAATACAAGTAATGATAGTCTTTCAACATTTTCAAGTAATATATGTAATTCATGAAATTCATGTTCTCATTAGTCCGGTCTTATTATTCTCCACTCATATTTAAATAGATATTGGTAATGTGTCTAAGAGAGTATAATTCTTTTTGTTTCTCTTCATTATTAATTATCGTGTGACTAATCGTATTATTTTTTATATACGTGCACATTTTTAAGATATTGAAATATAGATATATATTTACAGGAGCGGATTCCGAATTTAATTCTGTCAAAGAGCAAAAATCATATTAAAATAATTTAACGGGTTCAAACCCATTAACTAATCGGATACTATATAAAAACAATTAACATATTAAGAAACAATAAAAATAATATACTTTTACATAATAAAAAATAACAAAATAATATCATTTTACATAATAAAAAAAACAAAATAATATCATTTTACATATTAAAATACAACAAAGTTAGTACAGACCCGTAAATTTCTATAAAATTTCTATCAAAACAATAAAGTTTCTCATTAAGAATTTTTTGAACTGACTTGACGGGTTTTTCAGTTCTAATGAGAGACAAAATAATTTATAGGGAGAGACAAAGTGACATCACCCCATGTTAAGTATGGGTCGGCCCCTTTATATTTGTATTTAAATTTTCCTTACTATAATACTTTATAAAAAAAAAATCTCATTTCCAATATTAACATTTTATCCAATAGCTATTTTTTCTGGACAGTATGAATAATAACTCTAGTGGATATAAGAGGCCGGCATGACTTATATAGAAAAAAGTAAACAACAAAAATTTAGATGAATTTAAGAAAACGGCTCCATAATTGATACAATTTGCTTCATAAAGAGAATTCAATTTTAAAAAATTTCATCTCCCAAGTCACATCACTAACATTCTCATCCATCCGATTTTATTCTCTTTTTTATTTATTATAATCGGATAATTCCTATTTTTTTAATGCTCTAAAAGAGGTTATACTCCTCTATGGAAATATTCATGCGGTTATCGTGTGTTGTTTGTTGTTACATTTTTTTTATTTTTAAAGAAAATTATTATGTTGAAAATTTACTTAACCGTAAGTTTTATAAAAAAGAAGAGGGTTCAAATGTCTTTATTTTTGTGTCTCCGTCATATTTTTATTTTTTAAACATTAATAAATTTAAATTTAAAATTCAAATTTCATAATAAAACCGCTAGATTTGATTTAAATTATTTTCTCTATACACATATAAAATATTATGATATTTCAACTTTGTTTTGATATGTATTAAGAACTTGTAAAAATATATTGATATGGATAAATTTTGAACGTTGATTTTTCAACTTGTTGATTCTTATAAAAACAAAATCAAAAAGTGAAAAAAAAATTATGTGCATATAGAGAAAATAATATAGATCACATCTAACAGTTATATTTTGACATATCAATTAGAAAACTTAAAAATGGAGACACAAAAAATTGAGACATTTCAACCCTACTCTCTTATAAAAATTGTTATTATTAAAATTTAATTTATACTGAAATAAATATTTTTGTTTTCAAAGTAAAATCTAATTCTAATAAATAATAATAGATAGTTGAAATAATATATGTCATGCAAATCCAAACCAGGGTTAAAATAACAATAGAGGTGATGTCAATAATACTTAAAATAAGGCATGGTACAAATATCTCATATAACCCACTCAATTCCTTACTATAATTTAACATGACTTTTCTATCTTTTAAGAATCAACAAAATACTATTTATGTTAAGACATGATATATATTTGAACATAGATCGATATATGTCTCATTTTTTCTTTCTTTCAATATTGTTCAATATTGCAAATGAAGAGTATGTAAGTCAATGGATTCCATTAATTTTCAAAATTATATACTTAAGATATAATTTTACTATATCGTTTTGAGTAAAATGTTATGAATATTGTAAACTTGTTTCTCATTTTTATAAATAAAATTATATAATTGATCCGCATTCATATCCGATTCTAAGGCTGTGCTCTAGTATCGAAGAGAAATTCTCATTAACAAGAAAGAAGGGGAGGGAACGACGGGGAAGCTACCCTCGCTACAGTAAAACCTATATCCCAAATCGGGGGTGATAGATTTCACCCAAATCTACCTATTCTCTCCCTTCCGAACAGTGGGTGCTCCCTCTCATTCCCCTTCACTCTCTCTCCGATTCTCCTCTTCTGAAACAAAAGAATTGGTCTGAACTAACTAGATTTTGAGAGTTTTCCCCTCTGTTGCCATTCCTTTCCCTCCGCTGCCCCCTTCTGGAGCTGAGTCTAGAATTAGTTATTTCAATTTCAAAATTCTCATAATACAGATATTTTTTATTTATAATTTTCAAATCACGTAAGCACAACTTGTTTCATCAACTCATCAATGGAGATATTGCTGTCCCATCTGGGTGATCCGAATGGTGAAACAAATCATTTCCCTATTTTTTGATAATTTTTGTCAACCCAAGTCTTCCTCTACTTTTTTTTTTTTTTTGTTTTACCATCTTAAATTACTGACCTTGGCCAAATTCCAAGCCAACCGACCTGACTTGCTTAAATCTCTCTCTCTCTCTCTCCTCCCTCTACATTCATAAATATACACTAATCCAAACCGTCTCTTCCCCTTCCACATCTCAATCCAAAACTCACACATACCACATTACCACATACTTCTTTATCTTCACAAAACCCTAATTAGTCAAATGTCTAAGCTCTTCATATCTCAATCCAAATTTTTCCACCTCTCAGTTACAAGCTCCAACACCTGGCCTTTCAATTTCTAATAGTTTAATCCAAAACCACCATTTTTCAACGATCAAATTAAAACTTAGATCGATCCACCTTTCGTCTGAGAAAGTATACCATGGGGGTGCACTTGCACATAAAGGACGAACACAGTAATAACGGTACAGTACCACCGAAGGGTTGTATGGGAATACTAGTTGGTACGGGCGGGGAGGAGCCGCAACGGTTCATCGTACCGGTGGGTTACCTGAATCACCCGCTCTTTCTCTCCCTCTTGAAGGAGGCTGAAGAGGAGTACGGTTTTGAACAAAAAGGAGCAATTACTATACCGTGCCACGTGGAGCACTTTCGACAGGTACAGGGAATCATTGACAAAGATACTGGTATTGCTCATGGCATGCATGGTCATGGACATGGCCATGAAGAGCATGGGTTGAATCATCATCATCATCACTTCCCAATAGTTGGGTGCTTCAGAGCTTAATTAAGTTGTTAACTATATATAGAGATGTGCAGTATCTTTTTTCTTTTTCTTTTTTCTTTTTCCTTTTCTGTACCGCTGCTTCAAAACTGATGTGTAAATAGGAAATGGGATGGAATTGAGAGAAGTTTCATCTTTTTGTTCCATCTTGTATCGCTTTTAATTAATTAAGTACTACCTTTAACTTTATTAAGGCATGTTCTTTCGAATCTTATTTTTTTCGTCTTCTCTCCGGGTACTGTTAATAATGCCTTCTGATAAAGTTAAGATTTCGATCCATGACTCAAAACTCAAACAATCTCAACAACGGTTTTATACATATATTTGTCGTATAAATTAATTGTTCATCTGATTTTTATACAATTAAATTTTATTATGTTTTATGTGATTGATATGGATATTGTATATATTACATTGTAATTATCGAAACATTTAAATGATTTATTAGTTATAAAAAATTATTAAATTAGTTTGTCAATAAATTTTATAGGTTGATTGAATTCTTTAGGCGCCTACTGCCTAGTTGTTATATGGTTGTTGTTCAGTCTATTAATTAACACATGAACATTAATATTACTCGCTTATTCACGAGAAAGTGCAGAGAGAGAGTTAGAGAGAGTACTAGATTTTGCTTTTGTTTTATGTTATTTAATATTTCGTCATAAAAGGAGAGACCGAGAAACCTAAATTCTAAACAGTGCAATTAATGTGCTGTACAGTTTTGGAACATGCATGACATGCAGATTTTTTTTAATCTATAGAAACTAATTAAAATAATATAAGAAATTAGATGAATTGCAGTAATATTTCGATGCCATAAAAAATCGAATTATTGATTCGTTTTTTATCAGAAGTGTCTGAATAAACCGAATCAATAATTCGGTTTTTATGATGTACCGTCCACCCCACATGTCTTGCCTTAAAAAAAATTCCTAACCCTACCTCCATTTTATTTATTTTTTTTTGACAAAGAAAAGTGAAGACCTGGCATCCTTATGATACTATTTCATTAATAAGACACAAGATGTGTCTAACGATACAGTTTAATTAAGAAACACGAAATTTAAAAAAGAAAAGAAAAGGACTAAAATCCTAAATGAAAATTTAAACAACAAAAGAATACAAAATGTGAAAGGAAAAACAACAACCCAATTCGATCTTTGCTGCTCTCTAATCTCCCATTTGCGTTTGACTTTCCAGAAACCAGCTTCTATATTCTCTTCTCATTTCATTCGCCAGTATTTGTGAGGGTTTTTGTTCATCTCTAGATATTCTTGCACACTGCTCCCTCCACAATACAAAGCAGAACACCACCTGCAGTTGTTTAACCCCTTTCTGGTTCAATTCCAATATTGCCCTTTGGTATTCACCTCTTGTAAAAAACCATTCTGTGCCAGATATCTATTTGTCCTCTGTATGTTAAGACTTATTGTTTTGCTGTAACTGCACTCTTGCAATATATACCTGACAGATTCTGCCTGCCTTTTACAGAGGACACATCTATTTACCAGTTCCCATCCTCTCATCACCAAATTATCCACTGTCATGATCTTGTTTTGTAGCATTAACCAAATAAAAACCTGCACCCTTGCAGGAGCCTTAATTTGCGAGATGCAATGTATATTGGACTGTGTATGTGGAACACATATCATTGCCTTGTAGAAGGATTTTACTGTATAATGCCCCTGTGCTGTCCATTTCCAGGTCACTTCATCCATCCGTTGTGCTTCTAATGCTACATTGTTCAATCTTTGCATCAGCTCATCTCATTCTTTCTCTTCCAGTTCTGTTAACCCCTGTCCTATGTGTAAGTCCCAATTCCCTTGAGCACATGCCTGACTTACTGACATATCCTTTTTATCAGTCAGTGAGTATATGTTCGGATATGCATACCTGAGAGGCTGTTGTAATCGTCTATCCATCCAAAATTTAATGCGTGTGCCTTGGCCACATGTAAAAATACATGACACAGTCATGAAGTTTTGAAGATTCCTGAGGTTTGACCAGAAAGGTGTTGTTGTTGGTAGTTCCCATGGCCTTTGTGCCTGTTGTTGAAGTCTAATTATGCATATCATTGCGGTTTGTTTGTCTGCAACCATCTCCACATCACCTTTGCTAGCAGTTCTCTATTGAATACTAACAAGTCTTTGACTCCTAGCCCTCTATTATTTGGTTTGGTTACTAGTTCCCATGCCTACCTCCATTTTATGATAGGTCTTTTTTATAGGATCAAAATTCTCAAGCAATCCATCTATTTTCTTATATAGTTATATTGTTTATTTATTTTTAGTAAAATTCTATAAATAAAAAATTATGCATAACATGCCTATCAAGTGAAATCAATGAGTTGTATTGTCCCAAAACATGAGTTCTATTATAAGAAATAAAGAGGAATAGAACGTTTTGTTAACCAGAGAGATCTACTGTTAAGCAATCAGTTCAAATTTGTTATCATGACAAATTATTAATTGCAAAATCAAATTTAATTAAGTGCCTACAAGAAACCAACTTATATTTATCTTGAGAGTAGTAGTTGTGCATTAATTACAGAACTCTGTACAAGTCTTTAATGAAAGGTCAGTGAAAAGCTAGAGGTAAATATATGTTTTATGAAGATAATTTACATGGAAATATTTTGTATGCCTCTCTCACATCTTCATTTGTTTAAACTATGGCTCTTTATAGTGTTACTTATTTGAAGTATGAATGCACATATAAACTTTTTAAGGCTTTATTGTCTTCCCTAGATATATATACTGTGCTCTTTTCTTACGTTTCCCACAATAGATGGTTCATATATATTCATATATAGTTGTTGTCTGAAGCAAAACATGCATATATTCTAGATTTTCAACATAGATGGTTGATGGTTGTTGTCCTGTAGCAAAAAAATATCATTTGGAAATTGAAACCAGTTAGAGGAAAGAGACATGCATGGCATGTGTGAAACAGGTAGTGGATATATAGTTCCTGTGTACCGCTTCTCCAGAGAAAATTGGCATTTGAAAATTCGAACGATCGATCTCTATTTTTTTGTCCACTTGTAGCTCCCAATTTGACTTTAATAAAATTTATCAGATAGTGGTTTGATCTGTGCCTTATTTTTAAGGATCCGTATCCCCCAAGGTACCTGCCTCAACATAATTGAAAAGGACGGTCCAGATTTAATTTCATCCGGTTCCTGTTCGGAATAACTGAGGGAGACAAGTATTATTTGAGCTTTGAGATTCGTGCCAAGTTAAAAGAACAATTTTGGACCATCCGATTCAATTGTACTCAGTCCGCTAACCTGAGAGGATGTGAATTCTATTTTCAAATGAGATATGTTCGTTGACCGCTGCCTTGTGCGCATACATCATGACAAATTATGATGTGTCTGTTCATTGACATGAGCTTCCACAGGCGTGCTCTACAACGTCACTTTCTGTCAATTTTAGTTATAGGTGATATACAATTTTGGTCATGGAAATCTAGATACAGTGATACAGCCAAATCTAGTTGCATGAAACAGGATGTCCCATTGTCCCTTGGCTCCTGTTACATCAATTAAAACAAAACCAGCAACCAAACCAGTGTTATAAAAAAAGTCCGTTTAGGCCGATTAATTAATCGTCCGATCAGTTGTTGACGGTCACTAAACCGTTACGGAATTTTCCAACTAATTTGTTAATTATTTTCAATTATTCTTGATTAATCACTTAACGGTACCTTGTTCTGTCCGTCCAACGAGTGCATACCGTTATTTACAACACTGAACCAAACCCAGGATATATATTAATTATATATGTTATCTCTACAATAGATTTTGTCTCTTTCAAAACTTCTGGGGAAATTCAAACATGCTGTGGTGCATGTATTGCGCTTTGATCAAAATTAAGTCTATTTTAGCACATATAGCAAAATGATTTTGATATGAAGTGCGTAATTGAGCCAGTTTAAACGCTGATTCAGTGCAAATCATACTTGTTGGGCCGTTGTTGGGTCCAGCCCAATAGGCAAATGTAAGAAACAAAAAGAAAAAGAAAGGTGGCTGTGCTGCTGGGTGTTTTTTCACGTGAGACACAGAGAGAGAGAAAAAAAGGGAGAAATAGACAGAGAAGAGGCGGAAAGAAGAAAAGAGAGAGAGAAGAAGGAGAGAGAAAGAGAAGGTGGAGAAGAAGAAAACGAAGAGCAGGCTAGTCTCTTCGGTTTCACTGTCTTGATCAACTTTCTCTTTGTTTGTAAGAAGGGAATTTCTTGTTTTCTCAAATCTAGGGCTTGCTCGGGTTTGAATGAAATTGGAAGTTTAAAAGGGATATTTCTTTCTAATATGTTACCTCTTAGTTTTCTCTCTATTATTGTGTGTATACCTCAGTTTAGGGCTTAAACTTGAGAAGAACAATTGTATATGTTTCTTGTTAGTATAGTGAAATTTGTCGATGTGCCCCGTGGTTTTCTACCCTCCAAGTTGAGAGGGTTTTTCACGTAAATCTGGTGTTTTGTGTGATTGTGCTTGATCTCATATTATCTTGATTTGGATTGTGCATTTTGACATTTAAACTTTTCGGTACCAACTGGTACAGTGCTTATATTACCCATCTCTCTCTCTCAAATTAGTTGATTATACAATAGGCATTTCTCAATTGGTATTATTTAAAATTCCCAACAAGTGGTATCGAAGTCTCAGGTTTCTTTTCTTTTGAGAGTGCTTTTTGTAGGTTGAGATGGAAGGAAGTAGCACCATGATCAGGTTGACAAATAACAACTGGCAGATCTGGAAATCCAAAATGGAGGATATCCTTTATTGCAAGGACTTGTATGAACCAATTGAAGGAAATAGTGCGAAGCCGAAAGATATGGCTAACGCTGACTGGACTAAATTGTACCGAAAAGTGGTCGGCACAATCAAACAGTGGCTTGATGACAGTGTGTACCACCATGTAGCGAGTGAGAAGAGTGCACATGAGTTGTGGAAGAAGCTGGAGTCACTGTATGAGCAGAAAACAGCAGCTAACAAAGCATTTCTGATTCGAAAGTTAGTAAATTTGAAATTTAGAGAAGGCACAAGTGTTGCTAAGCATTTAAATGAGTTTCAGAGCTTGATTAATCAATTGTCAGTTATGAAGATGACCTTAGAAGATGAGTTACAGGCCTTGTTGCTTTTGGGATCATTGCCTGACAGTTGGGAGACCTTGGTTGTGACAATCAGTAATGCAGCTCCGAATAGTGTGGTTACTGTGAGTATAGTTACTATCAGCTTGTTCAATGAGGAGACAAGAAGGAAGTCAACTGGTACAAATAGTGCACAGGCCCTAATCACATAGAACAGGGGAAGAGCTGAATACCGACAACAATCAAGAGGCCGTAGCAAGTCCAAAGGCAGATCAAAATCCAAAGGAAGACAGTGTTATCACTGTGGTAAAGAAGGTCACATGAAGAGAAATTGTAGAGCCTGGAAAAGATTACAAAATGAGGGCAAAAATCAGAAGAAAGATAATGACAACAAAAATATCACAGCCACGGTAACTACAGATGATGTAGTGATTCTCTCTTGTGAAGAAAAACAATGTCTACATGTGGAAGGTCACCAAGGAGTTGGGTGGATAGTTGATACAGGTGCTTGCTATCATGCTACACCGAATAGAGAGTTCTTCACGACTTACAAGGCTGGAGACCTTGGTACAGTGAAGATGGGTAATACTAGCTACTCAAGCATTGCGGGTATTAGTGATATTTGTCTGCAGACCGAATTGGGATATCGGTTAACACTAAAAGATATGCAGTATATTCCTGATTTACGTCTAAATTTGATATCAGGTGATGCATTGGACAAAGATGGATTCAAGCATTACCTAGGTGGTGAAGAATGGAAGCTTAGCAAGGGATCAATGGTTGTAGCAAAAGGGAAGTTGTGGCACTCCCTATACAGAACTCATGTGAAGGTACTCAAGAATGGATTGAATGCAGTACAAGCTGAAAGCTCTCTGAATCTATGGCATCAACGCCTTGGCCACATGATTGAGAAAGGGCTGTGAATTATGGTGAGGAAGTCACACATCCCCTCGACCAAAGATGAGGTCCTGGATCTATGCGATTACTGCTCTTTTGGTAAGCAACATCGAGTCTCTTTTAATCAAACACCAGAAAGAAAACATAATGTGCTGGACTTGGTTTATTCTGATGTGTGTGGTCCTTTTGAGGTGGAGTCGTTGGGTGGCAATCGATACTTTCTAACATTTGTTAATGATGCATCTAGAAAGGTGTGGGTTTATTTCCTAAGAACGAAAGACCAAGTATTTAATTACTTTTAAGAGTTCCATGTCATGGTAGAGAGACAGACAGACAAGAAGTTGAAATGTCTTCGCTCTGACAACGGGGGAGAGTATACCTCCAAAGAGTTCAAAGCATATTGTGCAAAATATGGGATTCGACATGAAAAGACAGTACCTGGAATCCCACAGCACAATGGTGTGGCTGAGAGAATGAATCGCACTATTGTAGAAAAGGTGAGATGCATGCTGAAGATGGAAAAGTTGCTAAAACAGTTTTGGGTAGAAACAGTTCACACAGCTTGCTATCTCATAAACAGGTCACCATTTGTTCCTTTGAAGTTTGAGATACCAGAAAGAGTATGGTCCAAGAAGAATGTTTTATACTCTCATCTAAGGGTGTTTGGATGCAAAGCATATGTGCATATTCCAAAGGAGCACAGATCCAAGTTGGATGATAAAGTAACTCCATGTATTTTCCTTGGATATGGAAATGAGGAATTTGGATACAGATTATGGGACCCAGAAAAGAAGAGAATTGTTAGGTGTAGAGATGTTGAGTTCTACAAGGGTCAAACGGGGATAAATTTGGAAATCAACAAGAAGTCAGAGAGCGTTGATGAGTCCATATAACTCATACCAGTTCCTTCACCTATACAGTCAACAGCAGCAAATGAAGATGAACATAATGAAGAAGCCACTGAGGAAACCTCTGACATGAATGGTAGTAATGATAATGAGATCGTTTATGATGCTCCTGAGCAAGGGGAGCAACATCATCAAGAGGAGCCAGAAGAGCTCCAGGTAAGAAGGTCCAAAAGAGAGCACCAACCTTCTAAAAGATACCCTTCTTCAGAGTACATCTTATTGACGGAAGAAGGAGAGCCAGAAAGTTTTCAGGAGGCACAAATTCATAAAGACAAAGCTAAGTGGCAAGATGCAATGAAGGACGAGATGAAGTCATTGCAAGAAAATGGCACATATGAGCTGGTGGAGCTTCCTAAGGGCTGAAAGGCATTGAGAAACAAATGGGTGTTCAAGCTAAAGAGAGATGAAAATGGAGAACTTATGAAGTACAAAGCCCAACTGGTAGTGAAGGGTTTTGGATATAAACAAGGCATCGACTTTGAGGAGATTTTCTCACCAATGGTGAAGATGACCTCCATTCGTGCAGTGTTAGATCTAGTAGCTGACTTAGATCTTGAGCTTGAACAACTTGATGTAAAAACGGCATTCCTTCATGGTAACTTGGAAGAAGAGATCTATATGGTGCAACCAGAGGGATTTGAAGTGAAAGAGAAAGAGTGCATGGTTTGCAAATTGAAGAAGAGTCTATACGGTTTGAAACAAGCTCCGAGACAGTGGTACAAGAAATTTGACTCCTTTATGAGGAGACATGGGTACCAGAGAACCAAGGCAGATCCGTGTGTTTACTTCAAAAGATTTTCTAATGAAAAATTTCTAATCATTTTGCTTTATGTTGATGATATGTTGATTGCAGGACATGATGCTCATATGATAGCCGTGTTGAAGGAGATGTCCAAGTCATTTGACATGAAGGACATGGGCCAAGCACGTCAGATATTGGGCATGCAGATTACTCATGACAGAAAGGCTAAGAGACTTTGGTTGTCACAGGAGAAGTACATTGAAAGGGTGCTTGAGAGATTCAACATGCAAGGAGCAAAGGAAGTAAGTTGTCCACTTCCTAGCCATTTGAAATTGAGCAAGAAGCTGTGTCCATCAATAAAGAAAGAATAGGATGAAATGTCAAGTGTACCATACTTCTCAGTTGTAGGGAGTTTGATGTATGCGATGGTTTGCACCAGGCCAGATATAACTCATGCAGTCGATGTGGTAAGCAGATTTCTCTCTAATCCAGGAAAACAACATTGGGAAGCAGTGAAGTGGATTCTTAGATATCTAAGAGGCACTTCCAATTTGTGTTTGAGTTTTGGAAATCGTGAACCTGTGTTAGAAGGCTACACAGATGCTGATATGGCTGGAGATTTGGATCACAGAAAATCCACTTCGGGTTATGTGTTTACTTTTGTAGGGGGAGTCGTGTCATGGCAGTCCAAATTGCAGAAATGTGTGGCTTTGTCAACCACAGAAGCAGAATACATTGCAGCAACTAAGGCTGGTAAGGAGCTATTGTGGTTGGTTAGATTTCTCCTAGAGCTTGGTATGCAACAGGAAGATGCAATTATTTTCTGTGATAATCAGAGTGCTATTGATTTGAGCAAGAATGCTATATATCATTCCAGAACTAAGCATATTAATGTGAGATTTCATTAGTTAAGAGATGCAATAGAAAATCAGCAGATGAAGCTGATGAAAATCCACACGGATAAGAACCCGTCAGACATGTTGACGAAGATAGTTTCAAAAGACAAGCTTGAGCTTTGTTGCCAGCTTGTCGGCATGAATATCAAGTGATGACTTGATGATAGACGTGCCTCTCTCCGTGGGCTGGAGGAGGAGATTGTTGGGCCGTTGTTAGGTCCAGCCCAATAGGCAAATGTAAGAAACAAAAAGAAAAAGAAAGGTGACTATGCTGCTGGGTGTTTTTTCGCGTGAGACACAGAGAGAGAAAAAAAAGGGAGAAATAGACAGAGAAGAGGCGGAAAGAAGAAAAGAAAGAAGAAGAAGAAGGAGAGAGAAAGAGAAGGTGGAGAAGAAGAAGAAGAAAATGAAGAGCAGGCTAGTCTCTTCAGTTTCACTGCCTTGATCAACTTTCTCCTTGTTTGTAAGAAGGGAATTTCTTGTTTTCTTAAATCTAGGGCTTGCTCGGGTTTGAATGAAATTGGAAGTTTAAAAGAGATATTTCTTTCTAATATGTTACCTCTTAGTTTTTCTCTCTATTATTGTGTGTATACCTCAGTTTAGGGCTTAAACTTGAGAAGAACAATTGTACCCATTTCTTGTTGGTATAGTGAAATTTGCCGGTGTACCCCGTGGTTTTTTACCCTCCAAGTTGAGAGCGTTTTCCACGTATATCTGGTGTCTTGTGTGATTGTGCTTGATCTCATATTATCTTGATTTGGATTGTGCATTTTGACATTTAAACTTTTCGGTACCAACTGGTACGGTGCTTATATTACCCATCTCTTTCTCTCAAATTAGTTGATTATACAATAGGCATTTCTCAATTGGTATTATTTAAAATTTCCAACAATATTCCTCTGCTATAACCGTTAGGGGTGCAAACGGATCGAATAATATCCGACCGTATCCAGATCCGTATCCGAAAATTAAATATGGATATCCGACATTCAAATATACATACAAATATAAATAAGAATATGATTTTGAATTTTAATTATCTGTATTTAAATAGTAGATATACACCATATAATTTAATATATATTATGAAAATATTTATGTATATATCTACGGATATCTAATATATGATCCATATCTGTATCTATCCGTCAAATATCCGATCCATATCTGTATCCAAAAAATAAAAATGAATACAGGTATGGTTTTATCACTATGCGGTCCGTATCCGATTCGTTTGCACCCCTACATATTTTTTAGCATTTAGCAAAAAAAAAAAACACAGTAGAAGTGATCAGTGCACACTAGAAAGTAACTGTGCAGTACACAAGTTAAAAGAAAAAAAAATTATAATACAAGTGATGATAGACAGTCTTTCAACATTTTCAAGCAATATATATGTTGTTCATGAAATTCATTTTGCTCCGCTCATTTTTAAAGAGATATTTGTAATGTGTCTGAGAGTATAATTCTTTTGTTTCTCTGCATTAATAATCGTATGACTAATCATATTGTTTTTTATATACGTACACATTTTTAACATATTGAAAAATAGATATAAATTTACAAGGACGGACTCAGAATTTCTATTAAGAAAGGGTAAAAATTGAATTAAGATAACTTAACGGGTTCAAACTCATTCACTAATCAGGTATTAGATAAAAACAATCAAAATACTAAAAAACAATCAAAATAGTATACTTTTACATAATAAAAAAATAACAAAATAATTTCTAAGGAGAGACAAGGTGACACCGGACTCTTACTTTTTCATTGAATTTTAAAATCCGGAGAGAGGGAGAGGGGGAGGGGATAGTTGCTCCTGCTAAGTGCGGATCCGCCTAAGGCTGGCAAAAAAGCTCGTAACTTGTGGATCGCTCGTGACTCATCTCTAGCTCGCTCCATAGCGGACTGAGCTGTTAACAAGCTAACTTGGCTCAAGCTGGGGCCAAAATAAACAAGCTGAGTTAGAGGTCAGCTCAGACCGAGTCAGCTTGGCCCATTAGCCCCCCGTATGATTTTAGGTCAAGTGAAGTCCCATTTTTAAAACAACGGCACCTTCCTAAATTGAAATCTCAGCTCTCTTTCTCCTCTTCAGTCTTCACCCCCCAAGGACCCTGACTCCACTGGATAACACGCTGCCTCAGGCAGTCATGCGGCTCGCACCACCTCACACAGTCCCGCCGCCTCGTCGGCTGTCAGTGAAGCCCACGTCCCTCTTTGACTTCTCTGCCTCTGACACAGCTCTCCCTGGGGTATAAGTAAATCCCTTCTCCTCTATCTGCCCCTGGTTTGTTTGATTTTCTCTCATGAGCTGAGATTAGCCATTATTTCCCCTTTTCTATTTTACCTCTGCTCTAAGAAAATCTGAAAATCACTGGTACTGACTAAAAGAGTGTCCAGAAATAGAATTGATTTAAAGCATCACATAAGAGGGCAAATGCCCAAAAGTGCACCATAGCCAGGCACAGTTTAGAATTGGACCGAACAGTACTGGTTTGGATTTCCTTAAAATTGAAATTACCAATTTTCAGTCAAACATACTTCACAATTTCTCATATTTTAATAGATAAAACGCATCAGAAATTTAATAAAAGCCCAATGAGCAAGCTCATCAGTTCACAAACTAGTTCGAGATACCTAGATCCAACTCACTTGGTTCAAGCTCGGTCCAAAATTAGTAAGTCGAGCTAAGGCCCAGCTTCCGAACCAGCTCGTTGACAGCCCTAGATCCGCCCCTTTAAATTTTCCTTACTATAATACTTTATAAAAAAAATCTCATTTTCAATATTAACATTATCCAATAGCTATTTTTTTTCAGGACAGTCTGAGCAATAACTAGTGGATATAAGAGGCCGACATGACTTAACTAGTCTCTAGCTATCCCCTAATATCTAGAGAAAAAGTAAACAACAAAAATTTAGATGAATTTAAGAAAATGGCTCCAAAATTTATACAACCTGCTTCATAAAGAGAATTAAATTTTAAGTCTTTTGACCTCCCAAGTCACATCATTAACACTCTCATCCATCCGATTTTATTCTTTTTTTTATTTATTATAATTGGATAATTTTTTTTTAATGTTCTAACAGAGTTTATACATCTCTATGGAAACATTCATGCGGTTATCGTGTGTTGTTTGTTGTTATATATTTTTACTTTTAAAGAAAATTATATTATGTTGAAAATTTACTTAACCGTAAGTTTTATAAAAAAATAAAAAGAAGAAGAGGGTTCAAAATGTTTTTATTTTTGTGTCTCTATCATGTCTTTATTTTTTAAACATTAATAAATTCAAATTTCAAAATAAAACCGTTAGATTTGATTTAAATTATTTTCTCTATACACATATAAAATATTACGATATTTCAACTTCGTTTTGATCTGTATTATGAGCTTATAAAAATATACTGATATGAATAAATTCTGAACGTTGATTTTTCAACTTGTTGATTCTTATAAAAACAAACTGAAAAAGTGATAAATTTTTTATGTGCATATAGAGAAAATAATATAGATCATATCTAACGGTTTTATTTTGACATATAAATTTTAAAATTTATGCTATTAGAAAATTTAAAAAAATGGAGGCACCAAAAATTGAGACATTTGAACCCTACCTAGGGGTAGAAACGGATACAGATAATTCACTCCGTATTGGGAGATTATCCGAATCCGGATTAAACAAATACGGATAATTGCGAATACAGATAAGGATAATTTTTGCATATAGTGAAAAATTGATGGATACGTATACAAATAATTTCATGAACGTGAATATCCGTACCTGTATCCGCAATTATCCGGATCCGAAATTACTCTCAATCAATTTTGACTTTATAACTCCAGATAGAAGTTGTTATATAGTATTCCATATTCATTTCAATCTTGATTGTGGTATAAATGATAATATTATATGATTTTTAATTTAATCTCTTTTTCACTGGTAATGGTACTACAATAACCTAATTTCTTTTCCTTTTTACCTCCATTTCTTCACTCTCCATTCTTTTTCCATTCAAAACTTTAGCCCATGAATATCCCCGTTGGCGAAGAATACCCAAAACTTGATTCAATGAATTGACGCCACTTCGACAGTCAATGAAAGAAATCCGCGTTCTCACCGTCTGCTACCAATCGCGACCCTTTTGTCTTTCTACCCAGCGAGTGAAACGGAGGAAGTGGAACGAGCCAAAAGAGCAGAGTGTTATGAAATTCCACAAGCAAAAAGAGCGAGCAAGCGTTTTCAAATAAGTTATGTAGGAGAGTCTGGAGGTACGGATTCAATTGCTTATTTCAAGTAGGAATACCCAGTTTCTTTCGAGTAGTATGTTTTTAGTCTCTGTTAAATTAGTTTTAGCTATCGTTTCAAGACAACAAGTCACTTTTTTGTATCTTAAAGTGCATAACTCAATTATCCGATGATTATTCGTTTCGTATCCATATTCAAATCCGTATCTATAGATTATCTGCTTCGTATTCGTTTAAGGCGAATATAGTTTTAAATTTTGATATCCGTATCCGCTCATTGAAAGACGAATATGAACATTATCCGCTCCGTTTACACCCCTAACCCTACCCTCTTTATAAAAAATGTTATTATTAAAATTTAATTTATCCTGAAATAAATATTCTTTTTTTCGAAGTAAATCTAATTATAATAAATAATAATAATAATAGATAGTTGAAATAATATATGTCATGCAATCCAAACCAGGGTTAAAATAACAATAGAGGTGATGTCAATAATATTTAAAATAAGACATGGAGCGATCGACCAACAGCCTTCTCAATCTTGCCACGTTAATCCTGACGGTGACATTTTTGGGATCAAGCAGATCGCAAGTTTTATGCCATCAATTTGTTAACACAATACGACCAGAGCACACCACAATCCATTATATAAATTCAAGGCCGGACCCAGAATTTTCGTCATGACAAAATAATATTGAATCGGATTTAAATAATTTATCGTATTTAAATCCATTAACTAATTGAGTACTCGATCAAAAAAACAATACTTTGACTTATATTTTTCAATACTCAGACTTATAATTTATAATGCTTTAACTTATAATTTTAATTATTAATTATAATTCAAGAAATTTATTTTGATTTTAACACTAAATTTAATCCGAATTACAAATCAAACATTCAGAGGAAAGCAAAAAAATTTCAAAGAAAAACAAAATCAATTGATATTAATAAAACACCACTAAAATTCGAAATCCGGAAACTACCCTCGCCCCTGGTCTACTCTGAATCCGCCCGTATAAATTCATACATCACAGTCAAAGTTTCTCTTAAATTTTCCGTCCATCCACGTTGTCCTGTTTTCTCTGTCCAAAGAGACAAAATTATCTGTTGCTGTCCAGGAATATACTCTTTAAAAACCAATAACAATCTCCGTCAAATTAATCCAAATCGAAAGAAAACAAAAAAAAAAAAAGATTAATATCCTCTTCATTATTTAGACTGTATTTGACTTTTCAAATTTTGCAAATCATTTGATAGATTGTCAATTAATTTTCAAATGTAAACCTTTTTTTTTTGGGGGGGAGGGGGCTGAAACCCGAAGGCATATATTACAAACATAAAAGTTTTACAAGGCATACATATGCATCACAGTACAAGAAGAGGAGATCCATATGATACACAGCTATCGCTCATGACAGACAAGTGCTCCCTGATACAAAAGAAACAGCAAGATACTGTACCAGTATATGTAATACTGCAATTGGTTATCAAATTTAGTACGTATGCAATACTGCAATTGGTTATATTAATAAGCATTGTGCAGAACCGTGGGCTTAGCGCAGTGGTGCGAACTCACAGAGAAGCGTATGTTAGATTTACAAAATTAACATCTGAAAGTACTAAAATGTACCGGTTTAAAAACAGTAATGATAATAAATAAGCATTCTGCCTCCTGTCACATTCGTTAAGTTGTCAATATATTTTTTTTACTATCAATAATGTTAAATGAGCACAATTCTGCTAAGATAGGCTGAAGTGGGGGAAGAGAAGAGGCCACTATTCCACCATTAACAACTTTAGGTTGCTAAACAATATTACCATTATTCTCAATAACTGCAGAACAGCGTTTTTCTGTTACTCTTCTCGTTAGCTTTCTTTCACCATTTTTTTTCCCAAGTAGCACTAGTCGACCTTTATCCCATATTTTGCCAAAGATAGACCAAGCAGTAAGTCCTGATTTTTGCTGAAAACACCACATACTCATACAGAGACAGGCAATTTTGTCATGTCGTCAAAGAACACTATAATCCCAGACCATATTGGCTAGGGGTACACAATATCTTTACATATATTCTCTACAAAAGGGTATCACCCCAGCATGAACTGAACATCGAAGTTAGAAGGAACCCCCCCAAAAAAGAAACCAAAAAACAAACTAACATAAAAAGAAAGGAAGAGAGAAAAGAAATGAGCAGGCAACAATCAAAAGCCCTATATGCAATTAACTGCATAAAAATCAGAATCAATTACACTTTATATTGCAACCATGCTAGCTTATTATTGTCTTTAATGCCGTCTTGTGTTAGAGCTGCGTATCGTCACCCCGTGTAAGAATTTTGTGTACCCAAGAAAGTTGAGCTTTCCATCTGATTTTCTTATCCAATCTTGTATTATTGAATATGCTGTGGGTCCCAGGTTCAACTCCTGTAAAAGGAACACAGTTCATATTGAACCTACATTAACCTTACCGTCTCCTCACCTAAAACCAGTTCTAAATAAACTCCAACAACAATTATACCAAAAGCCGGCCGAACCCAACATAAAAAATAATATAAAATATAAGCCTGAGAATTGTTAACTCAGGTAAAATATTTGGGATGTAGAGGCTAAAAAGAGAGTCAGGTCAGAAACCAGTTCAAATAGATTCCAAAAAGACAAGTGTTTTCATCTAGAGGGATCCAATGTCCATATTTTTGGTGCCCCATCATGACCTCAGTAATAATTCATAATTCAAATTCCAAACAGGAAGTGTGAACCATTGATCTTGTCTTATTTCTCAAGCAATGCATTCATGCTAGAAATCACAAAATGTAGAGTTGATTTTGTATTATCAAGCAGATGAAAAATCAATGATTTATCATGATTAATTTGCAGCATTAATTTCTCTACATTTTGATCTTGTACAAATGGAATTTAAAATTTAGTACTTTTTGATATGAATGCATTAGTTTAGAAACTATCAGGTAATGGCTTGGGTTAGTTCAGTTAAGGGTTCGGGTTTTACATCCCTGACAGCCTTTCCCCCCACATGTAACAAGAACCACCAGAACCAGACACACACTGAAGCCGCACAGAACCCAAACCAACCTGAGCAAAACCAAACTAAAAAAAACCCAAGGTATTACTCAAACATTTATTAAAGAAACAATTAGTAGTACCTGAGCTAGTTCTTCAATAGAAATTGTGCGATTGCCCTCCCGCTCAAAGTGCTCAAAAGCAGTACTAGCAATTTGTTCCCAGTTGTCTAAGGCTTCAAGCTGGTATGGGCTAATGGCAGCTGCACAGAATTCTTCAAAATCCAACTTCCTATAATGTAGCGGCTCCAGCTGGATGAGAAAATGCAAAATGTGATGACGGTTGCCTTGCTTCATTGTTCAATTAGCAAAAAATGTACCCCACAGTAAGGCATGAAAATAAAGAATGTGTATGCACTATGACAACTTGCAGACAACATATCAAAGCTGACAAAATTATTTGATCTCCTCTTTTGCTTACCAAGAGTTCGGCTAAGAGTTCAGCTCAGTTGTAATGCAGTTTGGGGTTGTTTAATAGAGAAAACAGGCAAACCCAGATAAACAAAATTGTGTTATCAATACATCTTTTCCATCTGCTATACTCGCCCAAAGAACTATACTGCTGTGTGTATTAAGTCAACATACATTTCTATAGAGTGATCCCTTTCAATTACTGGAAAATGTAACCTTTCTTCTTTTAATAAAAAACAAATATCTAAACATGTGAGATACAATCTGAGAAAGACAACTATTTTTCTTTAGAAAGAGCAATAAATCAAAAAGGAAGACACATACTGCACTCAAATTTTCAAGAACTCTGGACTCTTTCATTGCTTCAGTTGAGTTTTGAAGGAGAACCTGCCAAATTTTCAAGTTATGTAAGCACAAGATAAATATGCACACATTCATGTGCCAAAAACCTAAGCCCAGGAAACAGATGAATGGGGTAGACAGGCTGAGAAAAGAACCCCACTCATAAAAAAAATATGGCAAATTGTTTGAGAAATTAACCTGCTTGAAGCTATCATAGGTGATCCGGCCATCCTTGTTGGGTTGAAGAAGGTCAAATTGCAACCGTAGATAAATTAACTCTTCCTCGGTTAGAGCTTTCGACAATGCCTGCGGGAGTACAAAGTAGTAGTGATCCATGTTATGTTTAAAAGGAATATTACCATAATAATCATCTAAACCAAATTTAATTTTACTTGAGAGAAGTCACCTTCAGTGCAGCTCGTTTGAGAGGGGTTGCACGGAGATAGTGCTTGACTAGTCTAAATATTAGTATGTCCACTGGTATTCTCCTGTTTTCTTCTCGCAGCCATGGATGTGCTGTAGCCGATTACAAAAAATGAAAAAAGGAACAATTAGTCTTTGTCTGTAGTACATCAATTAAATACAGCATAGAAGGCACATCGACCAAATATAAGTCAAGCAAAAGCATCCAAACAATATCAACAGTAGGGTAAAGTTGTCAACATTCAACTTTATCTTTAGCAAAGGAGGTGTAATTTGAAAACAAAGGATAATCTTTTTTTTCGACAGGAAAATAAACTATTAATTAAGACAACATATAGCTCAGTCTAACAGCTTACTAAGAGCCTGAACAGCAGTCATTCTCTTTCGGTAATCCTTATTCAAAAACCGCTTGACAAAATCTTTTGCCTGGGGAGAGACAGTGGGCCAGGGGGAGTCGTCAAAATTAGGGTCAGCCCGCAGCACAGAACGGAAAATTCCAGACTCGGTTCGGGCCCAGAAGGGGCGGGATCCACACAATAAAATGTATGTTATCACACCGATGCTCCAAATATCGGCCTCTGTGCTGTATGATCTGTGTAGCACCTCAGGTGCCACGTAGTAAGCACTCCCTACGATGTCATTTAGTCTCTCATCTGAAATAGTATTTAATCAAAATAAATTTATCGACAAACCATTTTCAGTAAATTAATAATATATTAGACTTGAGGCTGATAACCTCAAAAAATGTTTCGAGCAATCAAGCAGTAAATAAAATATACATTTTTTATTGATATGCAATTACATTTTGCTTGATATAATTTTTTTTCAATTCTACAAGAGAATCTGGAAAAACAATTGGTACGAGTACATTCATATTTTAAGATATAAATTTCAAATATCTGAAATAAGGACCTGGTCTAATGAAATCAGAGAGGCCAAAGTCGATCAATTTCATTGGAGCAGATTCATCCCTTGTTGTGAACAGAAAATTCTATAACCAAAGAAAAATGAAAACAAAAATGTCGCTCAGCAAAAATGTGAAGAAATACTGATATATACAAGTTAGTGAAGTAGCATTGATGCACAGAGTATAATGAAATGCAAGAACAGACCTCAGGCTTAAGGTCACGGTGTACCACACCCTGGAGATGGCAAAATGCCACCACATTCAATATTTGCACAACAATCGATTTTGCGTCTTCTTCTGAATACCTTCCACCTCTGAATAGTAAAGAAATAATGTATTAACAATGAAGTTTTGAAAACTAAAAGAAAGAATAAAAACAAAAATATTATAAAACAATGACAGAGGAAATTGAGAAATGTTGTGTGTTTTGAATATCATAAATGTGATAATGTTAAAAACATTGTTATGAATATTATTAACTTGATTATGTTTTGGACAAGAACAATGACAGAGGAGGAACAGCAGCAAATGAGGACATGGATGCCTGTAGACACTGATCATCATTCCACTACAAGACTGGGACCCCACCATGGAAGGGTTGCTGGTGATGACTACTGATGAAGAAGACTCAGCTTAAGCTGCTTACTGGGATTAATATTTGACTATGAACTGTTTGTTTTTGTTATTACCTGGCTATATGACTGCCTTTTAAAATTGTTGTTGTTAGTTGGACTGAATGCCAGTTGAACAATGTTAGTATTTTGCTAGGTACTCGATGGTCTACTAGGAGAATGTTTATTTCCAGGCAACATCCATCGTTATGAGGAAACTGTAGTAACTTGCAATTTACTTGTTTCTAAATGAAATGGGCCTAGTAGCCTTATCTCAAAAAAAAAAAATACCTGGCCAAAATTCTGTCAAGAAGCTCTCCACCCTCACATAACCTATGATGACAACAAGCAACATAAATATCAGTTCCAAGAACAGTACTGTTTAAAGTGGAATTTAAATAAATAAGGACATACTCCATAACAATGTAGACATTTAAGCCATCCTCACATGCATCATAGAATTTGACGAGATTTTGATGCCCGGACAAAGCTTTCAATATTTTAACCTCTCTTCTCACATCTTCAATTGATATGGCCGTGGTCATCTGTTAAAGAAACCAAGTTAAATGTGATTTTCATACAGTTAATATGGCTGTGTTTATCTCAGTAACTTTTATCCATTTTCACAGCATCTACAGGAAAAAACTTAAAAGTAAACACACCAGAAAGACCTCAAATGGACTGGAGGAATTAGATGGTCTGACTAATTCAATAAAGAATTTTGGAAAACACTCTGGATTAGGAAAAGCGGAGCATGCAAAATTCTGCACTAGACATCCAACAGTTGCAAGAACAGTAAATTTTATTTCTCTGTTTCCAAGTAAAAAACCTTGCAGTTTTCAATAGTTGTTATCCCATTTTGCACTTTGACCAGACAGAAACAATTATTATAAACCCAAGCACTTCCATATTTCAGAACTTCCTCCAGAAGAAAAGCAAGGTCAATAAGAGGTGGCTAGCTTGTCTCCTTTTAAAAAAATATATATATAAGCTCATAGCCTCATAATGTCAAATGTCGATATAAATAATAATTACAAAAAGAATAAATAGATTGTCACTCCTGTAGAAATAAAAAATTCAGTTGCCAGTAACAAGCACAGACAATTGAACGGAAAACAGATGAATCTCATTCTAAAGAGATATCAGTGGTTAGCATTCTGTTTTATTCCAATTTCACCTAAGCTGGTACTATCAGACAACTCACGAATCCAGTAACTTAGTTTAATTGGAACTGAGATTTTGAAAATACTGTAGAAAAGTCAAAATTGAGATCATGTCAATTCAACCCAAAAAGGACTTGGTCAAATTGTAGACTCCGCTGAATCAAGTAGTTTGCTAAAATCTAATTACAAAAACTGGAATTCACTTGGTTCTTAGGAATTAGATTTGCAGAACAATAAATCACTGAATGCAATTCATTAGGCAATAATCAGGTTTCAAGATCATTAGTAAAAAAAAACCAAGAAACACAAATCCAAAACACAAGAGATCCACACTTTTAGATGTATTAACGCACCTTAGCTTTAGAGATGATCTTCACCGCCACCGTCTGCCCCTTGAACTCGCCTCTCTTCACTGTCCCCGAGCAAGTATGACCAAAATGCCCCCGCCCGACCTCCTTCCCCAACTCGTACTTGGCGCCAAAATTCTTGCCAAACCCGAAATTCTTATCGAGAGGTCTCTCGATTTCTCCAGTTCCATCTTCTGGTATCGGCCCTTCCTTTGGTCTCTGCGGCCCGAACCGCTTCACGATGGAGGCCTTGATGTGCTTAGCTGGCGAAGGAGGAGGGAACGGTCGCTTGAAAAACCGCCGTGGCGTCGACCTCGCCGGAGACGGCGATACGCCGGCAGGGAGCGGACTTCCCGTCACAGTACCAGTCGGGTACGGACTGGGCCACGTGGCGTTCGACGATTGGTGCTGGTATTGGTGCGTGGGAGTTGCTGGAGCAGTACCCGTCTTGTGGTGACGTGGCGTGGCGTGCCGGCTCGTCGGAGCACTGGACGGTTTTGGTGGCATCCGATCCTCATCGTCTCCAGTCACAGCGATGTTCCTGCCATGGCACTGCCCCATGTGTGGCTTATCTCTCTCTCTTTGTCGACTGGGATTTCCCTAAAAATTTGGGAAAAGAACAAAATCTGGGTCCGTGTATCTCCGGGTTTCTAAATTAGGGTTTGGTAGGGTTCGGTCGGAGTGGCGAGATTTGGATTTGAGAGAGGTGAAACTTGAAAAGGAAGCAGAAGAATTGAAGAAAGAGAGGTTTCACTATTTCTGTTCATGCGTATGCGATCGAGGAGGAGAAGACTCCGAATCCCGTAAACTTGGAGGGCGGATATGCAAAAGTGAACGAGCCGTTGAGTTCAGAGGAAAAAAAGAAACTTCCGGGGTTTCTTTTGGGATTTTTTATTGTTTCTTTGCATTGTCTTGGTTTTGTACTGGCGCACAGCTGACAGCTCTATTTGGTCGTAAAAGATTACGTGGAGATTTTGCATTATTCACAATCCGTGATGGTGTCTGAGAAGGATTACGGGATTTAACGCGTCTCGTCTGCTGTGCAGGATTTGCTCTAGAAACACGGCGTGTGGCTTAATTGTCGATATACGAAGGCATGTTATTCTCACTTATCTTTTTTCACATCACGCTACCTGACCAATTGTTTTCTTTTCTAAAATTCTCAAACACTTTACTGTAATCTTTCCGTAAAATTATGATGTGCGGTTATTTTACTTTTTTTCAGGTATTGTCCGGGAGTCGAGACTGAAAAGAAAAATATTTCCTTACTTTCGTACATGCGGAGCTCAGGGAAAAAATGACGAAAGAAAGAAGAATAAATGGAAGCTGTGGTTGTGTTTTTGTCTGTTACCAGAAAAAATAACAATATACCCAGAATTGCTTGCAAAAGCAGTTAGAATTTTGTAATCAGGAAATTTGTTTACAAAAAGTGTCTCCCCAGTCCCCAATTCAAATTTCAAACCGCCGCTGCATATAAATCAACTTTTTATTTTTATTATCGGGCTTTTGTTTGCTGATTTAATAATCGAGATAATAACAAAAGTGAGTTTAATTGTCAGCATAAATTAGGTTTAATTGTTTATTTAAGCTCTTTTGAAAGTGATGGTCAAGGCAAATCTACTTTATATTAACATTTCAAATATTCAAACATTAGTTTTGGACTAATCAACCTGTTTTCAATTTCTTGCAGAAGGAGGCTCGTATACTAATGGACAAAATCCAACCGAAAGATGTACAAATTGACTTATTATATTTCTCTTCCTTTTTTTAATTTTATTTAAGAATAAGATAGATTCTGCTCATAATAATTTGTATGCAAGACTTTTAATGATGTATTAAATTTGACAGTACTAATTTAAAAAAATTGTCTGTAATTCAAATTTAGTAGAATTGGGTGGGTCTTATTAATTGTCATAAATATCTGTGAAATATTTTAGGTAAGGAATATGAGTGAGTCTATGGTACTATGCATATTAAGATTTGGCCCGTGCTACGGATTAATATTTGACTTTTCAAAATTCTAACGGTCGATCCGAACCGTTCATCTTGTTCTGCATATTAATATGTATTTGGAGACCAAATTTTACATTTTTTGAAATTTTTTTACTAATTTTTTAGATATTTAGAAAATCACTTGTTCTGAAAATTCTGGACCATCCAAAAACAGTGATTTTCAATAAATCTAAAAAAATAGTAACAAATTTCAAAAAATGTAAAATTTGGTCTCCAAACACATATTAATATGGAGAACAAGATGAACGGTTCGGATCGACCGTTAGGATTTTGAAAAATCAAATATTGAGCCATAGCACAGGCCAAATCGTAATATGCATAGTACCATAGACTCACTCAAGGGATATTCTTAAACTTCTTATAAAGTCATGTGTTTATACAGCATATTAACTAGTCATTTAGGAATTAGATTTTGTCCAAAGGACTTTGGACAGAATCTTATCTAAAACTGGACCTTACCGTTTGATTTACTTTAATATTAGTACCAACATATTTAAAACTTAATAACTTTAGCTAATTCTGTAAATCTAAACCATCCTTATAAATTTTAACACAGATTTACAACTGAGTTTGAATGAGATTTTGAACCAAACTCCACCTCATTTATATCCTTTGATTGACGAGTAGTTAATCATTGACTATAAATTTCCGTAACTATTGATTGTGAAACAGGAATTTTAGTTGGACTGAACAGCAATCCGATTTGATTTATTGAAAAATGAGGGAACATACGGACAAACGAAGAAGAGTATTTTTTTTTTTTTTCATTTTGTTTGACTGTCAAATTTTTCCTTGAAAGACAATATTTGTGTCCCTCTTGCCCCCCTTATTTTTCTAAATCATATTTTCCACATTGTTATTATGACCTATAATAATAATAATTGTTGTGGTAATAATAATAATAATAAATTCAAACCATCAAAAACAAATTTTCATATTCTAGATTCTAGATTGTCACACATCAAAAGATAGAAATAAAATCCTCTGTCCCCAGAGTCTCTGCAGGGTGGGACCGGTTACTGTTTAGGAGTTAACTATTTAGTTATTGTTTTTAAATGGACCCCACCCCAGAGACTCTGAGAACAGAAAATTCTTGTTTCCAGGGAGGCAGAAGATTCAGTCTCCAAAAGATATCTACTAAAAAGGTAATATGACCAGAAAATTTAATTCTAAAAAGGTCTCGTATCTTTTAAAAATCCCTTAAAAAATAATGTTTCATTTATCTGCAACAGCAGAGTATATCATCATCTCGATATTATACTTTGGCTGCGATGTTGAAACATTTCAATTTGTACAGAATTCCTTTTACTATGTTTGGTCCCATATGTTTGTGGTCTTGTATAAACTAATTAGGTGGCCAAAACCTAAATTGAGATGGAATTGCATATCATTTTTAGTATATTAAAGAGTAATTTCTTTTGGAGGGCCCTCAAAACTTTACTTATCAAGAGTAAATTTATTTCTTACAAATCATTAAACCTTGATTTGTTGTAATTAGGTGCCCACACACACTTGCACACACAGGGACATATTCATCTTGTGAGAATGAGGGTCACCCAATCTTCGTTTCTTTTAAAAATATGGTTATTGGATATGATTTTCCTGTATAATCTAAAATAAAATACTATAAATACCATAAAATTGATTCTCATATTTAAAAAAATAATAATATTATATAATTCACTCCCACTGCGTGTTTGAACTCCATAAGTTAAAAGTCTGCCTCTGCACTTGCACATATATAAATTGAATCATATCATTAAAACAAATGGGTCAAATTTATATAAGCAATACTCCTGAATTAACACAGTAGAGTTTTATCTTTCTTTTAAAAACAAAAAAAAAAAGCAAAAATATCGAGCAATTTTGGTACAACATAACAATTTGTTGTTACTATCGTTAATATCAGGGGCGGAGCCAAGTATAGTGAATGGAGTAAATTGACCCCCATTAATTTTTTTTATGATAAAATGCTACAGGTGATGTCGAATTGACTCTCATTCAGCATGAAAAAATTTGTATAGTTGACCCCCAATCTATATTTGACCCACATAATTTGAAAATTTGGCTCCGCCCCTAATTAGTATAAACATAGTTTTGTTGTTATTGCTAGCGCAGATATACTTTTTTCATTCGTTGATAGTAGTGTCAATGATCCATTAATATTTTTACTAGCAAACTTTTTTTTTTTGAAAAAGTGGTGAGCCACTAATTTCATTAGAAATCACAAAATTGTTTTGCCTTCAATCTCCAACCAAACTGGAGAGAGAAACGCATACGGTATTAAAAAACCACATAGGCAATACACAGTATCATGCCTAGCCAAATATTCAGCAGTTCAAGAGGATAAATCAAAGTTTCAAGGATCATTTTGTGATTTTAGGGTTTGATTTGTTTGATGACCTCCTACATGTTACTATTAAATGATCTTTAGATTCCTCGCCTCCCAATAAAGGTTTTTGTAGTAATGGTGTCTTGAAAATGTATAAAAGGTGTTGATAATTTTTTATTTTGAATGTGATACAGAGTATAACCGGATTTAACTCTAACAACTCCATGATGTTGAACTTTTTTTAAAAGAAGGATAATGTGAAATCACACTAATTGAGGTTCTATTCAGCAAGACTATACCTAACACCAGGATCTCTCCACAGATTATAAATGTTGCAATCCGTGTAGCGAATCATTAACCGTGGTTACAAAGACTGAATGAAATAAAAAATAAGGATAGTGTGTAAATTACTCGAAAATTTTTCGTTACCGCCTTAATATTTTAAAATTATGATATTATCATTGATTTATGCAAAATAAAAAACTCACCAGGTGTGCACCGTGATGTTGCGCATGAGTTTCATCTATTTCACCATCAACTTGAGACCGATGCACAATACTGAGCTACGCATGACTCCTCAGTCATGTGCAACACCACAGTGCGCATGTAATAACATATGAATTTTGCAGAAATCAATGTTAAAGCTAGAATTTTGAAATATTGAGGTGGTAACTAAATAAATCATAAATTACAGCACTAATTGAATTTTAGAAAATCAATTAAATGACCAATAAGATATACGCATTAGGTTGGATGTGCTAACATTTTTTATATAAATGTGCTCTTTTTTTCTAAAATATTTTTCACATCGTTTAAAAATTGAAAGTGTTAATAAGATGACCTTTAAATATGATTACATGAGGTCATCAATTATGTATAAATTTGAAAATATTCGATATTTTTGTCAGTGAATAATTAATAATAAAATGGTTAGAGAGAATAAATATAATATTAAAATAATCAATAATAAATGTCCAAGTACAATAGAATGAAAAATGAGCAACAAAACATAGTTGGGATTCCAAAATTATAATACTGCCATATTCTATTAAATCGCCACACCAAAACCTATTACTCTCTCTAGTGACCTAGTGGATGACATCATTTCGTCCATGTCCCTGTAAAGTCGAGAAATTATTATTTTATCTAAAAGAATTTATCCAAACCATTAATAAAGTTGATTTAAAAGTTGGCTTGCTTCGAAATTACATCAACTTCATGTACTAATTATTGCATTATTTCCTTGAGCAATGCAATAATTGAACTCGTTGATACCACACTTTAAATATTGAGATGATTAAATTAAAACGATACAGTATCTGCCTTGCCAACTGCGTTGAAGTCAACATATTCATTGAATTTATAATGTTTATTTCATGTTTTGAAAGAAAATAAAAAAAACCCAACAAATAATCATTCAAATTCAATTACTTCTTTATACAAAGTCAAATTTGCAAGAGAAAGACATTTATTTAAACATAATAACACGCCAGAAAGGTTTACCAAGTCCACACAGTAAAATTTGACCGAAATATATAACAATAAAAAAAGAGAAGAAAAATGGAACTGTATATACCAATGACAAAAAGGAAAACCACCAAGCACCAAAAAGAGCTACAGTCTATTCAAAGGAGGAGAAATTCCACACGAATTATATTTGATTGTATATCTCAGAAGTTCTTACAATGTACGAATAAAATAGGAATCCTTCTGTTTTTTTTCTTTTTATTTTTTGTGAAAAAAGGTGATGGTCAGGTTCAGATTTTATTCATTGAGGTCCAAAGTGTGTTATTTTCTTTTTTATTACAAAAGAAAAAAAAATATATAAAAGTATAAAAAAAATAGAAGTAAGGTATAACCTAAAAGAAAATAAAACCTAATAAGAAAACTAAAAAGCTAAAATATTCGAAAATGTAATATCAGTTCACTTTTTGAACCCTACTGTCGGAACCAGTTTGTGTACTCTCTTCGTTTTTCAGCAACTACAGAGTTTACTGTTCTTATTTTGTTTGGAAATACCCTTCTATGTCTTTCTCATCAAATCACAAATGTCGCAGTTATTTGTATCTTCCAAAATAGGAATTCGGTTTTTCTATTTATTAAAGAGTTCTAGTATACTCTAATATCTATTAGATGCTATATTTGAAAACTGAACATGCAATCTCTCCGCAGAGAGACGAAGTCATACCACTACAGTACTATACCAAATCTTCTGTTTAGAAATTCGGCATTTTTATTAGACAAATTTTATTAAAGAGTTCTGAGTATATTTGAACTGTCCATCTGAGATAAGAAAAAATTTAGATAAAAATAGAGCTAAGTTCTTTAATTTTAATATTCATAAAAAATCAATCTAGTTGGATTTCCATATTGCGATTTCTGTACAATATGGAATTGATCTATAACGTCTAGTTTTAATTGAACAATTTAAATTTGTCTGAAATCTCGAATAAATTCAGTATAATTAGGGAAAAAAAATTTTTGTAAGATACTGAATGCATGACATACCAGATTTTCTGATGTAATTGCTGTTAAAATTTGCAAGTGTTCTTTAAGTGGCCAAGGACACTAGCAATAAAAATCCGAGAATCTTTAAAAATAAAAAATATATACCCCGTAGGTGAAAAAAAAAAAAACGACAACTCACAACCGCTTCCTTTCTACCTAAATTATCACCGTATATTTATTTTCCAATGGCTATGAGGTCCAAGTATAAAACTGCTCGAGAATAAATGCAACCGCTCGGTTCTCGTGTAAACAGTAAATGCCCTCTCTCGCTTCTGAGATTTTTTTTATCTATAGAAAATACTATAAAATAATATAGAAAAAGAGAAAAAATACTTTCAATTTGCAATACATAGAAAGATATGTAGCACTTATTCCGGTTAAAACTGGTAAAAATCTAAACATTTTATTTTTTCAGTTGTCAGCTTCACATGACAGAGCCACAAAGTTTGAACATGTACCTATTTTACCGATTTTTTTGTTAATAGAAAAAATAAAAATAAAATATCGATTATGGTCTTATGGATACATTTCATGTCAAAAAATATAAAAAATATTATGGTTTATAACGTTCAGGACACTATAGTTGGACGTTATAAACCATAACGTCTAGTTAATCCGATTGTTAATGATTACCAATTAATCAAAAATACTATAGCTGGACGTTATGGTTTATGAAGTTCAATTACAGTGTTTTTTTTTCTTTTTTTTTGCTATGGTTTGCTGAATAAAAAAAGAATGCAAAAAACAAAACATTGTAACTTGACTTTATAAACCATAATGTCTAGCTACAGTTTTTTTGTTAATTAAAAATCATTAGTGATCAGATTAACTGGACGTTATGATTTATAATGTCCAATTACAGTATTCTGGACGTTACAAACTATAACATTCTTTCTATTTTTCAAAATCTAGTAAAACAATTTTCCATTATCAATATTTTATTTTTATTTTTCCTATTAATTAAAAAACCGGACCAATTTTACAAGTCTAAAATTTGAACCGAAATAAATGTTACATCTCTTGTGCATCGAAAATCGACACACTCATTCTCTATGATGCGTTTGGGTGATACAGGAATAGCGCTAACCCAGGAATAACTACTATTTATGACGAGCTATTCTCAACACAACACGTTTGGGTGAAAAAAAAAATGATATTCTCAACAAAAGAATAGCTCGGGTTAGCTGCTATTTCGCTATTCCTTAAAATTGTCGGGTTAGCTGCTATTTCGAATTCAAAAATAACACTATTCCGAATTATTCTTTGTTTCATCCAAATGCACCGCATATTATTTTATAAAATTCTCTTTGCTTCTAGTCTAATTTGTTCTAGTTTGATTTAATTTTTTTTTATTCCAAGTGTCAATTCAGATCCAAGTAGGTTGTACTTTGCAACTTTGGATAGTGAGTCCAGAAGCCTGGATGTGAACTAATAATAGACGACAGCATAACTGGGATTTGGGACTAAACAATACAATGCAAATAAACATATACAGTTGAACAAACTTTTAGGTGACCTATTACAATTGAAAACTGCAAATTTTATAATACCGCTACTGTACCACTAAGCGTATTCTGGCGTACAAACTGCCTTTGAACAAATCCATAATTTGATTCTCCAAATATTTTAAAAGAAACAAGAGTGAATTTGTTTGTCCGGATATATTATCTTTCTTTTTTATTTTCTTTTTTGTGGAGAAGGTGAACCAATCCAAGCAAGGGATTAGTGGAAATAAACATATTTAGAGTATATTTCTTTTAAATTTTATTTCATAAATGTCATGGAGGAAGTCCCTCCTGGCCTCCTGTAATGCTCTATAGAGACATTTTGTTTCACATCTATTGTATATATTCCTTGAAATCTTGAAGATTATTACAAATGGAGATGGTTTGATTCTCTGTATTGGCAACTGAACAAGTTCCCACGCATCTTTGTATTGTTGGATAACCGTGGTAAATCAATTTTTTTTTTTTTTCAAAAAATCCGTAGGCAATTGTATTTATAAAAAAAATTACAAAGTAGCTATTATATAAAATTAGATAATGAGTGTTTGTGAAAACATACAGCTAATCGAAACTAAAAATCAAAGGGGTATATGCATTATGTGGATGTAAATTTGATTATCCTTACTTGATTGAAGTGATAGAAACTATCACAGCTGAGAAGACACTGAATTCAAACTAGACTGAGAACTGAATCAACTGAATCAGAACAGTCATCCATCACCTGAGAAGACACTAAATCAAATCAGACTGAAAACTAAATCAATCAGTTTAGAACAGTCATCTCTAAACAAAAATAGAAGAAGAAAGATAGAGAAGGAGACAGAAAGCAGCACAAGATAACACACAAATATCAAACTAAAACGGAAGATATACGTACCTACTGTACATAAATAGGAGACCACTAGCTCTTTTATCACCGAGATGAGAAGATACCGGCAACTGATTCGTTACTTCAGTCCGATACTCAACACGATGAAATGAGCTCAGCAAGAGATGCTTTGCTGTTTTTCCTTTTTGTTTCGCCACTGTTTGCTTCGTTCATCGCCAGCGCTTAAAGCACCGCTTTATTTCTTTATGTTACCGAGATGGTAAATCACTCTGTTACAAGTTTTGGTTATTTTTTTGGATCTCTTGTACATTATTTATCAGTGACAATTACAACAACTTTTATTTGTACATTATTGATGGATCTCTTGTAAGGATCACTGATAAATTATTTTGTTCATTTTTTATAATATTCCAAGAATAATTGTCATTTTCTTTGCAATTTTATAACTGGACGTGAGATCTAAAATTGATTGAAAACATTAATGCATGCACACATCATGCTCCAAATGCATTAATTCTAGAAATATTTATTTGCATAATAATTGATGTAATTAATACAGATCAATTACTCTACGTCTATTATATAATATTTGAAAAAATGACTTTCATTTTTTTTTTGTCGTTTTATGATATAAAATATGACCTGAATTGGTAGAAATCACGAATAATTGAACATAAAATGCTGACAATGCATTCTAGTCGGCCATTTTGATTAATATCCCTGAAACAATTGAAAATTTTACAAATGTCCCTGCTCCCAACTTTTTTTTAATTATGCCCTGACCGCCTGGGCCTCGGGCGGCCCAAAAAGCCTATGGAGCGCCGGCCCAAATGGCGGCCCACAACACCAGTGAGGCGCCCCCCCATATGGCGCCCCATAAGCCAAGTGAGGCGCCCCCCCATATGGCGCCCCATAAGCCAAGTGAGGCGCCCCCCCATCTGGCGCCCCACTGCTCATCTAATTAGCCCCCATCCTTTCTGTCTCTTCTCCCCCATCCTTTCTACCGAAAAAAAGAGGGAAAAAAGAGAAAAAAAGAGAAAAAAGAAGAAGAAAAAAGCCGTTCCGAGACTGTGCATTTACTGCTGTTCCGTTCTGAGAATTTCGTTTGAGGCGAGAAACTGAGTGAATAGGTATGTTTTTTAATTATAATAATTAGTCATTACTGTTGATAACTAGTCATTACTGTTGATAATTAGTCATTATTGTTGATAATTAGTAATTACTGTAGTTATTTTTGACAGTTTCATTTACTGTTGCGTACCGTATATTTACTGTAGCGTGCCGTATATTTACTGTAGCATACCGTACATTTACTGTAGCGTACTGTTCATTTACTGTACCGTATATTTAGTGTAGCGTACTGTTCATTTACTGTAGCGATTGCTGTACACGTACTGTAGCAAAATTGTAATTTTTTTAAACTTTTTTTTAATTATTTTTCAATTAGTCATTTATTACTGTACCCATTATTATGTCATGTAATACTTGTAAATTTTTTTTTAAAATGTAGTTTGTTAAAGAAGAGATGTTAGTTGCACTGTATGTCGGCGGCAAGCTCGAAAGGGATGAAGATGGCGTGCATTACACGAAAGAAGTCGCATTTGGCTTCGAGATTAATGAAAATACCACATTTGAGGAACTGAAGCAGCTAATATACGAAAAGACATCTGTAAACCCCAACAGGTATGAAATAGAATTGGCTACACGGATTGACAAAATTTATTTATGCTTTAATTATATTACTAACTGAATTGCATTGTTATATTCAGATGCAATAAACGAACACAACGAAAGAGAAAATGCCAGAGTTGTTGCTGAAGCAACCGGTAGAACACAACCCCCTCCTCCTGTAAGCCAATCATCTAGTAGCCAAGCATCTACAAGTAATGCCGCACCTGCAGCTCATACCAGTACAACTAGTCGTTTGTTAGGTTTATTGAGACGTCGTGGTAGGGACAGATAAACTTGCTATTTTGCTTGTGTGAACTTTTTGGTTTATTGTGAACTTTTTTGTTTGGTTTGAACTAAGTAATGAGCTATGTTTATAACTATACTTATTTCTAAGCCTTGCGAGCTGGGAGTGTGGGTCGCAAAAAAAAATTACGGTTTCAAGATAAAAAAAATACCAACATGAACATAAACTAATAAAACATAATGTCAACATAATGCGCCCCAATGTAATACAGCAGTCCCATAGTCAAAATACTACAGTCAGAAATATATCACAATAAACAAAAACTCTACAATCATCATCTCCGTCTCCTTCCGGAAAGAGACAACCTAGGAGCCGCTATGCCCTTGCCATGCCTGTGCGGCTGCACGCGCCTCTGCGGACTCACATCTCGTGACGCGTCCTCTCCCAGATCCTCCTCATCCTCGTCCCCCATATCCTCATCCTCGTCCCCCGTATACATGTGCTGCGTACCTGTCCTGGGTGCCCATGGATCAAATCCAGCTGGCTCTGCATTGGCGGGCTGTGTACGCAGCTCCCATGGATCTTGCTCCCAGCTTGCAGCATACGTGGAAGGAGGCGGTGCGCCAAATAATGCAGAGACAAAGCCATCTGCAGTCTGAGATGAACTCCCACCAGCCTCAAAGTCGTGCTCCATCTCCACCCCATATCGTGGTCTGTGGGAGTCATACGCCTCTGCATCTGTATCTGCCGGGGCCAGCTCATCCATGGTGAATCTGGGATCGGCATTCCAATGAGGTGCTCCATCCTATATTAAAATAATGTTAGTTTTGCTACATACAAAGAACTCTGCAACAAATAATGGTATAATTGGCGACTGACCGTGCCAAGCTCTACTGGAACTCCGTATTTATTTTTATAAGCATCCCATCCTTGGGTATTCAATATCCAGTCGTGGAACGCCCAACCTGAGTCATCAGCTGCTTAATTGCAAGTTAACTGAGTTAGAACGAACAATTCAACGAAAATAAGAATATTGTGTGTGTCGTACTTTTAATTTTGAAATGTTCATACCTGCAGGAGGCGGCGGCATATCGTGACTGTAGATGGCCTCTGGTTGGTAGTTCGGATTTCGCGGTGCAGACTTTATCTCCCGCCAATTAATGTTCTCCCCAGCATCGCGTAGCATGCCAACGAGGCGGCCTTCAAAACCACCTGTCTCCACGATTGGTGCACTGTGCTGGAGCATCTGGCATCCTATATATCGCCAAGCATCCCTCGCCATGCACATCAAGCTGTGTCCAACTCCTCTCGTAGCGGCCAACAGCTGCACACAACATGATTATGCCAACGGTAAGTAATTAAAATTTGCAAATTTAAATAAAAGTATGTTTCGGTTGTACTTACCGCGTGAGCATTGATCGGACCCCAAGGCATATAATTCTTGGATGTATCCATCAATCTACGTCGAAGGGTCTCGCCATAATGGCCCGTCAGGTAGACTGACGTCATGCCCCATCTCTGGTACCATACGGCATATCTCAGAGCCCCGGGACCAGCACCCAACGTGACTGTAGATGGCGGGCTCCATAAGTGCTGCTGCGGATGTCGAGCCCAGTTGTACTGCATGACAAAATGCTGGCTCCAGTCGACTTTCGACTTAGTATGCGCCGTTCTGCAAGTGCAATTAATTAGAAAGGAGAGAAACAGTGGCAATATTAAAGTGATAATGAAATTAAGTAGATGATACTTACTTGTGGAACTTGTCAGTAGCATCCTTGCCCATCAGCGGGTGCTTCGGGATGAAAGCATCCAAGCCAAACTGTCGAGATACCCGATCGGGGTAGTGATACTCAACTATCCAGAAACAGACGACCGGTCCCCGATAATACCATAGCTGCCTCTGCTCTAATGTCAGCGGGCTAAGCCATCCACGCTGATACCATGGACGATACGGAAACCAGTCGATATTCCCATCTCGGAGCATCTGGAGCTGACCCCGGACATAAGAAACCCCCCTGCCCTTGTCTTCGTGATCGTGATGACTGCCCCATATAGCGGCGTACGCGGGGCATCTGTCTGGGTCAGGATCTCCCCACCGGGGATGTGGCAACGGTATAACTGGTCGATTTATGGGCAGATGCGACCACGACCAATGCTGGAGCAGTAGAAGTGGTCCAAACATCTGTTTATTCTTGACCTGAAAATTTAACTTAAAATAAAAACTGGGTGCTTCTTATCCAACCTTCAATAACAACGTATATTAATATAGACATACCAGACAAGCATGACAGAGGCCTCTGTATAAGTGGGCGAGGACGGCTCCACCCCAGTTCCATCTCGATTCTCTCTCCAGGTCCCTCAGCAGGGAGAGATACATCATCGGGACTGCGTCACCGCTGGAATCCTCGAACATGACAGCACCGCACAAATCCAGCACAAACGCCCTAGTATACCTGCAATGTAAAATAATCAATGTAAATAACTGAGATTGTTGACGAACTACTAAGTTAATTTAAAGAGTGTAATAGTACCTCCTGACCGCCTCAATGTCATCAGTATCGGGAAATATCTGATTCTGGTGGAAGTGAGCCCGGAGTGCCTTTAGAGAAATACAGTACCCGGAATAGCGAAACTCCTCCTCCTCCCCCTTCTTCTTCTTATATTTCTTCTGCAGAGTCTTCGGATCACACCCTAACAACTCCGGTATCATCCTCTGCAGCTCTGGATGGTCTGAGATGCCACCTATGGGGTTGCCATCGATACGTAAACCCCATAGGGCGCTCACATCACCGAGGGTGACTGTCATCTCCCCAGGCGGGAGATGAAATGTATGCGTCTCAGGTCGCCATCTCTCCGCTAGACCATGCATCAGAGACACATCGATCCTACTCTGCGGCATGGTGGCAAGCTGGTACAACCCGAGGTTCAAGATGTATCGCTGCATTTCTGGGTGGGGAACGAACGGAATCTCAGACATGCGGTGCCTCACCGTAAGCATGACATCATCCTGTATTTATTATCAATTTGTCAGACTCAAATCGTGTAATTTTTTTAGTAACTTAACAGAATGTCCTTTTGTTTAAGTATAAAAATCACGTACCTCAAGAGATGCCAATGAGACGCGGTGCTTAACGTGATGGGTCCATAGGAGAGGACTAAATGTGTCAGGATCATGGACACCATCTGGAAAATCGGCCTGAGACGACGGATCCGCTCCAGTCGGATCCTCAAAGCCCCTGCCAGTCGTATCGGCCTGAGACGACGAGCCCTCTCCAGTCGGATCCACAGCATCTGCACCCGCTGCAGGCTCAGCTCGTACTCCCCACCGTCTAACTCTAGGCATACTAAATTTACAAAAAAATATTAATCAAAACATACAATTTATATAATTTTTTTTTTAATAAGAATTGCATGTATCTAATCACAAAATAATTGCATGTAAATAAATTGCGTGTACATGATGTTCATGCATATACAATTAATTTTGTTGCATGCATATGCATTTGCATGTATATACAATTAATTTACACTTTGCATGTAAGTAAATTGCATGCATGTGCATTTTTCCCTTATAAAAATTAATTTTGTTGAAATTAAATAAACTTTACAAAAAAAAACGCATGTATAAATTTTTTTTAATAAGAATTGCATGTATCTAATCACAAAATAATTGCATGTAAATAAATTGCGTGTACATGATGTTCATGCATATACAATTAATTTACACTTTGCATGTAAGTAAATTGCATGCATATGCATTTTTTTTACAAAAATTAATTTTGTTGAAATTAAATAAACTTTACAAAAAAAAAATGGATATACAATTCTGGATTTATTTTTTAGGTCTATATGCAATTTGTTTACAAAATTATTTTTGCATGTATATGCATTTTTTTTTTGTAAACAAATGAACTTTTACATAAAAAAAATTAATTTAAAAATATTTGCAGACCTAAATTTTAAAATTTTAAAAATGAGATATACATACAAATTACTTACAATAAAAAAATATATATATCATTTTTAAACAAATATTGATATACTTCAAAATAATTAGTTTACTTAAAATCTTTTATATTCATATATACATATTTTTTATGAACTATCAAAAAAAAAAATTTCAAAAAATAAATATGCATATTTTTAAATCATAAACCCAACAACTAAATTCTTAAACAGTTCAATCATTTGAACCATAAATTCTAACCCTAAATTGAACCGTAAACCCTATATTTTTAAGTAATTCACAATTCACAAACATAAACCCTACATTTAATTATAAACCCTAAATTTTATAAAAATTCACAATTCATAACTATAAACCCTAAATTGAACCATATGACATTCAAGCAATTTTACCATAAATCATAATCCTAAATTCAAGCAATTGAACCAATTCAACCAATTCAAGCATCCAATTCAAGCAATTAAGCAATTCAAATATCTAATTCAAGCATCCAATCAAACCAAACCGAACCAATTCGACCAATCGAACCAATTCGACCAATTCAAGCATCCAATCGAACCAATTTGAGCATCCAATCGAACCAATTCGACCAACCGAACCAATTCAAGTCATTACCACAATTAAAGCATCAAATCGAACCAATTCGACCAATTCAATCAATTCAACTAATTACTCACGTTTAACCCTAAACATCAAATCGAACCAAACCGAATCACATTACACCATTTAATCACATTAACCCAAACCCTAAATCCTAATGGAATAAAAAAAAGAGAACTCACTTGTTCGATCGAGAGAGAAGCGAATCGAGGCGCGAGGCAGAGAGGGGTCGGCTCGGAACGGCTTCTTTCTTCTTCTTTTTTCTCTTTTTTTCTCTTTTTTTCCTCTCTTTTTCGGCAAAAAAAATGGGGGAGAAGAGGCAGAGGAGGGGTGGCTCGCGGGGAAAAGAGATGGGCAGTGGGGCGCCAGATGGGGGGGCGCCTCACTTGGCTTATGGGGCGCCATATGGAGGGGCGCCTCACTTGTGTTGTGGGCCGCCATTTGGGCCGGCGCTCCATAGGCTTTTTTGGGCCGTCCGAGGCCCAGGCGGTCAGGGCATAATTAAAAAAAAGTTGGGAGCAGGGGCATTTATAAAATTTTCAATTATTTCAGGGATATTAATCAAAATGGCCGCATTCTAGTTGCTTACATCAGCGTAAAAAAAATGAACACTTGCAGTTTTGGTTTGTACAAATTTTTATACGCATATATAATTAAAGCATGCTATTTCTGCATATATCTAATAATATTTCGATAACAAATGATATTTCTAATGATTTAAAAACATCAATACATACACGAATTTGTGTTATAAATGCATTACAATTTATTTTGATAATTGCACGATTTAATTGGTGAAAATATTAAAAAGACGCATGTGACTGGCTATAAATGCTTTCCAACATCTTACATGTGCACAGAGATTTATCTCCTATTTAGAATTAACATGAACAATTCTTTTTACATAAAAGTCAGGCTTAAGTGTAATGGATATCATAAGGTCATCTCTGCTACGGCTTAAAAAATTTATTGTATGAATTTCAAATTTCGATTTAAGTAGCTTATTAAATTAGTTATATAATAAACTTGTAGAATATCAATTTTTATTATTTTTAAAATTTATTTAGTATTTTTTATGATTTATGAAAGATGACAATTTTTTTTTTTTAAATGGTCAATATTTTATGTTATTTTTTGTCATATTTCATAAATCATAAAAGTAGTTAAATACTTTTAAAAATAGTAAAAGTTGGTATTCTATAATGAGTAAGGCTACGGTGAGCTGCGAAGTAAAACACGTTTTTACTTCACGCAATATCTTCATTTTCAAAGTTCAAATAGCCGATCCAAACCATTAGATGTTTAATATATATTAAAATATGCTTGGAAACTAAATTTTATATTTTTTAGAATTTTTTTACTATTTATTAAGCCACTTTGAAAATCTGAAAATCTGGATGAACAGTAAAAATTTCTGGACCGCTGGATCGGCGATTTTCAAAGTGGCTTAATAAATAGTAAAAAATTCCAAAAAATGTAAAATTTGGTCTCCAAGTACATTTCAATATAGAGATCATGTTGAGCGATTCGGATCGACATTTTGAACTTTAAAATCACAAAACATGAGTGTGAAGTAAAATAGTCGTTTTACTTTGCAACTCACTGTCGCCCAACTCTTCTATAATTTTATTATATAACTAATTTGCTGAACTACTTAAATAAAAATTTAAAATAAATATGATAAATTTTTTAAAATCATAACACAGATACTATCTATACCACTCAAGCCTTCCTCATCAATACGGTCCGAATTTATTACAAGTTGCATAAAGGTTTGGTTGGGTATTAGTGCTACGAATAAGGCTTTTTAAACCCAGCTATTAGCTTTCAACCTCATTTTCTAATAGACCACAATTTCGGCCCAATGGGCCGATCCGACCGGCTTGTTTCTCCTCTTACAGATTTACCTTAGACCAAACAACGCAGCATCAGTCGAGACTCGGATCGGGGAGAGAGGAGGAGATGAGCATCACCGGAGCAGCGGGTTATCTGGCGCGGCGAGCGGGGCAGAAGGAGCGCGTGCGCATCCTTTATCGCAACGCTCTCAAGGACACTCTCAACTGGGCTGTGCATCGCCACCTCTTCTACCAAGACGTACCGTTTCCCCTCTCTATCTACGAATTTTTGTTAATCGGCATGATCGTGTTTCAGAATCTGGGTTTTGGATTCGTGCAATCGAGATCTGGGCGGTTTTAAGTCGATTGAGTCTGTTTTTTTTATTGCTTTTGTCTTTTTCTCCCTTCATGGACAATGGTGTGTCTGAGTGTTGACTGAATTGATTATTTGGTAGTCTTGTAAAGCATTGTGCACTCTTTGAGCTGGCCTTGGTGGGTGATTTTAACTTGACTTGATTTTGAAGTGAGAGGAGTTTAGATATATGTTCCTATTTTTGGTTCAGGATATAAAGGTAAATACTATAGTACCGGGCTACTGGTTACAGAGCTGCAATTTGTAATGAAAGGGATGATTTTAGATTTTTCTTGTCTTCCAAGATATTATGTATTTTGTTTATGACTAGACTGGAGTCTATTGAACTAACTAATATTTGTAAATTTATTCTCTAGGCATCGGAACTGAGAGAGAAGTTTGAGGCCAATAGGCATGTGGTATGATGCTTCTTTCTTTTCTTTTATTATTTTCATTTAAACCTACTGTTCATTTGTTATGTGTTGGGACAAAATCTCTGGTCATCTCATAGTATGATTGGCACAATTGATTTAATCTTTCATGAGAAACAAGGAGATATTGAGATCTTTATGTTCATAAGTGTATTCCATTTGTTATGTGATTTGTTTTGATATATGCCACTATGCCAGTTAGATAATTGAAGTTAGAAATACATCAAAATTGTGACCAGTTGAATATAGGGTCTATTTAGATGCTGGTAGTCTGTTTTCTCTCCTAATAGTTACCTAAAAATAAGTTTTTTATAGTTCTGTTGGTTGCCTTTTGTAGTTTAAATAATTGGCAGCTTGGTGTATGCAGATAGTCAAATGTACTATATAGCTTTGTGAAATCAGGAATATCTCACATTCTTCTAGAAATGTAGGCAATATAACACACCTATACTAAACATGAAAACATCACACATGTACTATTTCCCCATATTACTACAAAAGACGCCTGAGGTGACCCATCCACTGTTCACCCCTACAAATATTTGGAGGCAGAGGGACAATTCCGGCACTTAAGAAGAAATGAGCAGAAGAGGTGTCTTTATATGTGAAGATTGTGGTACTTTATAATGCCCTTTTCCAGTCTTGAAGGGGTTGCACATGATTACTTACTGTCATTTTGTAGGGTAATGTTTAAAATTTAAAATCTTTTTATTAATTTGGTAAATTTGCAGCAAGACCTAGACGCAATTGACAGGCTTATTGACGATGCAGAAGCACATTATAGAAATTTCCAGCATCCTGATCCCTATATTGGTATGTTAAAACATCTCTAATTGATTTGAATTTGAAATGTTCCAGTACCCTGATCCTTCTATTGGTGTGTTAAAAATCTCTCTATAATTGAATTGATGCTTCATGTTTTGTTTTTGAGCCATGTTCTCACAATGTCAATGCTTACTGGGCTTGAATTTTCAAATGTATTACATTAACTGGCTTTATGGTATAAACAAAGAAATAAACCTGCCTTATAGGGCATCAATATCAGGTACCAACAAGTCCTGAATTGACGTTCAGGTTTGTAAGGATTGGAAGGTGATGCTGCTCTTTGGAGCTTCAATTATTGTTGACAGCTTTTGTATATGTTATCTTAAGGTATTTTCATTTTCATTTTTATTATTATTTATTTTTTGCAGTGCCTTGGGCTCCCGGTGGCTCCAAATTTACTAGGAACCCTCCACCACCTGAAGGGGTAAGATTTTCTTTTCATATTTTGTAAACTAAGAGCTAGATGCCAATGTAAATTTGAAGAAACTAATAGTGGGGTTTATAAAGTATCATAGGCACTTTCAATTGTATTATGATATGATCGGTTTCAATGTAAAAAGGGAGCAAGCTAAACCGATAGACCTGTCTGAAGATTTCTCTATCCATTTCATCAATGTTGTTATTAACCCTTATTATTATTTCTTATGCAGATTGAGATCGTTTATGATTACGGAAAGGAAGAATGAGTGGAGCTATATTTTTTCAAGCAATGCTAAGCATTTCTTTGGTGCATTTGTTTTCTTTGTACACCTTGTTTAGCATGTCTGATATCAAGAGCACTAATAAATAAATGTTTCTTTGACATGCATACTTTCTTAAGTTGGCATTCTCTTTATTTTGCTAGTACAGAACACGATCTGTCTGCCTCTTAGTTTCTTATGCTATGCAAATTTGCTGAGTAACTCTTTTGAATGGCATGATCCGTTTATTTTTAAGGCCTGGTTAATTATGAAAAAGAAAATATAAATATTTGTGGTTTATATGGCAACGAAGTTCATTTCCGAGAATGAAGGTCAAAACATGCGGCTGTTTAGTGTTGCTTGTGCTTGCCTCTCTCTATTCAGTAAATTGCTATTCGTGTTTGGATGATCTCTGTTCTCGGAATAGCTCTGCTATTGTCATTTGTAGGAGCAATCCAAACTGACGAGGCAATTCACTGTTGATTGGGCTTGAAGGCTGAAAATTGAAAACAGGAAATGATGTTGAAAGAATTTGTTAAAAAAACTGAATCGTGGTGTGGCAAGATTGTGATGCAACAAATTAAATACTGAGCCTAAATATTTTTTTTCCCCACTGGGTTTTGCATACAAAAATTCAGAGTTCTAAATAGCGCGCTATTACTATAGTGTTTTTGGACTATAAAAGTTCTAGCGCTATCGGCGTTATAGTGCATTATAGCATGTTATAGTGGTGCAATACGGGCATAGCGTTAACTTTAGTTGTTTCCCTTTGATACGATAAATGTTATTTAAACTTTTGCAAAAATTTATGGTTGCAAAAGGACAAACTTTTGATTTCCTGAAATATTTGAGTTGCAAGGGCAAATATCCTTGGTCTCCTATACGCTAGTCTGATCTCTTCTCAACACTGGTGCTAGTATTACTGCGTGATCACATGCAGGCATTAATTGAAATATTTTAGGGCTAGTTTATATAATTTAACAGTTTGTGATGTCTGAATGTAAATTTAATAATTTGTCCCTATCAGAGGGAATTTTCTGCATTCTATGTAAAATTTATGATGTTCAATATAATCTCTGTATGTTTCTGCAATATTATATGTTTTTCTGTAATATGTAATTTATTCTACTATTCTAATTATACAATCCAAACAACATTTTTATTGATCCAAATAGCATAAAATTAACACTACTCTCTCATAATTCGGTCAATGCTATTTTTACACTATTTTTTATGCATCCGTTTTGAAGAACTTTACTAGCCTATATCCAAAGAGATTCAAATGAAGTGACAAGCTATCAACCAAATGTATTTCTAAGAAATAAACTCTTGTCATCTATTTTTACAACTGCTATTGGCAATACATCCAGTTTATGATGTCCTTTGATGCTTGTGTTCTTTTTTTTAAATTGTTTCTCATATTTCCTAATCATAATTGAAGGAACTGCTTTTACAAACCTCACTAGATTCTTGAAGGAACGAGCGAGAAACCAAAAGGTAAACTAACAACCCAGAGCATATTGGTAAGGGTTTATTTTCATCTTGTACAATTTGTTTAAGAAATTCGATAAAGAAAAAGCCCTGCTTTTTCATGATCAATCATGCATTTCAGACATACATAAAAAAATCATGTATTTTAGAACTCTATAAGATTAAAAAGAAAGGGGGTAGGTTTTTTTGTTGTTACTTCTCCTTGATGATAACACTAAGTGCATCCTTAACATAAGGATACTTGAAAGAAAACCCTAGCTTTTGTGCTCTCACCGGAAGCACTCTCTGTCCATCCAAAACCTGAAATCCAATATACATCAGGCTTAGTTGCCACTAGTAGACTCTTCAACAAAGAAAATAGACCGAATATAGACCCCTGGAATAGAAAGATTGATAGAATGAGGTATAATTACCACTGAGGCACCTTCACCAAGAACTGCTTTAAGTGCAAATTCTGGCACAGGCAGCCAAGAGGGCCGGCCAGTAACTTGACCTAGTTGGTCACACATTTCTGACAATTTGACAGGATGTGGTGCCGTTCCATTGATTACTCCTGAGATTTTAACTTTAGATGTTAGATGTCTGATCCTGGAATGTATTTTTCTAGTTGAGCGAGTCTATGGTAATATGCATATTACGAATCGACTTGCCCTATGGACTCAGATCTCTGGTTTTAAAGTCAATACAGTCGATCTGAATCCTTGAACATGATCTTCATATGAAAATGTACTTGCAAACTAAACTTTACATTTGCGTATGAAAATCATGTTTAACGGATTGGAACACAACTGTTTGAACTTTGAAAATAGAGATATAGGTCCATGGCACTGGTTGATCCGTAATATGCATAATACCATAGCCTCACTCTTTCTAGTTTTTGAAGCAGCAAGCAAGTCCGCTACCTTTATAAGAAGGGTTTACTAGGGACTCGTAAATGAGGTTCACCAAATCATCAATGTGTATCCATGAAAACCTGTTTGAAGTTCCAAGCATCAGATCGACATATTAATCAGAATAACTAATTAACTAATATGAAAAATACTAAAATGAAACATGCAAAATGGAGAAAGTACCACTGCTGTCCTGAACCGAGAGGTCCACCCGCAAACATCATAAAGAGAGGTATCATTTTTGCTGTAAAATGCATAAAATAGAAATTCAGTCATCTGGTTTTTCATCTGTATAAAATAATGTACAGAACAAAGGCTTATTTATACAATTTTAATTTTTTTCCTTGTATTGGTTTGGTTTGGAGCTGTGCCACCTAATACTGATACTGTCTGGAAATAGACACAGCAGTATGATATTCCTGGTTAAGAATACTAAAAGGTTATACAATAAAATATGCAAAAAGTAGAAACCTAAAGCTCCACCATCCTTGCCAAGAACAACACCAATCCGAATTAGCACCAATCTAACATCACTATTCACCTCTCGTGCTTTTGCTTCCCACTCTCTACAAACCTGAAAATTATGACTTCACCACTCAAAATGATATGCCATAACTTAAATCTACATTTGACTTGGTAAAATGCTAAACCAGAAATGAGATCATTACCTCTGACAAGTAATCCTTTCCAGATGGGCTCGTCTCATCAAAGCTATGTGTTTCACTTGTACCTGTGAATCAGCAAGTAAATGATAAATTTTAAAGTCAATTTTTTCACAAAGTTATGGGAGTGGGTGAGGCTTTTCGCCTTTCTTTAATTTTTGTTTTTACAAAGTTAAATTCTACCCATTAGTCAATTTTGACGTACCATAATAACCAACAGCCGTTGCACTAACCAAGACTGACGGTCTCAAATCAGCAGGTGCCTTATTTATACAATCTACAACCTTTAAACAATTTTTCACATCAACAAAAATCACTAATGTGCTGTAAATTTTGAAAATAACAGAGGAAAAAAGAAAACAAATATCAAGTACCTTTGAAGTGGCATTGATTCTGCTTTGTTTAATCTCCCTCTTGATCTGTATTTTGATGGAATGTCAGACATTTTATAATAATACATGACTTCATATCCAGTCACCATCAATCACTGACCCCCACCCCCTTCTTTATGTTCTACTTGAAATTTACTGCACTATCTGAAATTTTACACAGATATCCAATCTGGATTGAGGCTGAATTAAACTTCAAGTTTCCCAAAACAAAAAATAAATGGAAAAGAAAAGACAAAAAATCAACCTCAGGCGACCACCTAGTGCTAATGGACAAACCAGCTAGGTTCACCACAGCAGTTGATCCTTGGATGCATTTCTCCCATTCTCCTACCTCCGCAATTAGAATTCCAGAATACTTTTGCTCTGAAATTGTTTATTAGATAGTTCAGAGGATGTCTCCAAAGACGCAATTTTAATGAAACTATAAGTTACATTATCCTCATAATTTGGAAAATAAAGAAATATGAGAAATATCCTTTGTACCTTTCTCCAGAAAAAAATATGCTTGACAACATGTCAATTATGGACTTTTACTCTTGAGGAATTAATGCAGGAAATAGGGTAGTTTGAAGATTCATTAAAAGAAATTGGAACATAGTTTGATGACATATAAGAACTTATTCCAGATTGCAAGGAAATGATTAGGTCCTTGCTTCCCTTTCTTCTTCTTAAAATTACATTTTTCCTTTTCTCATTTTGTTTTATCATTTTAATCAAGAAGATACATGATAGTTCTCAAACCAAAAAAAAGAAGATCATTTACCTTCTTACCAGGAAATACTACTCGTGCTTGTGACTTAGATCTTGTTAAAACATGCACCTTATGATCATCTGCAACATTATTACTTTTTTGTCAGGAATGTAGCAGGCTAACATTTCTAAAATAAATCATTCTATATTTGTTATAGTTTATTTTATATTCATTTGGCTATGACTTTTAATAATACCTGAAATCAACTTCTGAACCAATCTTCGACCAATAAATCCAGTTGCCCCAGTGATTGATACTGTCATCTGATTTGCCTGAGATACCATATATGATGACCATGCAACATAAGATCTTTATTTTTGTTCTTTTCTTATTCAAAATGGAGGTATGAATAAAATATGCATCATGAAATCTTTCTAGATATGAAAGATTGCAATCGGTAATCAAATTGATAGTTTAATACAGCCTTTATTTTGATAATTTAGTTTAATACTACCTTTGAACAAATCACCCGGCTTTTCCTAGCATTGCTTCCCTACATTGATTCATGCACTCACCTTTTTAATCATTATCAAGAATTAACGCAAAATAAAGGTACAAAAAGAGAGAAGGTAAAAGAAAAAAGCAAGTTAAAGAGATATTTGCGCACCAGAAAAGGAACCTTGGAAGGAGAGAGAATGGGGGCTGGAGTTGTCTTGTTTGTTTGAAAAAATGAAACCCTACCGAGCTCCATTTGGTACTGACAAAAGAAAACTGTACTCGGTAGGAACCGAGAAATGGAAAAGCGAAAGCTAAAGAAAAAGGTTGAGGAGATAAAGAGAGCGTGAAATTGTGAGGTGGTTTGAGAGAGATGGAAGGCTTGATTCGGCGAGTACAGAACCCCTGAAGTACCTCAAATTTTGGATTTATATTCTAACCGTCAGATCACAATCGGGACATATCCGGCCAGAGGTGGAATGCACTGGAACCCTTTAATATTCTTTCCAAAGAAGATCGGATGGTTGGATCCAAAAACAAAATTAGAGGTACCTTGGGTGATATAAATTATGATTTGGCGGGGAGGCGTGTAAACTGGAGAGCCACAGCAGGATTTGTTGCAGCTAACTTTCCTCTCTTTGCTGTTATTTACGGGATACTCCTAAAAAAAAAATCTAAAAATTACGGATTTGTCCTCTAAAATTCATAATATCATCATCATATTTATCATTTAAATTTACAAAAGTCACAAATTTTACTTATTTATTGACTTTTATAATAAAACTCATTATAAATTTACAAAGTACTCATTGTTACTCCTTATTAAAAAAATTCAAAATTTGTAACATATTAAATAGACATATTTAGTTTTCTAATTAGTCAATTTTAAGAGCAAATGATTCATTTTCTTACTTATTTAACACACACAAATATATGTCTAAATGCTACTATGTATGTGTCACAAATAAAAAATAAAAATGAATCATTTATTTTCAAATACCAATCAGTTAGAAGATATAAATTATTTTACACAAACTACATATTTTTATTTTTAAATAGTAAAATAAGTACTTTATAAATTTAAAATGACTTTTAATAAAAAAATTAATAAATTAAGTAATATGTAAATTTCTGAAATTAAAAATAGTAAATATGATACTATAAATTTAGAGGAAAAAATATATGCAATTTCGAGATTTTTCCAGAGGTACATATACATGAAATTCCTTTCTTTATTAATGAGTGACAAAAATTGTGGTCGGCAAAGTAATAAAATTTTGTGTTTGGTCCATGAAAGTTCGAAGTTCCTGTCCCCCGTTTGAACACCTAATAAATAAACTTTCTCGCTCAAAAGTTTAATTTATATGATTTTTTGTGACTTGTTCATGGGGATTACGACCTTTTAATTAATAGTTTATTAAATCTTAATTAATACTACTTAAACATGCATTCACAATTGAAACTGACTTCTTTTGAATTGACTTGTGAGTAGAAGAACTCATCTATTAATTAATATACCAAAGAGGGAAAATTTAAAAACATGCGTATACTATTACATGTGTTTTATTCACAAATTTCTACCAAGAACAAATAATTAATTGGCTTCCAATTTCAATATCATTGCTGCAAAATTTATATTACATGATCCTTTTTGCTATATTCATATATATCATTCTAGTGCCTCTTCTAATCAGTACTAAAAAAGAAACCTGAAACATATATATGAGAAACACATATAATTATAACACTGACAAAAATAAAAAAAATACAAGTCGCTACTTTCCTAAAAATGAAAAAAAAATATATTGCAAATTTCATTGCTTCTATAACTTCCTTTAAACTTTATCTTATTTTTATTAATTTTTGGACTAATGATTATTTTCATCAGCTTAAACCTCTAGCTTCAGACCCCTTCATTATCCTCAACCTCTGACATGAAGATACAAACATCCTACAAAGACACAAAAGAAAGAGAAAATCAATTTATTTGCCAATTGTATATTTTTCTTTTAGCATATACAATATCATTCATTGTATAATTAATTACCAAATATCCATTGTATCAACAACATGCTATCCAAAAATTAAGTTGTGATTGTTTCCTTTCCTTTCTTTTCCTGGTTCTGGTTAATTCTATCACCTTTTTTTTTATTCAATCAAGAGCATGGAAGCCAAGAAATAAGAAAAAAAAATAAAATTCAATACTTACTCCCATGGTACATCTCCAACAAGCATCAAATCTCCATCTTTATCTTCATAAGTGATGGCATATCCTTTCTCATCATAGCCTTCTGCCCCTCCTATAACACATCAAAACAATTATAATTAATACATATCCCACAAAATTAATTGCTTAAACATAGGTCAATATGGCTAATATATAAATATATCCATATGCTTATTCTTACCTAGAGAGGAACACTTGAACATGCCTTCCAATATAATCCTAAGCTCTTTATAGCCATGAAGAATCTTGAGATCTATGTTTCTCAAGTAAAGAGCACCATCCATGCCAACCTTCACATACACACCACCAATCTCATCGACCGCTTCATTTCTTCTGGCGCGGAAACTATTCATACGCTGTGCGCGTACCGGCGGCCATCCGACAGCTTGTACCCTATCATATGTACCATAAATATGTCAGAGAGAAGAACATCAGACAATATATATATATACATACACACACATATGCCTAATTAAAAACAACACAATTATCAATAAATTGTAAGATTGTTTGATTATAAATTTATATATATATATATATATATATATATATATATATGTGTGTGTGTGTGTGTGTGTGTGTGTGTGTGTGTGTTTGGATGTTGGCTTACTTAGATTTTGTATTTTGATCATTAGGCCCTGATATCGCCCGTTTCTTAGGCCGTGCAGTGACTGCCGATGTAGCTTCTTGCGTGTCAACACCCGGAGGCGCGAGTTTTAACTCGGTGGCCTTAAGATATTCCACATTGCGGCCATAGCTCGATTTTCCTTCCATTGCAAATCAACTTCAACCTTAGAAAAAAAGAAGTTGCTCTAATTCTTTTCTTGTGTTTCCTTGAGAGGATCCGAATTAATTCTAGTTTGTGTGAGAAGTTTGATAAAAAGGGTATGTGTTTTAATTTGTAATTGAAAGTGACCAAAAGAGACTTGTGTTTTATAGTCTTTGGAGACTTGTAACGGAAGGTATGGAGAAGAGAGAGAATCCAGGCACAAGGTGAATACGTGTCCAAGTTCTACATTTCATTGGTATGTTTCTATTGTGTGCCGGGTCACTTACATTTGATTTTGTGGCATGTTTCAAATGTCAATGAACCGCGACAGGAATACTGACATGGAAGAGGTGACAGAATATCCATATCATCTTTTGATTTGAAACAATAGATTAATTGGAGGAAAGGGAGGAAGCTGAGGTTTGTAGGCAGTGTGGGTGGCAGGGAAAAAGGCTGCTGTCCGTTCAAGGCGAGACAGGTGGGGCCAAGTGGACTGGAAGCCGATTTGGACCGGGACATATGGTCGGGTTGAACCGGACCGGGTCGTTCGGATCATGGTGCATTGGTGCTGAACATGTGGATGGGAAAGGAGAAGAAATGGGTCGGTAGGGCCACGTGGCCATGGACATCGATCGTTTTTTGTTTGTTTAATTATGAGACTGTTTTTTTTTTTTTTTTATTTCCTGAAAAGATTATTTAAAGCACTGAATGTAGTATTCAACCCTCATTCTTATTTTAAATAATTATGTACCAATAAGTATGTACATTCAACGCATTAACAAGTATGTACAAATTTTAAAGCGAACGTTTAATATTTTAAATATTCCGGATATTTATGACTTCATTCTATCGAAATTTTTATTTATACCCTTTTAAAAAATAAACCAAAACAACAAAGATTCGAGGAATTTCCATATTTATTCGAACCACAAAGTTAATCAACAACTCATTTATGGAGAGCCACAGATTGACTTAGAGATCTCTCAAAATATAAATAGATTTAATATGATAGTGCATTTTTTGTACTTTTGGGGACCTCTAAGTCAATCTGCGTTCCTCTTATAAATGAGTTGCATATTGACTTTACAGTCTGAGTAAATATAAAATCCCTCAAATTTATAATGATTTGGTTTATTTTTTGTTTGTTTGTGCTATAAATAACAAAATTTCGGCTTCATTCTATCCCTGCAATACGGCATCCAATACATAAATATGTATTAGATGGTTTATTATGCATACTATATTTACAAAATAGCTGCAGTCATGTTGATGTTCCTGTGTTCCAGCCAAAAACATCATTTTTTCTGTTTTATATATGCTACTACTATCTTCTTCTCAAACCAATCTACATTAACTTGACAATATGACAAAATTTTTCTTTCAAAAGTAATTTATAAAACTTGATACAAGTTCTATTTTTTTATATATCAAACAACTTCAATTTTACAATAGAATATATTTAACGGTATTTAATTAATATTCAAATTAAGCTAAAATTACAAGAAAAAACTTATTATACCATCAATTCATAAGTACAATAACATGTCTACAATTTTTTTTTCTAGTTTTTGAAAATATAAAATTAATTTTTATGACTATGGCTCCTGGAGCATTAAAATTTGTTCAAATGTACATTGGTAGAGCCAAAAGTTTCTTTATTTTCCTCCCACTTTGAAACATTTCTACCTTGGAGCTTCAAGATGCTTAAATTAGCTTTCTTCAACATCACATCTTCTAATTAAAATTAGCTGTCTGTGTGCTATTCCGCCTGTATAAAAAGAAATCCATGTACGCCTGTATAAATAGTTAGAGGTGAAAACGGAGCGGATAGTGGTAAAATCATATTTATATATGAGTGGGGTTAAAATGCACCCTCATTTTTGTGCTCCAAACGTGCATCCTTTCTTTGTTTCTTTATTTTTAAAATTCAAATAGTTGATTTGAATCTACCAACGTGTTCTACATATTAAAATGTGCTTGGAGACCAAATTTTACATTTTTTGGAAATTTTTTACTATTTTTTCAGAATTTTTTATTAAACTTAACAATAATAAAAAATTCAGTACAGTGATGATTTTCAAAAATTCTGAAAAAATAGTAAAAAATTTTCAAAAAATGTAAAATTTGGTCTCCAAGCACATTTTAATATGTAGAACACGTTGGTAAATTCAAATCAACTATTTGAATTTTAAAAATGAAGAAACGAGAGGAGGGTGCACGTTTGGAGCACAAAAAGGAGGGTGCATTTTAACCCCACTCTTTATATATATATATATATATATATATATATATTTTTCTAGATACAGATATGAAGCGGATATTAGACGGATATGGGTCCGAATCAGATCATATATTTATTAAAAAATAATAAAATGTCAAAAAATATTAAAGTTTGTAATATTTATCTAGTTATAATGGTGAATAACATAAAATTTTCATAATATATATTAAAATATACAGTGTATCTACTATTTGAATATGAATAATTAAAATGTAAAACCATATTAATATCTTTATCCACACACATATTCAAATATCAGATATTCACATCTAAAATTTCGAATACAAATCAAATTCAAATAAGACATTATCCATACGGTTTTCAAATAAGACATTATCCATACGGGAACATCAACATGACTGAAGCTATTTTGTAAATATAGTATGCATAATAAACCATCTAATACATATTTTTGTATTTCTGGGAGACCTCTAAGCCAATATGTGTCTCCCTCCTATAAATTAATGAGCTGCATATTGGCTTTATGGTCCGGATAGATGTGGAAATCCTTCAAATCTAAAGTGTTTTGAATTTCTTTTTGTTTGTTTATGCTATAAATAAAATTTCGGATTCATTCTATCCCTGCAAGGCTGCAATACGGCATCTAATACATAAATATGTATTAGATGGTTTATTATGCATACTATATTTACAAAATAGCTTCAGTCATGTTGATGTTCCCGCCAAAAAATCAATTTTTCTGTTTTATATATGCTACTACTATCTTTTTCTCAAACTAATTATCTACATTAACTTGACACTATGACAATTTTTTTTTCAAAAGTAATTTATAAAACTTGATACAAGTTCTATTTTTTATATATAAAAAACTTCAATTTTACAGCAATATATATTTAACGGTATTTAATTAATATTCAAATTAAGCTAAAATTACAAGAAAAAAACTTAATATACCATCAATTCATAAGGACAATAACATGTCTACATTTTTTTTCTAGTTTTTGAAAATATAAAATTATTTTTTATGACTATGGCTCCTGGAGCATTAAAATTTGTTCAAATGTACATTGGTAGAGCCAAAAGTTTCTTTATTTTCCTCCCACTTTGAAACATTAATTTCTACCTTGGAGCTTCTAGATGCTTTAATTAGCTTTATTCAACATCACATCTTCTAATTAAAATTAGCTGTCTGTGTGCTATTCGGCCTGTATAAAAAGAAATCCATGTACACAACCTAGGTTTAATTAGCTGTCTGTGTGCTATTCCGCCTGTATAAAAAGAAATCCATGTACGCAAGCTATATAGGGGTGAAAACGGAGTGGATAGTGGTAAAATCATATTTATATTTTATTTTTTATTTTTTATTTGTCAGATACAGATACGAAGTGGATATCAGACGGATACAAATACAGGTCCGAATCAGATTATATATTTATTAAAAAAATCATAAAATATTAAAAATTATTAAAGTTTGTAATATTTATCTAATTATAACAATGAATAACATAAATTTTTCATAATATATATTAAAATATATGATATATCTACTATTAAGATACGGATAATTAAAACGTAAAATCATATCAATATCTTTATCCACACGTATATTCAAATATTAAATAGAGCAGGGATCGGATGACATCCTTTTTTGGTGACATCAGATAACATTGTGCATTTTCAAAGTTTTCAAAGTCCAAAAAGTTAATCCAAACCGTTCAACATAATGGACATGTTAACATGTGCTTGCAGATTAAATTTTACATTTTTTGGAATTTTTTTACTATTTATTAAGTATTTAACAAAATCGCTATATTAAGACCGTTGAATATTTGTACCCATCTTAATAAATAGTAAAAAAAATTCAGAAAAATATAAAATTTGATCTGCAAGAACATTTTAACATATCCATCAAGTTGAACGGTTTGGATCGATTGTTTAAACTTTGAAAATGCACGGTGTCATTCAATGTAACCAAAAAAGAGTGTCATCTAATCTCTCTTCTATTAAATATCCACATCTAAATTTTCAAATACGAATCAAATACATATGAGATATTATCCATACCGTTTTCACCCTCTAACACAAGCGTATAATATGCATATATAATTCACATGGTAAATTCACAAGGATAAACTTCTAAAGTGAAAGAGTGATTCTAGATGGAGAAAAAGTGTGATTATTTTATAGTATGAAAAGATATCCTTGTCCACATAATCTAAAAGAAAAACTGGCGGTGCATTAATTTCTGCTAGCTCAAGATTTTTTTCTCTCATTTAATATATATATGTATCTTTTCTCTTCTTCTTTTTTTGCTTCAGTATCTTTTCTCTTTGTGGGAGACATTTGAGGGACATGTAGACAAGATAATAGACAGCTTGCTCAAAACAGCCTTTAAATAATCTAACATAATAATAAACCTCTTTTTTTAATTTTTGTTGTTTAGTTGCATTTAGGCATAGCATTTTGCTCACATGGGATGTGTATTTTTATATCATTATGATTTCTTAATCTGGCCAATTAAGCTAATGAGAGTTGATAAACATGAACTAATTATCTATTAACTAACTCCAACTTGAGGAGCACATGCATAACATTGTATCAAACTAACTAGCCTTAATTATATTATTAAAGGCTATTATTTTTTTATTTTATATTTAATTCACAGAGGCTTTCAAACTAAGATTGTTTGCTGCTCTGTTTGCTCATTGGCCATAGCCAATTAGCCATTATGTGCTTCCATGCATGCTCTTAGAAAATTTCAATAATGTCTCCTCTGTTGGGGGACATCATACCGGGTCAAGTAACCCTTGATTTCATCTCCTTAAACTTTGTTCTTGGATCAAGTGCAGTAGTTCTGGTAATATTACAGTTTGTGAATCTGTGTATTTACAACATGGAGGGGTTGAGTTTTGACGGACATCGGATTAAATTCTGTCTAATATCAGAGTTGTCAATCTAGTATTTTAAAATAAAAGTTTACGTGTATATTTATATTCATATGTTTAAATTTATTTTCACATAATGACATAATCAACAATAATTTTTTTTTTTACTTTTTTCACATAAATTTTAATTAAAATACAATCAAATTACCAAAACCGCATATTCGGATTACATGGTTGCATTTTTAATTCGCATATGTGCTTTTTTATTCCGCATGACCTCATATTTGAACAGCATATGCGGTCATAAGGTCAAAACCGCATGGGCATTCTGAGTATAGCTGCCGACCGCATATGCATATGCGGCTCATGTGACCACATTTTAAAACACTAGTCCAATCAACATTGAGATTTGTATACGTTTAATATGTAAAAATTTTAATGCGAATCGGATGGCTCCTACCGAACATTAGACCCGGTTGGTAGTTTTATATGTTGTTAACTTCTCATCTGAGTGCAGTGAAGAAAGATCCATTTTTTTTAAAATCAGTGGGATGATTAGTCAAAAACAGTGATCCAAGTGTCAGAGACATTGTAATATTGTATGTGTACCAACGAGGATATTTCATCATGTTAATTAAGATCAATTAATTAGTAATCAAAACCAATTATTTAATTAGTTCGTCTGCTATTTAAAATTTATTGGAGAACATTTTAAACTAACAACCTAGCTTGATAACGATATCGATTCTAACAATTGTTTTGGACATTTAATATATATTAATTTCTACCTTCATCTTTTTTTTGCATTGAAATTTCTACCTGTATTCATATTTTAATATTTAATTAGTTGTGATATAAAGTGTGAATATAGTTTTTTTTTTTTTGTTTTGAGTCAATCCTACAATATTGACTGTTATATATTTAGCATTGATTAAGGTACTTGTTTTTAGTTTCTAATATATTGCATTTTGATAGTTGGTATGCATACATATTTAACAACGGCACATAATGAAAGCTAAATTTATTTTAAATAACTAATTATCTATATTTGTAAAAACAATTAATAACAATGATATTATGTACAAAATTCTGCTTATTTAATTGCATAATGATTAGTCCTTAACATTACTCTATATATCTATTAAGCACAAACTAAAGAGTACTTTGTTTAAGGAACAAATACTTCTCACTCACCTACAAATACTTTGACATTTGAGTGAGGCTATGATACTATGCATAACGCAGATTAGTCTGTACTATGGATTAATATTTTCGTTTATAAAGTCAGAACAGTTGATATAATTCGTTTAACATGATCTCCATATGAAAATGTACTTATAGATCAAATTTTACATTTTAAAAGTTTTTTTTTTGATAGTTAAAAAATAACTTGATTTTCAAATTCTAGACTATTCAAAATATAGTGATTTTCTACTTATTTAAAAAAAAACCAAAAGAAATGTAAAAAAAAATGTAAATTTTAGTTTGCAATTACATTTTTATATGAAAATTATGTTGAACAATTCAGATTAATTATTTAAACTTTGAAAACAAAAATATTGACACATAGTACAGACCAGTCCACACAATGCACAGTAGCATGACCTCTTTATGAACTGCTGATTTAGTGATGTGGCATGAGTTATGTCTCTATATGGGGATATCACAGGTTCAATTTTCGAGAACAACATTTAAAAGATGCTAGAGTGTAGATAGCCTCTTTATATGCCAAGCAATTTGTAGATTTGGTGGATCTCCAATATGCTTTCTTTTGATCTTAAAAGTCACATGTTTTGCGGTTGCAAAAATTAATACCAGACAGTGTTTAATTAAAGAAAACAAGAGAGAATAATTAGACACTTAACAAGCAGCCGCTGCTAAGGATTTTAGAAAGAGAGAAAATATTTAGTTGTTAATATTGACTGCTATTTTTTCTTCTTCTGTTAATCAATTTAAGCGGCTGGAGCAGAATTTTTTTAATCATTTGGATTTTGATTCTGTTGTTGGTAGCTTCACATAATCACATTAGCTATGCTTCATCCAAAAAAAAAAAAATGTAGGTACCTCACAATTAAAATTTCATGAGAAATAGAATATTAATGAAATATTGTTCAATTTTTAAATTTTTTTTTCGGGGAATTTATCAAAACCACATGAGTTGCCGGTAATTAATAATTGATGAAGCATCTAAAATACAGCTTTAAAGTTTAAACTAATTGATTTTTATTTTTTATCTATAAAATAAAAATAGTTAGATGTAATATGCACGGACTTTTATCTCAAAAATAAATGCTCGACTCGCAACTTAAAAATAAAATAAAACTAAATTTTATTTTCTGATATGAACTCCTTTTATTTTTTTACCGTTGTGTATTTGTGTAAATGCATGTTTGGAAAAATAATCAGTAAAGTGATTTATCAATCAGAAATTTCTAAGCAAAGTGCTTACACAGTTGTGTATTTGTAAAAAAAATTAATAACATATAATATATCTTAACATTACTCTGTATATCTATTAAGCATAGTCACAAGATTTGAGAATTAAACCCAAATAATTCTTTTTTTTGATGATGCCGAACCGAACCTTGAATTATTCGGTTGACCAAACTTTAACCAAATTAAATCCGAATAATTAACAAATTTTACGAACTTTTTCCAAATTTTTCGAATTATTCGCTAAATTTTTCCGAATTTTTCCTAGAACATTTTTTTTCTCTCTCTTGCAGGACTGATATCTTTGATCCGGATAATTCCAAATCATTTTTGAATTATACCTGAATTATTTTCGAATCATGAATTTTTGATCTCTCCAAACCGAACCTAAATAATTCATTTGTCACCATGCTATTAAGCACATGGATATATACCAAAGAGTATGTTGTTTAATTAAGGAACAAAATCTTCTCACCGGCCAAGAACCGTATATTTTGACATTTTGCCATTTTATATGTAAAGCCGTTTATAGTTGTAGATTTGGTGGATCTCCATAATGATTTCATTTGATCTTAAAAGCGTCACATGCATGTTTTGCGGTTGCAAAAATGAATATATTCCAGAAAATGTTTAATTAAGGAAAGCAAGAAGAGTAGTTAGCCACTGAGCGGCCGCTGCTAAATATTTTTTTTTTTTTTTTTGAGAAAAAACTAATGTCTAAGCATTAGTTTGATGCATTGAAATAGCTGCAGATTTGCAGCTAGAAGTTTAAAGGTACAATTTAAGTTCACTGTTGTGAGCTCAGGGAAAGATAAAACTAGCAAAAAGTAAAGGAGAGAGTAATAAGTAAAGAAATACAATTTTAGGCTAATCTAAGCTTAATTTAATCTAATGTTGTATTGTTGATGGGTGTGTTTCTTCTTGTTGATCCTGAGCTGTAGCTCCATTGGTCTATGACTTCCTGCACCAGATCTTGAACTTCTTTATTGCTTTCTGTAAATGTCCTGTTGCAGCGCTCCCTCCACAGTATGAATTGTGTTACGAGCGTTATTGATCTGACCTTCTTGTTTTCCCTTTCCGCCATTATTACTGGAATGGTCTCTTGTGGAATGTTGATCTGCAGCCTTGTGCCTACTTGCTGGTATGTCTGTTTTGCTGTGATGCAAGTGGTGAGCATGTGATGTATTGTTTCGGTTTGAGATTTGCACATGATGCACCTGTTGATGAGGCACCAACCTCTTCTGTTGAGGTTATCAATTGTGAGTAGCTTGTTTTGTAGCATTATCCATCCAAATACCAGCATTCTTAGAGGGCACGATAACTTCCAAATTGTGCAGATATTAGTTAGTGTAAGAGTCGTTGGTATTGCCTTGAGCTGTTGGTATGCCGATCTAACCGTGTAGTCGCCTGTTGCCGTCCCTCTCCATGTTGCCTTGTCGGGTTCATTTGAAGTGACAAGTTGATGTAGGAATAGTTTAAGCTGTGTTAGTTGAGTATCTGCTACGTGTGATAAGCTATGTCTGAATATGGTTTCGATGTTTGGAATTGTTGTAGCTTCTGCTACAGTCAATTCTATGTTGGTTGCAAATGAGAATAGGGCTGACATGGTGTTTGCAAGGATGCCCCTCCCCCAATTGTGGTGCCAGAAGCTAGTATGTAGACCGTTTCCAATTGTCATGGTAATGGATTCGGATGCAAATTGAATCATCTGAGGGTGTATTTGGGAAAATAGGATTGTTTGAGGTGTAAGTGGATTGGTGTTCTGAGTTGCAGTTGAAGACATGATTTCTTTCCATAATCTTAGTTTGGTTGATTGCCACTGAAAGTGCCATTTTAGGAGTAGTGTTTGATTGAAGGTTCGGAGGTCTGCCACACCAAGTCCACCTAACTGCTTCGGCATGCATACAATTTTCCATTTAACTAAATTCATTTTCCTACCTTCTACATTCACCCCATGCCAAAGGAATTTCTTCCTGATTTTGTCGATTTCCGAAACTACCCAAGCTGGCAAGGCCATTACCGACATGTGGTATACCGGCAGGGCCAATATAACTGCTTTCAACAGGACTAGTCTGCCGGCTATAGAAAGATGCTTTGCTGCCCAGCCTGCTAGTCTGTCTTGGAATTTTTGTATCAGTGGTAAGAAGGTTGCTTTCTTCAACTTTTTATTTGATAGCGGGAGGCCTAGATAGTTGAAGGGAAATGATCCTAGTCTGCATCCCATGAGGTCAGCCATTTGTTGAGCTTGTTGTTCATTTGTTTTTGAGCATAGCAGCTCTGATTTGGATATGTTAACTGCTAGTCCTGAGATGGATTAAAATGCCAAGAAAATAATTTTGAGTGCTTGGAGCTATTGGGTTTCTGGTTTAATGAAGAATAAGGCGTCGTCCGCGTAGAGGAGGTAGGGCTTCATATTTGCAAAAGGTAGTCGGATTGTTCCATTGGCAGTGAGCTTGTCAAGCCATTTTGAAATGAAGTCCATTGCTATGATGAAGATGAGAGGTGATAGCGGATCACCCTGTTTGACGCCTCTTCGGAGAGTTATATTTTTCTCCGCTAACCCGTTTATGATCACTTGAGAAGTCCTTGCTAGTAGTGAGTTGAACACCCATCGCAGCCATGTCTGAGGAAACCCTAGGTTTGTCATTGCCTTGGCTAGGAATTCCCATCCTACCATATCGAATGCCTTATGTATGTCGGCTTTGAAGATTGCCAGCGGTATGTTTTCTTTGTGGGAGTAGTTGAGTGCCTGCTGTGCGTATAAGAATCCTTCCGCAATGTACCTGCTGTTAATGAAGCTTGTTTGCGCTGTGTCTATCAGGTTGCTGATGTGTATTTGTAGTCTGTTGGCTAAGATTTTGGAGAGGATTTTCTGAATTCCATGAACAAGGCTAATTGGTCTGAATTGGTGTGGCTGTGTTGGGTTTTCTATTTTTGGCAGTAGGATTATGAAGGAGTTATTTAGAGGAGAGATTGAGGAATCATTTAAGGTGATGTGATGGAATAAGGCATGGAGGTCTGGAATGATGAGGCGTGCAAATTTTCTGTAAAATTCTCCTGTAAAACCGTCTGGACCCGGTGACTTTTTGTTTGGCCATGATCTGATCACTTCTTCTATTTCTGTTGCTAGTATTGGCGTTTGCAGGGATGAAAGGTCATGTTGCTATTGTAGGGGATATAGGTTCGGCCAGTGTATTTGTATAATGTTTGTAGGTTGGGTACCCATGAGATTTTTGTAGTATTCAAAAAATACCATTGCTTTTGTTTTGTGGTCCGTGTATATGGTGCCATTGTGTTCAATCTGTGAGATTAGGTTGGTTCTTTTATTTTTGGATGCGACCGCGTGAAAGAATTTTGTACCTTTATCCCCTTGCATTTCCCATCTGAGTTTTGCCCTTTGCTTCCAAATTTCTTCTTCTAACATTGCCAGTTGTTGATATCTTTTCTTGATGGCTTGTAGTAACAGCTTCTCAATGTTTGTTGGTGCCCTTATTTCTTTTACTTGGTCTAGCCATCCGATGTACTCCCTACATGTCTTGATCTGAGTTTTGATTGATCCAATCTTAGATGTAGACCATTTTTTTATTTCCTGTTGCAACCTATCTAATTTTAGCTTGAAGTCAGTGGGATTAGAAGCAAGAGGCATTGGTAACCATGTTTGTGTGACTATCTCTGTTAACTCGTCAAAACACAACCAAAAGTTTTCGAATCTGAAGAATTTTGTTTTCATGTGTGTGGTTTTGGCTTTGAGGCTTAGTGGGCAGTGGTCTGAGGATGTACTTCGTAACGCTTTTTGGGAGGTGTTTGGATATTTGTGGTTCCATTCGGTGGATATTAAGAATCTATCTAAGCGTGCCATCGATGGTGAATCTCTATCATTTGTCCAAGCGAAGGATTTGCCTTGTAGGTTTATGTTTAGTAGGCCTAGATTCGACACCAGTTGCCCGAATTGTCTAGTGTATCTCCAATCCGAGCTGTTGACTCCTCTGTTTCTGTCTTGGATCTGTAACGTGATATTAAAATCTCCCGCGAGTATCCATGGTGTTGTGTTTGTTGGCTTGTGTAATTTTATTTCATCGAGGAATTCAGTTCTTGTGCTTGCTGTGGAGGGTCCATAAATACCCGTAAACCCGAAATTTGATTTGTCCCTTTTTATCTTGGAATAGCACAGATAAACAGTAAACTGACTCTTTTGTGTCTAAAATGTAAAATTGGCCTGATTTACTAGCTATCAGCACCCCTCCCCTTGTTCCATCAGCATTGTTGGCTCTATATTGATCGTATCTTCTTCCACAGATTTGGTTTAGTAGTGTTCGATCTATCTGGTTTAGTTTGGTTTCTTGCATGCAAATAATGTCTGGCTTCTCTATGAGTATGGTTTGTCTAACGACAATCCTTTTCCTTCTATCATTTAGACCTCTGACATTCCAACTAATGAAATGGTACTGTGTGGTGTGATTCATTTATCAAACCATTCTTCTTGCAATGCATTAAAAATAAAATTACTGCAAATAAATCGAGTTGAAGATACAGTGTTTCCGACCCTTCTGTCGGTACTCAAAATGAAACTCACTGATCCCCTCTGTCTAATTCCTGGGTCGGATGTTGGTGCTGACCTCCTGTCAGATCCGATAGAATACCCCACTTTTTCTTTTTTTAAGTAAAACTACTGATACAAGTCCTTTTATAGGACCTTCTACTACTACTTAATACTGCAAATAATAACTTACTACTACCTAAGATAATTGTGTGACACATGAGACCTTGTCATTACTGGGCCGCGCTCCCCCATTTTCACCTTTGCTCAGTTACTCCTATTTCTCATTTGCTTGCATCCCTGGTTGTACCTCCGATCCGTGCCCCCTTACTAGTATTTCTCCTAGTAGTCCAGAACCAGCTGCTTGCTCCGTCAATCCTTGTTCCCTTGTCAGAATTTCACCTATTGCTCCTCCTGCTTGCTCTGCCGGTCCGTGCCCCCTTGGCAGATTTTCTAGTATTGTCTCGTGCTCCGCCCCTTGGTCTAGCGCTGCCTCTGGCTTGCCCTTTTGCACAACTTGCGAAATTGCCTCCTCCAGTTCCTTTTCCGCTTCAATTCCTGCTAGAAGTGTCACTATCTGTGCCTGTTCGGCACTGATTGGATCCTTGGAGAGGAGGTAAGTTGGAAGCACGGTTGAGGTCTATTTTGCTTTCTTCTTTGGTGTATGTGGCGGTGGAGCAGCATATCCCATTACATTTCTTGCTTTGTCTAGTGCTGGTATGTATAGCTCATTGTTTTTTTCCTTAAGTCTTGGGCTATGGCGTGTTGACTGCTCCTTGTTAATTTTCAGAAACTTTGGTGGCCCTTCAAAGCCCGGCGGAGAGGTTTCTGTAGCCCATTCACTGTTTGACTCCAAAGTTGGGCCGAGTTCAATGGTTTGGTTCATTTCTGTTGTTGGGTCGTTCCTTCCTTCTATTTGTGGTGTGTTGGTGTTGTCAAGGCCCATTAGCATATGCAGGCCTTTATTGAGTTGTCCCTCAATAGTTGTCGTGTTTTGCTATTGGTTGGAGGCTAATAGTGTAGCTATGCATGGTTGCGTTTGTGCATTGGTATTGAGAGTGACAATCTCTCTGTTGAAAGTAACGGTACGCTTGTTGATGGTGATTGGTGGGAGCAGCATGCGCAAGCCATCAGTTGAATAGTCCGGATTGAACTTTGCTAGTCGTATCTCGAAAGTTGTGCCTTGTTCCTTTTGTTCACTCAAATTTATGACGGAGAGGGTATTGTCAGAGATTGTCAGAAACATTGCACTCCTGTGTTGACCTTTGTAGCCCTGCTCTTCTGACCCATTTTTAACTATTTTGATATGACCTGTTGAGGATAGGTGCTGCATTGTACTATTTTTTGGTGCAATGATCTCCCTTCTAAGCAACACTGGAGGCTCTGTTATTGGATCCTTGTTGAAATTTCTTGTCCTACGCCGACGGCAATCTCCACTGCGGCCACTCTGTGGCGAGTCAGATGAGTCCGAGTCACTTTGTCATTCGTTCGATCCCGATGAGTGATTCCTGTTATTGTTGTTGTGGTTGCCATTGCCATTGCCACCTCCATTGCCCGGCTGATCCGAGGGTCCTGGTGGCATGTTTGGCTGGTCGTTAGGCGCTCCTTGGGTCTATCCTTCTAGTTCTACCACTACCTGTGTGGTGTACGGCTCGATGTCGGTAAGAAGTGTGTTTGTGATATGTGTTGAGTGATGGCATGTTATGAGGATGCGGATGGATTCAAGGTCTGTTGCAATGTGAAATGGTGCTATGGCTATTAGGTATCCTACTCCGGCCAGTAGGTCCTCAATGTTGTTATCATTCCAGTTGTGCATGGGTAAGCCTTGGAGTCTGAGTCTTGCCCTTAGAGAGGTCGGGTCGTAGTTTAGACCTATTCCAGACGACCATGGCACTAGTTGGACATCTACGTTTGCCCCGATGTGGAAGACTCCTAATGCAACTGCCTCATTTTTCATGTGTTGTGTTGGGAATTCTATGAGTAGGTCTCCGAATTTCAAACGGATGGTGGCAACCCTGAAATCCCTCGTGTTGCGGCGGAAGTGTCGGGCCATGGTGGATTTGAGCCTTTGAGGTAGAAACCTATCTGCGAAGTATGGTCCTGTTAATACTATGGCTGATTTGTATAGGTAGGCATTGGTTGGGTGGATGCCCTCTCTGGGTTGTATGTACGCTCTTTGTTCTTGTGGCCTTAGTTGGTTCACTAGATCCGGGTCAAGCATAGGCATGTCTTGCCAGTTTGCCATTTGGTTTCTGTTGTTGGTTGTGTTGGGTGGTTTTGTTGGTCTTTGAGTGGTAGGAGGGTGGTTTAGCTTTGCATCTGCATTGGTGGTAGTGAGTATGTGTTGTTGTGGTTGAGATGGTCTTCTTATAAGGGGAGATGTGGCTTGGCTGTGGGTGCCTTGATGGGTTCCTTGAATGTGGAGCAGAATTTGGCTATGTGGGTTGTTGCATGACATTTAAGACATCTGCGCGGTGCCAGGCATTGGTGATGCTTATGGCCATTTTGCAGACACCTAAAGCATCTCCTTTCAGCTAGAAGAGATGTGTGATGTTTCTTGAGCTCTGGGTGAAGTGATTTTGCTTGATACGGGTGCTTGGTAACTGGTGCAACACTTTTTTTTTCCTAGTGACCGTTATCCATCCTTCATTACTGTGGCTGGTTGTTGGGGCTTCATTAATGGTGATGGACTTGTGTACTGTTGGAGGGGGTTGCTTTGGTTGAGTGTGTGCAGTTGCTTCAGTGACTGGGCTAGCATGTTTTGGTTTTGGTAGAGCAGTAACTCCATAATTTTTTGTGATAGTTCTGGCTCGAATTGCATCTGCATAGGTGGCTGGTGCAGATGGGGAGCGTAGCCTCAGCATGGCCTGAGTGGTCATCTCATAATTTTTTTTCCTTGCTGCTATTCTTTCTTTGAGCGATGCAAACTTTTCTTTTTCTGTGTTTAGTAGATTTGAGTTGTCTCCTTGGCATGACACTATTCCTTATGGGTTGTTGAGTGTTGTTGTCTTGCTTGTAGCTGCACCATTAATGAAGCTTGGGTTTAGTGCTGCATTAATGGGGCTGTACTTAGCTCTCTCCTGTCCCCCTGTGGTTGTGAGTGCGTCCTCTATTGGCCTAGGTTTTTCTTTCATAGCTTCTTCATACTAGCTGAGTAGAGTTATGTTCTCTCTACCTGGTCTTCCTGTTGCCTCCTTGATCGGTGGTTGTGCATTTCCTTCCCCAGTCTCCTTCCCCGTCGCCTTTGTCTTGTCTCCCATCCTCCGCCCCATTGTCCGTATCTACTATCCGCTGCTAAAGATTTTAGAAAGAGAGAATATTTAGTTGTTATTGATGGCTAATTTTGTTTCTCTTATGTAAATCAGACGGTGTTAAATTTAATCTAATAGTAATCAGGACCATAGTGACAAATGAATTATTCTGATTCGGTTCGGTGAGATAAAAAATTCGTGATTCGGGATTAATTCGGGTATAAATGGGGAATGATTCGAAATTATTCGAACAAGAGATCTCAGTCCTATAAGAGAGAAGAAAAAAAAAACCAAAAAAAATGTTATAGTAAAAATTTAGGAAAAATTCGCGAAAAATTCGTAAAATTTAGGAAAAATTTGTAAAATTTGTGAATTATTTGGGTTTAATTCGGTCAACCGAATAATTCGACGTTCGGTTCGACATCACAAAAAAATGAATTATTCGAGTTTAATTCACGAATAATACGCGAATCTTGAGACTATGGTCAGGAGCCGTCTGATAGGTATCAGACTCAAATTCGGTTTAATGTCCTGTCGAACGATATCGGACTCAAATTCGGTTTAATGCCCATTTGAATTGTTCAACTCGCATCAAGTTTGGTAAACATTTAATCTGCACAAATTCAGAAGTTGTCGGTGAGAATCTTAATGCGAATCCAATGGTTCTAACCAGATTCAATTCTAATCTAAGAGGTCCCAGGTAGATTCAATCTTCCTACTAAAAACGGACTAATGAATTTAATTAACAATCAATCCATTCTACCGAAGGGCTTGGTTTTCAATTAGAATGCCATCGAATTTTGGGCCTCTGGGCTTCCGTCATATATAAATTAATTGGGCCAAAATCAGATTTTGGGCCGGGAGCAGATATTTGGAAGGAAATCGCGTTGGGTTAGAAATCAAATGTCTGGAGCAGATATTTTGAATTATTCAGATTTTGCCTCTGTTGTGGATAGCTTCACATAAATTATGCAATTCTTCCTGAAAACTTTGCGCGACAAATTTCATATAAATGAATTTTGAGGATAATCTATCTATTAAATATTTAAATCTCATGAAAATAATATAATATTAATAAATACTTTTCAAAAGTTTTCATTTTTTAATCCTCGCATAGTCACATCTCTGAAATATAATAATTCCTCTTTCCTCCTTTTTTTATTAAAAAAATTTCCTTGGCAGAAGCTACCAGGATTTTTTTCATAATTCCTCTTTCCTCAACTGATTTTTTTTTTTTTTTAAGAATTTATCTCAACCACTTGAATTGCCGAAAATTAATAATCGATAAGTAATTAAAATACAACTTCCAAGTACTTACTACTATAGTTTTGAAGGAAAATCATTAGATACAGAAAGAATAAGCTAAAATGAAAGCGCTAAATATTTTAGAAGAAAAATCATTAGAGATAGAAAGAATAAACAAAACATATGCATTTGAATATAATAATAATATTTTGGTCATATTATGTTACGTGACCTGATTTTCTTTTTCTATTATTTTGATGACACATACATCACGTTTTTCATTCACTATATAAGAGAAACACAACAAACCACTGTTTCAGGTTAATTTTATTTGATCCGTGTGGTGGTGTCCGTATGAACTCTAAATCAGCGAATTAAATTAGGCATCTGACGAGTTATTATATAGTACCATATATTCATGTTGATTATTACGCCGCATATAATCTGAAGAATTACTTCTCATGCCCAGTGGTGGGACCCTTTCACTAACAGCCGGTGCCTGCTGGGATGAATTTCTAATTAAGAGCATGACACGTCAGGCGTCAGCGCGTGACCCTCTTCAGGGCTAGTAACATGATTCGAGTATAATTCACGTATAAAACGTTTTTGTTTTTGTTTTTGTTTTTTTTTTATGTTTTTGAATTGAATTTCGAATAAAATGAAAAAAAAAAATCTATAATACATTTTATTTACAAATAAGATGCATATAAAACGCGAAACAGGTATTATTTGCGAGAAAAAAGCAAAAAAAAATTATCAAATTTTTATTTTTATTTTTTTGTTGGAGTTTTATTGGAGATTTTTTTTTGGCTTACTTATTGTACTGAATAATTTTTGAATTATAACCGAATTACGAATTTTTAAATTTGTCAAACCAAATCTGAATTTTTTGTTTGTCAGCTTCTGAGTAGTCAGATATTCTGTGAGCTCTGTCGTGGCTTATCTATATTGAAGTTCTTAGATGGACTAATAAATGTACACCACACGACAAACTACACGCTCTTCGTAACATGTTTTCTGCCAAAAACGTTTTGATTGGCCGTGCCTGTGTGTTTACATTAGAATTAGAAGCAATTTTTATTGTCTTTTGAACTCCCAAGTGACCAAGTCCTAACTAAAGCGTTTAGATTAGAATTAGAAGCGATTTAGACATTTAGGTCATTATTGGTTGTGGAGTAAAATTAAATCGGAGTAAGTTAATTATGTTTGATGGAGTAAACTAAACCACTTCTCTAAGTGGTGTAAATTACTTCGATTTCGCTCAAATTTTATTTCATCTTAAATCGCCTTTGTTACTTCTCGTTTAATTCTTTAAACGTGGAGTAAGGAATTTACTCCACCTCTTACTCTACAACTAAACATGGCCTAGTTCATTATTGCAGCTAATCCGCAGTGCATATTCGAACTTCACCTGGTTCTTTGGCGCAAACGAATTCGTATCCTCTGAGATATCTCAAACTTTGCGTGACTTTATAAAAAATCCTAACCATTTAAAGACGTTTTGCACGAATCTCAAAGCCCACATGACACTGACCCCTACATCACCCCCAAATAGGCACCGGACACGTCGGTCACGCAAAAGTTGAGATATCACAGAGGATACGCACTCGGCGCAAAACTCCCCAAGTTTTCGCTCCTTAGCTGACAAGTGGATCCCGCTTTAAACGTACCAATCATACCTGAATTCAATTCCTCTGAGTTAACTCAAATTTTGAGTTTATATTTGGACCGTCCGATTTGAATCCGCCGAAAAGCCCCGTACATTACAGTCGTGGGCTGGATTGGCCCGAATTCTGATCGGACGGTCGGATCCGAATACAAATGATGCGGTATTTCAGAGTTTGATGACTCATCACACAAAACATCAGTGAATTCGACATAAACAATCTTCAAGCATAATTAATGGGAGACGCAAGCACGAAGAGGTGAGAAAGAAGGCAACCTAAGGTGAAACCCGAAGCTAGAGCCCATAGATCAGGAACTAACAAAAGGAGATCGAGAAAACTAGGTTTCCCTAATTTGATTGAGATCGGGTCACTGCGATATGCAACAATACCAAAGGGCAGGTAACGCCGGTGGCGGTGGCGCGGCGATGGGCCCCGCTACGGCGGCGGCAGTCAGGCGGAGGTGCGAAGGCACGGCCATGGGAGCAATCACTCTCGACCTTCGCCCCGGCCAGGGCATCGGTCCATTTTCTCTTGGTATGATGTTGTTCTCATGCTTTGTAAAATGATTTGTGATATAGCGAAATAGAGATTAGTATGATATTTGGTTTTAAGTAAAAGAATGGGCGAAATTAGAGAAATTGAGGGAACTGAGAGGAAAAATTTTGACTTGAAAATTTCCACATAGTCTCCCTCTTTTTTTTCTTCTTCTCTATTATCTGATGTTGTGTGCATGCTGAGTTGGGACCCTGTGTGGAAATGGAAATTCAATTTGTGGGTAAAGTATAAAACCGTTACTAGTTACGTTTTGGAGTAGAAAGCGTTATATCTTTCAAGTTCTATGTAATTTAGTAAGCGCCAGTGCTGTACTTAATTGTGTTAACAAAAATGAAATTATGTCATTGTGGTACCTGAAAAAGGAGAAGCAGCTTGCAATTTGTACAGCTGTTGGATCCTTTTGTTGTTCAACTGAACAAACTCCATTTAACTCTTTCAAACTGAAAACTAAATCATCTCGGCTGCCTACGGAATGTAAATATTGTGAGAGCCCCTAAAACTTCTTCAAAATTGACATTTCTGCCATTATAAATCTCACAGTTATGTTCATCTGTCTAGCCATAGATTCACTCTCTTGGTTTGATTAGGATTAAATTAGCCGACCTTGTATTATTCAAAATTATATTTAATTATCCTACTGCGAGGTCAGTGTTTTCAGTTGTTGAGTCAGTGTTGGTATTCGGAACTTGGTTAAGACAAATTATTCTAGTTAATTCGCTTCTTATGCATCTACCATCTGGTGTAATAATTGCTGTGACTTACTTGTGCTGTAACATTTATGGGTGTTATTTTGGCACAGGGATGCCTATTTCTGAAGCATTTGCACAGATTGAGCATCAACCCAATATCTATGATGTAGTCCATGTTAAATACCTTGATGAGGTTTGTTTACTTGTGTTTTACTTCTTTTTAGTATCTTATCATCAAAAAATTGTGAAAGGGCATGTAGATATTTTGTTTCCTTCTGACTAATTTTTTCCCAATAACTTATTATTATATTCAATTCTTTTAGGAGCCTTTAAAGCTGGATATGGTGATAAGCTTTCCAGATCATGGTTTTCACCTTCGGTTTGATCCTTGGTCACAGGTACTGTAATGCTGTAAATTGCAATGGAAAATGACATGTGCATGTAAATATCAACATCTTTGTACTGACGTTGTATGTTCATCAAGTATAAATTGAAAAATTCTCAATATTTTCCATTATATGCTTGCTACTTAAATAATCTTTGCTTCTTAATTCTTTTCAGAGACTACGGTTAATTGAGATATATGATGTAAAAAGATTGCAAATGCGTTATGCAACTAACTTGATTGGGTTAGTAATCTTTAACATTTTCCTCCAATTCATAACATATTATTTCAGATGACAAAAATTGTTTATAATTATATCAGGATATGGATTAATACTTTTTTGGTCTTTAACCATGTGTTATTTGCTCTTTCTAGTGGGCCCTCGACATTAGCAACCTTTGTAGCGGTATATGCTCTCTTTGGCCCCACATTCCCTGGAATTTATGACAGCGAAAGAGGAATATATACTCTCTTTTACCCTGTATGTAACTTAATGTATACTTATACTTACATAGTTAAACAATTTCCTTTGTTTTTTATTCTGATTTTAATTTATTGCCATATACCAGGGATTATCTTTTGCTTTTCCAATTCCTGGTCAATATACAAACTTCTTCAATAAAGGGGAAGGTAAGTCATGAAAATCCCAATTTCCCAGCTCCTAAACATTTCCATGTAATTGATTGTTGTAAAGTATTTTTTTACTTCAGCTATCAAATCTTGGTTTGCAATTTTGATTTGCAGTACTAGCAGAACTACCTCTAGAGTTCCCTGACGGGACAACACCTGTCACTTGCCGTGTATCTATTTTTGATGGGTCGTCAGATGGCAAGGTCGGGGTTGGATCCTCAATGGATAAGGCAGTAGTCCCGCCTTTGCCAACTGGCAGCCTTTACATGGAAGAGGTTCATGCAAAGGTCTAGTTCTCTCTCCTATTGGGCAAACTCAGTGACCTCATTTTTTTTTTCAACTTAGAAGGATGAAAAAAGTACTGCCTGTATGTTGGTAGTTTTGTTATGTTGAAGAAGTATTGCAACTTATGCTAGTACTTGGTAGTTTTGTTATGTTGATTTGTATGTTGTGCTTCCTTTCTAATTTTCAGCTTGGAGATGGGATATGGTTTACTGTTGGTGGTCAGCATATTCCTTTTGCTGCCTCACCCCAGGTAAGTGTGCATGTGGTTTTTACTGTTTTCCATAATTTTATCAGCAGTAAAATCTTGTGATTTCATTTGTTGTTGGTTATTACTCACAATTTTATTTTCAGGATATATGGACTGAGCTGGGACGTCCTTGTGGGATCCATCAAAAGCAGGTATACTTTATTCTTTTTCCTTTTTGTGATATTTCTGTTTCCTTTCTTTTTGTGATATTTCTGTTTTTGTTTATCCATCTTCCATAATTAGGTGGACCAAATGGTGATACATTCTGCCTCAGATCCTAGACCAAGAACAACTCTATGTGGCGATTATTTCTACAATTATTTTTCTCGTGGCGTTGACATTTTATTTGATGGTCAGGTACTGTTTTACACCACCATGCATGATGAGAAGTTATTATTTAATATAAGATAACTAATAAGCTGATATCATTATTTTGAGATTGCAGACTCACAAGATAAAGAAGTTTGTGTTGCACACAAATTTCCCGGGGCACTCTGATTTTAACTCCTACATGAAGTGTAACTATGTCATATATGATGCCGAAAGTTAGTAGTAGTCTTATGTGTGATAACTTCTTGTCTCCATTTTGATGAATTTTCAGGAATTTTGATTCTTGTTTTTTCATTAATTTTCAGCTGAAGGAGCTGTCCAGCCAGGCACTAGAACCAAGAATTGTATCACCCCAAGCACCAAATGGGATCAAGTGAAGGTTAACTGTATCACATATGCGCTTAATTTATTTTTTTCATTTCCCCCCCAAATTATACATCAAAGATCAACCTTTTCATATTTCAGGAGATACTAGGGGATGGTGGTCGTGCTGCGATTCAGACCCAAGGTTCTATGAACAACCCATTTGGGCCAACATTTGTCTATGGTTACCAGAACATAGCTTTTGAGGTAAAACTGGTATATATTTTACACTTCCATAGCCTTAAATTTTTACATTTTCCATTGGAAATAACACCTGTGCTTTCTTGCAACTGTCAGGTGATGAAAAATGGATACATTGCTACTGTAACCCTGTTCCAATCATGAGGTGTCTTATGGCTATTGTTATAGTTGTCGATTACGTATTGTTATAACCTTCTCATGTTATGTCAGAATATGCATCGCTTATATTTTAGCTGTTGATGCTGCTTGTTTTTAGTATCGCCATTTTATCTGCCTGTTGTATATATGTACATTGTAAAGAAACTGTTCTTTATTCATGTCTCTTGTACATTTAAGCGTTAGTTGTACAAATCTCTTATCTCTGAACACCTTCATTCTGTTTATGGGTTCATGCTTAGAATGTAGAGATGAACATGGTAGCAAAATGATCCTAGCAATAAATAAACGGCGGTTTAAATATAAAATAAATGAATAAAATTTAACCCAACAGTTCTAAGAGTGGTAATTTAAACAGTAGAAATGGTTATTTGCGTCCATGATAACAATCATTCATGGTTCATCCGTGAACAAGGTGCAGTCCTATGGAGTTTTATGTAATATATTCAGAAGTGTAAATCCTGTTAATTTTTTTTTATGTGAGGAACAAAATATGAGCGGGAGGTTTGAATTGAATAAGACAAATAAACGGAGAAAGCAACAATAAGAAGCTAAGAAATGTTTGAAAAATCGGACATCTTATTATTATCTGTGTATATTGGCTAATTGACACTATTATTCTCACTATAAAACTGAAATCATAGATATCATTGGAAATTGATGAGAGGTTTTATAATTTGAAAAAAAATCTGCAACCTTGGTGCGTGGATTTATTTGTCTTTCAAATTCATTTCCGGCAACGGCCTTAATTTAGGAACAGAACTATCTCTCATTCCTCCGGGATGTACCAAGTCTTTTGGGGCCAATGAGGTATAATTCTGTGAAATTTTGATATATAGGAAGACCGTTATAGTCCATTCAGATCTGTACTGGAGGTTACTCTCCATATAATATAATCCAAAACATAACAAAACCAGTCTCGGAATTAACTAAACAGAGGGAAGAGCCAAAAAAAAGTAGCAGAGTAAACTGGAAACAGTTGAGAGCAGTCAAGTCGAAACTGTTGGGAGAATAGAGGTGAAGCAATTGGAGATATCCCGAACCTTGCATTGGAAATAGTAAATGACACTGAATCTATCTCTGATGAGAAGGGAAAGCAAAACAATTAGAAGAAGAAGACCTTGAAATAGGAGATGATGAAGAAGAGTACTATCTAATAGAAGAGATCGTAGAAGAAGGTCAAGTGGAAGTTGACATTGGAGAGAGTATGTACAAACTGGAGAGGATCTGAAAGATAATGAGCAACACCGCCGTCAGTTTTTTTTTTTTTTTTTGATTTATGTATGAAAGAGTTTGGCCAGTATAATATCAATGTTATTTTAGTCTATATAACACTAACTCTAAAATCTATTAAATCGACTTCAAACGACTAATTCAAACCGTTCAAACCGTTCAAACCGATTTACATTATGAGTGATGCATTTACATACAATTTTTTTTTTATATTTACGAGTTATTTTAGTATCGAATCAAATGATAAAAATATTGAAAAATTAATGTATTAAAATTAACTTAAAAACTCACACATTTGACCGCTTGACTTAATACTAAATAAATTTTGCATGTAAACGCACAACTAATGAAGTAGATCGGTTTGAATTGTTTGGATTCACCGTTTGAAGTCGATCTGATAGGTTTTCGAGTTGGTGTTATATAGGTTGAAATGACACTGATGTTATACTAGCCAAACTTTGTATGAAACTGTGGTATGTATGAAACTGCCAATAATTAGGGGTGGCAATGAGCAAGTTCAGCTTGAACTCATCATGAGTTTGCTCGTCTGAGTCATGAGCAAACTGGTTTTGGAGGTCTGAGTTGAAATCTCATATTGAAATCATCACGAGTTAGACTAAGCTGGTTTGCTGAATTTGGCTGGATCTTGTTTTAAGAAAAAAAAATTTATAAATTTTTTGGAATGAGCTGAATCGAGCTAAACCGAGCTAGATATTATAAAATACACAAAAATTCATAGAAATTCACAAATTAATGCCTAGCTGAGCTAGCTCGTGAGCTGATTAGCAGTTAGGCTCCAACTTAAACTCATTAATTTTAGATTGAACTAGTGACAAACTGACTTGTTAACATCTTAATCCAGTAACAAACGACCTATTAGCAATTAAGTCAAGTGCAAGTCAGTGTACCCATGGAAACTTTTAAAATAAGCCAATTTCCCTATCAAAACTTCTTAATATCTTATATCCCCATTAAAATTTATCATTCTTTCGTTTATCCCCTTCTAGTCATTAAGTTTGTTTTTCAGACAAATATACCCTTTACTTTCAAATAGAGATGTCCCTTTAAATTAGCAACACGATTGAATTGAATAAGATTGAAAAGAAAAAAACACATTGTGTTCTTTACCAGAGTTGAAGAAGAAGCTTCTATCTCGATTCTCATGGAGTCGCTTCTTAATCATGCTCAACCACAGTAAAACTAAACCTTTGCTTCAAACCAGAGCATGATATGAAATGTAGCACAAATTAATTCAAGAAATTTGTTGGGTTGAGAGAATTGGGATCCACGAGCCTAATTTTGTCTGATGGATATAATCAAATAAATATCTTTATTGATGGGAAGTCCAAAGGAGTTCTGGCGAGAGTGCTTGTACTGTGAATGATGAGGTGTTCTTTTTCTGTAGGCCGGACATGTCAGATTCGTCACCCCAAAATTTTTTTTGATGCTTTGACTAAATACAATGGTATACACCACTGCAAAGAAAGGGAGCCCCAAAAAAGCATTATATGATCGCATTAGACATGTTCCCGGGTTAAAAAAAAAAAAAACTTCAAGCATCAATCACATGACAGATAAATTCAAACAAATTAGCATTGACCCTGAAGATTAGCAGTAGAGGACATGGATAAACACCCCAATGGAGATAATGTCTAGTAGAATAGACTGGACATGTTGCTCCAAGCTCTTAGTTTCTCGGTGCCATCCTATAGTTACTTGATCCCAGGCTCCCAGCTAAAGTTTTAATCACGTTTAGAGAATTTCACTTGAACTGCCCAAAAGTCACTTGCATTTTAATAGTGTGATTTTCAATGATTATTGATTTCCATGTACTTTCACCCAGTTAGCAACAATTACAGGAAAGAAATTCACAATTCGAGGATGTGAATATTTTGCAAATAAAAGGTACTTCTACAATCTTAAATTTAGCTAACTTAATCATCAAGAGTTTTAAATTTACATAATGGGGAAGGAGTTTAGGTCCGAAGATGAAGAAGATGAAGCTTTTCTTTTCTTTTCTCCCTTGTTCAATTTAATCATGTTACTAGTTTAAAGAGACATATCCATTAGAAGGAAAGGGTATATTTGTCTAAAAAACAAATTTAATGACTAGAATGATAAAAAGAAGTTTTCATGATAAATTTTCATGGGATATAAGATATTAAGAAGTTTTGATTAAAAAATTAGCTATTTTAAAAGTTTTCATGGTACACTGAAAATTTTCTCTATTATTAAATACATTCATTACTTAATTCACTAAAAATTTCTAATCAACAGCATACAATTTATTTTTTCCTTTTCTCCGTGAATGGGTATTTGTATGGTGTCTCCAAGGGACGCTATAACCTACGGCTGTTTACTTCTTTTAAAAAAAATATTCTTACTAATCTCATTGTTAATAGCTTTTATTATTTTTATAATTAAAAATTTTGGTCTTATTTCACCTACTTTTACTGAACGCGAATTCCACGCGGGATATAAGATATTAAGAATGATAAATTTTAATGGTATATTTGGGGACAAAAAGAATGATACTACTATATGTTTCCTTCAAATACTCAACAATTACGCATAGCTGGAGATGCTTTTGTAGTTTTGTTGACTAATAGTCTCTACTATTTGGTAAAAAGAACAAAAACGATCGTCTATTCTATTATAGTCTATTCTGAATTTCTAATATCAGTTATTTCTAGGGGTGCAACCGATCGGATACGGATTGGATTGTGGTAAAACTATATCCGTATTCGTTTTTATTTTCCGGATACGGATACATATCGGATATTAGACGGATATGGATACGAATCGGATATTAACCGGATACGGATATGAATATCCGTTTTTTATAATAGTGAATAACATAATTTTTTTCATAATATATATTAAACTATATAATATATATATATACTATTCAGATACAGATAGTTAAAATTCAAAATCATATCTGTATCCATATTTGCACAGATATTCGGATATCGGATATCCGTATTAAATTTTCAGATACAGAGTCGGTCGGATAATATCCAACCCGTTTGCACCCCTAGTTATTTCTCAACAATGATCTTCCGAAACTGTAGTATATGTAATACTATTTCTGGTAATACAATTCCTACGGATAAAATTCAGATGTTTTCACTACCTAATTAATACACTCAAAAGAAAGAAAGATATTAAAAACAATGATCAACTAATAATACTGCCACACATTAATAAACTCCAAGAAAACCTATATTAATATTTTGCTCTTCGCAAACTTCTACCTCTTCAAATCCATAAAAAACTACATGAACGCTTGAGAAGAAGGGCCCGCTTCTGTCAACGACTCTGCCACCTTATCCTTCATCGCCTTTGAGCGCTCTTTAAGCAACCTGCCACCTTCATCCTCCATCAGCCACCTCACCTTGGCCTCAACCTCATCCGCCTCCACCATGTCTCGATCATATCCTTCTATCATCATACTGACCCTCAGTTGATTTACTACGATCTCTTTTTTCAACCTTTGCTCTGCATACAACGGCCAACATAGCATCGGCTTGCCAGCTGTCACTGCCTCCAGTATAGAGTTCCATCCGACCTTTAGGTTGTAAATCCAACCATTTGAGACATTCATGCCGCTCCATTTCTGTTTCTTGTGATTCAGTGACCAGCGGGCCTATGCTGTAAACTGGTGGCATGTTAAAAGTTAAAACTAGGCACACAGAGCCCTTCTCTAAGTGCAGAGATTGCTTTTGGTTCTAGTGATGCAAAGGTATTCATGAGGATGCCATCTGATTTAACTAAACTCGCCACATTTTTCACATAAGATTTGTATGAATCACTTGTGCGGTCGAGAAGGAATGATGGAAGATCAGAAGCCAGCATTGGCGGCAAACCCGGAAAATTTGTTGGATTTTCCCCGAAATCATTAAGTGAAAGATTACTACTTGTGTTGAGTTCGAGAAGATGAAGGGAGAACGCAGTGGCAGAGGCACTGAAAGCCATGAAAAAATAAGCCGGGATACTCAATCGACTCGCTACGTCAAGTGCAAGTGGGCAAAATAAATCAAGCACGATTGCCTGGATAAAGCTGGTTTTGGACAAGTCCATTAAGAACTTGTGAAGATTTACGTTTTGCACAGAGAGAGCGGCACGCATCAACGTGAGCAGCTTGAGATTTACATAACCGTCATCTAAGGAGACAGGAGGGACGACATGGAAAGAGATCGTGGTGTACCGAGGATAGGCGTGAAACGTCTTGATCGGCCTTACTTGCAGGATTGAGGGGATGATTAAAGGTCACAACGGTGACGGATAAACCATGATTTAGAAAGCGTTTTGCCAGAGTAGCCATCGGTATCAGATGGCCGAGGCCAGGGCCGGTGTAAAGCACTACTGCCTCTTTCATTTTGCTTTCTTTTATCTTGTCTCAAGATTTTTGTATTGTATGTGGATAAGTATATTGTTTTGAAATTGTGATTTGTGGTAGGCTCAGCTAAGTAGGGGGTTTTGGCTGTTTTAATCACAAAATTGCAATTAATGATGGATATTTCTTGGACTTAAGTTACTGTGAGAGTTTGAGAAAGAATAAGGATAAGGCACCTATTTATAGTCAATTGTTATGTTTTGATCACTTGAAGTTGAAATTTATGCACCTACCTTAGAGACAATACAATTCCGAAATTCATTTTTTTGGGGCAGCTCTCATAGAAACTTGTGGAATGAATAATAATATTTAGCGTTCTTAATTACTCCCCAAGAAATGAATACTACGTGTCCAACAACATTATCGTCACAAAATAAGAAAGGAAAAAAATACTGTTACTTTCTTGTAATATGCAAAAAGAGATGTTACCATAAATTTGCCACCAAACCGATTAATTAATCGAACAAATTGTGCACCCATTAGTCTTTATTCAACTTTTTTTGAAATCAATAGTTTGACTAGACAAATATAACTTATATGAGTGCTAAATTAATTGCAAATCATGACGGAAACATAAAATGTTAGAGGAGAGAGCTAAAATTTTAAATGTCCAATATATACAACAAGATTCCATCAATTATCAGGAAATATGCCTCGCCAAATTTGCATTTCATGTCTTTGTCATAATTAATTTTCATTTAAAACTGACAGACAAAAACCAGTATTTGTCAACAGAGAGCATAGTGACCTTTAATTTTTTAATCTTTTACTTAGCCGCAATATCACCATCATATTTCTAAGATATAACAAAGTAATAGATTATGATTAATGGTTCAACCAGTAACCCGAATTCCTGATAGTACAAGAACAAAACATTTGTTACGAAATCTTTTTTTATTATTTTTTGTCGAACTTGGTTTTCCTTTCGCGAACTTAATTTGAATTCAAGTACGTGTCATGATCAAGACGAAGTCAAGAAAGCAAGGACAACCAAGTCTCCATTCATTGTAAGAAATATTTCAATTTTTCTTACTGCTACCAAAAATGCTGTCTGAAAAATGTTGATCCAAGTTATTTGTCGCAGTCTTTCGAATAAATCAAATTATATAGTATTCCATCTATTTACAAATAAATATATAAAAATATATATAATATTTTAATACAAAAAATAAATAAATTTTAATATTTTTTTGTTTAATTAAAAAGAAAAATAAGAAAATCCTAAAACTGCAAAATAATTTTACGGAAATAAGATTTTTGGAAAATTATTTTGCAGAAAGATGTATTCTAAAACAGCAAAATAATTTTGCGGTTTGGACATATTTCGAAAATTTTCAGAATCGGGTGTAGATTTTGATATTTGGTGTTTTTTTTGGATATTAATAAAAATTTCGGTATAAACTCACAAAAAAAAGAAAAACATTTTGCAATAAAAATAAAACAAAGAAAAAACACTGTTTGTGATCCGTGTTTGTCAGTTTTTACAAAACAATTTTATGATATGTGGTTTGCAAAATACATCCATTAAAAACACAAATACTAACAAAGCATTATAAAAAGATACAATTTGACTACAAATGACCTATAGTGCTGTAGAAAAAAAAAACAACCGCCAAGATTGACTGGTTCAAGTTCGGAGGAAATTTATTAGATTCAAACGATAAATTGGCCACCAAACCGATTAATTAATCGAACAAATTGTGCACCGTGACTTGCTCAAATCATATATACAAGAAATTGTTGAAATAGTCGATCTGATCTAAAAATTGTTGACGCATCTCCAACGCGAGGATGGAATCGATATGCATAAACTCGGCCATTGTGACATATTCTCGCTTTATTTTTGGCGGACCATTAGTTCTATTAATGTAACTTATTGTTGGATGGTAACCATCTTCACCGTATGTAAAAAGAAGATGATATTGTAATGCCATACAACTTGGATGGTTCGGATGAACACATTGTAATCCTTCTGTTTGATTGTCAACAATAACATCACAGTAGTTTTGCTGTTAACAATACGCTCAGCACATGCCACAGCAGATCCGAAAGACTAACAAGGAAAGAAGAAATTGTGAAGATGCGCAGGAGCATAATTAAAAGAATAGCTGTAGAATATTTTTTTCCTATGGTAGAATAAATCATGTATTTCTTTCTATGTTTAGAATAATTCCAAATGAAAATGTTACCATATTATTATGGCTGATTATATAGAGCATGACACTGTTGTGTAATTGAATTAAGTTATATGAAATAAAAGAAAGGGAGGGAGGTTTGGGGAGTCTTATGTTATTTAGATTAATTCAATATTCTTGACATGGTATCAGAGCGGGTGTGATCTGGTGGTATAACTTGAGAAATTGGAGTCCTTCTTGTCCCCTCTTCGATTTCTCAAATTATAACACTCTAAGGAGTTACCCTGTTGTTGATTTTTCCGCTTCTAGTATCAAACGATAAATCCCCCAAACAAAGATGAGAATGAAGGAGTTTCTAATACCTCCACCCTTATTGAACAGATGGCACAATTGATGTCAAAGATGATAGTTATGCAGGCCGTCGTAACAACACCGTCTCAAGTGGTACCACAACCGGTCGTGCTACCTCATATTGAAACAAAATTTGATGGCACAAACTACTCGTTCTGGTGCCAAGTGGTAGAGATGCATGTTCGTGGAAGAGAGAGGATGAATTATCTCACAGGAGAGCCAGCTCCACCTTCTATAACTGACTCATCATATCAGAAATGGGCAACTGATGATGTGGTGGTGAAAGGGTGGATTATTAACTCCCTTGAACCTCGATTGAGGGGGAATTATATTCGATACCCTACTGCCAGAGATGTATGGAAGGCCATCGCCACAACGTACCATGATGGCAGCGATGAGGCTCAAGTCTACGCTCTCAACAGGCAAGTCAGTCGTGTGAAACAAGGAGGGCGAGTAATTGAGGAATACTTCAACGAACTTCAAGGACTGTGGCAAGAGATCGACTTCCGGTGCCCGAATCCTATGGAGTATGCAGCTGATATCGATAAGTTCAACACCTTTATTCAAAAAATGAGGGTGTACACTTTTCTTGACGGCCTCGATGACACATTAGATGGCATGAGGGCACAGGTGGTACTGCTGAGTCCATTTCCCACAATTGAGCAAGCATATGGATACATAAGAAGAGAGGCAACCCGTCAAGGGATCATGATTAAAGGGATTGAGTCAAACTCATTAGCTATGGTATCCAAAGGGTACAAATTTGGTAAAACATATGACCACCAGAGCAAGAATTCTTTTCATCCTGACAAAACTAAATTGAAGTACACGAATTGTGGCAAAGGCCGGCACACCAAGGATCAGTGTTCTGAAATTGTGGGCTATCCAGAGTGGTGGAAGGGTGATAAGAAGAAGAGATATGAGGATAAGCACAAAGGAGCAGCTGCCACAACTTCCTCTGTGGGAGGTCTCGTAGCCAACAGGTACTCCTCAGAACTGAAGAAAAATGGTCAACAGGAGGGACCTCAGGAGCAGCTGCTAGACATGAAGGCCCCTGGACTGAGCTATGCGCAAGGTATTGGAGCAGCTGCTGAAGCCAACTATACGCAAGGCACTGGAGAAAATGGTGAAGGTAAAAATGGTAATAGTAAGAGTATTTTTAGAAATAATTTGGCCAAGTGCAATTTCACAGTTTTAAACAAAAATGAGAATAATGAAGGTTGGGATATTGATTCAGGAGCGACCGATCACATGACACATAATAAAAAGGAATTAAGAAATGTGTGTACATCTCATAAAAGTGGCATTATTAATGCAAATGGAAAAATTTATCCTGTAGAGACTGCAGGGGATGTTGTATTATCAAATCAGCTATGTTTGAGAAACACCCTTGTGGTTCCTTCCTTGGCAACAAATTTGATCTCTATCAGTCAGCTCACGAGGGATCAAAAGTGTGCAGTGCTTATGTTTCCTGACTATTGTGTATTTCAGGACATTCTCACGAAAATGATTATTTGTCATGGTACTAGACGAGACGAGCTGTATTACTTGGATGAGCTAAAAACTGGCAGTAATTTTGTAGTAAGAGGAGATTATATATCTAATAGAGAAAAAACTTGGTTGTGGCATAGAAGACTAGGGCACCCGTCATTTGGGTATATGGAAAAGTTATTACCGAATATGTTTTTGGATCTTGATTCAAAGAATTTTTCTTGTGAAACTTATATTAAATCTAAGAGTCATAGAGTAACTTACTATAGCAGTCAAAATAAATGTGTGATTCTTTTTGATATTATACATATAGACGTCTGGGGGCCCTCTCCAGTTATTTTCAAATCCGGTTGTAGATGGTATATTTCATTTATTGATGATTGCACTAGAATGATATGGCTTTATTTGCTCAAAACGAAAGATGAAGTTGCCATAGTAAAAGATTTCCATAAAATGGTAAAAATCCAATTTGGAAAAGAAATAAAAATCATGAGAAGTGATAATGGAACAGAATATCTGAATAAATGTTTGTAGACTTTCTTTCACGAAAATGGAATTATTCATGAGACAACCTGTGTAGGAACACCGTAGCAAAATGGAATTGCCGAACGCAAAAATAGGCATCTCCTTGAAATATCTCGAGCACTGTTGTTTGAAAATAAGGTACCTCACATTTTTTGGGATAATGCACTTACATTTGCTGTGTACCTTTTAAATCGCACTCCCACAAGTGCCAATGGATATAAAACACCCATTCAAACCCTTTCTGCTCATATAATCATATCATCTATACTCAATCTACCACCAAAAATATTTGGGTGTGTTGCCTATATTCATATCCAAAAATCATTTCGAACAAAGCTCGAACCTAGGGCAGAAAAATGTGTATTTCTAGGAATGAGAACAAATCAGAAATGTTATAAGTGTTACAATCCAGACACTAGGAAATTCTACACAACAATGGATGTTACATTCCTTGAAAAGAAAAGGCATTTTTCAAACCCGTCTCCAAGTCAGGGGAAGAGTGAAGTATACTTGGATCCGAATTTTTTGTGTAGTCCGAATGATTTAATCGCCGAATCTAATCAGCAGCTAAATTCAACCGAATCAAATCAGCTTCTAAATTCGGCCGCCGAATCAAATAAATCTCTAAATTTTGCTGCCGAATTAAACTCAATCACTGCCGAATCAAATACATTTCCACATTTTGTTGCCGAATCAAATAAAATTCCAAATTTTGTTGCCGAGTCAAACTCTGCTGCCGAATCAAATAAACTTCCAAATTTAGCCGAATCTAATTCAAGGCATTTAATTAGTGAAGCCCAATCATTGCCGAATCAAAGTTGTGAATTTAATTCAGACCCGATCCATGCCAAAAACCCAATTACAAAAAATTCAACAGAACAGCCGCAATTTTCAGAAAATAATACAGAGGTACGTGCCTCAGAAACTCAGTCTAAATTGTCTTTTCGTATTAATCGAGCTAAACCACCCAAGAGATATATCCGAGAGGATGGGACAAGTAAAGAAGTAATCTATCCTATTGCAAATTACACTTCAACAAAACCATTGTCACAACCATTAAAGAACTTTGCTGAACAACTGTCCTTTGTTAACATACCGGAAAAAGTTGAAAATGCCCTAAAAAATGAAAAATGGAATAAAGCAATGACTGTAGAAATGAAGGCCCTGGAAAAAAATAATACTTGGAAAATTGTTGACTTACCACCTGGGAAAAGAACAGTAGGTTGTAAATGGGTGTATTCGATAAAATACAATGCAGAGGGAAAAATTGAGAGATACAAATCTAGGTTAGTAGCAAAAGGGTATACACAAACATATGTGGTTGATTTTCAGGAAACTTTTTCTCCTATTGCAAAATTAAATTCGGTTTGAGTTTTGTTATCTCTGGCAGCTAACTTCGACTAACCGTTACACCAATTTGATGTAAAAAATGCATTTTTACATGGAGATTTGAAAGAACAAATTTACATGGAGATCCCTCCTGGGTACGAATACGGTGGGTCAGCTAACAAGGTGTGCAAATTAGAAAAAAACATTGTACGACTTGAAACAGTCACTAAGAGCATGGTTCAGAAGATTCTGCAAAGCCATGAAAGACTACAAATATAGTCAAGGAGATTCAAATCACACGATGTTCTTTAAAAGGAATGAAGGTAAAATTGCAATTCTTATTGTCTATATAGATGATATGATTATAACTGGAGATGATAAAGCTGAAATTGAGAGACTTGAGTCCAAACTGTCGAAATAATTTGATATGAAAAACTTGGGAGGCCTTAAGTACTTTCTAGGAATTGAAGTGTCACGAACCCGGACAAGTATTTTCCTTTCTCAGAGAAAATATGTTCTTGATTTATTAGTTGAAACTGGAATGGTAGATTGTAAGCCAGTAAGTACTCCAATGGAACAGAATATCAAAGTTGAAATTAGTCCTGAACAATGTCCGACAAACAAGGAAAGATACCAAATGTTAGTTGGAAAACTAATATACATTTCCCATACTCGACCTGACATTGCTTATGCTGTGGGAGTAGTAAGCCAATTCATACATAATCCAAGTGAGGATCACATGGGGGCTATTACAAGAATACTATGATATCTTAAGGGAACACCGGGTAAAGGAATCAAATTTAAGAAAAACGGACATGTAGAAGTTGAAGGATATACTGATGCAGATTGGGCTGGAAATGTTATCGATAGAAAGTCAACCTCTGATTACTTTACATTTGTTGGAGGTAATCTGGTAACATGGAGGAGTAAAAAACAGAACGTGGTTGCCTTATCTAGTGCAGAAGCTGAATTTCGAGGCATGGTAAAGGGAATCTGTGAGCTCCTATGGTTGAAAAAATTACTAGCTGAATTAGGAATGAATCCTAAAAATGAGATGAAGTTATATTGTGATAACAAGGCTGCCATTGATATTTCGCATAATCCCGTACAACATGACAGGACAAAGCATATAGAGATAGACAGGCACTTTATTAAAGAAAAGCTTGACTCTCACATTATATCTCTACCATTTGTTAGATCTGTTGAATAGGTAGCTGACATTTTAACAAAGGCAGTGGCAAGCAAATCATTTGAAGAGAATCTAGAGAAAATTGGAATGACGGATATCTGTGCCTTCGTGAGGGGGAGTGTTAACAATACGCTCAGCACATGCCACAGCAGATCCGAAAGACTAACAAGGAAAGAAGAAATTGTGAAGATGCGCAGGAGCATAATTAGAAGAATAGCTGTAGAATATTTTTTCCTATGGTAGAATAAATCATGCATTTCTTTCTATGTTTAGAATAATTCCAAATGAAAATGTTACCATATTATTATGGCTGATTATATAGAGCATGACACTGTTGTGTAATTGAATTAAGTTATATGAAATAAAAGAAAGGGAGGGAGGTTTGGAGAGTCTTGTGTTATTTAGATTAATTCAATATTCTTGACATTTGCTTTCCAGTAATATCTCCAACTATTAAGCCAGCAACCTCATTAGCTTTTGGTTGGCAATACTGTGAAAACTTAGTTGATCAATTGCTTATCAGTCTTATACTATTATGTATATCAGATTCGTTAAAGTGTTCTTTCAATATTCTAAAGCATTGTACAATAACATTATGATCATTTAACATTTGCATTAGATCTGATACTATATCTTTATGGAGCTGATGTGTTTTCTTATGAGTTTGTAAAATATTTAATCTATCTTTTAGTTCATTTGATGTGTCTTACATGTATAATTGTGCATATGTTGGTTGAGAACCTTAAGGTGGAACGATTGACCCAATTCGATGACAATTCTGACTGGATACTCTGAAGACATATGGGCCATATCCGTCGACGTTTATTTTGTTGTCTATACTCTATATTGACTCCCATTAATGTGAAAGCAAACATGGAATTGTATGCTCTAATGTTTTTTTTAAAATTCACTTGCTCTAGGATCTTTTGAAGGTTCTAATAGTTTGTTTAGTAAGCTTGGTGGTTCTTTTAAGGAAGGTATCCAAATCCTACTTTGTCTACAACAAAGATTGTACTGTGACTTACATAGTGTTTTTTCAGCAGACTAGTAGTATGCTCCGCAATATTTACAAATACAACTTGGAGTTCCCAAATCAACTGGAGTCATATATTTTCCTATCCAATCAATAGAGAGAATTTATAACATAAGTTCTATGAAATGAATGCATTGCTTTAAAACTATGTATTATAATTATTTGAAAGAGATGTAAAAGGAATTGTTTGTATGTTCAAATATGTACATACTTCGTGAGTTATGGTTCTGTTCATAGTTTGCATTGACACTTTGCACCATTCGCTAATGTTGTGATGGTGGTGAAACCATTTCTGTTATATCCGTGTTTCACAATATTAATCCTTGATGAGAGAAGATCAGTTTAAACATATTACTTATTGTTGTAGGAAATATCTGTTACATATTGGTATAACTATAGTAAAAACAAGCTTACCGTTTTCTAAGGATAGTCTTTCCACATTCTCTTCATGGATGCTGAATAGATTGCGTGCATTTCCTCTCGCTGTCAGGCGTTGATAAGATTTGTTCAAATATTGCATTTGAAAATGATCGTAACCAAGATCTGATCTATTATCAATATCTTCTCGACTGTTGTCAAAACTGTGTGAATCCCATTCGCAAATTCGAACGCATCTTCCCACCACAGAAGAAGATCTTTGTCGCACTCTTTTCTCTCTCCTAATTTCTGGTGACCTTAATTCGCTCTGATCGTTTCCACTCATGACCTAAATCAATACTATCTAAAATTGATGATGAATAGTGACTAATAACTGTAATACTATAATGTAAAAGAGCATAGTACTAAGTATTAAATATTTCTATTTAGTTTAGAGAACCATTAGAAAATCATTACTAAAGAAATTTAGTAGCTAAACTAACCGTTGATTCGTGATATATACGCTTCAATAGGTGTATATATAGGTATTTTCTCTTTTTTTTTTTAATTTTAAAATGAAAGAGTATATTTATAAAATAATTAAATAAAAAATTAAGTAAAATGTTAAAGAAGAAACAACGTTAAGTTTTGTGGAGATATTGGTATAGTGTTTTGATTATTTTACAAGTTTATACGGGTACACTAAAAACAAGGACAAATTCAGTATTACGGAGGGGGGGGGGGGGGTGGTTAGGAAAATCGATTCAAATAACTTATCGAGTTCAAACCTATTAATTAATCAGGTTCAAATAGTTTTTTAGATTCAAATTCATTAATTAATCGGATATTTGAAAAAATAACAAAAATAGTCTCTAATGTAATAAGAAAACAAATACTTTTTTTTTTTACAAATTAAAAACAACAAAAAAAAAACAGAGGGAATTAATTTCCATGGGGGCAAATTATCCGGACCTATTTTATCAAACTTATTTTTTAAAATTCAGAGAAGCATGTCCTCTAATATACACTAGATCTGTCACTAAATAAACATACTCCCTTTAAAATAACAAGGGACAAACAAAATTTAAACTACAAATTAAGTTCAGTCAGTAGCAAACAAATTTTAGGTTTAATCATATATGCCATGTTTAGTTGTGGAGTAAGAGGGAGAGTATACCTCTTACTCCACGCTGAAGGAGCCAAATGAGAAATAACATAGACGGTTTAAGATGAAATAAGATTTGAGTTAAATCGAAGTAACTTATACTATTTAGAAATGTGATTTAGCTTACTTCACTAAATATGATTAACTTATTCCAATTTAACTTAGAGTAAGAAATTTAATCTGATTTAACTTTACTCCACCATCAAACATGACCATAGTGTATAGGAAAGTAAGACTAGTTGACATTTTAGGTTTTTGAAATTCTAAATATTAACGGAAATGAAGTCAAGTTTCGTCTTAATTTAACGGGACCTCTATGCATCGATCCCGGTCAAAACAAAGAGCTCTACCTCTGACAGTGGGGCATGAATCCGTTCAATCCAAGCGGAAGCGAAATTGCAGCTCGAATTCAAACTTCAGTAGAACCTCGTTCACTAAAGAAAAATATAGCGGTTTCTCTGACAAGCGGGGTAGAACTCCCGTTCAATTTAACACCGAGGCTATGCAATGAAATTGTCGCTGTTCTCTACGGCTAGTTGTCGGCTTGTTCCTTTTTAACCATAATTGTCAATCCAACTCTAAACGATCTCTTTTCCTTTATTTCTCTTCGTCTTCTTCTCTCCTCTCCAGCAATGGCCTGAAGTATGTCTTCTCGCTTCCTCTAGAGAGTCACGTCATCCACCACAGAGGAAGACAAAACGACCATGCTCTGTCACCCTTTTTCTAATTCGTCTCTTTCTCTGATACTGGACTCACTCCCTCCACTGACCATGCCCTGTCTCCCTCTCGCCATTCTCTTCATCATCTAGTTTCTCTTCAAGAACAGATCAAGATTGACACTTCTCTGGTTGTTCAAGAAGAAACGACCGACATTCTGCATATATTAAAGGTACCTTCTTCTTACCTGGCATGCCCTGTCTCCCTCTTGTATTCTCTTCCTCATCTATTTCCTCTTCAAGAACAAATTAAGATTCACACTTCCCTGTTTTTTCAAGAAAATACAACCGACATTCTACAAGTGCAATTCAATCCTATAACAGTTGTGCAAAACACCAGCTCTTCCTCTGGAATGACGAACTCAAAGCCATTGAGGGTCACAATTGCGGAGCTTCTGAGATATGATCACTACAAGAATGCTGTAAAGCTCTTGCTTTTTTTCCCTGTTAAATTCTTGGATTCTTTCACCATTATTAAAATAATTATGAATCATCTTCTATCGTCATTAAAATTATTAAAATACACACAAGTTCATTTTACTGGCATGATACTAGTATGAACTGGTACCTGAGTGCCTAGGTCTTCACATTTACAACATAACAAAGAAACGAAGTCCTTTTTTTGTTTTTAAACATATATTGAACTATTAACATCTAATTGTCTGTTCCACATGCACCTTAAGTCAACCTGTACTGCTGTACCACCTTTTTTGCCTTTATTTCCATTTTTCTTATAATTTTAATTCTGTTTTGTCGCTCTGTTATTTTTGTTATATTGCAGAACAAGAGATTCCAGTGCGAAGCACATATTGTCACTATAAAAAACCAACACAGTTGGTGCCATCACAACTGTTCCATTTGCCACAAGAATCTGAAAAAGGATGGTGTCCATCGGGCGTACCGGTGCGACAACTGCAAAACGTTGTGCCAAAGACCAGTATTAATGTACGTCTTACTTGCACATCTTTAATTATTTGATTCCCTCAATGATTGGGTTCTCAATTCTCATTGCTATCTTTGACAGGTATTTCCTCCTTCTAGAGGTTTTTGATTATACAGAAACTACAGAATTTAAACTCTTTGATAAGGAAGCTGAACAACTTGTCGGTGTACCAGCGAGTCAGGTGAGGGATGAACCGAATCCTCACAATTATTTGTTACCTCCGAGCGTAAAATCAGTAATGGGAAAGACAGTAACGTTTACTGTGAAGTTCGACTCAAACAGTAAACGAGGATGTGTGAGATTCATAGTCTACAAAGTAAATGAGGTGCCATCCGATGCGCAACTTCCTGCTAATGTGACTCCTCTGCCATGTCCTAGAAGAGAGATTGCTGAAAGCTCAGGGCATCCTGCACGTGACAAAGGCAAGCGAAAAGTAGACGAGAGCTTACCCTCACAAAGGTTAACTTGTACACATTCAATACACTAGCATTCAATTTCGAGTCTCGCTAGTATAACATTAGTGTTATTCCAGCCTATATAACATCAATTTCAAAACTTATCGAATTGACTTCACGGTGAATCTAAACCATTCAAACCGATTTACTTTATTAGTTGTGCGTTTCATGGAAAATTTATAATTTTTTGAATTTCTTTAGTATCAAGTCAAGCGGTCAAGTGTATGAATTTTTAAGTTAGTTTTAATACATTTGTTTTTCAATATTTTTTACCGCTTGATTTGATACTAAAATAACTCAAAAATATAAAATATTTGTATGTAAATGCATCACTCATAAAGTAAATCGGTTTGAACGGCTTGAATTAGTCGTTCGAAATCTATTCAATTAATTTTAGAATTAATATCATATGACACCGATGTTGTACTAACTGGACTTTTCAATTTCTGGTTCATATGTGCACACACTCGTATTCATGCTCTCTTTGTTCTTTAGTTATGCCTTTTTTATTATTTCTTTATTTTTTTTTTCTGGTAAGTAGTCTGACTATTTTTAAATAACTGGGTATTTTTTTTATTCTGTTACTCTATTGCAGGCAACTGGAAAATGAACCTGACAGCACTCGTCCAGCAAAAAGGCCATTTATTTCCTCTCCGAGATATCAAGCAAGAAGATAATGAATGGTCTCTAATAATGCTTTAAAAAATTTAGCGTCCATCAAATGTGTTGTGTGTGTATATTTATGTTTGAAAATGGAAAAAGAGTTATTCTTTATTGAAGAATGTCTTATTTATTTGCCTGCAATAGAGTAACAGAATAAAAAAAATACCCAGTTATTTAAAAATAGTCAGACTACTTACCAAAAAAAGAAATAAAGAAATAATAAAAAAGGCATAACTAAAGAACAAAGAGAGCATGAAAACGAGTGTGTGCACATATGAACCATAGATATGAAGAAATCCAACTATCTAAATTGAAGAATGTCTTATTTATTCTTTATTTTTTTTTAACAAAATTGTTTTAATGGAATACAACATACGGTTTGCTATAACTAAATTGTTAATTACAATGAATTATATAACAACAAATAATGTAATGGACAATTTGATCATTTGTGCATATTTGACACTAAAAGATATTTTATATTCATTCTAATCTTGTATTTTAATCTATTGTCTTACATGCTTAATCTCTGTTGCCGAACAACCTCAATGAAGTTGTAACACATATAGAGAGGAACAATTAGAGTGGTGTCTGGCCGACATGTGAACAATAAAAATTCTAGAGCAAAGTTAGCAGCTTAGTGAGAACACCTTCAAATATTTATCAGATTGATTTTAAATGACGAAATCAAATTGATGAAATTTAATTATTTCATGAGTGATGTATATACATGCAAAATTTTAAATATTTTTGAATTCATTTAGTATAAAGTCAAGTAGAAAAAAAATAATGAAAAATAAATACATTAAAATAAATTATAAAACTATATTTTTTTTATCGCTTGACTTTGTACTAAATAAATACGAAATTATAAAATTTTACACATATGCACATCACTTGTGAAGTAGTTAAGTTTTAACATTTTAGATTTGTCGTATGAAGCTAATCCGATAGATTTTGAAATTGTGCTCACTAAAACACACACTAACTTTGCTCAAAGTTGTATATATATATATATATATATTTTTTTTTTTGAAGAGAGACTTCAAATATCTCTTATTTTTTTTTTTTTACTTTTATCATGTCTCCTCTTTTTAATTTTTTGATAATATTTTTTTAAAACTTATTTTCCAACATAAAATTATTAGATATGATCTTATTTATTTGATTTACATGCAAATAAAAAGGTATATGAAAGAGTGCTAACTTAGGTTAGCAAGCTATTCTGGACTCTATTTTGTATTTAAATGGGTGAGTAGCTGCTATTTCGAGATAGCCGCTAACATCTGCTATTCTGATTTTTCAATAAAATGTTGGATTAGTGGTTGTTCCCAACTCTTAAATTAGCTGCTACCATCACTAATTCCACTTCCAATCTAAACAAACTCTTAGGGCCTGTTCGGTGAATAACTGGTCATCGTGGGAAACAAAAAATTTGCTCAAAACTAAGTTTTTATTTCTACGGTGAACAGTAAAATTCAGTTCAAAATTTTTGATTCTCACACTCATTCATATTCCCTACTGGGCTGCCGAACAGCCCTTAAAGAAAAGTGATGATATTGTGTTTAATGATCTTTTACAAAACTGTTTTGTGGTCCACCATAATATTTCTTTCTTCTGTTGCAGAAAATATAAACATAACATTAAACAGTTCTTACTGGTGTAATCTCAACTTTCCACAATATTGCAGACATGGTACGCTATAACTGTAACTCTTGAAATTCTTGTACCGAATATTTTTTTTTGGATAAAGCCTGAAAGCCCACGGGCCACGGCCCAGTAAGTAGCCTAAATAAAAGTTGACTCACAGAAAATTGAATCTTAACTGTTTTGGAAAAAAAATGACCTGCGTATTTAAAGATTAAAATACAATTCCTAAACAAAACAAATATGTAAGAAAAATAAACTCTTCTAGATACATTATATTATAAAATATAAGTCAACAATAAACTACATAAAAAATGTTAACTTAAAAATAAATAATAAGAAGGTAAGGTGTGGGTCTCTACTTTATGTTGATAACATATATTTATTTTCCATAAGATTGGAGATCTTATATTTGTTCTATTTTTAGCTGCATGATCATTTTATGAAATCATTACCTTTTTATATTTTCTTTTGGAATTTCGCTCTATTTTGTGAGCATAACCCAATAAACCGCCTGATATTTTGGGTTTGAATATGATATAACATAGTTCAAATTATTAAAAAAAAAAAGAGTTTAAATACGATACAAAATAGTCTAAATATAAATTAAGAATACCCTATTTTCTATCTACAGTATTTAAAAAAGTAAACTTAAATCTATAATAATGAAACAGCAAATATTTAGAACATTTATAAATTCAGTCAAGGTCAATCTCCTCAAAAAGCATTTCATTCCTAAAAGAAATACTTTAAAAAAAAAATGAAACAACATAGTGAAATATCATAAGTTTACCTCAATACGGAAATTAATTTTCATTTTATATCATATGTTAAAAATAATTTATTTAAAACGATACACATGAATATATTTTTTTTAAAAAATAAAAACTAATTTAAAATATTTTAACAAAACAAGTATCATTGATTTGATTTTTATAAAAAAATAACATGACTGGTGGAAACAAACATGTCTGCAAGTGCGGATTGGTAAACCTATTTACTGATTTATGTGATCATATTATATATAGATGAGTCATAAAATGACTCCACTATTCCAACAAATCAGTGGAGCAAACATGTTTATGCCTCCACCTTTATTCTGTAGAATTCAAATCAATAATGTTTATTTTATTAAAAATATTAAATTTAATTCTATTTAAAAAAAATTCACATGAACAGATCGGCGGAAATCACATAAAAAAATGGGGAAATAATGAAATATCATCAGTTCATCTTGTTGCAGCGGCTCTTTTTTTATTTGAAAAAAATGCAAAGCAGTTTGATTTTTGAACGTCTAATAAAGCGAAACTTCCGATCTCGCTGACTAACTTTAACAACTAATTTGATAACCACTCACATCACACCAAAAAGCCTGGTCAAACGGGTCTGTACACCTTGTCACCAAAAAGAAAGACAATTGGGCATCAATCAATAATATGTCTTTATTATTTGGATCAAGACAAAATCCGACCCGATTCATCATCATACTTCCAACTAACTGAGTATCCTCTGCATTAACTCAAAAAGGAATCTTTTGAGTTAATAAATCTCAACCGTTTGATTTTAAACGGAGCAAATCTGGCCTTGTCTATAATATAGGGGTCCTCTAATATTAGTGCGGATCTAGTCCCCACGAATCTTGAAACGAATTGGATCGTCAAGATTCATTAACTCAAAAGATTCCCTTTTAAGTTAATGCAGAGGATACGAATTCCAAACAACTGAAACAAACAACTCTCTCTTTCGTTTCGCTTAACTTAACAAAACAACTAATTAACTTATCTCTAATCCCTTCGCCGCGTTTTGTTTTCCATAAAGCAAAAATAACTTCCTCAAAATTATTTTTCCCCATTCCTTCTCTTCTCTCTCTCTCTCTGTGAAGCCGTCTCTTCGTGGTCAAACACAAATTCGACCTCTCAGTTCTTCTCCTTTCCCGCTAGTGATCTGAAATAGAGGCTCTGCCAAGAAAAGGGTTTGATTGATGCTGACCCATATCAGGGTTGAAAATCAGAGGTCGAAGCGGTAGATGTTGGTGCGGTGGCGGTGCTCAGAGAGAGGCATCGGCGGCGGGAGGTGAAGAGGTGGGGTGGTGGCGATGGGTTCCACTGCCCCGGCCGCTGCCACCCTCGCCATCTCTTCTCCCTCCCGTAGGTAACCCCACGATCAAGTCAATAGATCGCGTTCTTTTGTCAGTATTTACTTTTTTTGCACGAACAAATTCGGTAGAAGATTTGGTTATTTATTGAAGAGAATAGTAAGATTAAGGGAAAAATAACTGGAAAGCGATGAAGGCGCTGAGGCGGACTAGCGGGGCGACATCGTCGCCGGTGTCTCCGGCGGCGGCGTCCGCGTCGTGGATCCGGTCACTTCTCGTCGTCTCTCATTCCTCTCTCTCCTCCCCTTTCTCGGCCCCTCCGCTTTCCCCCTCGCCCTTTTCCAATCGGTGAGTCCATCTTTTTTCCCCTGATTTAGTTTGGTTGTTCTATTTCTCTCCTTTAGACGTAGGTAGAGTGCTGAGAGAAAGGGTAAAATAAGCGTTTATATTTTTTTGTCGTATAATCTGAAAGAATATGGAATGTATGGTTGCTTTACTTATTATAAATTAGAAGTTGGTTTTTTTTTTCATATTATTTACAACTCCAAACTGCATTGCAATGGAATGGTGTACAAATCCTTATTTAGTTCCTTTTCCTTTTTCTTTGGAAGCAGGAATCTGATATGTCAGTTTTATCTCTATTTGCAACATAGAACTTTTCTATGTTTGCATGATGTTTTGTTAAGGATGTTTTTTTTTTTTTTTTTCTAATAATTTCTCTTCTTGTGTTCTGGCCCAACAAAGCATTTACTGGGTCTTTGGTTCTGGAAATGGAGAATAAGTTGGGACTTGGAATGACTTGAATTACATAATAGAGTATGAATATATGAAATGTTTTTCCTTTTTCAAATATCTTAATACTGATCTTACTTTGTATGTTGTGTTTTTATTGGTGATATAAATCCAGAAGGAGCATAAAGTCACCATGGTCTAGAAGAAAAAAATCAAAGACACTTTCAAGGAGGCAGTGGTATTCCCTATTTGCATTGGATGGCAGGTTTCATGATGGAGGCGTTAAGTTCCTGAAAAAAGTTCGAAGCAGAGTAAGCTCTAGCCACCTTTATTTTTACCTCATGCAAAAGAATAGGACTATAGGAGTTAACATCATGGTAGGAATTATCTCTATCGGGATCGGGATCGGTCCCGGCTGATACCGATATGGGATTGGAGTATCGGCTCAGGATCGGGGTTTTTTTTTTTCTTTATGATTTGCTACGTGGGGATCGGCTCATGATCGGATCGGACTCGGCCGATACCGATAACGATATGTATCGGCCAATATTTCCTACTATGGTTAACATCTCATAACTAAACAAAATAAAATAGGAAACTTTATGGACACAAAAAGGAAGAAAAAATTTTGTTCTATCTTTTATTGGTGTTTCTAGAGTTTAGATCCTACTAGGTGCTGATTTTTTTCCTTTGTGAATAATGTTACAGGGAATAGATCCAAGTATAAGGGCTGAAGTTTGGCCTTTTCTTCTTGGAGTGTAAGTCATGAATATAACCATTGTTATCTGATTGCTAATGTATTTATTGTCAAGGTTAAGGAACACCAATTTACTTATAGGTTTCTAAATTCAATTTCCACTATGGTTTTACTAGCAATTCAGCTATGTAGTCCTAAAAATGATTATCATAATTTTATGGGTATTCTTTTCTTTCATTTGTTGTTTGTGAACTTTTAAATTTAACTTAATTTTTATTCATCATTCCAGTTATGATTTAAGCAGTACAGAAGCTGACAGAATTGCAACCAGGACAAAAAAAAGGTCATTATTTTGACTTACTGTTTTTGAATAACATCTGCTGAATCAAATCTCTTTTAAGTGTAAAAACCTGACATTCTTAAACATTTTACAGAAAGGAATACCAAAAGCTGAGGCGACGGTGCAAGCATTTACTACATCAACTATCAGGAAATGATCTCCTCTCCATCGATGAATTAAATATGGAGGAAGGGCCCACCACCTCTGATCCTGGGTCCCCTTGCTCGCAAGATTTTAGCAGGAGACATTCTTTCGCTAATGAGCATCACTACCCTAGAAGATCTGAAATAATCATAGTAGATCCAAACCTGACAGATACTGAATCCTCAGACTCAGACTCGTCATATGAGACTGGGCCTGAAAACCTTGAAGCAAGCCCGGAACCAGGGCATGATAACCAGACCTTCAAGTTTAGAAGGAGCATCTCGATCAAGAGGGATGACCCAGTTCTTGATTCAACCTGCGCAGAGAACTTTGCCACGTGGCAGCGCATCATTCGCCTGGATGCGGTGCGTGTTCACCAGGAGTGGCTTCTATACTCGCCAAATCAAGCTGCAGTCTCGGCAGAATTAGCAGCCCAGCGAGCTGAGTCCGTGGGACTGAGAGACCATGAGCTCCTTGAGCCATGCATGGTGTATCATGCAGCGCGTCTTGTTGCGATTCTTGAGGCATATGCTGTGTATGATCCTGAGATCGGCTACTGCCAAGGCATGAGTGATCTGTTGTCTCCTATAGCTGCGGTCATTGAAGAAGACTACCAGGCCTTCTGGTGCTTTGCTGGGTTTATGAAAAAGGCTCGACATAATTTTCGGCTCGACGAGCTTGGTATAAAGCGTCAGCTGAATATCATTTCTAGGATTATTAAGCACAAAGACTCACACCTGTATCGGCACTTGGAAAAGCTCAAGGCAGAGGATTGCTTCTTTGTGTACCGCATGGTTCTGGTTTTGTTTAGGAGGGAGCTCCCTTTTGAACAAACGTTATGTTTGTGGGAAGTGATGTGGGCAGACCAGGCTGCAATTCGGGCAGGGATTGGGCGGTCAGCCTGGGGTCGGATCCGAATGCAGGCCCCGCCTACTGACGACTTGCTATTGTACGCTATTGCAGCATGCATATTGCAGAAGAGGAAGCAGATTGTGCATAATCACAGCAGCATGGATGAGATAATGCGAGAGTGCAATAGCATGGCCGGACAGTTGGATGTGTGGCGACTTCTAGATGATGCACATGATCTTGTCATTAATCTACGTGACAAGATTTGATCTCGGCTGCAGCTGGGATGTGTTCGGGTTGTTTAGTAGTTAGGTGTTTTTCAGATTTTATGGGAATTATTCAGGGGGGGAATTTAGGTGGATGCACCTCTGTGCCAGAGAGCCAGAAGGTAGCCTGATAGAGTGTTGTTCTTCTGTTGTTTGGTAGCTGTTCGGAAAATTTCTAAATTAATCAGCTCCAATCATCTTACACCTGAAAATAAAAATTCTTATATTTACTCCACCTGTTTTGTGGTTGCCCGAGCTCTTATTAACAATTGTTATTAATCAGATCATACATATTGGTCAGATTAATTGAGGGTTGTTCGGCTGCATTATTTCGCTCTGCACTCTTTTACAAAATAGTTCGAAAATTTAAACATAATTCATACTTTTATGAAATCTTTTTCTATAAAATTCGTCATGTGACAGTATTTTGCTGTTGAACGAGCTGGGACGAAATGGTCTCACACCAGAAAAACCATTACCCAATAATTTAATGTTGGTGTGTACTTCGTGTCGACCTTGTTAATAAATAACCAGAAGAGTCGCCAAGATGGACTATTTGACTAATACCTACTATTTTCTTTTTGTAAGAAATGCCTAATTTAAATATGTACTTTCAAGTCGTCATGTAATTTAAATATGTAATTTTGTGCGTTTTCTCTAATATTTTTTTTAGAGAAACGTATTCTATAATAATTAAGTATTTTGGAGGCGGTTTGAGCTATTAGTGCGGAAGTTGAAATTAACATGTTATGCATTTTGTAATAACTAGGTTTGCACTTTGGAGGATATAAAAATTAAGTTAAGTTCTAGATAAATTATTCGACAATGATTGTGTTTAAATTAGGAAGAATCTTATGGTTAGCAACGTTGAGAAGGCGGTTACACAACTTTGTAATATCAATATATCTCTTAGTGGAGAATTTCCACTAACCATTAAAAAAATTAAGAAGAATCAAAGTGTGCATTTTATGGGGTGCACAAATTTCATAAAGAAGTTTTCAAGGAAGTTTATAAAAATATTATTAGCATGTAATCAAATTTAGTTTTATAATATTTAATAACACGTTCTGTTTTTTTTGGATAGGTTTTGGTGGTAGTGACAAATGAAAAGTTTGAGTTCGGTTTGACAAGTTTAAAAATTTCGTGATTTGAGTATAATTCGGAAATGATTCGGTACAATAAGTAAAAGAAAAATTATTGTTTTTGCGTTTTTTTCACGAATAATACATGACTCATGTTTTATTTGCGAATAAAATGTATTATATGTTTTTTTTTTGCGTTTTATTAGGAGTTCGATTCAGAAACGTCAAAAAAACGAATTAAACGCAAATAATTCGTGAGTCTTGTTACTATGGTTCTGGTAAGTTATCATCTACAAAAAAATAAAATAAATAAATGTCCTCTAATTTCCGAGATTGTTAAAACACTACAAATGGAATCATTTTAACCAATAAAAATTGTTTCTCTAAAAAAAAAAAAAATCATTTTAACTAAAAACATACCGTCATGTTTACTTAGATAAAAAAAAAAAAATCAGTTGAACAAACATAATAAGTTTTTTTGCTGTAAAACCCAAAATATCCGAAGCAAATAAGAGTCTAGTTCAAATCAACAAATAAAAAATGTGCTGTGGAAGGTTGGTTGAAATTATGCATAGTATCTAATTTCAAATTTAAGAGTCGTGCCCAATAAAACCTACTAATAAAATATAGGTGTGTGTGGTCGATTTCCAACTATCCATGGAAAAGGGAAATGGGCTACAAAGTCAAAAATCCCCTGCTACAGGTTTTCGTGTTACATAATAAAATCTTTTGTTTTAAATGCAATAGATTAAGACATTTCAATAAAATTTTACCAAGTGGTACTAGTATTAGCATATTATAATATTTTTTTTTGTTTTAGTCGTAATGTATTAATAGAAACTTGTCATAATCAGCTTATATTTATGAGAGAGAAAATATGCATCCTCTTTTACAAAATTTCTTTCTCATATATGACTAATATAACATCAGTGTCATTTTAATTTATATAACACCAATTCCAAAACCTATCAAATCAAGTTCAAATGGTGAATCCAAACCGTTCAAACCAGTCTACTTCATTAGCTGTGCGTTTACATGTAAAATTTATAAGTTTTTGAGTTTAGTTGGTATCAAGTCAAGCGGTCTAATATTTGAGTTTGTAAGTTAATTTTAATACATTTATTTTTCATTTTTTTTGCCAATTGATTTAATGCTAAAATAACTCGAAAATATAAAAAGTTTGCATGTAAACGCATCACTTATAAAGTAAATTGGTTTGAACGGTTTGAATTCACCATTTGAACTCAATTTACTAGATTTTGGAGTTGGTGTTATATAGATTGAAATAACACTGATGTTACATTAGCCATACTCTATTATAAATGCGAAGCATTACAATATTTTCATGATATTGAAAAATAAATACATTAAATACATGGCATAATGAACACTTCATTTGCAGAAATAGATTGAACGATCGCAGTGCTATTGCCAGTGTTCGTTCTATTTTTGCAAATTGAGCATCCACTATATTATACATTTAATATATTTATTTTTTAGTATCACTAAAAAAGCTGGATTGGTTTCTCTATTACTAACTTGTAACGATAAGAAAATTATGGTAAGGAGGACACATAATTTTTCTCTCATAAAATTAGAGCGAAGTCGAGCCGAGTTGTGGTTCTCTTGTTTTGAAAACAAGTGAGTTAACATTAGAGTTCAAACTAAGTAAGTGGTTCTCTTATTTTCAGACTGAGCCATAAACAAGCGAGCAACAAGCCAGGTGCTTTTTTTATCACCCAGCTAGTAATGAGCCGAGTTAGACATGACTCGTAGCTCGTCGTTTCTAAAACAAGAAAGTCACAAGCAAACTAACACTAGAGTTTGAGTTAAAAAAGTGGCTTGTGGTTCACTTGTTTTCACACAGAGCTCGAGTGAGTTACAAGCAACAAACTTTTTTACCATCCCTACATAAAACTAAGGTGATTAAGTTAAACTTCTATTTATCCATTAAACCTTATACAATATATATATATATATATTGTAATGTCTTAATCCATCACATTATAAACAAAAAGAATTGACCATGTAACGTGGAATACTGGAGATTTTTGACTTAACCGATCTTGTAGCCCATTTCAACGGCTGGTTGGAATTGACCACACCCACATATATTTTATTATAGTAGTTTTTGTTAGGTACGACACTTAAATTTGAAATCAGATACTACGAATAATTCAATGAACCAGACTCTCAAATCTCAATTGCTTCGGATATGATGGGTTTTACGGCAAAAAAAACGTGTGTTTGTTAAAGTGATTCGCATTTTTTATTTAAAAGAACAGAGCGGTGCTTTTATTAGTTAAAATGATTTGATTATTTTGGTTTTACAAGAACAACTTTTTATTGGTGGACTTATGCTGGGAAAAAAGCTCTTAGCTTGTTGGTCTATCGTGTATCGCACCTGAATTAACGAACCAGCTTGTTAAAGAGCCAGCTTGTGACTAACTCAGTCCAGAATTAATGAGTTCAAGCTGAGGCCTAACTTGCTCGTTAGCTCGTGAGCTAGCTTGGCTAGGTATCAATTTGTGAATTTATATGAATTTGCGTGCATTTTATATTATCCAACTAAATCTAAAAAAATTGTAGAATTTATTTTCTTCTTATTACAAGATCCAGCAAAACCCAGCGAGGCAGCTCATTAACTCGCGAGCTAGCTCAAGCTGACTTGTCACAATTTCAAGCTAAGGTTTTAGCTCAGATGCCCTAGATCCAATCCACTCGACTGTAGCTCGATTTAGAATGAACAAACAAAGCTAGAGCCTAACTCGAACCGAGCCAGCTCGTTGCCACCCCTACTAATGCATACTCATAACAAGTTTACCCTTGCAATACCTTTGGTGTCCCTTTAAAGTGACAAAAAAGAACTGTTGCTCAGTGGGGCTATGTAGTTGACAAGGTATAACACAAGTTACAAAATTTAAACTGGATCATTACTTTTCAATTGGAGGGACATTGACAATGGTCAATACGGTGCTTTCTGCTATATTATGCATCTTATTCTATCAATTCTATCAGTATTTATATTAATTCACTATATTATGCATCTTATACAATCAATTCTATCACTATTTCTATTAATTCACTGCTTGGAGAATGCCAGTATGTCTGTCAGAACTGGAATAATATATAAGATGTTTTTTAAAATTAAAAATATCCATTAATTTCATTTGAAACTATACATTCAAAAAATGATACCACACCACGACAACGATCTAAATTGTTTTAATTAGCTGCACCAAGCATCCAAATTGTTTTAGACAACCCAACATTACTAAAAGAGCTAAAACATTAAGCAACCAATCAAGTAAAACGGTAAACTAAATCTCTTTCTTTTTTCGTTTTTTTTCTTCTGAGAACCTGGCAGTAGCTACAGTAAACTAAATCTACTGACAAAATTAAAACAATAAAGAGACCACTTAATCAAGATCTTAAACAAAACCAATCTCTGCCTCTCCATGTAGCACTACCACGTCTTCCTCATCCTCTACCACTTGCACAGGTAAGTTACATCAAGAGATAACACAAGATGCACAATGTTCCTTGACACCACTCTAATATTTTGCTAAGCTAATTATAAGTCCTCTTAAGCTTCTTACACACTACAAGAATCCCCCAGAAAAGTCAATATATTTCTTTCAGTCTAGATAATCTATAGAAATGCATTAATTTCAATGGGCAGCTGTTGTCACATTGATATAAAACAAGGTGCAAAGTTGAACTTCTACAACCAACACCTAAAACAAGCCTAACAAAAGCATGATAGAGATGAAGTACACACAAGTCTATCACAGGAGGAAAATAATACATGGTGTAGAAATGGAGAACATTCAAAACAAAATTGTACTGTACAACAATTATTTCGAATTTCACAAGTATATATGTTTGCATGATGCAAAAAATTTAATATTTTCTTTGTGTACAACAATTCTTTCGTTGTTTAACTTTGATAACAAGAAAAATCATTTTCAATGTGATTAACATTAAATTTAAATTAAAATGCTCCTGTCTTTTCTTGCATGCTAGTTATTTAGAAAAATACAAGTAAAAATACGGCGCTACAAATAAAACCAGTTACTAAACACAAAAATAAAATTTAAGAAATAACAATAGGATGACAAACTAATGCTAAAAAGTCAGAAATTAAAAAATGCAACTGAACAGAAAAATTACCTTTTTGTCTCACAAAGAACTTCTGACCCTATCACAAATCTCTTCCAACAGGGAGGGATAACGGCCCATCAACTGCACATAATCATGTGTTACCGACAACAGGAGAAGGTTTTTCTAATCACTAACAAAACAGATACAGACATCCTTAAGAACTTCTAGATCCAGCTCCTCGGCCAAGACTAAGGTACTTAGAGCCGCATCCATAGTGATATCCCTCATTAACCTATCTTCACACAACATCTTCAACCCATCCAATGCATATCTGTCAGCAGCTACCAATAAATGCTGAGTCACTGTAAAAAGTAAGATATTTTCATCGGACATATCAGGGAGCGAGTCAGTGTAGATGAAATGGAGCATGGCCTTGAAAACTGTTGCCTTTATATCTTTAATAGTTACGGTCTCAGTTTTGCTCTCAACCATTGGCCCAAAGAGTTCCGCATTGAATACCGGTGACCGGGCAGCGAGCACCAATCTATGAGCAGTGAAAATTTCCCCCTCCACCTCAAATCTCACATCAGCAGTCTCCTTCCTATCCAACAGCTGAACAAAATGTTCATCTATGCTAAACGGCATGATGCCGTTAACGAACCGCTTCGGCACTTCCTTGTAGAACTCGTCAAGGATTGTTATACTGCAGACAAGTGTGAAACAACCATCTCTTACGAAGTGTGCCTCCAGCTCAGCCCGTTCGATGAAATGTGGGATATCACATTCGTTCCAATCTTCTGGATCAAAGGTGACCATTTTTTCATGTGCGCATGCCTTTGAAGAAGGCCGGCCATACTTATCCAACAGGCCGAACGTGTAAGAAAAAGTCAGATTCCCCCATTTGCAATGCCTTGCCAACGTTAGTCCTATGGCCTCTTTAGAGCCTGGAGGGTAGTAAAGGATTTTGAACTCATGACCATTCACTTTGAAGATGGGAGAGGTGATGAAATAAACATCGGGGTTGTTTTTAGTTTTGGAGTACTGAACTTTAAACTGGTATGTTCCCGATGCTACCTCCATGTTCATGAATGTTGCATCTTTGTCAGAGTTGTCGTTGTTTGGCAAGTTCATTATGATATAGTTGGTTAGTTATAGGCGGTTCTAGGATTATCTACGATACCAATGTTGTTTTTACTGGGGCATTTGATCAAGCATGAGAGTAGCCCAAATTGAAACCTGCACAAAAAAGGTAATGGAGGTATGAAACCCTTCAGATATAATCCCAGAAAATGCCAAAGATGGATGGTAAAATATCAAAGATGAATAATTTAGTCAAAATTAGGGACGTGATTTAGTGTCAAAATACAAAAAGTTCAAAATTGGCAACGCCTAGATATGAGTTTTTGGAATAAAGAGAAAATTAAAGAGCATCTCCATGTGTAAAACTAATCTGTACACATTGACCAGACAGCATAAAGAAGACTACAGGATTCTTCTCAATTTGGCATTTCATCAAACAAAAGGTGGTGGCATATAATCTAGGTACATACACATTTCGTGATTCCACTCCATTGATTCTTTCACGAGAGTTTAATTGATCCTAATCACTAAAAATACAGTAGAAATCACTCACTTCCATGAAAAATCACTGGAAAGCTAATATTTTCATGAAATCTACAATGTTAGCGCTAGCCATTCATCAACATGAAACAAAACCTACCTTTGCGGCGCATCTTTCTCCAAAGATCTCCACTTCTTTTCTTCTCCGCGCTCACAGAACAAACAGAATTGAAATAAGGGTTTTAGCAAAGCCTAGAAACAAAATTGCCTTTTCGCTCACAATTAACTTCCTTACTAACTTAAAACACGAGCAAGAGAAAAGGCCTTTATTTCGGCCCATCGTTACAGGTCTTAGAGGTTTGAGCCCAGAAAGCCTTCTATAATTTTCATTTGACTACCCTACTTGACATGCCTTGTACCTCACCGTTACAAGCTCGGCCCATCGTTACAAGTTTTTGACATGCCTTGTACCTCACCAACAGGCAACTCCAAAACACAAGACTGCATTCAATTTATGAAAGAGCCGAACTAACATTGGCCCAGTCTCTCGGGCCCACTTCGACTTCTTCGAACAAAAGAAACAAATGGATACTAATTTATTAATTAAAATAAATAAAAATAAATAACATTTTTACATTTCAACGACCTCTCAGAGTTGAGCCCGCATCGTCTGCATTAACTCCAAAGAGCATCTTTTGAGTTAACCCATGATGACCGTCTGATCTTAAATGGAGCCAATCCGACCACATCTTATAATTCAGGAGCCCTTTAATATTTGTGTGGATCTAGTTCATACGGATCTAAAAGCAAATTAAACGGTCCAGATTCATTAACTCAAAAGATTCTTTTTTGAGTTGATGCAGAGGATCTAAAATCTTCGGAGTCTCGGTTCTCTCTCTTCGTTTTCCCTGGCCGAGGAGAAGAGACATTTCCTAGACCAATATCACGCTAAGAATTAGCAATTACAACACGATAATCAAAGCACTTTCACGGAGAGCAAGAATCATAGGGAAGAGAAGAGGAGAAGGGATGAGGGGCTCGGACAGCAGGTTCTTGCAAGAACTGGTGCTGTACGCCGCGAGCGCGGCTCTGAGCTGTTTGGTTCTCTTTGCCGGTCTGAAGCACCTCGACCCGAACCGCGAGGCCTCTAAGAAGGCTCTAGAGCAAAAGAAGGAGATCGCCAAGCGCCTCGGGCGCCCCCTTATCAACACCACTCCTTACGAGGTTTCATTTCCCCATTCGTTCAATTTCCTCATGTTTAATTATTGAGATATACGGATTTTAACTGATTGAATTGTTTACATATTTGTGAATTAGCCCTTGAAATCACCCGTTTTCTTCAATATAATTATGTTGCCCTTCAGATTTCCAGTTTTAGTGAATTACCATCAATACGAATTTAATCTGGCATATACATTTTTTTTTATTTTATTTTATATTGATTTCGTGTTTAGGGGAAAATGTATCTTATTGGAAATAAGGGAATTTAGTATATACTATAGTATGATTGTGGGCGGATAGCGGGAATCGAACCCGCATCTTCTCCTTGGCAAAGAGAAATTTTACCATTCGACCATATCCGCAATTTCTTTCTTCCTGATACGCACGCAATATGTTCACACATATATGACATATATAATATGTCATATATGCGTCTGGATTGTATTTGTGCAGGTCATATATTTTTATTTTCTAGTAAACCTTGCATACTGCTCACGAAATTTTAATAACTCAGATTCAATCTAAATATGTCTTACAATCTAAATTGACTCGCAGAAGTGATGTGGGAAAATATAAAATAAATTCAAGAAATGAGAGAATTAAGAATCGCTGCTAAGAAGACTAATATGTCACATTTAACAAGAGATATCCATTTAACAACCAAAAGAATAAAAAAATGTTATCCAAAATGTGGCCTCGAGTGATAATTAAGAGAAAAACTTGTATATTGCACTGGTGTAGGATGTGATTGCATGTGATGTGATAAATCCGGACCACATTAATGTGGAGTTCGACTTGATTGGTGGACTGGATAAGGTTAAGCAGGCGCTATACGAACTGGTCATCCTGCCCTTGCGCCGGCCCGAACTGTTTTCATATGGAAAGCTTCTGACTCCTCAGAAAGGAGTGCTCTTGTATGGCCCGCCTGGTACTGGCAAGACCATGCTTGCCAAGGCAATTGCCAAGGAGTCTGGTGCGATCTTTATCAATGTCAGGATTTCCAATTTGATGAGCAAGTGGTTTGGTGATGCTCAGAAACTCGGTTAGTGCTTCTTGGTTTTATATCTTAAGATTTCTTTGGAATTATATTTGGCTTATTTTATGTAATTAAGTTGGATTTTTTAGGGTGCATAATTGAACTTAACATTTTTATGATAGTTGAGCATGATGATGCAGCTAAATAACACTGTAACCATATTTCATGCTTTACCAGTAAGTTTACCATATCATCATGTACCAGTCAAAATTTGCTGGCCTTGGTATGCACAATGTTGGTATTCCACATTCATGTGCTTTATTTATTTTAATCCTATTTGGACTCGAGGAAAATATTAGCATCAACCTTGACTGTTTCTGTAGTAATATGGTCTCTTTTGCGGATATCCAAATAAACACTTGGTGCAAGACTTAAGTTTGAGAAATGTTAGGTGTTACTTGCATGTCTGATAAGATATGTGTTATTTGTACCAGTAATGAAGCAATATCTTGTTAACTACCATTCTGTTCTGATCTTTATTTCTTGAACTCATTATGTTTAACTGTGGCAGTGGCGGCTGTATTTAGCCTGGCATATAAGCTTCAACCGGCGATTATATTTATAGATGAGGTTGACAGTTTCTTGGGGCAAAGGCGTAACACTGACCATGAGGCCATGACTAACATGAAAACTGAGTTTATGTCCTTGTGGGATGGTTTCACCACTGATCGTTAGTTACTCTCTCTAATTACTTAAAACTCCATTTTTCCCTTTTGTGCTCAATGTGTAGGTTTTATGTATCAGCATCCGTATCCATATGTTAACTGTATCAGATATGATGCAGTATCTATATTGGTATCTATACTGTATAAGGTTTCATGTTCATACTGATAATCGTATCAAGAAGCCTAATAAAAGGGAAAAAAAAAATATTACCCAAATAGTTTAGATTCCTTTTCTTAAAAAATGCCTCTGGACATTTTCTTTGTTCTATTTTATTCAAAACCACTTTATAACCAATTGATTGACTGATTAGTTGGTTATATATTATTTGTTATGTAGAGAATGCAAGTGTGATGGTTCTAGCTGCGACAAACCGGCCAGGTGAATTAGATGAGGCAATACTCAGGAGGTTCACACAGATTTTTGAAATTGGCAACCCTGACCAAAGTGAAAGAGCAAAGATACTCAAAGTTGTTCTGAAAGGAGAGAGAGTTGAGGAGGACATTAATTATGATTTTATTGCTAGATTATGTGAAGGTTTCACTGGTTCTGACATACTTGAGTTGTGCAAACAAGCTGCCTTCTTCCCAGTCAGAGAGTACTTGGATGAAGAAAAGAAAGGGGAAACAGCCCATGTAAGTAGTGTCTCTGCATATATATTTTAACATCGACTTCATACCTTGCAAAGTTGCAAAATAGAAAGCATAATTTGGTCATTTCTTTAGAAAAATCTGGAGTGCCTCTCTATTTTAATTTGGTTTGGGAAGAGTAAGTGGGGTTTAATTTGGGTTCTTTTTTATGGTGGAGAAAGCATGCCAGATATACTTTTCAGTCTTGTAAAGTATGTGGATGTGTCAAGGGAGAGGCACCTGTCAAAATATCTTCAAATGTAGTTTAGAATCGGAGAAAATGTTTGTATTTCTTTTCGAGTATCCTTTCACTTTTATTTATTTTCGAATAGAAATTCTAAGTGGTTTACTTCTTCCTATTTTGCAGAGGCCTAGGCCCTTGAGGCAAACTGACCTGGAAAAGGCTCTGTTATCTTCTAGAAAAGGAAAAAATACTGCAAGCAGATCATTACAATCTTCACAAATTCCAGTGTGGGCCCTGCCGTCAGAATCTGATGACAACCAGGTGCGAAGTGCCATATATGAGATATCCAACCTCATGTCCAGAATTGCCCAAAATAGAGAGCCTGAGCCCCAGGATGAGGAAGACCCTTCTTCCCCTAGAATTTCTAGCCCAAACCGTTAAGGTGTTCCTTTTTTGTTACAGTTACATTTTTGCAAGTCACGCATTGGAGCATACATTCACCAGATACGACCGATGGGGTTGTAGAGATATTAAGATTTTAGTTTAATTCTTGAAGTTGCGGCTGTTTTTCTACTTCTCTCGCATCTTCAAGGATGTTCTTCATTATTGAGGGGGAGGGGAGTGGGGGATAATAATGTTTAATTACACAATATTTTGTTTTCGAGGTTTATTTCAGATCTTGTTATGGAAAAGAATTAATTAGAATTTAGGAAAAACAATTGGTTAGTTCTTTATATAGCTCTGTTCACAATGTTGGTTACTGAGAGGCCATGATGAATTTTTTTTAGTTTGCTGATTGCATATTATTTGTTACTATTTTTTATAATGATTGTTTGCTATCGAGATCTTCCAAACACTGCTATTAGTTGGGACTTGGGACCAGTCCACCAGATCAAAAAACGAATTCACATCCCCTCAGGTTACCGGCCTGAGTTCAATTGAAATCGGATGGTCCAAAATTGTTCTATTTAACTTGGCACAAACTCAAAGCACACATAATACTGCCCCCTCTGTCATCCCAAGCAATTCCCTTTTGAGTTAATGCATTTCGGCCATCTGATTTTAAACGTAACTAATCCGGCCGTCTGATTTTAACACATGAGCCCTTTAATATTAGTGTGGATCTAATTTGCATGAATTTTAGAACGGAACTAATCCGGCCATCTGATTTTAACACATATGCCCTTTAATATTAGTGTGGATCTAAGTTGCACGAATTTTAAAGCAGATCGGATGGTCTAGATATATTAACTCAAAAGATTCCCTTTTGAGGTAACGCAGAGGATACGAATTCCTACCCAGCAGCACACACTGTTGAAAAAGAAGAAAAGACCAACTTGTGAAACATGTTATCATGGCATTATGGCATACGCACTGATAATGTTTTATTCAAACCTTTCGACTTTGTTACTGCTGTCCTGCACTTGCAGCCGACCACGCTGTTTACTTTTAGTTTATTTAAACTTTGATGATGTTTATCTTGTACTATCGGTCTTTTACATGGCAAGCACCTGTAATCCTGTATTGTTGTAAAATCTAAAAAGCAAGAACCAAAGGTAAACAGTATAAATCATATCTTCTTCATACAGAACTATCCTACTTGACCAACATTTGTATAAAGCACCAGTGAACAAACAAAGCAATAAGCCCAGTCAATCAAAGAACCCAAAAAAAAAAAAAAATGTTTAATCAAACATAGGTTATCAAGAGCAAGCGCATTGTGTTCCTTTTCTTAAAGCACTCGTCTCCATCATGGAGACTTCAGGGACGACTGACAGCTGGGTCCCTTTTAGCACCAACACATCGCCATTGTTGTTCGCTCCATTTAGCCGGCGTGCTTCGTCTAATTCCAATGCCTTTCTTGACACGACTGAGTATACCTCTTCCAAGAGCCGTAAAAATGCGCTTTCCACATTTTCACCTATCAATTACTGCTGAGTTTAGTAAAAATTCAATGGTTGAATAATAACAAGATAACGAGAAGCACAAAATTATTTATTGGATAATAACATGAAAGAAAAGAAAAAAGGTACTGATTTTGATAAATGGGAGCAGTCTATTAGGTATTAGTACTACATTACTACCAGAAAAGGTGATCTAAATAAGAGTAAAGCTAATATACACTTAAGTGTACCAATGAACCCATACACTTAACTCTTGGACCGTACGATTAGCTTTGAGATTCGTGTACCACGACTTTTAAAGAATCTACACAAATCTCAAAGCTAATCGTACAGTTCTAGAGTTAAGTGTATGGATTCATTGATACACTTAAGTGTATATTAGCTTTACTTCCTAAATAAATGCTCTCATCCTTTCAGAAAATGACACAGAAAATTGGAAGAAATGTGGAGGTCAGGCCTTCTAAATAATTTAGAGAAGAAGTGTTATTATGTTCTATTAATAATTAGACATCTGTACCACTAAAAGCAGATGATTCAGAGAAGAAGAGTCCCTGCTCCTCTGCAAAGGCTATTGCATCTTCGGTTGGGACGTCACGCTTTTGTGCCAAGTCAGCTTTGTTGCCTATCAACATGACCACAATGGAGCCATCAGCGTGGGCCCGGAGCTCATCAAGCCACCTTGCCACGTGGTCAAATGTGGGCCGCCGTGTGATGTCATAGACGAGCATTGCACCCAGAGCCCCTCTATAATATGCACTTGTGACTGCTCTGTACCTGTACCGGATCAATTCTAAATTATGTTTTGTTCTCTTCTCTAAACGAAAATACTAAAAAAAAAATTTGTAAATGGCAACACAAATAATGATTTTGGATACTGTCATGGTCTATCAGAACTTTGTGCTTTAATTTATTCTGCAAGTGACATTTGCTGGAATTAAAAGCAATGGTTTTCCTTAAGATACCAACATAAAACGTAATCCTTGTATATAATGACAAGGAGCTACACTGACATTCAACTAAATAAATTAATAACCATGCCTTAATGCACACCTGATCTGTCACTAATTTATCGGACCAAATCGATAGAGAATTCACAATTTTGAGTCAATTCTATCAAACGTTTCGCTTTCGAGCTTCCACTGACACCTTATACATGATTCAATTCGCTTTTTTTTTTTTCTTTTTAAAATTTTTGTTTGAACTTTGAAGGAAGCCACCTTATCTGGTCCCCCATCTCTTAATTGCGCTTTATATCCTTAAATGTTCTAAAATTGACAGCTACTGCCGTGAGCTAAGAGACAGACAATGCATGGAGACAAATTCTTGGTTCGTAATTAATGCTTGCACCGGAAAAAAAAATAGATTAGGCTGGCCCAAATTAGGTTCTAGAATATCTTCCTAATTTTTCTGAAGGACAAAATAGAGAAAAGATCTGTCACAAACATACAAATGAAAATTATTATTTTCTCAAGTCAAATTTTCTTTTGGAAAAAGAGTGAAATTCAAAACATGGAATTTCTAATACATGTAAGAAAATTCTACCACTTTAGTTGAAAAAAAAATGAAAAGAAAGTCAAAGAAAGTGACTACAATTATCATTATGTGACCTAATGAAATTTAAATTACCGTCAAAATAAATATTTGAAAGACAATTTAGGACAAGAAAAATACAGTATTTGTAATTCACATAATTTCTTATAACTAATATTTCAATTCCATGTATTTATTTAGTAATTATGTTATAGATTTTTTAGGACAAAATAATTACAATAAATTTTCGTAGTACATACTACCAATATTCAATGTCTTTTTTAAATTAAAATTTCATGGACAGATTTGTCATAAGTTTACTGAAATTATTTATTTTAGGCAGAACTTGACATCTATTTTTATTTAAAAAAAAAATTTAAGTTACCTCGAGACTCGAGTTTTGAATCAAAGTTTGTTTGATTATTATTATTATTATTATTATTATTATTATTATTTGTGTAAGAGGTCTGTGGGTCCTGTGCCACATTTCAGTTGGAAATTGAAATAAAAAAACAGATTGGTACATGTATAAGCAATAAATGCTAATCCGGTGGCAACCAAATTTATGTAAGATATATATAATTGGAGCTGTATTTATGAAACAAAACAACAATTAACGAAGATGGCTCAAACTTATGGTGGGTACCAAAAAATCATGTCAGCGGGTCAGTGCCATGAATGTCACGTGACCATAACTTATTCTAATTTTAGCATTTTAGCCTTCTAGGCTACTAGCATTTGAAACCCAGAAAAAAAAAAAAAGGAAAATAATAACAATAAATAGTTGGATTTTTTTGACAGCATTATTATGTATCCGTTTTGAGGTACAGTGATAAATTTTGTGATTCGAAAATAATTCGACGAGATATAAAATACATGATTACATGTATAATTCTGATAGTTTAATTATTATTTTATAATGCAAGTATGATATAAAAATATTAATATTTTACATAGTAAATAAAAAGTTTATATATTAGTATACCATGAATATTGTATTGAACACTAACAATTAGATATAATGTGGTAATTATAAATTATTATAGTCGATAAATATATACTAAGCATGGACACAAACAAATTTAAATGCATTCTTAGATTAATCATTTGTATAAAAAATAGAAAAAAAAATATTGTAGGTTTTTTTAGTTCCTCAAAAGAGGTTTAACATTATGATGTAAATTATCCAACAATTGCCACATCTTTATTTAATTCAATTTTTTTAATTTGAATTCACACGAATGAGTTGTGTACGCAAAAAGATAGGTAGTTAAGTGTCACTTTCTCTAGTACATTTTTGAATAAAAAATCCTAGAGAATATTTATGTGCTTGTTTATCCAAAATATGTCTGATGCAACTCTTAATTACACAATATATGAATATATAATTCTAATAAACAGTTAGCAAAATATTCGGTGCAACAACTGCAGCAAAGCATAATAGCAGTCAATCTCAATAAAAAAAAAAAAATTGCGAGCAATTAATTAAACCAAGTAAAATTTTAAAATTATGAACTGGGTCTTCCAGTTTCGTGGAGTTAGTTTTCTTTCAAAATATTCAAATTAAATTACAAAATATAATTATGTGAATACAAACGAAAATTATGATCAGAACATTTTATCACAAGCAGATTTCTCCTTTCTTGTCAGTATCTTGCCACTTGCAATATTATCCAACCAGTGAATTTTTTACTATATCTCCGTCCGTGATAACTCAAAACTGTTCCTTTCAGGCTTTCAGTAAATCTTTTTTTTTTTCATGACAATTTGTACAATTTTTGTATCACAAAAAGAAAAAATATTATCAACTAAAAATTCGCATACCTTTCTTGTCCAGCGGTGTCCCAAATCTGCGCCTTGATGCGCTTCCGTTTGATGGTCACAGTTCTTGTCTGGAACTCAACTCCGATCGTCGGCTTAGAATCAAAGAAAAACTCGTCCTTGGCAAACCTCCCGAGCAGCTGGCTCTTACCAACCGCCGAGTCACCTACCACGACAACCTTGAACACGTAGTCGGTTTCTGCCTCTTCCCCCTGCCAATTCTTCTCCATCTCCATCTCCTCCCTCATCTTGTACTCTTGTTCTTTGTTCATGTTACTCATCATACCTTGTTTGTGAATATATGGTCAAGTGTGTGTGTGTTTGTATGATATACAATTATAAAGGGTGAGAGAGATGACTTCGGCTTTGGGTGTATGGTATCAGCCTATATATCAGGTGGGTCATATATAGAATGATTGGTGTTTGGGTTTTGGAGAGAAAGTATGGGATTGGAGAAATGCATGCTGGTCCCTTCACAAGGGGTTGCTAATTTGCTTTATCATTATAATAGAAATGACTTGAGAGAATAAGAGACATGATCAGTACCGCACCAGCTCACAATTTTGTACAGCTGCCTCTGTGCTTCTGTGCTTTCAAGTTTCAACTAAAAACGTCCGTTTAGACTGATTAGTCTTTCACGGTGATCAGATTGTCGTGGATTTTTTCGACTAATCAATCAATTATTTTTTATTATTTATTATTATTCTAATTAATTGCCTGACGGTACCTGTCCGTCCGATAACTGCATACTGTTATTTATAACACTGGTTTCAACTTTCAACGTATTTTTTTATTATTTCTTTAAGCATGAGATGAAAATTAAAATTATCTTAAATGATAATTATATCTTCAATATCTTAAAATTATTTCATAATCAGTAAATATCTTTAGATTATAATTATATTTTTTTCAGTATATCTTTGTTTGTAAGAAACGCTACTGATGACTTTAGAAATAGAGCATCTTTCTATTATGAGGAACTGTTATAATGATTTAAGCATTTTTTATTGAAGGGCTTTAATTACGGTTTTGGTTGTGTTACAAAACGATTGATCAGGATGACAGCTCAAAATTAAATTGATATTGACAAAAGCGCATGATTAATTTTGATTTAATGTTAGGTTCCATGCTATATTATGGGAACGGTAATTAAATTAAATAGAATATTGCTTAAAAGAAATAAATAATTAAAGAATTAGATTTCATGTCGGTAAGGACAATTAACCTAATTATATCCTGAACTTAATTAATATTCGTATATTGGATTAATTAGTTGAAAGCGTCTAATTGTCTACAGCTTTGACTTGCGCGAATACTTAAAATTACTTCTACATGCTCTATAATTATACAATATATCACATAAAATATATCAATTAATCACAAATTAAACATCCAGTAACTATTTGAAGTGGTCCCATGATAGTTAAAAAAAGTTTGCAACTTGCACAACATGACAAAATAAATATATTTTCAAACTATACTTTCGGAAATTACAGTTATATGAAGCTATTGACAGTTAGAGTTAGTTATTAGCAGTTATTGGCAGTTAGAGTTAGTTATTAGCGTCTGCACTGAGTTGAATCTTGTATGCAGTAAAATTTTCAATTGAATCTTATATGCAATAAAATTTTCAATTGAATCTTGTATATTGTAAAATTGAATCTTCTACACCATAAAATTTACATTTGAATCTTGTATATTGTAAAATTGAATCAGCAGAACTGTAAAATTAAATATTGTATACAGTAGAATTTTCAATTGAATCTTATATATTGTAAAAAATAAATCTTATATACAGTAGAATTTTCAATTAAATCTTGCATGCTATAAAATATATACTGTAAAATTGAATCTCGTATAATGTAAAATTTTCAAATAATACTGTAAATTTTCAATTGAATCTTGTATACTATAAAAAAATAATTAAATGAGAGTGGATAAGATTGTGGACAAAACTCAGTGTACATAAATCTTTTTTCTAATTAGTTCTCTTATTAATGGATTGTAAAAAGTTGGTATTTTCTTAATTGAGACAGACGCGTCAATTTTCCCGTGTTAAATTCATGTTTATAGGTCACGCTTCTTTATCTTTCAATAGTGAAATATGGTAGGTAATAACTTAAATTCAAAAGCAAAAATTCAATGCTACGTACGAATATTCTCTCAACAAATGTTGCGAGTTGTGACAGGTACTTGCTAATTAAGAAATAGTAAAAAGTAAAAATAATTAACTTGAGTAGTTGAGTATTTTTCCATGAATCTAGGAGGCTTAATTCCATGGTTCAACTGGTGATGGTGATGATAGAATTGAGAAGAGGTAACAAGACAGGAGAGGAGGGAACGCTATTCTCTGTGAAGTTTTTAATCTGATTTGTTTGTTTTGATTGGACGGATTAGATCAGATCTCAAAATTTGAATCTCCTCTATTCTGATCCGTCTGATTAAAATGAACGAACTAAATTAAAAGCTCCACAGAAAATACTCCACAGAGAATAGACAGGAGAGGAGAGGCATCATTGGAAAATTCCTAAAATTTCTCTCTTTTTGTCCCAACTAGAACTAGGAACTAGCTAGGAAGCTCAAATTGGAGATAAAAAGTTTATTTTTCCAACTTTTCTGAGAGTAAAGTAAACTATCAAATCAGTGTAGTCTTATTTTTGAATTTATCTTTTTCTCTTTCTTTCTTCATATTTACTGTAATCTTGTTTGTTTCTCCTTTGTAAACACTTCCAAATTAATGGAGTCTTGACTCTTGATGTCGACATATCTTTATAAAAAAAAATTTCATGAGAATAATTGTACCTTGTATTTAAATTTTATAATAAATTCATTTGATATTTAGGCTCCTCCTACGACCACAAGACCACCGGAAATATTGTTTAAACTAAAAATTTTAAATTGCTGACGTATTTTATATTTTAAAAATCGTTTAGCTTTTTAACAAATAATATTAATATTTTAACTATTTACTTTTAGTGATTATTTTTTTTATGAATGACCAATAAAATTTTAAATTGATTCATATTTAACACACATCCTACCTGAATAACTCAAGTTAAATACATGCTAAAATCAAATAATTCAAATTTAAATTGCAGCTTGGGGCCTCTTAAGTTTCTTCAAAAATCTTTTTTGAAAACAACTTAAAAAAAGAACTACATTAATAATTAATCTTTTATTATTTATAATTTCAAATATTTTCTTACAGCTATATATTAATCAGGGGTGGAACTAGATGCAAGCAAAGAGGATCAGGCACCCCCCATAAAATCAAAAGTTTCTTCTTGGAGTGGTTATATTCATATTATTTTTTACAGATGCATACTGATTGACACCCTCCATACTGATATTGACTATATGTGTTTGTAGATAGGACCTCTATTTACAAATCAATTGGGATATCACTAATCATTAATCAACCTCTTTTTTATTCAAAAAGCATATGATGCAATGATACTACTGACTCATTACCTAACATGTTCACGTAAGGAGAATTATTTTGTTCTTAGAACATTTCTCAAGTCAATATTCCATTATTTAAAAGACAAATTTAGTAAACTACTGTTTAAAAAATAAGGAGCGTGTTCTGCAGTGCTCTGCCTAATTACCAATTTCAAACTAGATTTGCAATAACAGGTGATCTCAAGGGTTGTACAAAAATCCTTACAACCCGCCCTATCCGTTCAACCCGAATTCACATCCCTCAGGGTATATGACTGAGGACAATTACAATTGGACGGTTCTCTTAATCTGGCACGAATCTCAAAACAGATCCTTACAGACTCCACATGAACCGGATTGAGCTTGATCCGGCTGGGAATTAATCTGGCCTGTCAGTTTTAATTTGCTTGAATCAAGTACCTGAGAGGATACGGATCCTCAACCCATTTTTTATTGGGTTAGAATGTGGTCGGATTGAATAACGATTTGCACTTAATACTTGAAAGCCACTGTCAAGTTAAAAAAAATAAAAAATTAAAATATGGATTTGCATTTTGCTAATCCGTTCATTCGGGTTGGGTTAAAAATTTAGCCTTAAACACCAATCTTAAATATTGTATCATAATTTCTAAAATATTATATTTTTAATTATGTGTCAAAATAATAAAATAAATTACTTATACATGAAATCAATCAATGACAAATATATTGTTTATTTATCTTCATTAGTTTCATTTCATTTAGATCCTTTCGTATTTAATTATGGATAACATGACCATTGAAGTATTTAGGCACCGACTCTTATTCAAATTCAAACTTTGAAAGAGACTCGAGAGACTCTGTAGAAATTAACTTTAAATTTAGTCATAATTATGAAATTGTTTTTGTTTGATTTGCTTTTTGAATGCTATCTGTCGTTAGTTAGTCTTTAATGTTAAGTTATATTAGAATTTCTACCTTAGCTAATTATATTAATTAACTATTTACTTTCTAACCATTTATTAATGATCAATTATCTTTATGTTATTTTATTTATCATTTATCTTTTTTCTATAGCTGTACCGTGTTAATTTGTTAAATATAGAATGAAAATAAAAAAGAAAATTATCATAGAAAATTCAATCCAAATTTTAACAAAAAATTATTAATACGATAATAGTGCACCCCATAGGTACGTAGATCTCATTTCTCCTTTAAGAATACTCAATTGATTTTCTTGATTAGTTTGGAATCAGATTTTTACTATCTACTATGATTCTTATTCACTAGAATTTCTTCTCTTTATTTTTTCTAAAGAGAATTGATTCGTTTGGTAAGAGAAATATTGTTTTCAGTCTTAAATGCCCGAAAATATAAATTTATTTTGACTCCACATACGTGTTGTCTTTATAGTGGACATATCATATCTTAATCTCACTCGTGTACCATCTTGGAAATAATCTTTATTTATTTTTTAAATAAATTATATGATGTAGCTGTCTCATATTCTTAACTCTGTTTTGTGCTGTCAGTAGCAGCCCCTTTTTCTCACTAAATTAAACTTTGCTTGATGAAGCAAAGTATATATATTATATAATAGTAATTACGTTACACTTTGGAGTTTGGACTGTCTGATGCAGATTTCGTGCTCTGGATTGCGCTGTCCACAACAATATAAAATTAGACATATCAAGGATATTGAGTATTGACAGAGATAGTTTGGCTTCCTGCAACGCACAACTAATATGACCGGTGCGCTGTACGAAGCCAAACCAGCTATGTCAATATATATATACCCCCGATATCCGTAAACTGGAATCTGGATTGTCAGATTTTTTTTCACAAAGTAAGATTCTCATATATATCTTTCAAACAGTCAAATCTCCAATTACTTTTGTACTATTAATGATGATTTGAACCTTAGCAATTTCTCAAAAAAAAATATGAGCATGATCCTCTTCATTTTTTTTTTTCTTTTTTTCATTTATGACTTAATTTTAGTTTTGGGCCACACCATGTAGCTAATATTCTGTGGTACATCTAACATTTTATTTGTTGTCAGATTAAAAGGTGTAGTTGTTCTGGTTTAATTTAAATGGGGCAGTTGAGGCCTCAAATCCATTATCCAAGCTTGTGTTTGGTAGTATTTGTAAAGGGAAAGGAAATCCCTGTTTTAAAATAGTAACATCATTTAATAATAATGATGATTGCAGCTGGAAAGATAGATGTTATGATGTGTAGTGTAATTTTCAATAGATGTGTAAGCAACATAGCGTGCCTTGTTTACACACATTATTCCTGTCAATATTCTTTAATTATGAAATTATTACTTGTGATAAAAAAATGAGATTAAGTATTCATAATTACAGTTTAAGAATGAACGGTCAATATATCTGTGAAATTAATCTAATGATCCGCCTGCATCAGCTAATAATTAGTTAGTAATCATAATGATGTGTTTTGTCCATGTTACCCATAAAGTAATGTTACTTTTTTACCCTTTCCAATTACAAGTTTACAACCACACCGACATACAACCCAAATTGAAATACATAACATAGCCTTAAAAGCATATACTTCTCAGCAATTTAAATGAGTTTCTAAATAACTGTTAATAACTTTTTAGAAATTAAGATTTATAAAAGTTTTTAACTCTCACATCCTTAAAATCAATTTTATAGTTTTTATTAAGCCATATCAGCAATGAATTAAAAAGGAAAAACAATTTAAAACAATCATTTATCCATCATAGAGTTTATAAAGAGTTTATTAATAATAAACTTTACTGCATAGTTTTCAAATAAGTAACTCTCTCACATCTCTAAAATTAAATTAAAAACTGTCACATCTGATTAAAAAATCTAATAATACCAAAAATGTAAATGCTCTAAGACGCTCATAAAAGATCCCACTAGAAAAGAGGTTGCTGCAATTGCAACACGCATCCATACACTACATCCAATTTGAGCTTAAACTGCGCTATGACACAATCAATATAATTTTGATTGGCACCAAACTGCTCCAATCAATTAAAAAAAAAGAGAGAAATAGAAGCTTTCAGATGAATCCATAGTGAGCTTGAAGATTTAGAAAAGCTAATTGCAAAAGTGCTTGGTTCAGAATCTGGGATTGGAATTTGACAATCTCATAAAGTTGCCCACTTTTTTTTTTTTTTTGAGTAAAAACTGATGTCTTAGCAAGTTGCCCACTTTCTAAAGCAAGAACAAAAAAGAATACCTCATTTTAAGTGACATAGTGATATATATTTGACACGGTACACGTGGGTTTGCTTAGCATCAAAGGTAGCTTTGTTTTTTGGTTCCATGATTTCCCACTCTGTAATGTCCCAAGTTTAGTCATACAAGTAAGTTTGATGGGTTAGTTCCATAATGCTTGTATAAAAATAACTGGAAGAAAGAAGTTTGACAACATGACAGCCACTAGGAGAACCGGCTATGTTCATTCTCAAAAAAGGGTATACTGAATGAAGGATGGATATGATATGATATGATAAATAGATTAAGATAGAAGCAATAGAAGGTACTAAAACGGTATGTTAAGGAATCTCAAGTATCTCGTGCAAAAGTTGTTTATCTTGTAATAAATCAAGACATTTAATTAGGACATACGTGCTTGATTAATGTGCTAACAATGAATGAAAAGAGTTTACACAAGCAGAAATCCAGTAAGATTTGGATAAATAGGCAACTGCTTGCGCACTTCCACTTAGGAGTGATTAATGAGTGAGCATGAGCGAGTTAGAGTATGTTCATACTCGCTTATTTACTAAATGAGCGAGTTGGTAAGCAAGCGAGTTTAAGCGAGTTATAAGCGGTTCACGAATTATGAGCACTAAAATTTAATAAATTGTCATAATTCATTTAAATAAAATAAAAATCCAACAAAAATAAAATCATATTACAAAAATCAACAATATCATCAATACTTCAACAGTGATACTCAACAAATGTAAAGCGGATTGATGTACTTCATTAAGATGTTGAACCATTGATGCTCAACAAATGTAAACGGTAACTCGTGAGCTATGATCAACTTAGCAATTATTTCTCTACACTTCAATTGATCATAACACTAATTCGGGTTCACATCAGGTATAGTACTATTAGGTTTGAATTTAAAAAGACCTTGATTTCTACCTAGTGCCTTTTTTTATTTTAGTACAAGTTTTAATGTGTCGTTCAAGAGATGTCGTGGGAGAAATTTGAATGTATGATGAAACTATGAATATTACATAGGATTTAATGAGGCAATGCTGATGTGGTAAAAATTTATTTGGAATTAGATGTGGCAAATCTTAAATGAGCGAGTTGGAGCATGCTCATGCTCGCTCATTTATTAAATGAGCGAGTTTAAGAGAGTTGATAAATAAGCAAGTTTAAGTAAGCATTTAATGAGCGAGTTATAAGCACCTCACGAGTTATGAGCAATTTACTCACTCCTACTTTCACTACAAAATTGGACTACATCCACTGTTATTATTGTGATATCAGTTACTACTGCTATAGTGCTATCTCATTATTTGATCACAACTATTCGATTTTGCAGCTCAACCCAGTAATGTATAGCATTTGGGCTATATTAGGCTTTGATTATAAAGAACCAACTTGTGAACCAGATGGGCTGAATTCGAGTGAAGATGGAGACAAGGTCTGGGCCCCGCCTTCCCCTTGGTTACAAAATTTTGGGATATGAATGTATATAATCTAACTCAATTTCAATTACAGATTAATAATTTTAAAATAATTCAGAATCTAAGATTGGGAACTCAGTATAATACATAGAGTTTGAAAATAGTTTTTTATAACACAAATAATATATAAACATTACGTTATTCTTACAAAACAAACAAAAAGTTCATAGTTTTCATGAACAATATTAGATACAATAGCGTTTTGTTCATACAATTTGTCAAATTCAGAAAGAAAAAAAAAATAGAGATGAAAAAAAAAATAGAGATGAAAAAAAAGATAGCACGAATATAATACATATTTTACTAAGAAACCTTGTTAATATGATTTCCAAAGCTCAAAAACATGCTCAACTTAGTCATTTAACAGGCATTTACATCTTTGTACATTTTTGTAGAACTTTTAGACCACAGTTATTAAATATCTGCAACATCTATTTGTTGTCAAAGAAATAAAGTTTTCAATTCCTTCAAAAAATATGAAACAAAATTGAAAAGTATTTGCTGCGAGATAATGTAAATATAAAGATTCCAATTCCTTAAAAAATAGAATACAAATATTTTGGATATTAAACAAATAAAGCTTTAAAACATGAATACAAAATAAAAAAATTGATAAATTTGTATATTTAGATTTTATTGAGTGACTCGAATATGCCATTGTCCTTTTGTATTCAAAAATGAATTGTATTGATAGTATTGTTCTTCCGTGCAAGAATATGCCATAGAGCTGGAGCGCTTATGATTAGAGCATGATCACTATAGGGTCCGACCATGCTGTCCACACCCTACGTTAGGGCTACTAATGAGTCGAGCCGGCTCGCGAATCAATGAGTTGAGCAGCTCAATATTTCATAATGAATCGGACTTGAAACTAAAAAATGCCCTAACTCGACTCGACTCACTTTTGAAAGAAAAAAGCTCAGCTCGACTTGACTCATGTAAACACTTGGCTCAACTCGGCTCAACTCGCGAGCTCGCGAGTCGGCTCGTGAGCCGGCTCATATTACATGTTAAAAAAATGATCATTTAATTATTTTAAAGAAATGATTGAAGTAGAATAGAGATATTCTTGTGACTTTAAATTACATGTTGAAAAATTTTAATTATTTTTTAAAGAAATGATCTAAAGAAATTTGAAAAAATATCATTTTTTTAAAATAATTTCAAAATGCCGGCTCATATTACATGTTGAAAACTTTGAAATTTGAAATCTGAAAAAAATTTGAGGTCTGAAAAAAAATTTGAAATCTGAAAAATTTTGAAAAATTTGAAATCTGAAAAAAATTTGAGGTCTGAAAAAAAATTTGAAATCTGAAAAATTTGAAATCTAAAAAAATTTGAAACCTGAAAAAATTTGTAATCTGAAAAAAATTTGAAGGTAGGCCTCATGGCAAATAAAGATATACATGTATTACAAATTTGAAAAAAATTGTCTCTACATGTAAATTAATTAAACATTAGCATGAAGGTAGGCCTCATAGCAAATGAAGATATACATGTATTAAAAATATGAGTCGACTCGTGAGTCGGCTCGCGAGCTCATAAGCTGAGTCGAGCTTTTTCTTTAATGAACCGAGTCGAGTCGAGCTTTTTCTTTCATGAGCCGAGTCGAGCCGAACTTTTTCTTTCAAAAATAAACTGAGTTAAGAACTGAATCATTGGGCTACAATTAATGAGCCGAGTCGAGTTTAAGCCGAATCTTAATCATTAGCAGGCCTACCCTACATGTTTTGAGAGAGGCATCCATGGAGGATAGGACTATGTTGTTCCTTAAGCATCTGGCACTAGCATTTGAGCAAAGAGTGGCTATATTACTGAGCGGGAATAGGATTCTCTCGCTTGTGAAGGCAGTCTCAGCCATGATACAGGAGGAGAGTCGGATGAGGCTACAGGCTGGGGCAGGAGGACCTCCAGGAGTGAGGTCAGCACTAGCGGTCTCCAACTCAGGTAAAACAGGGTACAGAGACGAGACTCGATAGTGCTACAACTGTGGTGAGGTAGACCACAACTCCTATTACCCCCTCCCACTTGTATCTCTCTCCTTTGGTGGCTTAGGGTAAGCCTGCTTCAGGTGACCTACCTCTTCATAATTGTAGCACTATCGAGTCTCGCCTTTGTACCCTGTGTTACCTGAGTTGGAGATCGCTAGTGCTGACCTCACTACTGGAGGTCCTCCTGCCTCATCATCCGACTCTCCTCCTGTATCATGGCTAAGACTGCTTCCGCAAGCGAGGGAATCCTGTTCTCGCTCAATAACATAGCCACCCTCTGCTCAAATGCTGGTGCCAGATGCTTGAGGAACAACATAGTCTTATCATCCATTGATGCCTCTCTCTCATAACGCATAAGGTGTGGGCAACATGGTCAGACCCTGTAGTGATCATGCTCTAACCATAAGCGCTCCAGCTCTATGGCATATTCCTGCAAGGTCTTCGCCCCTTGTACCACATCTGAGATCTCCCCTTTGATCTGGTACACCCTCATGATATTCCCCACACCATCATAAATTCTTTTCAACTTGTCCCATACATCATTTACCTTTTCTAAGCCATTCACTATGTCTGCAATAGATGAAAGCAACAAACTCAGAAGCTAGATGTACAACTGCATATGAGTGGCCTTCCACTTATCTCTCCCCAGTACACCCTCAGTTGGCTCTGCCTTGTCTCCAGTCAAGTACCCCTCTAGATTCTTTTCTTCTAAGAGTGTACCTCACTTGACGTGACCAACTCAGATACTTCTCTAGCCCATCGAGTTTCGTATCAATAGGTGGAAGATCCAACCTATGCTGCCTCAGCTCAATAGGAACTACAAGAGCTGCGAGAGTTTGACCAAAACCAAACATGGCAAACTGTCGCATCATATGAGTCATCATGGCAGAGACATCCTCCAGAGTCAGCTTTCCAATAGCTTCCGTATATGGATCCTTCTCATTTTCCTTTCCCGACATCGATCGAACTCAAATGTATGCCTTACATATCAACTCTAGTCTGAATCGCTCATATTTCTCTTTTTCTGGACCCGATCTTGATCCCTCAAGACAAGATCCACATCATTTTCCCCTTTCTTTCTCTTCCTCTTTACCCGATCTCGATTGAATACATCAAGACTCGAGCACAAACCCGATTAACACCAATCGAGCCATTTTCTCGGGTATCGTGGGGTAAAGACCCCCCACGCCGATCAAATCTACACCCAACTCCTTACCTAGTGGCTTGGTTGGTCTAGAGAAGAGCTCGGCCGACGATTTAGGAAGAGGCGGCTGCTGGTTGGACCAAGGTGGCGGCTGGGGGTGGCTGGTGGCTGCTGGTCGGACTAGATGACTACTGACCGGAGCAAGACAGAGGCTGACGGATAGGCTGAGCTCGGCCTAGTTCATCTCAGACGCAGATCTGAGCAGGAGAGGCGGAGCTCAGAGAGAGCGGGGCGGAGCTCCGATGGCTGATCGGAGCACGGCATAGTGACCAGCGGGCTCAGGCGACCCGCCTGGAGGGAGGCGGAGCTCCGGCGAGCCTGGCGGTGGTGGGAGGACCTTCTTCCGCCTTGGATCGGATCTGTAGCTTTGCTACAGTAAATTCGGAGAATAAGAGAGAAAAATAGAAAGAAGAGGCTAACTCTAAAAGCCTGATATCAAAAAGAAAATATTTAAAAATAAATTGTATTAATTTCATTGTTTTTTGAGCCTATATAGATGTTACATTTTCATTCAACACTCTCAACTATTTTATAATTCTTATCTTATCAAACAGTCTCTATAATTTCATATAATGCATAAACATACATAAATCTCAACACAATAAAAAAATAAAAAAAACTGATAAATTTGTATATTTAGATTTTATTGAGTGACTCAAATTGACCGTTCGAGAATGGAAAAGCAAAATTTGACCCTTTAGCATACGGACTGATATGCTAATGTTATTATATTAGCATAAATCATTATGTACCTAATAAACTTATTACAATAAGCATTTAATGATCATTGGTATAATTATATCCAGCCATTGCTAGTTAAACCTGTGTTAGTTAAAAGAGTTTTCTTATTATTTCCAGCCATTGCTGAATATTTTTACAATAATTCTCGCTGGTACAAAAGGAGATGCTTTGTATCCCAAGCCCCAGCCTTAATCAGTGTACTGTATAATCATAATGTAATAATACATGTGATTGCACTATATAGTAAAAAAAAAATACAAATTCTACCCCCAACCAATCAGAAATAGTTTCTATTCACAAATGCATAGATCCCAAGCTAACCAAACCAAGCTCCAGAATCAAACTCCAAAAAGATGAACTATATTGACAAGCATAGCACAAGCACATATCATGACAGGTCAATTATATAGAAAAGACATGCCGCACCTTGACACGGCTAGCACCGCTGGTTTTCTGCACTTCTCTGGCGATCCTTTCAAACTCGGTTGCATCCCCACGGCTTTTTGAAGGGCCCACCACAACAACTTTTGTGCCAGTCAGTTTATCACAAATCTTTGAAAACTCAGCCATAACCTCCTCCAACAAACCCAACTTTCCTTTCTTTGCCAGAAGGCTGATTAGTGCCACAACATGTTTCTCATAGCCACCACTCTGTGTTAACTTCATTACCTGTGATACATATATGTGTTTAATCTAGTATTATGTTAATGTTATCCAATTATAAAGCGTAAATATTGTTGTGCGCACATGAAATAGATATTAGGGGTTGCTGCTACAGGGAATAAGATAAAGCATTTTGAGATAACTATAGTACAGATATCTCCGTACCGGTCATTACTGGTACACTTACATGCAAGCCAGTGCTGAATGGTAGTTGACCATGATCATTATTTAGGAGTTTTTCAAATATAATCAATCATATAAAAGGCAATGGCTTTCTCTGCATATTTTGGTTTGAGAAAATTCATTTTTTATCCTAAAATATTGCACTTATTTCAATTAGTACATGGGTTGAGACTTGAGAACCAGCTTTGGTGATCGCAGGTTCAAAACCCGGTTGGGAAGCTTGACCCACATTTTTATCTCAAAAAAAAATTATTCCATGAATTAATTTTTAATTAATCTGAACATGGCCCCATCCAGACCCGATTCAGTGATAATTGATCACGTGACAGCACATGAGATTATGAGTGTCATATCATTCAGGAACCTGATTAAACCAAATACAACAGCCAGGGGCCTGGAAAGATTGTTTCTGGTTTTCAGCAATCATATTCAGGTTTATATACTATTCTTCTTCTTTTTTATTTGATTTATAATATTACTTAGACTACATATTAGTGTAGGTCTTTAGCCTACATCTTTATGCTTTATCTTACTTACCATTTTAGCCTTCTCCGTATCCTTCACAGTAGGATCTAAAGTAACACCTCTAACACGCCGCACCAACCGCCGTGCATCAACATCAGCTGCTGCAACCGTACCAGCACGGCAGGCCGCATCGGCCAGGGCAGCAGCATATCCAGTGGCAGCACGGTGGTGAAAAGTAGAAGAATTGGAAGAAGGGTGAACAGAAGCGTAGGATTTTGGTAGAGGGGATGGGTGAAGGTGGGACTTGGCCCTGGATTTGGGATGGAGCGATTGGGATTTGGTGTGGAAAGAGAGGTTTGAAGTGGAAGGAAGGGGAAGAGAGGAGGCTTTGAGGAGAGAGATGGAGGCTTTAGGGGAGGAGGGGAGGATGAGGGATCCACCACCGCCTCCGCCTGACTTGAAGGAGGCGGCTACCGGGGTGGATAGAGCATCCATTCGAGGAGAAAAACGCAATAGAGGAAGAACTGAGAACTAAGGAGACGAGGTTCTTCTTTTATCTCGGCCACTCAAATGGAACGAGAGAAGAGATTAGTGGCGCTGGTTGGTAGCTGCTGGCTGCTTCGGTGCTTCCTCTCCTCTCCAATTGTTGGCGTAAAGTTGAATGAGATTGTCTGATTCATACTGAGATTTTGATTTCGTATAGTACCGTTCTGACAAGATAGTCATACTAAGAAACTTTTGTGTGGTTTGAGACATTAGCAACTTTCAGTAAGATACTACACCGGCACCGCTTCTGGAGATCTATACCTGCCTTTGGTCAAATATTACTATATTGTAAACGCTCCGTGTAGCCGTGTAGGTGTTCGCGCCTAACCCTGTTTCAGTCGAGTATTGTAAATAATTGTCGGACGGACAGAGCAATTAATCAGCAATAAAAAAAAAAAATTATTATAATCGAAAATAATCATTCAATTAATTGAAAAAATTCATAATGATTAAGTCATCACTAACGACTAATTATCCAATTAACTGGCCTAATTGTCTTTTTCAACAACACTGGTTTCAGCACAGTGCTGTGCCGAATTTTTTGTTTAGATCAGCCTATGGTCAGTCATAAGCCGAGATTTTTAAATATACCATAATAGAAAAAATAATAAACTAAATAACTACGATTTTCTGAAAATTCAAATTTTGACACGACAACATTCTTTAAATGTGGACTCCTTTTCTAAGGATTGCATTTAGGAGATGCAACCATTTTTTTTTCTTCCCAAATAGATGCAGCTGATATCGAAATTTTTCATTATATTATTTTTTAAACAAAAGACGCGGCGCAAGTTGAATGATTATATAATATTTCATATATCAGCCACATCTGTTTAACATGCAAATCCAACTACAATATAAATAAATACATAAACAAATATTAACATGCAAATCCAATTAAATATTGACATGCATAACATGCAAACCCAATTAAATATTAACATTCATTCTACTCTACATTATTCTTCAATTACATTACAAAAATATAAATTACACTCAAAAATAAATCATTCAACAATTAATTTATACTACATGCAAAAAGCTAAATTACTACATGCAAACTAAAAAATTCGACAATTAATAATTACACTACAAAAACCTAAATTGCACTAAACAAAATATTGGTCGTTGTATGTCTACCATTGATAGAAAACTTAAACTAAATTTTTGAGGCATTAATGATGTTTTTTTGCAATTTTGATTTCGTCGAGTGCCTGGGGATGATCCCTAATCAAGGTCCCGACCGTTTCGTCCCACCCCCCCTTTTTTAGTTGGGGTCATACACGCAAATCAGACTTTCCTACCCAAAGTATGGTTGTTTAAAGTTTGTTTTTTAAAAAAAAAATGATGCTTCCGTACAAAAACACTGATAATGCACCGATGCTTTATGCTCGGCTTAACGACGGCAGAAGTGCATCAATGTTTCATTGCTAAAATATCGATGACACGCCCATATTTTCTAAACAACCATAACTTTAAAATGCATTTACTATTTATTATGTGCGTTTGCTTATTTTTTTAATGGATTACAGCTTCATTTATTATTCAAAGATCATTGAAATTATCTATGATTGTTCAATATATGTATTTTAAATTTGATAATTTGTATTCTAATTATGGTTTATTAAAAAAAAATCTTCAACTTGCACATCTTTTGTTTAAAAAATAATATAATGAAAAATTTCAGTATCAGTCGCGTCTGTTTGGAAAGTAAAAAAGAAAAAAAAAAAAGAGGGGCTGCATCTAGAGGATGCAGACTCCATTAATGGTCCGCATTCCTCTAGATGCGGTTCTCAGAAAAGGGGTCCGTATTTTAGGGATGTGACTGTATCAAAATTCAAATTTCTAAAAAATCGTGGTTATTTGATTTATTGTTTTTGAGATTATGGTAGTTCTAAAAAATTCGGGGTCATAAGTTCACTTCTCTTCGAAAGTATGAAATTTTTTTATTTTATTGAATTTTGAAACAACTAGCGAAAATCCACGTGAATCGCATATGCAGTTCCATATTCAAATCAATATAGAAAGGAGTCAAGGACTGCATGATATTTTAAGTACAGCTACAAAGACTGCATGATATTTTGAATACGGAGCACCCGATTGCATATGCTTATGCAATCGTATTTATAAACACAAATACGATTCAGTGTCATGTTTGTTGTTGTAATATTTTTTTCATTTATTTCTCTTTTCCTTCTAACTTGATTTTTTTTTTTTCCTTTTCAATTTGTCTCTTTGTTTGCAAATTTGTGTTGGTTCTACTTCTAATTATTTTTTTTAGAAAAGTTCTTATACTTATTTTTTTGTACTTTTAACTCGAGCACTCCAAATAATTTGTGCCATTGAGAAGAGTGGTGGTCAACCGGTTTGAGATGTTTGCCTCAGAAATTGGTGGAGCAATGGTTTTGCTGGACATCTGAGGGCCCTCCTCTCGAATTGCTACGAATTGGCTGTCTCGCTATATGGGCTGTTTTATTGCTATGATACAATATTACAAAGAATAGTAGAGAGGATTTTATTGCTACGAATAATAATTCACAAGTGTAGTGTACAGAGGTATATTTATAATCCAATTAGCCTTTGATCTTTCCTGATTACACAAGATTCCTAGACTGTAGGGATACTTGTAATTTTGCAAACTGGAGCTTGTCAGAATCTGTTATTGGATTGGGTTGCTTGGTTATCTTCGATGACTCTTCTTTGTCAATTGAAAGTTACTAGGAGACTTTTCCAGACAGGTGATTTTCTCTTGTCATTGTCAACAACTTATAGCACTCAACAAATGTTTCTGGATCGTTAGTAAGAAAATGATAGGTGGAAAGACTGTCCAATCCCGTCTTTTTCTAGTTATAGACGTGCAAGCCAAAAGGTTGGTGCCAGATATTTTTGGAATATATTCTGACAATTCAGTTTGCAATTTAAAAAGTTTTAAAATAAAGTAAACTGATAAGATATAAGAAGAGATACACAATTGCCTATTGGACCAAGATATATGGCCACCAGATTGCTGCTGTCTCAACGAGATATCGCTGGAATATTCCAGCTCAACCCAAACCCAACGCCTAAATACAATTCTTATGAGACAATCAAAATGAATCCTTAAATTAATTAGGCACAAAATATAGCAACTTAAACTAAAAAAACAGATCCTAAATTCATTGATACATCTCTGTTTTGCAATTTAGAAATTGTCAACTGCAATGTCTTTTTTATTTCTCTTTCTTCTACTTTGTGCTATGGCAACTGCAATTCTTCTACTTTCATAAGAGAAATTGTCAACTGCAAGGTGTGCCCCTATGGGCTATGGCATTTTAGTCTATCTCTCCCGTCCCTTTCGTTTAACTCCTTTTTTTTATTTTAATTAGTTCCTTTAACTCTTTTGAAAAGGGCTATCCATTTCAAAACAATGTATTTGAGAAAATTAAACTATGCTTTGCCATCATACTGGAGCAAAAGAACTTTCTACCTCTTTTCAATGGGCAGTCTGAATAAAATGTCCTTTTAGTCTCTTAAACAGACCATTACAAAATCAAAATACAAGGAATTGATATAATTTTATAGCAACATATTCACAGAACTCATTGAAATGGTGTAAACTCAAATTTGCTTCGCTGTACGAAAATGTCAATTGTGGCATTAATAAACAGGGCAACCATTGACCACAATACCTTTCGCAGTTGGACACGATGCCAAAGGACATCCATCCAAGTCATTCCCCCACCAGTTCAAGTTTATATTCTTTAAATCTAAGAAAAGATAAATCAACACAGCCATAAAAGCTAGACCGGCATCCAATGCACCAGATAACACATAATTGTGCCGCTGCCACCAATCTCTTCTGTACTTGTACACAACATATCCTGATAAGAACCCAACAATTATCCAAGTTGTGTAGTTCACTGCCGTAGCTGGTGGCATCGAACTAGTTGCACCTATCAAAACCGGCATGTTAATCAAAGTAATCCATGTTTGGTTGGGGAATGCTTTGTGGGCCAGCCAGACAAGGAGTGGGGCAATGGCCCCGGCTAGGAAGAACCAGTTAACTGCACTGTAGGTGCCAAGGTCACCAAAGATGCGACGAGGCCCAATGAGTCCCCAGATGACAGAGGCATCATAGAATACATGGTCGCTAGGACATGTCCAGGGGCTGTCAGATGAGAGGAGCTCGGTGTCGCATATGTTTGGTATTGAATCCATCATCCACCATGCTGTGCTAAGGTATACAACTCCGGCAAGTAGGGTCCCCACCACCTGCCATGTATGAATATTTGATCTCATGAACATGGTATTTTTTTTTTTTATTAGAGAAACCGGGGATGCAGATTTTATTATAGGGACCTAACCTGTGCCATAAACATGATTCGTGGTGGGATTTTCATGTAGTGACCCAGTTTGAAATCTTGCAAAAATGTCAATGCCTGCTTCATGCTTATGTTTCCATATACTTTGAAGCACATGTTTGCAACGGGACGGCCTGGGTAGAGATACCCTATGATATACTCTGTGATAACGTTCAAACCTGGTGTCTGTTGGCACAAATATTGATTCATGGAATTAGCCTCATATGCTGTGAAACTTGTATTTACTTCAAATTTTCTAAAATAAATTGCACCTGGTTGGTTGTTGCTGTGATGATACCTATAGGTAAAGTGAAAAAAATGGCGAGAGCACATGCGAGGAGCACACCCCACCATGGCAACTGGAGCTGGTCAATGTAATATTCACATGAAAATATTGTCAGTGCTATGGTGACAATGAGGATGCACACAAACCACCACTCTGGCACCTGTTTGTATTTGCTCATGAGCCTTGTGTGCACATCCACCTTCTTCTCTTGGAATGCTGACTTACTCAGTTGCCAAATCTCTCTGCTCATAGACCATAATTTGTATGAGCAAGTATATTAACAAGCAACTTATTAACACTATTGCTAAAATAAAATAAAAAATTGAAATTGCGCATATGTTCTCCACGATTTAGTAGGTACTAGAATCATGAATCATTTTTGATAAATTTGAGAACGGTTTAGTGAGCACTTAATAGTAGCACAAATGAACTTCTCTATAAAAGAGGTCAATAATTACCTTCCATGAAATAGAAGCACATGAGTGACAGTGGCCGTGAGAGTTGCAAAACCGACACCATAAGTCACCACAAAATTGGCACTGAGATAAAGTGGCCCATACTTCTCATACGCCTTGATGTCAAGATGGAAATCTGAGTCAATAAGGCTTGTGATATTGTACTTCTGCCCGGTGTCTGTAAATAACCCATCTGAAAATATAGGGAATTTCTTGGCACTGTACAGATTAAGCCAATATCCCATTGGGGTGAAAATGTACATTATGATGATAAATCCTGCCGCCACATTCGCGGTTGCGAACCAGGGACTTGCAAGTGGACTACCTATTTCATTAACAAAAGGACAAAAGAAAGGATAAGATGCCATTAGTGTGTTGAAAACTTGAAATTAGTTGTTAAATTGTAGAATATATCCAGCACATGCATTACCTAGATATGAGGAAATTGATGACCAATCTAGACCGATGGCACCGATCCCAAGGCCGTGTAAGCCAGAACCTAGCTGATGAGCGAAGACTGAATGTGGGAATAGCCAGCAAATCAAAGAGAGAGAGGTGAGCATCTTGAATAAGTATCCTGGGAATATGTAATATGCAAAACTACATATAAATGCAACTAGAAAAAACTGGTTGCGATTCAGGCTTCCTTTTTTGCGCTCTTCCTTCTCATGAAGTGCCCTGTGGAGAAAGAAATAAGGTCAGAATCCTGTCAGAAAATCTCATCTCATGTTCTCTTCGTAAAAATATACAGGATTACATTTGTCAAATTGGGCATTTAGAGCCAATTGATTGAAAATTTGAATCAATCACACCTTGATTTTCATACAAATACCCTACATTCAATTCAATATCCATTACGAAAGGTTTCCCAAGTTAAGGATCTGTAGCAGTCGTTGACCCAGAATTCTGTGTCTCAATGTATCCTATACCAGTTCTATTTGCTAAAAATCCTCTTTCTCATTTACAGAGCCGCTAAGAATTATAGGTACTGAGTCAGTACATACAGACTGCAGTTAGCATAGTGTTAAATTTTTAAATATTGCAGATTTATTGTCTAGGTTTTAATTTTATTTTATGCTACAGAAAAAAAGAAAAATCAGGAGTATCAGGTGAGAAAACAGGTGAGAAAACAGCTAATAAAAATGCTTGATCCAGCTTGTCGTATGGCTGGCCGAGTTCTGATACAATTCTTCCAAATTGTCCCTTGAAGTTTTGTAGTATTCACAGTACATAAAATCTGGGATAGACCCATAAAATCAGGAAGAGATCCATAAAATCTGGGATAACTCTGTTGAGTACAGAATTCTGTTTTTTTTCTTCTTTTGGCTGGAGAATCTCCGAATCCTCATATCTAGGTACCCCTGGTAACTTGTACAATTTTTCTCCTTGGATACAATAGTTTGATGGCTGCTTACCGCTAACCTTAAAGAAACAATGACTAAATCCTGAATAATAATTTTAAAATAAAAGAGATCTGTATGATTTAATGTTTCTTTCATACTGGTAATTAATTAATGAAACGGAGGTCCCACGGGAGAGTTGCCAGCTAACTCTTGCGATTGGACTTTTTTTCTTTTTGAGTAAAAATGGAGATTTGAAACATTATATTATATTTGCAACTTGGTACCATCTTCACATACCTTGTGATTTTCATTTATATATATATAGAGTACGGCTAACGCACTTCTAATAATAACGATTTGTACATCATTAGTTATTATTTTTTTTAAGATAAAAAGGAAAGGCAACTCTCCCCAACTTTTAATATTTACCAGAGACTTTCATATGAATTTTGAATTTAGGTCTCTCACACATAAATTATTATCTTTAGTCACTAGATAAAAGGCTGGTTCTCTCAATTGGACTTTTGTTGCATCAAGTATGTAGGCCACAACAAATTATTAGAAAAACTGAGCTAAACATCTGGATATTCATAAACCTTTGAAAAAATTATGCCTTCTCACTTTTAAATTTTATGCATTACTAAATTCTTAAGGATGGCTAAAATCCTGAATTTTTCTATAACAAATTTAACTTGTATATAACAATGAATTACAACCTCTCACATTTCCATATTAAATAAACAATATCAAGAGTAGAACTAGGGTGCTCTTAAGTTCACCAAGTTTCTTGGTTAACTCAAGTCTAAAACACATTGAATCGGCTATAAACAACGAATTTGAACTGTTGAAATCCGTTTACTTTACAAGTAATACGTCTACATCTAAGAAAAATTTTATTTTGAAATTAATTTTGCATAGAGTCAAGTTCTAAAAAAAGGTTTGAAAATGAATGCATTAAAATTAATTTATTAACCTTCTAATTTTGACCGCTTAACTTTATACTAAATTAATTCAAATGTTTAAAATTTTTACATATAAATGCATCACTCGTAAAGTAAGCGGGTTTCAATGGTTCAAATTCATTATTTGAATCCGATTTAATGAATTTTAGACTTAAGTTCACCAAGAGACTTGGTAAACTTAAGAACACCCTAGTTCTACTCCAATATCAATATAATAAGTACCTAAAAATGTTATAAGAAATTATAAGATCTGAGAAGCACCAGTGTACCTGAAAAGTGAGACTTGAACCAAATTATATGGCCACCACATCGCTGCCGGCTCGACCAGATATCGCCGGAATATTCCAGCCCAACCAAAACCCAACACCTGTCATTCCACGTCATTTGCAATGAAAACTATAAATCAAATGCATAGAAAAATAACTATAAAAGAAAGAACAACAAAATCTAATATGGAATTATATTTACAAGGAAAAAAAAAGAACCATAAAGAATCTAATGGATCCATCAATACCTGTGTAGTGAGCACAACAAGCAGAGAAACAAAGAAGGTGATGTGCTGCTTGTAGAAAACTCTTACTGCTGTGATAACATGCATTGCATACACTGTACCAGCGCCAGAATTGGCAAAAATAGTGATCAGTACATGCTCTTTCATGTTAAATGGACCAGGATTCAGACTAAACTCCCATTTACTCCCCTTAAAAAACACATGTGTCGGTAAAGTGGCAGCCATGAGACGCCCAAGTGGTACAACAGCAATCTGAGCAGATATGGCTGTGATGGTTAGTGGCTCCTTGCGGTACCAGAAGAATTGGTTTAGGAAGGAGAGTAAGATACATGAGAGAATACCAAGGACCCACATGCGAAAAGTGAGGACCAGTTCTGTCGGGTCATCTGAGACCGGTACAGTCAAGGCGACTTGTTCGATTGGAGAATTTTCTTCCTCTTCTTCTTCCGAATATTTTTCCGGTGAAGAGGTAGAGGGTGCATGCTCCACTGCATGATTTACAAATCATTGTTGAAGGGAGAAAGATACAGACAGACTAAAGATAGAGAGGAAGAGAGAGAGAGACTGACAAAGGGGGATTGAAATTTGGTGGCGTTGCTGTTGTTGTTCTTCTTCTTCCATTGTTGCCTTGTTGGTTGATTCAGTTAGGCAGATAGCTTCCTTTTTATTTCAGTAGGATCCAAATCACCAGTCAGGCATGAATTGATTTAATGACTTTGACTTTGGAGGCTAAAATGGACAGAAATTTGAGTGACAGTCAAAAACTTTGCCCGGTCAATACCAATATTTTAGGTTGCTCATTGCAAGGAAGCATGCAACCCATGTTCTGTACTTCTATAAATTAAGAACTACATGATTCAGGAACTCAGGATTTACTCATACTCTAATCAAGCTTCATCCATAATTAGTCAAGAAGTTTTTATTTAGAGGAAGGAAATCACAAATTTTTAATACTGCAAATGTGAGAGAGAGGAAGCTTTAAAATAAAAGGTATAATTGTTAATTTAATTTTTAAAATTACTAAATAAAATATTAAATAAATAAAAGGGGATTGGACAAAATGTTAAGTTTTTTTGACATATCGAATATTATGATGTTTTCATGAGAAAATTAGCTCTTTCAAAAGTTTATATGGAACACTAGAAATTCTCTCTAAAAAGTATATGCACCCTAGAAGGCCTATTTTTTTTTTTTTTTTGGTGGTGGTGGTTGGGAGGAGGGGGGGGGGGGGGGGGGGGGGGGGGGGGGTATGTTCTAGCATGCTATCGATACTGTATATAGCGACATGTCATGATATCACCTCGGAAATCTATCGGTTATGCATATAAAACTTATAATTTTATATAATTGGGTGGCTTGGCTTCTAACCATTACTCAAAAAAATAAAATCATAATTAAAAAAAGTGGTGCTTAATTGTCCCTATCTTAGCATTTCCCCACGTTTCCTATGCATAAATGTATTATTAAGAAAGCAACCCAGGTAGGTGCAAGCAGAGATGGACTTGGTAAGAAGTGATGGGGTTGACTCTCAGTTTTTTTCTCAAAATTTTTTGTACTCAGTTATACACCATTTTCTACATAATTGCCTGTTGTACCACAAAAGAGACCTTGCTGCTGACTCAACAAGATATTGCCGCTCAACCAAAACCCAACACCTAGGCTATATACTGCCTATATACGATTCTTATGAGACGATCAAAATTAATCGTATAATTGAAAAGGTAATACAAAATATAGAAATTTGAACAAATTGATCAGAAGAATTGAAGAAATCAAGCTCAAATGTGAGCTCCAATGTTCAGTACTTTAGATATGATAAAGACGAAGTCAACCAAGGTATTTATGGATTCATCACCTGTGTAGTGAGCACAATACACGGTACCAGCACTTGGTATTTTTTTTTTGTTTGTTTGCAGCTCCCATAAACTATGTTTTGCCAACATACCAGAGCTAAAGAGCTTGTTACCTGTTTTGTACAGGGAAATCTGAATAAAAGCCCTAAGTTTTTGTACAGTCCGTTAAAAAAACAAAATTACAAGGAATTGATATGATTTTGTAGCAACATATTCACAGAATCCATTGAATTTTAGAATCTAAATGGTGTAAACTCAAATTTGTTTCTCTAGATGAAAATGTTGATCCTGGAATTAATAAACAGGGCAACCTTCAACCACAATACCTTTTGCAGTCGGACACGATGCCAAAGGACATCCATCCAAGTCATTCCCCCACCAATTCAAGTTTATATCTTCCAAACCCAAGCAAAGATAAAGCAACACAGCCATAAAGGCCAGCCCGGCATCTAATGCGCCAGATAACACGTAATTGTGACGCTGCCACCAATCTCTTCTGTACTTGTATACAACATATCCTGACAAAAACCCAACAATTATCCAAGTTGTGTAGTTCACTGCCGTAGCCGGTGGCATCATACTGGTTGCACCGATCAAAACAGGCATGTTAATCAAAGTAATCCATGTTTGGTTGGGGAATGCTTTGTGGGCCAGCCAGACGAGGAGTGGGGCAATGGCTCCAGCTAGGAAGAACCAGTTAATTGCAGAGTACATGCCGAGGTCACCAAAGATGCGACGAGGCCCGATGAGTCCCCAGATGACAGAGGCATCATAGAATACATGGTCGCTAGGACACGTCCAGGGGCTGTCAGATGAGAGGAGCTCGGTGTCACATATGTTTGATATTGAATCCATCAGCCACCATGCTGTGCTAAGGTATACTACTCCGGCAAGTACGGTCCCCACCACCTGCCATGTATGAATATTTGATCTCATGAACATTGTATTTTTTTTTTGTTGGTTTTTTAGAGAAACCGGGCCCGTAGATTTTATTATAGAGGACCTAACCTGTGCCATGAACATGGTTCGTGGCGGAATTTTCATGTAGTGACCCAGTTTGAAATCTTGCAAAAATGCTAGCGCCTGTGTCATGCTTATGTATCCATATACTTTGAAGCACATATTTGCGACAGGACGGCCTGGGTAGAGATAGCCCATGATGTACTCTGTGATAATGTTCAAACCCGGTGTCTGTTTGACGCAAATGTTGATTCATGGAATTAGCCTCATATACAGTGAAACTTGTTCTTCCTTCCAAATTTCTAAAATAAATTGCACCTGGTTGGTTGTTGCTGTGATGATACCAATAGGCAAAGTGAAGAAAATAGCGAGAGCACATGCGAGGAGCACACCCCACCATGGCAACTGGAGCTGCTCAATGTAATACTCACATGCAAAAACTGTAAGTGCTATGTTGGCAATGAGGATGCACACAAACCACCACTCTGGCACCTGTTTGTATTTGCTCATGAGCCTTGTGTGCACATCCACCTTCTTCTCTTGGAATGCTGACTTACTCAGTTGCCAAATCTCTCTGCTCACAGACCATATTATTTGTTAGCAAGAATATTGGCCATCAAATTTATCCAACAATTATTTACATTATTGCTAAAATTTTAAGAAATCAAAACTGTGCATATGTTCCCCATGATTTAGTAGGTACTAGGTTGTCAATCAAATTTGATAAATTTGAGAATTATTTGGTCAATTTGATAAAACAGAAGTCTAATATTTTATATCGCCCAATGGATGATCAATGTGTTTTCAAATTGGACCAAATTTTACACAAATGAACCCCTCTATCTTTACCTTCCATGGAATAGAAGCACATGAGTGACGGTAGCCGTGAGAGATGCAAAACCGACGCCATAAGTCACCACAAAGAAGGTACTGAGATAAAGATTCCCATACTTCTCATACGCCTTGATGTCAAGATGAAAATCTGAATCAATAATGCTTGTGATATTGTACTTGTGCCCACTTGCTGTAAATAACCCGTCTGAAAATATAGGGAATGACTTGGCATTGTACACATTAAGCCAATACCCAATTGGGGCAATAATGTACATTATGAGGATAAATCCTGCTGCCACATTTGCGGTTGCGAACCAGGGACTGGCAAGAGGGCTACCTATATTATTTTAAAAAAAGGGGAAAAAGGAAGAACGAAAAGAAGCCATTAGTATGTTGAAAACTTGAAATTAATTACTTGATTTGTAGATAACATTAAGCACATGCATTACCTAGATATGAGGAAATGGTTGACCAATCAAGGCCGACAGCACCGATTCCAAGACCGTATAAGCCAGAGCCTAGCTGCTGAGCTAAGACAGAATGTGGGAATAGCCAACAAATCCAAGAGAGAGAGGTGAGCATCTGGAATAAGTATCCTGGGAATATGTAATATGCAAAACTACATATAAATGCTACTAGAAAAAACTGGTTCCGGGTAAGGCTTCCTTTGTTGCGTTCTTCCTTCTCATGTAGTGCCCTGTGGAGGAAGAAATAAGGTCACAAGTCAGCCAAGATCCTGTCAGAAAATCTCATCTCATGTTCCATTTGTAAATTTTACAGGACATTTGGTAGTCCCCTAACAGTTTTCAATTTTCAGATTGATATTATCTCTTATAGTCAACTAATTGCAAATTTGAATTAATATATAACACCTTGATTGTCATAGAAACACACTAATATCAAGATAATCAAGTCAATATCCATTGGCAACTTACTTAATCTGTTTCTTGCCTTGATTTACCTCCATTTATTTTCATGTGAAAGCAATACTATTGTTAGTTCATTTTTTTTCTGAAAGGAAACTTCATTTGTGTTTAATTTTCAAATTTAAAATTCTGGTTAATACACATTCAAAGTTCTTGGGAGTATTGTAATCACTCTCTCTTATAATTGAAAATTCTCTATAAATCATAATATCTAATGGACATGTCCAGTAGGAGGTGGTCAATATTTATACTCAACTTTGGGTCCTTAATAGAAACTGACCGGTTAACCAATGATATATTTTCTCTCCATCATAAACAGACAAAATGGAGAACGATAAGTGTGTGTGTGACCGACAGCTGAATATTTCTCTGTTTCTCTTTTCGTAGAAGAGACGTACAAGCGATAGTTTTGGGTTTCATGTTTAAATATTTTCATTTTAATTTATTCGAATTGTAAGGGTATCAAACTCTTAAACCTACCTAGAAGAAGCAAAAAAAAGAGGCAGCAGTTCTTACAATAAATAAATATATATACTTTGTAATCAATATTATATATTATAATGGTTGGTAAATTTCCAATTAAATCCATGGATAAAATATCCTTCTAAGTTGCATTTACACTCAAAGACTATAAGAAATACACGGTTTTAACTTGCTTAAGTTTAGCATAATATTTCATTATGAATCCAATGTCAACGTTGTTAATTTAAGGTGATTTTGAACGTGTCCAGCTGGGATTAAAAAAATCAATAAGAATGCTCGCTCCAGGTTGTCACATGCCTGGCTGAGTACTGATACAATGCTCCCAAATTGTCCCCTGAAGTTTGGAAGTGTTGACAGAGCAGAATCTCCATATATAAATTCTGGGATAGACCCATAAAATCTGGATACAGATAGATACTTTTTCTTGGCTGGAGAATCTCCACATCTAAATTCTGAATAGAAAGTTTTAAAATAAAAGAGATTCTGTACGATTTTTTGTTTCTTTCAGACTGGTAGTTAATTAAATGGGGACCCACAGGGAGCATTGCCAGCTACCTCTTGCAATTGGACGTTTTTTTTGCATCAAGTGCATCGGCCATGACAAATTATGAGGAAAAAATATCTCAATATCTAGAAATTCAGAAAATTTTGGATTTGAAAAATAATTTATAATTTTTTATTGCAGTATGTATAGTTGAATGAAAAAAAAAAATTATGCATTTTAAGAAGAGCTGAAATCCTTGAATTTTCTAGAACAAAAATAACTAATAACTATGAATTACAACCTCTCATATCTCATAGTAAATAAAAAACATTAATGTAATAAATATCTAAAAATGTATAAGAAATTATAAGATCTGAGAAGTACCAGCGTACCTGAAAAGTGAGACTTGAACCAAATTATATGGCCACCACATCGCTGCCGGCTCAACCAGGTATCGCCGGAATATTCCAGCCCAACCAAAACCCAACACCTACCATTCCCCGATAAATTTATAAATTCAAATGCACAGAAAAAAAAAAAACTAAAAAAATCAAATGTGGATCTATATCCACTAGAGAAAAAAAATGAACCATAAAGTATCTAATAGATCCATCAATAGTCAATACCTGTGTAGTGAACACAACAAGAAGAGAAACAAAGAAGGTGATGTGCTGCTTGTAGAAAACTCTTACTGCTGTGATAACATGTATTGCATACACCGTGCCAGCACCAGAATTGGCGAAAATAGTGATCAGTACATGCTCTTTCATGTTAAATGGACCAGGATTCAGACTAAACTCCCATTTACTCCCCTCAAAAAATACACGTGCTGGCAACGTGGCAGCCATGAGATGCCCGAGTGGTACGACAGCAATCTGAGCAGATATGGCAGTGATGGTTAGTGGCTCCTTGCGGTACCAGAAGAATTGGTTTAGGAAGGAGAGTAAGACACATGAGAGGGTACCAAGGACCCACATGCGAAAGGTGAGGACCAGTTCTGTCGGGTCGTCTGAGACCGGTACAGTCAAAGCAACTTGTTCAATTGGAGAGTTTTCTTCCTCTTCTTCCGAATATTTCCCCGGCGAAGAGGTAGACGGTGCATGCTCCACTGCATGATTTACAAGATAATGTTAAAGAGAGAAAGATACAATAAACAGACTAGCTAGAGAGAGAAATAGAGAAACTCACAAAGAGGGGTGGTGATTTGGTGGTGTTGCGGTTGTTCTTCCTCCATTGTTGGTTGATTCAGATGGCTTTCTTTTTATTAATTTCTTTTGTAAGTTCTTTTGTTTTCCTGTTGTTGTTCTGATGGTTACCTGTAAGTCATATTTGGAGATTGGTAGGAAGGAGAGAAAAAGGGGGTGCAAAGGTAAAAAGGAAAATTTGGCAGTTTCTTTTAACTAATTTGTTTCTTTTTCCCTCAAAGCTGGATCTCTCAAACGGAGTTTTAACCAATAACGCCTATTGAAAGGAAAATGTTGTGTCCAGCTACCTACTAATTGTCCATCCAACCTTACATCAGGGTCTTCATTGGCTCTAGTTATTTAATTATTAACATAAAACATACAAGGATTAATAACAAAGAGCTAGATTCTCTAAATTTGACGGTTTATATTGGTCTGATTGGAGGCTTCCAACACAAATCACCAACGTGGGTGGTCCCTTATGGTCCACAGAAAATAATTGACATGTATAAATTCAAACCTTGGCATATATTACTTGTTGGAAATTATGTATTCTCCAGTTAAAATATTTGGAAAACTTGAAATTTTCTTTTGTATATTTCATTAAAAATTAATAATACTAAAATTCTTGTTGAAACCAATACATTTCTCTTTTGATCAATTTCAATTTGTTTGTACATGTCATACACCTTCTAGTCAAATTCTACTCATTAAATTGGATTAAGCTAGAGATTAGAAAAGTTTTAGATTTTGTCCCATCCATGAATCACTGATTTTTTTTAAAATAAAACCAATTTTAATTATTTTAATATAACAAGCACCATTGAGTTGGTTTTTATAAAAGAATAAATAGCTCCACTGATCCTAGGATCGGTGGAGGGAAGAATAGGTAGAAATTAACAATGTAGATTTCATAAAACAAAATTTAAATTCTCTCTCCACCGATTCCTAACTGCTTCTTATAAAAAACAAATCAATGATTCTTGTTTTATTAAAATAATTAAAATTGATTCTATGTTTTTTTAAATATGGATCACTTATGATAATCTTGAGAATTATATAATACTCTAAAAGGAAAAGTCAAATTTATGGCAGAAAGCCTAATTAAAAGAACTGAAACTCTGTTCAGATCACAATATTTAAAGAAATTGCATAATTAATTGGAACGGTTGATTTAAGAATTAATTAAGCACATACAATTGTATAATTAATTGATGCAAGAATTATCAGTTGTACTTAATTGATAGGTGATCCTCCAGTATACAAGTAAAATATGAACGATCTCAATTGATTTGATCGGATAGTATTTATATAATTAGAAAGTTAATTTTATGACAAAATTATTATCGTATTATTTATGTACTATTCAATATATACTTATATAGGATAAGTTAAATTGACTAAAAAGAAAAAAAAAATACCTCTCTCATTTATTTGTAAGACTTATTATTAAAAATATATATTTAGTTTTCTTATATCATCGTTCTTTATCATATGGTCCAAATAATTTTAAAGTTTTCTTCACTTAAATGTAATATGAGGAGGATTCAAATGCCTCTATTTTTTGTGCTTCCACCATGCCTTCATTTTTAAAAACTTTAATAATTCAAAATTTAAAAATTAAAAATCAAAATAAAACCGTTGGATGTGATCTACATCATTTTATTCATGCACATGTAAAAAAATATGAGATTTCAATTTTAATTTGATTATCATCAAGAGCTTGTAAAAATGTAATAATGTGGCTAATTTTTAGACGTTGATTTTTCAACTTATTGATTCACATTAAAAAAAAAATTGGAATATAATAATTTTTAATTAGCACATAGATAAAATAACATAGATCACATGTAACGGTTTTATTTTGACTTTTAAATTTTAAATTTATGAGTTATTATAGTTTTAGAAAATGGAGACATGATGGACCACAAAAAATGAAGGCATCTGAACCCTCCTCATCTAATATACCAAATCTCTCAATCTTTTAAGGGGACCTTTTGTCAATTTTGATTCTGACATTTTTAAAAATACCCAAAAAAAATAAATTATTAATAATAATTAGGTTTTTGGAAAAAATTTCAAAATGCCCAAACCGCCTCAAAATTCAGCGGTCTTGAATCTCAGAACAGATCGTGAGATATCAGATCTCAAAAATTACCCAAACTGCTGAATATTTCATTATGATTCCAAATTTGCACATTTGGTTAACATAACAAAACACTTGTTCGGAGATTTTGTATAAAACTTCACAGTCCTATTCTACGATGTCAAAACTGATTGTCAGTCAATTTTCATGATTTTTGAAGATGTTTTGCTATGTTAACCAGATGTGCAAATTTGGGCTCATAATGAAATATTCAGCAATTCGGGCAATATCTCTCGATTTGTTAGGAGATTTTGTATGAAACTTCATAGTCCTGTTCTACGATATCAAGACTATATGTCGGTCAATTTTCATGATTTTCGAAGGTGCTTTGCTATGTTAACCAGATGTGCAAATTTGGGCTCATAATGAAATATTCAGCAGTTCAGGCAATTTTTTAGAGCCGATATCTCACGATCTATTTGGAGATTTTATAGGAAACTTCACAGTCCTGTTCTACGATGTCAAGACTGCATGTTAGTCAATTTTCATGATTTTTGAAGGTGTTTTGCTATGTTAACCAGATATGCAAATTTGATTTGCAAAAAAAAATAAAAAATAAAAATCTTGGACCGCTGAATTTTGAGGCGGTTTGGGCATTTTTAAATTTTTTCCAAAAACTTGGTTATTATTAATAATTTTTTTTTTGGTATTTTTAAAAATGTCGGATTTTTATTAAAGCATGTTGAAGAAATTCGCTTTAGGAAATTTTATATTTTTCCTATTTAAAATTGCCATCCAGAAAGAAAATATTCTCTAAAATCTTTGACCAATTAGTATACTTTGATATTAACTACAATCAGTAAAAATTGACAGTGCTGCAGTTAGATATTCGTATTTTCAAAATATTTCCAAATATTACAGAATAAAATTTAGTTTTGCCAATTATTAAATTATCTTAATTCTTATTTAGGTCGCTTTTTTCAATTACTAAAATGAGAAATTTAGTTTCATCAATCCTTTAAATTTTATTGCAAATTCCGGGTTGAACGGAATTGGAACAAATGGAAATAGACATAACAACAATTACTTTCTAACTTTAGAGGCTAAATTAGGAGACTGAATCCTTTGCCTCCCGGGGTAGGAATTTTCTGCCCCCAGAGTCTCTGCGGGTGGGGTCCATTTAAAAACAGTAACAATAGTTAAATCCTTTAACAGTAATTGGTCTCACCCCGCAGAGACTTTGGGAGCAGGAATTTCCTGCCTCCCGGAGAGCAGAGAATTTGGTTTCCTAAATTAGACGAGTCCGGCTAGTATAACATCGGTGTCATATGACACTAATTTCAAAATTGATTGAATAGACTTTAAATGACAAATTTAAACCGATTTACTTTATGAGTGATGTGTTACATGCAAAAACAAAATATTTTTGAGTTATTTTAGTATCAAATCAAGTGGTAAAAATATTAAAAAATGAATGTATTAAAATTAACTTAAAAACTCACACATTTAACCGCTTGACTTGATGCAAAATAAATTTGAAAAATTAAAAATTTTGCTTGTAAACACACAATTAATGAAGTAAATCGGTTTAAACAGTTTGGATCCACCGTTTAAAGTTAATTCAATAGATTTTAAAGTTGATGTTATATAAACTGAAATGACATTAATGTTATACTAATCAGACTCAAATTAAACACTAATTAAGTTGAGAGAGTTCAAAATTATATCCCGGTCAATTCCAATATTTTTATGTAGCACATCGCAAGGAAGCATATGCATGAACCACGTTCTGTACTTTTATAACTTGAGAACTAAGCATTAAAATCAATCTGATTATTGGGTAGCAAAAGAACCCCACAAAACAGTCGGGTAATTAATGCTCTCCTTTTCAACGGTGTGTGTTGTAATGGATTCTACGGCCATTTTTATTAATATCCTAAAAACAAAACTTAATTTTAAAAATAACCCTACATTTAATTTCTTTTTAAAAATGACCTAACCGCCAGGCCCACGGGCGGCCCAAAACACAAACGGACCGCCCGTGGGACGGGCGGTCTACTGTTCATTTTTTTTTATTTTTATTTTTTTTTTTTTTTTTTAGAGATCTTAGTATTTTGATTTAAATAATTTTGTGAAAAAAAAAGTTTTCTTATTTAGAATGTATGCCAAAAAATAAAATATTTGATATATTTACAAAGTGATGTCGTAAAATAAAGTTAGTTGATGTCTCGCAAAATAAGCGATCTTCAATGATAGGCAAAAAATTATGTGAATCCATTAGAAATTAAAAAAAAATCATTTTTAATAAAAAAATTATAAATATTAATGTGACAATGAGAGAGTACAAATATCTTTATTTTTATGTCTTTATTATGTATTTATTATTAAATTTAAAACTTAAATATTAAAATGAAACCGTTAGATCTTATCAATTTTCTCTATGTTTGTATAAAATATTTTGATATTTCAACTTTGTTTTAATTGAATCAGAAATTTACAAAAATACACTGATATATTGTAACTTTTTTTTGATTGGATTTTGTTCACTATTTTTGTTAGATAGGTATAAAATCATTGTTATAAGATGGTTCTAGACCATTCAAGCAAGTGATTTAGTACCTATCTAAAAAAAAGTAAAAAAGTTTCAAATAATATAAAATTGGATCTCCAACCACATTTTCATATTGATATAATGTTGAGCGATTCAAATCAATTATCAAGACTTTGGAAACAGAAATAAATATGCGGAGTATGAGTAGAGTACAAAACCAACAATAGTGCTCTATGGAAATAATATCAGAATAGATATGCTCTTTTCAAATTACTTTGTTTTCATCGGTTAAAAATGAACAAGGTTAACCGAAATTAAAGAATGCTTATAAATTCTGTGGCATCCAAAATTCAACATAAATGAATGTTCATGAGAGTATTTGAAAGATCTCTACAACCTCCCCCAGAAAAAAGAAAAAAAAATCCCCAAAAGAAATTTACCGAGTACGCGAGGATTCATAAAAATAATACTCTCATGTCTGTTAGGGTTCCTATGGTTGGATTCATAAAAATAACAAAATTTACCAAGTATGCAAGGATCACCTGAAGAAAAGAAACAAAAGCACTAGTACAAAATTTACCTTCTCTTCAGATTCTTCGGCTATATTTTCATATTGTTCATCAACTGTTTCGCTCGTGTCTACACTATCTTCTGATTCTTCGGCTACATTTTCGGCTTCATTTTCGGATTGTTTATCACCTCTTTCACTCATTTTTAGACGAATAGGTCTCTCCATAAGCTACTGAATTGAGGCAAAAGACATTATCCATACAGAACACAAAGAAAATATCGCTAACTAAAATTGAAAATTATGCAAGCAGAACTAAGTACTCAAAATATAAAAAGTATGTATCAATTAAAATTAATCTATTAATTAAGCTACATAGGCATACAATTAGCCCTCAATTGTGCAATTAATCGACATTACAACTTGCCCCTCAATAGTACAAGTAGGTAAAACTTTCTCTTACATATCATTTTGAACTTCAAACAAGGGTTGAAAAAAAGCATTTATTGGTTAAGACGGTAAACAAATCCTATAATTATAATATTTTGAATTGTAAAAAGAGGAGGGATTAAGTTACAACATTTGTTGAGTTACAACAAGTTACAATAAGCATTATTTACATTTTCAAAGTCCAAATCGTCGATCCAAACTGTTAGATGTGATCTCTACAATAAAATGTGCTTGGAGACCAAATTTTACATTTTTTGGAATTTTTTTACTATTTATTAAGGTGGGTACAAAAACTAGTCAAATTCATATCATTAAATTTTGTACCCATCTTAATAAATAGTAAAAAAATTCCAAAAAATGTAAAATTTGGTCTCCAAGCACATTTTATTGTAGAGATCACATCTAACAGTTTGAATCGACAATTTGGACTTTGAAAATGTAAATAATGCTTATTGTAACTCAAAAAATGTTGTAACTTGATCCCTCCTCTTGTAAAAATACATGGCTAGTTCTAAAGCCGCATATCAGGAAAAAAAAAGTAACATTATGAAAGTAAAATAAATATTTGTAACTTAAAGACACATGTTAGTGAACAAAATTAAATATACTAAAACAATTTTTGTATGTGGGTGAGCACCTGGATCACAGACCAAAAAAAGAGCTTCTTGTTTAGAACATGGGGGTTCGAAAACAATAGAAGTCAGAAACATGCGGATCAGCCAGTACTATGAATTCATTTGAACCCTCCTCATGTTTATATGTTTATATGTGTATATGTGTATATGTATATGAATATGTATATGTGTATGTGTATGTGTATGCATATGCATATGCATATGTATATGTATATGTATATGTATATGTATATGTATATGTATATGTATATGTATATATGTAGATATGTAGATATGTAGATATGTATATGTATATATATGTATAAAATCAAAGTTGACCAAAAAAATAAAAATAAAAAAATCAAAGTTATAAAGATTTACGATATCACTTCGTAAATATATCAAATATTTTATTTTTTGGCATACATTCTAAATAAGAAAACTTTTTTTTCACAAAATTATTTAAATCAAAATACTAAGATCTCTATAAAAAAAAAAAAAAAATGAACAGTAGACCGCCCGTCCCACAGGCGATTTGCTAGTGCTGTGACCCGCCCGTCCCACGGGCAGTCCGTTTGTGTTTTGGGCCGCCCGTGGGCCTGGCGGTTAGGTCATTTTTAAAAAAAAATTAAATGTAGGGTTATTTTTAAAATTAAATTTTATTTTTAGAATATTAATAAAAATGGCCGTGGATTCTATGTCTATACGTATATTAATTTGATAACTTTTCTATTCTTGACATAAATTTATTTCTTTTCCATCATATAAATTCTTTTATATTTTTCAAACTGTAACGTAAGTAACTGAATTCTTATTTTTTTTAATTAGAAGTTTGTACATATAAATTTAAGTCAAAATTTTACGAGCAAACAACAACAATATTCGGCTCAAACAATTTTAGAGAAATTTTATTTGCGCGTCCCCAATTTTAGAGAAATAAATTATTGGATGCCCTGGATAAGTATTCCAGGATGAGAACGGAATAAGTCTGATAGACATCGGACCTAGTTTTGGATTCAATTAACTCCAACACCGTTTTTTGTTTTGTCAAAGCGCACCGATCTATGAGAGGAGCTGATGGATGAGTAGGCTTGCTTACCCTTTCGATTCAGGGAAGGTTGAGGGACTTTGGAAGAGAGGAGGATGATCGAGCATACTACCGCACAACAATCCAAGCAATTACTTCCACACTAGCCGGAGAAAGAATTCCCACTATCCATTCCGAGTGATATATTAGAACAAGCACAAGCATCCCAACTGTCGAATCTCGTGCAGCAGGAAGCATCCGAGTGAGATTTACTTAAGATATGTGAGCATGGAAATTGAAGCATATATGCACGACTTCTAAAGCAGAGCACACAGACTTAATGTCAATCGGACAGTGATTGAGTCCATCGAATCAAAGTAGATCCGATCATCAGACCTACTCTGAATAAAAGATTCCCCTCATTTTACGGATTGAGATTTACATTTAGCCGCTTTGAAATTCGGGCTCGCAGGGGCAGTATTATTGAGCTTTGAGATTCGTGCCATGTTAAAAAGAACGGTCCAGATCCAATAATTGTAAAAGAACGGTTCAGGCACCTGATCGGTAAGATTGTGTCCAGAGTGCAGTGCGCTTCTCTAGTCCCACAATGAGAACTCTCTTCATAGTATCGCTCCTCTGTCCTCTCCCTGCGTAAACTGATGTTACTGAATTATGGAAGCCTATCCTCTACGGAGTTGTTCTGTGCGGAGTTGTTCTGTGTGGAGCTTTTAATCTGATCCGTTTATTTCGAATCGGACGGACTCAATTAAAAGCTCCGCAAATTTTGAAATTTTTTTTTTTTCAATTAGGGCAAAATTTGATATGTTCTGTCCTATCCAAAATGAACAGAGCAAAGTAAAAGTTTCGCACAGCTCCACAGAGGATACTATTCCACTGAATTATGGCCCCAATGAATTCACCAACTGAATAAATTGATCGGGGGAGAATTCAGCACTTGTCGAAACAAGAGGAGACTTCTCAGAGGTTCGCTTGTAATTAAATCCGCTCCAAGCGACGGCCCATTAGCCCAACAACAAACAAAGTCGTTTCATTAAATATCTATTTATAACATATATTAAACATGAACATAAAAATGCAGTGCATTCATTTTACCCTATTTGTTATTTTATAGAAGGCAAAAAACACACTAGCAAATTGAAAATGAAATTGCATAATCCATAAATAAACAACAAAGGTTCTCTTAGTCCTTTCATCCATCCAAACTAGCGGCGTTGACTATTTTTGACAGAATATGAGCACGGGATTATGAATTTTACATGCTGGTTATCTTCTTCTATTGACATGCATTTCACACAACCCAAGAGTTGAGTGATCAGCGTATGATGAAATTTGTAATTATCTTTATATGCTATCGCCTATAGACCGAGGAAAACATTAACAAAAGCTGTTACTTTTGAAATATCCCCAAAACAAGGAGGTTAACCTATTTCCACAACCCGTTCCAAATCGAGCTATTTCTGACTAAACCTGAATTCGAAACTGAACTAGTTCCAACTAAACCTGAACTAATCCAATAAGATCAGCTAGAAACTTTACCAAAACCTACTAGTCAAAATCAATTAAGACCTAATCACCTCTTTCTTTATTACCACCACACCATTCCCAAACAAGCTCATACGGGCTGCAAAATGATCCCATGCCTATGGACACATTACTCCCCTCCTTGCTCGACATACCCCTTTTAAACACGGCAATTTGTGAAGCAAATCCAGGTTCATCACCGGAACCACCGACCCCACTAAAGTCCACGCCATACCCGTGTTTTGTTGCGAGATCATTGGCCCATTTTTCGAACTGACCTCTGGTCCATTCGAACTTGTGGTCATGGTTCCTAAATTTAGATGGACCAGGTTTTTCTTTCTCTTCTGGATCTTCTTCCTTGTTTGGTAAACTTGATCTCTGAAGAATGGGGTTATATTCATAATTTGGAGTTGAGACAATCAGTATTTTGGGGCAGAATTTACTTAAAGCAATGTCCCCAAATTGTTGTGCTTGTTCCTCTTCCATGTGCTCAATCACCTATATTTTGTTGAATTACCATTGATAAATACAGTCTTCATACTTCAAAATACAATGACAAATTATAGAAAATGTCTTTCATATGCACTGCTTGACATTGTTCGTAAACATCAAACTATTAAGCTTAGGTATCTTTTGGAAAACATGCTACACACCCTTAAAGGAGATCCTTTCACTAACCTTCTACAACATATCAGATACTTTCATGTTTTTAATGTTGATACATGATATTTTGAAATTTCAAAATGGTACACAGGAAACAGTGCTAACATTTTATCAACATCATGCCATTTTGGCCATTTTTATCATTTTCTGGCCCATCTTTGCGTGTAATAAAATAGTGATCAGGGGAACTTGGAATGTAACAGCAAGTTTGAAACAAATAACACCAAAAAAACTATTGGTCATGTTGGATCAACTAGAAAGTAGGACCAACCTAAATTTCTACATATAGCATGTACCTCGAGGCAGGTTCCTATGTCAAAGTTGTCCAACCGTGCATCAAAATCCATAATCGATCCATCATAAAGCACAGCTGATCTTAGACATGCACGCATGGGACAATTTTTACTTAGCTTTTGGTGGAGAACCTGATTCATCAGCAATAAAAAATATATATATTTAGTTGTTTTAGTATCCTATGCAAAGTATGAAAGATTTAGGCTAAAACCTGGAGACAGGGTTATGTATTTTTTATCAATTTACGAATTTGTTTGAATTTTGTTTAATTATTTTGAGTCCTCCCTGTCTCGATGGTGTTGAAGTTGAATGAGGCTTGAGTTCAAGTTAAAAACAAGAACAAGAAAAAAAAATGCTTGAAGGCCACAGTAGCAGGTGTAAATTAATGCTGGTAAATAAATTGTCCTTGACTTCACGAAAAGTACCTTTGCAGCACGTGTGAGACTCCTAATAGAGATATCGACGCCTACAAGCTTCTCTAGGCAAGTGTTGTGATCCAATAACGAATCCAAAAGGCTACCTGAACCGCACCCAAAATCCACCTACGTGAAATACATGCCATTGTGAAACTAAATCTATTTAGCTGGAACTTTTTTAGTTATTTGGTTGCCTTAAAGTTTAAATTAGGGATTACAAACTAATAGCAAAGAAATCCCCCTTTCTCGTATTTTCTCTTAGACTTTATCACCTTTCGGGCTAACTGTTTTTAATTGCATCTGGGAAAACAAAGGAAGAGATTTTTTGCACCGAAGTAGGCAGTACCAATCAAACTCAATTTGACTGCTTTTCTTTCTGGATCTAGTGTTATTTTGTTACTAGGTAACACTCTTAAGAGATAATACTTTATCAATTCAACATACCCTTCATGCTCTATTTTGAGTGAATATACTCCAACAGCCCAAATCAGTTATAAGGAACTGCATTTGTGCCCCATTATGCACTTGTCTACTCAGATCTGAAAGCACCAAAAAGGAAAATAACTCTTACAAGAGAAAGGGCATGGGATTGGTTGATGTGGCGAACGGCAAATTCCACACGCTGCTTAGAAAGAGGAGGGCTGAAAAGTGCTGTCTCCATTCTCTCCTCCATTGGCGCTGCCACACGCGACACCTTCACTGCATACTCCAACCAACAATTTTCTGAAACAAATATTTAAAAAAAGAAGATTAGAATCACACTTTTATGCTAATTTTTAGCAAGGAATTTTCAGCTATTGCTTTTAAAAGCTCAAAATACAAATTGTAACCTGATAAAACCTTAAAAAAAAAAGGTCATTCTGTGCCACGATAGCCCCATTGAGAACTGAGAGAGGGAGGAGTATATTTCATTACCAATTCCATTGAGAGATTAGAGATATTTCTTGGCTAAACATATCAGTGAAAAGATTTATTTGCTTGCTTTTTCAAGTATTATCATGTGCATCTAACCAATGATGGGGCCATATAAGGTCCAGTGAGGCCTGAAAAAAATCTCTATAAAATATACAAATTTTCAACTTTATTCAAAGAAAGCCTTAAAGTTTCCTACTCACTAAAATGCATGAACTTGAATTTTTCTTGTTATGCTGCATAACATCCTTAAATAAAATGAATCAGATTTAAACAGTTATTCTTACGAAGAGGGGTCTTTGATATATCAGACGGAGCAGTGTGTGTTGCAGCCAAAATAACCTCTCTGGGGGGTGGTCCCACAGTGAATTTTGCAGATTGGTCCAACGAAAGTTGTGTCACACACAGTTCCATTGGGTAAATAACTGCACCTGAACCAACCTCAAATTCAAATTCTTCATTTTTCTCAACTAGATATCTCTTACCCTCCTCTCCTTCTCTTACCAACCACACCTCGTAACTGACAGAAGTCACAGATCCAACAGTTGGGATTACACCTGAATCAAGGCCTTCAATATCCAACAAATCAACCCCATTTTCTAAAACTCTCTTCGGCTTGGGATAGTTACAAAAGGATTTTGCAAAAATAGATGTCCAAAGGGAGAATTCCTCTAAAATAGCTTTCGGGTAAAGCTTGAAGCATTCTCCAGGTGCAATTCCAAAAGGATGCAACTCATCTTCCAGCAAATGAAGTTGTGTGAAGTATACCTTGAACCAATTGAGAACCTTCAATGCAGAATTTTGAATTGCATCAGCTTCTTTTCGGTATGTATCAGGGAAAGAACAAACAATCAAAAGCTCCTCCCTCCTTGAAAGTATTCTCACTTCACACCTTAAGAAATATGTGTTATCGGAATTGGTATTGTTGCTTTGTGAAGAAGCAACCTTTTGTACAGAAAAAACTGGTTGATATAGTCTATGGTTACGGCAGAAAAGGGAGAGGAGGTCCTTTGGAATAGATCCTCTCCAGGTGGCACGAGAATATGATGAAGGGAGTTCAGCTGTGAGTACCGCCTCTCTTGATAACTTGTAATATCCATCTGGTAACTGACCTAAAAGTATCCTGTAACATATAATTATACCTTTCAATATTAGCAAAGACATTAATATAACTTTTTTTTGTTTCCCTGATGAACTTGAGATGTGAACTCATAAAATAGGGAGCACCGTATCACTTGGTTCATGCTGCTACTGAGCTTAACTACTATGTTCAAACCCAAATAGACGAGTGAAAAATACATATTTACGTACACACAAGCACACAAACACACACATATAACGCAGTTTATTGCCAGCTAAAGAATACAATCTTGTTGGGGATTGATGGAAGTAACAAAAATTTCAACCAGGAACACAACGAATAAGACATGAGCTCCCGCCAGTTATCATCCTAAATAAACACAATGACAAGTCCCTTTCTCTGAAACAAAGTGAAAAACATGGAAAAGAAAAGTGAGAGGAAAAGAAAAACCTGTAATAGGTGCAGAGAGACACATCCTCACATAATAAATTAGAAGACCTCCAAGTGTAACCAATATTAGCTAGGATGGCATCTCCATAAATAGTTTGACCAGAGATATAGGAAGCCCTTTTGTTAACTAATGCCTCAAAATCAGTGGCACTGACTACATCCTTTGCTGATGAAGAAAAAAGACCCTTGGGAGCAGTAAAATAGAACCTCATTTCAGATGAAGCTTTGCCTATTGTCCTGTTATCCAATTTGACAGATATTAAGCACATTATAAACCACATTTTCCTTGTGCGTTTAATAATGGACCGTGCTAGTTTGTCACCCAGTCAGGTTCCAATATTTTATTCCTTTGTTTTCTTTTCTTTGGTTTATTATGTTGTGCTTAATAGCAAAGGATGAGGCTTCTGAAGATCAGAAACTGAACAGATGGAAGTACTCATACTATAGGTAATAAGCATATTAAACCATTCAGATCCATTACTGGTAAAGGAAGTTGTTTATGTAATGGTAACCTAAATTATGCAATATTATACATACTGATTATTTATATTAGTTACTTATGTCATGCATAACAAGTATATGGCTACTTGTCCCACTTATCAAATTATCGAAGCCCACAGCTTGAACAAATACTGACCTCGAAGCAAGTATATGAGATGAATCTCTTGCTTCTAGATATTTTGCAATTACATCCAAGTAATATCCATCCTCAGGTATATTGATTTTAAACCCGTTCACCTCCTCATTAAGACAAACTGGAATACGCACCACCTCTATCTCAACGTTATTTGATGCACCGATCTGAGAGCTCACCAACACTTCCATGGCCTCAGGTAATACTGGGTTCTGCCTCTGAATCAAAAATCCATTTTCTCTAGTGGAGAGTAAGGTAGAGGCTTTTGCGGCCTTGGAGATGAGAGAAAGCAGTAAAGATGGGTCTGACTCAGCACAGGAGTCAATCAACTTGCACATACTATTAACCTTACTATCACATATAGCTATAGCTGAGATTGGCACTAAACCAAAGAGACAGCCTTCTCTTTTGAGCGCCACTCTCAAGTGGCCGACTAGAGGGTGAGTCGATAACAGAAACTATCCACAAGAATAAAGGAAAGACATGAAATAAACAATATGTCAAGATAATACTTCTACATGAAAAAGGAAAAAAAAAATTTGGGAGCTAGATTGCAAACTAGGGGTACAGCGAGGTTAAATTATATCTCAATTAAATCATTCACAACTGAGGTTCAACTGATTCAAAGTTAGACCATATATAGATTTGTTGCATGGTTGAAACTTAATTAGGTGATCAATCAATGCTTAATTTTACAATTACGTTTTAATTAGGAATATTTTTATATAACTTTAGATTCCTTGGGTTTTAAGTTGATCTTTCAAAATGATTCATGCAAAAAAGCACTGAACACCACAATGTACCTTTCTATCAAGAAGAAAAGCACACTGATGAGAGAGAGGCAGAGAGAGAAACAAAGACAGAGACAGAGAGACAGAGAATTACAAGGTCCATTTACTAACCTCATCTGTAAATAGTATATTTAATCGAGCAATTAATTCGTCAAAGGCTCCTTCTGGTGTTGGGATTTGCTCGTTAGCCTCAATACCCAACTAAAATATTATTAAAAAAACAAATATTAAGTATAATATAGGCAAACTAAAGAATCAATCAGAGCAAAGATTAAACACCATCGATCCTGTTGGAGTCAAATTGTTATGCCACATCTATCATGTGCAGAGCTTTTTAAAGTAATTTGGTGTATTTTTCAAATTTTTCTTTGTTTTTCTAATGTTCTTTGTAGCAATCATGGCTCAATTTAAAGTTTTGACAATATTATATCCAAAATTAAAAGCATTGCCAGCATTCCTTGTGCCAGTAAACGCAAGTGTTGTTACTGGTAGTCTGGTACATATGTATCAACCACTAGTTAACAAAACACATCACCTTTTTTTTTAATCCATGATGTGTAATACAGTAATGAATTGTGTTACTACCTTCTCTACAGCGATTTGTGCGGCAGATTGTTCAGCATCCTTTTTTCTGGAGAAAGTTCCTGAAGAAACAGTCAAATCAGGGAGCTTGAGTACACATCGGTATTGAATCTTGGTCTGTTGTGGTATGGCCAGACCTGGACACAGGTTCTCAGCTGCATCTGCTACCTCCTCAACTTGGTAGCATGCTTTTGACCCAAACTTCTGATGAATTATGGCCTTAGGTGTGGCGGGTTGCTTCATTGTTACCATTTATTTCTCTTATTTCAATATAGAAGTTAACTGGAAGAACTCAACTGGAAAAAAAAATAAAAAAGGAGAATTAGCTGTGCTTTGGACTTTCAGTTAAGGGCGCAACGAACCAGTGCATATCGGATTGCCTGTTTGACCAATTTAAGGTATACTGGGATGATTTTGAGCTTAACAGCACCACTGCGGGTACTTTGAGGCTTATTTAAGACAAGACCACTCAGATGTTGGTGAATAGGCCAAAATAAATAAAAGGTTGAGGCTTTAAATATAATTGAATGGTTGATGGTTAACTGGGACAAAATTGTGTTTGACTCCTATCTCATCTGTTTGCCGATTGATTGTTAAGGAACAATTCAGATTTCAAGGGGCAAACATTTAGCATAACAGGCAAATTATGGTTCAAGATTTATAATGTTAAACAAATTGTTCAGAAATATGGATAAAAGTAAGGCGCTATGATTGTAAAAGACCAATGAAATAAAAATCCAACAAAAAAAAAAAAAAAAAAGAGGCTTCACCAAGCAGGAGACCAGAAGGGAAGAACATTACAATCACTCTAATCTGTATAAAATTAATGCACTTTTTTCCGATATAGTCAGTGCTTGCGAAATTGTCTTGCCAAAGAATGATGCTAAAAAGAGTTTTGCTAGAAAGAAGTGCACTATGAACTACTATCAGCATCTAAGTTCAGCCTATGGGAAATTTCCAGAAAAGAAAAAGCAAAAGGCATCCAAGTTTTAACATGCAACTTTATTAAAAGAAGTCTAAGTTCAGCCTATGGGAAATTTCCAGAAAAGAAAAGGCAAAGGCATCCAAGTTTTAACAATGCAACTTTATTAAAAGAAGTCCAATGAAGAATCAGACTCTTTCCATACGGTAAGAAATTTTCAATTTAGAGCAAACCTTCTCTGAGGGACTGACATAATGCATGATTTGAGCTTTCACATCTAAAGGGCTAATATTAATTGGGACCCACTTTTCCTAGCCTGGTTTAAGGGATATTCACCACATTTCTTTTTACCAGTAAACACCCCCCCCCCCCCCCCCACCCCACACACACACACACAAATAAAATAAGTAATTAGCAAACTTGCATAGTTCGACTTAGTCAAGCTATTTCCATAATGAATTATAGTAGTGCATTTGACTAGGATAGTACCAAGATGTTAATAATGCAATTAGTTAAGCCATGAAGTTCAATAATGTTCACCCTATTGACACTCATCTAAGTGAGCTACATCACCCACATTTAGTGTTAACAAATCCAATAGTTCAGAGAACCAATTTAGGAAAAGTGTTAAGTTTAAAATTGACACGAGCCCAAAACTCTCACCAAGGAACGAAAGAGAAAAAAAGAGAGAAGGTGAATAGCGAAGGCAAGAAGATCGTAGCGAAGCATGCTAATTTCGGAAAAACAAAAAACAATCAACTCTTCTCCAAATCATCTCCCGTAAATTCCATCGACTTTCACGAAGCGATGGAGGAGAACTTTCTCGTCCTTCTCATTCTGATCAGACGATTCGACAAAACAAGAATTTCATTTCAAAAATATCAAGGGGGGTTGATTCTGATTATGGTGTTAGGGTTTAAGAAGAGAGGGGAGGAGAGAGAGAGAGAGAGAGGTACCTTCACACAACTTTTGCCTGAACCGCCTTTCCGACTCCCTAGAGTATGGCACTGAGGAGGTGCCGAATATATATCCCACTGGTGCAGAGAATGTACTCTCCTTTTTTTTTTATAAAAATGGAGAGAATATAGGCTGTATAACATGCGTATTGCGTTGCCTGGCCATCTCGGTACTTCTCTACAGTTCTATACGACGAGTCAGTGAGGAGCTTTTTGGAGTCGGTCAGCTCAGTCGGGACTCCGGAGCGAAAAGACTGCACAAAGGAGGTACAAAATAAATTACAAGAAAATAAGAGGGTCTAAACTCCGAGCAGTCCTAATAATGCAAAAAAGTCACGTTGTACTCGGATATGTTATGACACAGTACAGTTTTGTCTTGATAAGGCACGGTATGTATCGGAGTCACAAAATTTACGAATTATTCACAAATTAAATCTGAATAATTCGTTTTTTTGTATTGTCGAACTGAACGCCGAATTATTTAATTGACCAAAATTTGACTAAATTAAACCATAATAATTTGCGAATTTTACAAAAAATTTCCTAATTTTTTCCAAAATATTTTTTTTGTTCTCTTATAGGACTGAGATATCTGATCCGGATAATTCCGAATCATTCCCGAATTATACCCAAATTATTCTCGAATCATGAATTTTTGACATTGCCAAATTGAACCCGAATAATTCATTTGTCACTGTGGTTGGTACGTGTCATGACTTGCATGGTTTGATCACAGCATGACATGTGATTATATGAGTTATGTGTGATTAGGACTGTTAAATCTTAATGGAATGATAAATTTTAAATAAACTTTAATTATAATAAAAATAATTAAACATGACAAACGTTTAAACATAGCATATTAATCACGCCATAAACAACATATTTGATCACAACATGACCACCATCTATTCAAATTTAATCACGATTCTTTAAGTCATAACTTAACTAGACATTGCAGCACAACACGACACAGTAAACCAAACTCTCTATCTCATCTTTCATATCGTTATTCTAACGATTTTATTATTTTTTAAGTAAAAAAAATAGTTTTCAAGTCCTAAAAACGGAAAACTGCTCTAGCTAACATAAAGTGTTTATATTTTATAATCTGATTTTTTTTAAAAAGTTTATATAATTATGGCAAACATTTAACTAACAAAAATTAATAACAAAAAAGCTGTTAAAAAGTTAGTATGGTACTTCCATTTTTTTATTTTTGATAGGAAAGTCGGATACTTGTACTATTGTGACGAATGGCACATGTTCATACTAAAAAGTGAACAGTAAGATTATCATACTGGTGTTTATATTTTTCAATCAAATGCTTGTGCAATTACAACAGTGTTTATATATTTGGACACAGCACATTAGTCACGTTTGCGCCTCATCCTAAAATTTCCATCCTACTTCACTCCTGCAAGTATACTTAATCCACTACTGATAACTGGTAGCTGTGGTAAGTGAAAAGCGTCCATTTAGACCGATTAATCAACCAATTAGTCGTTGCTGGTGACCAAACCGTCATTAGACTTTTTCAACTAATCAGACAATTATTTTCGAATATGACCGATTATTCCCAATCAATCACTTAGCAGTACCTTATCCATCTCACGATCAGATACTGTTATTTACAACACTGGCTGTGGTTGATAGCCACAGTACCCTCTCAAACAAAATTAATAAATAATAAGAATAAATAATTACTCAAAATTACAAAGAAATGGAACCGAAAAGATAGCAATAGAACCAAAAAAATGCAAGTTTAATTCAAACAAATGCATCAGTAATTGAGCACAAAATTCTCACACATTTGTCCGGATTCCTGAGCACAAAAAAATCAGTTCAAAGACTTTCCATCTAACCATCTCAGGCAAGGATTAACCTTCTCCACCAAAACCCTAAATCTCTCGTTGGCAACTGGATTTCCCTGCATGTCCAATTGCACCAATTGCAAGGACTTGAACAATAAAACAGCCTCCCAGAAGTCCCCAATTTGAATATTCTCCCTTGCAAGCTCATTTATTATTTCAGTTGCATCGTACGTGTGGGACAGCGGAGAGGCACAGAGATACCTAGTAGTATCAACTGGGTGGGACCCAATTTCATTGAAAGATAGATCAAGAACCTTCAGTGATTTTGAATATTTTATCGGCTCGAGTGCTGTAAAACTCGTTATTTGATTGTGGCTCAGATTTAGACCAACTAGCAGTTGTAAGGCCTCTAATCCTGAAATAGGAAAAATACAAACTAAATAACTAACAATTATCATATATAGTAATAATAAAAAAATGGCAACACCACAGAATGTTCTGTATCTACCATTTGCAATTTTGGATCAGTACCAGTTGCATTCTGGTTCATACTATAAGTGCCTATTTAACTGCTCATCTACAACTTTCTTTTCAGATGGGACCTCCTATGTCACTATTTAACTGCTTAATCAAGGCTAAATGAGAACTCCTTGATTCTAAATCATCAAAAGGTATCCAAAAAAATCCTGCACATATCCTAAAAGTAAGTGTGGACTGATATGGGTACAGAGCTGTAACAATGTCCTTGATACAAAATTACCTAATATAGATGTGAGATTGTTGTGGCTAAGATCAAGTATCTGGACCCACAAGAGCCGTTCTGCAAACCCAATTCGGGTCAAATTCAATCCCGAAAAATGTATGCATAATTGTGGATTAAAATAGCTGAAGCTGAGAGTTTCACATTTACTGCAGTACTTCACCAAGGAATCTTTGCTAGAAGTCAACTGCACATGAAGATAGAAAATACTAGCTCAATTTTTGTATAGTACTTTTGGCAAATATAACTGGTTAGTTTGCCATATTTATAGCAATAAAATTTGGAGTTATTTGTAGATAATGCCCCAGGTTGGTCTTCACGACACCACCATGTTAATACAATGGGGTTATTTGGAATTTCTAAAAATAAGGTTTACAAAAATTAATGGTTAGGGATCAAATTGAAGTAATATTAAGTGTGAAAAAAAGAAGGAAAAAAAATGTACAAGCATATTGTGGGTACCAACCAGAGTGCAGCTTACCATCTTAAATGAAATGACTAACTAAATTAAAAATGGTCGGATTTTCAGACTAGTTCCTTTTTAAAAAAAACAAAAAAGAACAGCATATTGAATTGTAAACAAAACTATATGGGCAATTCGAACGCACTATCACTTATTATAGTACCACATTTGTAGCATACCCAATTTGTTCAAAATTCGACAATTCTATTGGATCAAGACATTTGCAGCTTCAAAGAGGTTCTCAGTATATGATACCTGATCCAATAAAACAAGGCTTCTTTCATCTCTGTAGTATCCAGTGTGGGGCACATCCAACTTTATTAAGTCATCAAATAGCTTTAATGTCTCCTCAAAATAAGAATCGCCTCCGGGTTTTATTGAATTGTGAGCACTCAATAGTCTAGCCAATGTCAGCTTCACAAATTTGCTGAAAGAAACAGAATAAATAATCAAGATGATATATCCATTTGGAGTTGGTTACACTTCCCCTTTTTCTTAACTTTTCAGTAATTAACAATTTCTTGATTGAAGATTAATTTAAGTATCAAACAGTAAGTTATAATATTGTTGCTAAAAGCTTGGTAATGTACTGGCTTGGACTGGTATTTAGGTGGTACCTATATTCAATAAAAGCAGAAACTGAGTACTATATCTAGGGCAATTTTGGTACTTTGTTAGGATCAGCATAAAATGAATAAAATTAAATAACCTGTACAGATCTACTAACCTGTCTTCTTCACATTCTAACATCTCCTTAAAAAGTGCAATCTCAGCAGACAGAGTATCCAAATGCCATTTTGCATCCTCTCCCACACTCTCATCCCTCATCCCCGGCCAATCATAAGAAACAAAATTAGGAGGGATTTCTCCTAATTTTTGACATTTCTCAAGGCAGTCCCACAAAAATGGCTCCTCAGAACCACCTCCATCCTTCTCTTGATGATCCATACAGCTCAATTTGACAACAAATTTCAAATGCACAATGCTCCCACACAAATTTACACTAATTTCAACAGAAAGATCCTGTGAATTATCAAAATCTTCATTGAAAATTTCCACAAAAGCACCCCAAACTTTTGACTTTCTGGAATTATTTGCTGAAAGAGGTTTCCAATTGATATGTTCACTGGATACCGCCTTTGAATTAACTGTCACTGTGGCCAAATTTACACCATCAACTTGTTGGTTGAAGCAGAAGATTATTGGGAATCTTTCACACTTCTTCTTGAATATTGAAGAAATATTAATATTGCATCCGTCAGAAGGCCATGAAGAAACTAAATGTGGTTTATGAGGTGTAGAGGTCTGATCAAGAAGCCATAAATGGTAAAACCAGCCGCTTTGGTCACTTGGGTCAGTAAAAAGAGCTTGTCTGACTAGTTCAAACTCGTCTGACAAAATATTTTCTCGTTCAAGGAATCCCTTCACCTTATTCCTTAGTAGGTTGGAAAGAAGCATGCTGCATTTTCGAAAAAAAAAAAAAGGAAAAACAAAAATTATACGCAAGTATTCAGGGCTTGAAAAATGCAAGCTGTTTTTATTCACCTTATCCCACACAAAAGTTAAAATTATAGTCCTTATGAAGTATATTACTAGCTAGATAGCACCTTCTTATTGATATAAAGGGGAAGTTCATCCATCAATTGAATTAGAACAAATGGATGCAAAATTAACAAATGCTCTTCTTTTGGACCCACAACTTTCACATTACCACATACCTTTTTCTCGCAATGTAATTCGTACTCAAAGGGCCTTACTTTAGAGCTATCTTAACCCACTCTAGATATGAGAAATTAAGAGCCAAATTATTACTATGAATTTCAATATAGCAATGTATTGATTCAGATGAGTTTACAGTTAACACTATAATATAGATATAAATTTTTCAAAAGTGATAGTATAATCTCTTACCTCCTGTTGTGCCATGCTGAGTAATTACTAAAATTTGTATTAATCATATCCATGGTAAATTTCAGCTCCTCTTCCTCTGACACATCCTTTAATCTTGCAATATATCTGAGAGAAAATGACTATTACAAAAATGCAATAACTTGATTTATCCTTACAAAACATCATATTACACCATATTTTCCTACCAACTACAGCAAATATGATGTATATCTTCTTCTTTTTTCTCCAGTTTTATTAATATACCCGAATTTACCCCCCATCATCAATCTTTTATCTCTGCAATGGAAAAAAAATGAGGTACAGTTTGGACACTTGTTTGGGGAAAACAGAAAAGGACATGGGTGCATGTTACAGTACAACTTGCATAATATCTTGCATAAGGATGTGGGGAATATCTATCTTTACAAGGGTACCTACTTCTGACTAGAAGACCAGAAACCATAAATTAAAAAAAAAAAATACTGTAATAAAGAAATAAAAATCACATCAGCAAATGTAGGGCTTAGATGTGAAATATTGGAGCATTTCTGTTATGCGTCAGAAATCATCCCCAGATAACACAGGCATGAACTTCCAAAATACAAACAAGCTTAGAAATTGCAAAAAGGAAATTACCTACGGTAACTCCATCCATGGAAATTTCTGGCATCAGCTTTAAGAAGCATATCTAACAGCCGAAATTCATTATCAAAATTAGCCAGTACCAGTTTTTGTCCTAAGACCCATTTCCTATGGTACCATGCCCCGTATGACTTTGGGTTTCTTCTCAGTCCGACTTCTACCTTAAAATTGAAAACAAATTAAGAAGGATGTGCAAATCATAGCAATATAAAACCAAATACTACTTGCTCCACGTAATGTACTCTGATTTAACTTATCAGAAACATGCAGAGCTACATGATTGTGATAAACATTACAGACAAGGCTCATTTCAGCCTTTTTGTTTCTTCTTAATGATGAGTATGGCTAATATAACATCAGTGTCATTTCAGTCTATATAACATCAATTCCAAAACCTATTAAATTGAGTTCAAATGGTGAATCCAAACCATTCAAACTAATTTACTTTATGAGTGATGCGTTTACATGCAAACTTTTTATATTTTCGAGTTATTTTGATATCAAATCAAGCGGCAAAAAAATTGAAAAATAAATGTATTAAAATTAACTTAAAAACTCACACATTTGACCACTTGACTTGATACCAAATAAACTCAAAAACTTATAAATTTTACATGTAAACGCACAACTAATGAAGTAGATCGGTTTGAACGGTTTGGATTCACCATTTGAACTCGATTTGATAGGTTTTGGAGTTGTTATTATATAGACTGAAATGACACTGATGTTATATTAGCCATACTTCTTAATGATTGCACTATCTATTAAGTTGCACATTTCAAATAAGAAAAGATATGAACAGAAACTTTAAACAATTTTGCAAAAAATAAAAGGAGAGAAAAAACTCACCATCCTCAGCTCATCTTCTATGGCAGATTTAATGGTGTCTGTATCAGAAACCTCCTTTAAATTATGCTGAAATGCAAGCTTTCTGTAGTTCCATCCAGTGTAAACCTCTGGATTTATCTCTAATAACTTTGAGCTAACTGAAACTGCCTCTTTTGTATAGCTATGTCACAGAAAAAATTTCTAATCAGAACAGGTCGTGAGCAATTATGAATTATTAAGTTATGCTTGAAATAACTTTCCCTTATATTTCTGAAAATATATTATCTATCATAATACATCAAATAAGCGTTACAATTGGATCTGTAAGCTAGGTTCAATTTATCCAAAGTCTACTGTTTGGTCGTTTTGTTTACAACCCCGTGTTAAAGATTAGCTTCGAAACGGAAAGCATCAAAGCTGAGTCCGTATTCTTGAACAGTATTAATCTAATTCACAGAAAGATACAGGGTTTAAAAAAAAAAACCAATACACGCGATTATGGTGGAAATGAAGGAGCTGGGACTGTAGCTCCCGAAGCCGAGTAGACTTGGCGGCGGCGGCTGGATCCTCTTGTTTCGACGCTTTTCTCGGGCGTCCGTGCATTCTGCGCTACTCTCTTTCTCTCACTTGGTCGATCGACCTAACGAAAATGGAAGGAGGAGATCGGATCGACCGATCAGGATCAGGGAAGAAAAGCTTCGACAAAAACAGAAAGCAAATGGAAGAAATAACAATTAGGAAGAGTCCGCGTGTCCCTCTCCCACCAGGTACCTGATGGTACAATCAAACATAACAGATGGCCCAGATTAATCTCAGCTGGGTCAAATTCGATCCGGTATTCCGGTGCCTATTACAACTATAGGGGTATGCTTTGAGATTCGTGCCAAGTACAAAGAACGGTTCCAATTTGACACTTGCACCTCAGGTACCTGAGCTGATTCGGATTCAACAAGGAGCCGGCGGGTATAGAATTCATATCTCTGCATTAACGAAAATGGGTAGATGAATCGCGAATTCCTATCCTCTGCATTAACTCAAACGAGAATCTTTTGAGTTAATAAATTCTAATCATTCAATATGTTTTAAGATTTGTGTAGATTAGATCCGCATTAATATTAAAGGTCCTTTTATATCATAAGTAGAGATCGAATTGACTCTGTTTAAACTTAGATGGTTGAAATTTATTAACTCAAAAGATTTATTTTTTGAGTTAATGCAGAGGATACGAATTCGATGCTTCCTTTGGATTTTAGATCCGATATGATTGCTAGTATCTTAATGGTTCCATCATTACAAGCGTATACTGTTGTGTTGCTGAAAAAAAAAATGAATCTGAATTATTAATTTCAGTTCAAATTTTGGATCAGAGTCAATAAAAAAAATATTGTACTACATTAAATTTTAATTTAAGATATGTTATTTATTTTTTTAGAAGAGATTTTAAGAAAATATGAAAGTATTAAATTTTAAAATGATTTTTAAAAAAGTAGATAAAGTGTCTTAGAATTTGAATGTATTAGAACAACTACGATCACGATATTATTTTATTGCCTCATATTCAAAATTTAAACCGGAATTAATAACTTGAATCTAAATATTTTTATTTTTATTCTAACAACACAACAAGAATTATAAAAAAAATCTAGCTTGAAAAATGTTTTGTGATTCTTCTATTACATCTGAATTATAAAATATTTCATATATTTTGTTTTGCTCTCAGATACAACATCTATTTACCTAAAAACTTTTTACAATTCTAATATTTTAATTGGAAAAAAAAAATTGACGAGTCATTTGGCGGCTTCGCCACCGAACCATTGGTTCGATTTGTAAATTTCAAACTAACTGTGCTGATTTCATTTGAAGATTTTGTTTATTTTCATTTAAAAATAATCTGTATACTAAATTCACCCGAATTCTGATCGATGGTCGGGAACTCAAACAGTGCATTAGTGCAGATGATGCAGATTCCCGAATATGATAGTGACAAATGCCGTGATATCTTTAGTTGAGTAGAACCGGGGTGTTCTTAAGTTCATCAAACCTCCAGGTAAACTCAAGTCTAAAATCTATCAAATCGGTTTCAAATGATGAATTCAAATTGTTGAAATCTGTTTATCTTATGGGTGATGCGCCTACATGTGAAATTTTTAAACATTCAAATTAATTTAGTATAAAATCAATCGGTCAAAATTAGAAGGTTAATAAATTAATTTTAATACATTCATTTTTTGAGCGTTTTTTGACCGCTTAATTTTTTACTAAATTGATTCAAATGTTTAAAATTTTGACATATAGACGCATCACTCGTAAGATAAACGGATTTCAATAGTTCGGATTCATCATTTAAAGCTAATTTGATGAGTTTTATACTTGAGTTTCATCAAGGAGCTTGATGAACTTAAAAACACCTTAGTTCTACTCTTTTTAGTGAGTTAGGCTAATATGATATTGGTGTTATTTGAAACTAAATAACACCACATCTTAAACCCTTAGATCTGCTTTAAGATTCGTAATATCCGCTTTTACTATTCAAGCACTTTATTTTGTACGAATCTTAAAGCAGATCTAAGGGTTTAAGATGTGGTGTTATTTAGTTTCAAATAACATCAATATCATATTAGTCTAACTCCTTTTTAGTTACCACTTATAATTCAAATTTCTGATCTTACTATTGATTTTTGAGAAATTTATAAACTAGAAATGAAGCAGTAGTACAATTAGCTAACGGAAAAGATTTAAAACTGTAATTATTCAAAGATCAAAAATTCAAAATATATTCACGACTTTGTAACTTGTGCGAATCTTAAAAAAAAAAAAAAAAAAAAAAAACAGAAAGAGAAAGAACGCGCAGAACCAACGAGTTTTGCATCACTGATTCTGTACGGCCTATCTATCTAATATGTTAATTAATTCACTTCCATCAGATAAAAACTGCACTGGGATAGCTCTCATTAGCAGGTTTTCTTTAAGCACACAGTTGTTTTTTTCTGATTCAAAATTTTAGATCATTTTTTTGGGAATTCAGAGTGTTTTATCTCTTCGATTTCTTGATTCTCAAAGAACTACATATAACTCAACCAGTGAGATGCGTAGCACACATGGGTCTGTAGTCCGTACCACGGATTAATATATTTATTTTTTAAATTATAATGGTCGATACGAACCGTTCAACGTGATTTTCATATAATATGTATGTGCAGATCGAATTTATATTTTTTTACTATTTTTAAAATAGATAGAAAATCACTTGATTTGAAAATTATGGACAAAACAATGATTTTCTACCTATACAAAAATAGTAAAAAAATAAATAAAAAATATAAATTTTGGTCTGCAAGTACATACTCATATTGAAATCATGTTGAACAGTTCAGATAGACTATTAGGATTTTAAAAACAAAGATATTGAATTGTAGTATAGACCCATCCGTACTATGCATAGTACCGTAGACTCACTCTAACTCAACTTGTGTTAAATTAAAATTAATCGAAGAAAATCTAGATAGAAAAATTATAGGATTATATTTTCCATAAATAATTTCACTTATCAGCATGTGATGTAATTAATTAAAGGCCAACATATAGAACAAAACTAAAAAAAACACATAACTTAATTGTAAATTTATATATGACTACATAAATTGGGCTCCAACCAGACACAATTGTACGGTTCTTTCAACCACTTGAAATCAGGATTATGCATTTTGGTTTTCATGTTGTAGTAAAATGTCACTGCGCTAGTTTCATCACAAAGTCGTGGCAAGTAGAGCTTGTTACTGTGACTCTTACATGGCACTGATCTTGCAATAGAAGTTCTAGGATCCAAAAATAGTGTTAGATCTCCTAAATCTTCGAGTAGAGTCCAAGACATCTTTGATCTATCCAACTTGTAAACTCAAACATAATTCATGTTAACTGCTCGAAACACAGAGAATAAGTCACCATTGCACTCTAGCAAATAACAATATTCTGAGGCAATCTCAGGTGTCTGATCTAGATCTGAATAAATAGGCGATGGCTTATCGAGAATTCTCCATGTGTTGTTTTCTGAATTAAAAACACTAAGGTTACCCAATCTACCCAAACAATAGAATTCCCCGTTAATGAAAATAGGATTGTTGTCAACCACAGAGATTGGCCAATTGTTGATGAATTCCATATGACATCATTCATCATGCCCGTAATGCCATGTGATAATTGTGGTATATTCACCTCTAAGTGGACCAACAAGTGCAAATACCACACAATTATTCAAAGAGTTTGGTGCACAAGACATTGCGATAACACCGTAGGAATAACGATAATCTAATATCGGGAGATGATAAAAATCATTGGTGAGCAGATTTAACAAACAAAGCTGACTGTAACCTTGTAGTGCTAGAACCCACCCATCTTTGGAGAAGAGCAAGCAGATTGACTCTTTGGAATTAAGGTTCTTCAAATTTAGCATAAACGGTTTGCCATTGAAAGAATTGTACATTTGACATGTACCAGATTTTTTTTGGGCAACACATAAGCCACACTAGTTCTTCTTTGATCGGGTTGGATAGGTTCGTCCATGGCTTGCAAACTGCTCGAAGGTGACCGGAATCCTTCAAGGGTAGTTTTTCTGAAATTAACTGCACCATGTGTGTGGGCAGATAATTAGCCAATTGCAAAGAGATAGAATCTTTTCGGTTTTTATTTTCTTTTACCCAATGTTATCAGAATCGATTGTTGGTTTTTTAAAACAATTATAAATTTAATATTGATGTCCTCTAAACATCTCTGGTATGAATATGTATCAATACCTGATGCAGTGTATATGTGTGTGATTGTAATAGATTGATCTTTTTACAATAATATCTTACCAGCAAATCACAATTAGGTTATACTGGTCATAAATTAAAGATTTTAATAATTAGAAATAAATACAAATACAAATTCAAGAAGTAAAATCCTCAAAGCTACCTGAACTTTAAGAATAAAAGGCCTCAAAGCAATAATGTTGCTATAGGTCATATCATAGTTATATACTGTCATTATCGGTGTACTTGATTCATATATGATTGTCTAAGAATGATTATGGCAAATCCTCAAAAAAATATGAAATTGACTCATTAAATATTGATTGTTATTACTGATGTACTCAATTTATATTTACATGAGGTATTCTAAACAATTTATCTGACCATAAACACATGGGTCAGGAGTCAGAACTCATGAATTCTTTTACAAAAAGAATTATACTTTGGTTTGAGCATTTTATCAAACACCTTATATGCATTCATATATTCAATAAAATAAACTAAAATATTAACTTTTCAAGTGTTTTATCAATTTAATTAATCACTGATGAGACTACTTGAGTATTTGATCTTGACAGCTTCTATTGTAATTTTGTTCCAAAATAAGCCTTGAGAATGAGTAATGGTTTTTTGCATACGACAGGATATCAGAGAATCGAGAAAAAGAAAAGAAAAAAAAAAAAGATAAGAAATCAAACCAATTTTTTTTATATATAATCCAGCAGTATTGCTTTGTTTTCTATGTTGATGAGTGAAGACAAGGCAATATAAAATATGATTTTAGAAATCTAGAATCCAAAGAGGTGGCACTACAGGCTTCTCCCATCTATGATGCAGTGTCTTTTTCTCACAAGATAAACAAAATAAGTAGAAAAGCAAGGACGAACCTTCTATGCTGAATAGAATCAATCAAAGTAGGAATTGACGTTGAAAGGAAGAGAGTAAAAATAGTGACAAATCGAAGCCAAGCAGTTTACGAACGGTGCGAAAGAGATAGGGAAGAATCTGTTTTGAACCGGCTTTTTTTACGGTTTGGGTCATTGTTTTTTTAATAAAACCCGTCGGTTTAACCTGTTTTAGCCGGTTTATTTACACATAAGATTCTATATAAGAACCGAACCGGACAGATGACTGGGTCCGATTTTTTCCGGTCAGACCGACCGGTCCGGTCCGGTTCTGATAACACTGCTTTTACATGTGAATGTGAGCTTTTTTTAGAAACTGGCCGGAATATAATACATTAAGTTGGTAATTACTAATTAATTAATTACTTAAAATAATAATAATTTCTTAATTAGAAAAAATATAATTAAACATACCTCAATACTGCACGCATTGGTCTCAGATGAAATATAAATTTCAGGTTTGGGAACAGGTGGCCTATAATTACAATTATAGTTAGTTTGTCTTCTATATCATGCCATAAAATTAAAATAACGCAAAATATAAAAAAAAAGGAAAATAAAATTATGCATAGTCTTTAATAAATATTGTGACATATATATACCTCAGAGGTAGTAACCAATTGAAAGAGCAATAATACCGTTTAGAAGAACAACATATAATTTTTCTTTGTACTTGAGCATCGTTCTTACATGAGTGACATCTAAGTCAACAGGCAACTCAGTCCATTCTGTATCGCCCGGATGGCAAAACAAAAGAAAATTATTTTCTTCACCAAAGAATATGATGGTGCAGTCAGGAGAAGTTAGTGATGATGTTAAAATGCACAATCTAACGGATGCAAACAACTCCTCATCAATAGACGAAAGATCAATCTTCTAAAGCGAGTGGATGTTCAACAAGAAACAATCGTCGGTTAGATCGCTGACTAAAAATAACCACTCTTCAAAGTGAGCCAAGCACAATTGCCCCTCCATTGCTGGGATTTTTCTTTCTTCAATACTTCCATTTAAGGGATTGATCAAGGTTTGAGTTTCTTTTTGTGATCCAGATGTTCTAATTAGCCAAGCTTGATCGAAGACCATGTTTACTACCTTCTTGATCAATATAATTACCTAAGTTTAATTTCCAACATATATATTAGAAGACTTGTTAAGTTGTCAATTAATAAGGGCAAGGAAATATATAAATATATATATAACTAATAAAAGATATCTCAATATATAATTTTTCCTAGTGAGCTTTTAAAGGGGTATATTTTTGGATTGAATCTATTTTTGAGAGAGATTGAAGCTCTACCTTATCAGTTTCCTTAGTTAGGAGTTAGCTGGTGCAAGTTCTAAATTGGGTGTAAGGTATATATAGGAATCTAATTTTCACGTTAGATTAAAAATATTATCGTTGATTTATCGTTTATTTTTTGTTTGGAGACAATCAATTTAATTATATTTCTTATTTATATTTGGAATCAAATTTACATAGTAAAACACTTTGGGTTTCATTATTAATTTGTAAGAAATGGATTTCAGAATTACATTTCTTAAAGTTATATATTTTCTAATTATGAAAACAGTTGGTATGATCGTGCATATGCATGCATGTTACTTTGAAAATTGAATAGGTTGTAATTAATATGTATATGAAGCAAGATTTATTTGTAAATTAGATAAGATATAATTTAATTACCACTAGAAGCGTAACAGGAGCAACAGAAGAGCGTGTGGCCTTCCTCTCTCCTCCTCTCGTTTGCGTATAAGGAAAAATGGTCAAAATTGCACAACAATAGCAACCGCTCTTCTACCGGTATTCGCACAAACAAATGAAATTTCGCGAGCCGGTGTGCTAGTATCACGAACTAGCCATCCTCTCCTAGTTTCTTTGAATTTCTTCTTGTTTTCTCTCTGTCTCTCTCTAGTGTTAGGATTTCCTCTTTTGCATTCGTGAATGCGCATAAGCAATTGATGAATGCTCATCACATTAGCCCGTCTTTTATAGAACCTATTAGCATTTTTATAAAGACTACATTTTCCATAAATAACAGAGATAAATTAGAAGGAGTGGAGAGTGAATTTTGAAAGCACTATTTTTAGAGCAACAATTATATTATGGGAGGCACTATTTTGAGAGCAACAATTATATAATTTTAATGTTTTAACATTTACATTTGTGCAATTATAATTAATTTCTTTTAATAGCTACATCAACAATTTACATCTATACCTCTTTTGTTTTATAGAGATTTGAGCAATTGAAACATACGCCATTGTTTGATGCACAGAGTGTGAATCTTCCCTTAAGACATTTTTGTATTACCCTTTTTTTATAATAAAGAACAAAAAAATATAAATTATTACTCTTTTTTAAGCCTATTTTGTGTGTTTATTATTTGTATTTTTTAATCACTAATTTTAGGTTGTTATATATAATAGCATTTCTACGAAAGATAAACGGCTAGTCCATGGAGTTGCATACAGTGTTTATTATTTGCAATGATTTACTTAACCATCACACAAAACTCAACACGTAACATGATATTCGTCACGTGCAAAAAACAAATTATTACGAAAACTTGAAAAAGGTTCCTTTAATAATAGAAAAGAAAATATAAATCTTCGTTCCACTTAACCATCACACGAAACTCAGCACGTAACATGAAATTTGTTGGTGTCGTCTATAATTTATGCTGTGAGAGTTCAACCTTTAAATTCTATGCTATGGTGGAAATTACAAATTCCTCCTAAAATTAGAATTTTTATGTGGCTGGTTTCTCATAATACGATTCTCACTAAAGATAACTTGATCAAAAAAGGGTGGAATGGTGACACACACTGCCATTTTTGTTGCCATCAAGAATCAGTAGACCATTTGTTTTTACTATGTCCTTTAGCACAACAAGTTTGGTTCTGGTTAGGGCAAAGCCAAGAGGTCATGCATCAATGGCTTACTTGGGAGGATATTATAATTTTTTCTAAGACACTTGATCACTCTAATGAGGTTGGTTTCCTCATAGTTCTTAGTGCAGTCAGCTGGTCACTGTGGAAGCATAGAAATGCTCTTTGTTTTAGTAATGCCCCAATTAAATCTGCTCGAAACATGATACTAACAATTAAATGTTTGTGTATATACTGGACAGGGAACATGAAAAAAAAATTCAAGGATGCAATGGGCAACTGGCTTCCAGTCATTAAGGATGCTATACCACTTAGTCAGTACATGCCATCTCCCATGGTGGTAGATCAGCCCACAGGAGATGCACCAGTGACTCCATAGTTTGATGATGCAGCTCAGAATCTTGTTTTGCTCTAGTAGTGTTAATAGCCTCAGCCCTTTGATAAGTGGCTTAGATATAGTATCTCTTACTTACTTTTGGTATTTGACATATGCTATGCTTATGTGGATGTATGTACTGGTTTATCTTACTTCTTTTGCGATCGGTAGTTGGTCCAGATTACTGGCAATGTAAAACCAAACATTATGTTTTGTATTTATCTCAATTTCAGTAATGAAATGGGCTCTCTGCCTCTTTTAAAAAAAAAAAAAATTTATGTTGTGAGACAAAGTAATTTTTTATTCATGTATGTATGAGTATGAGTGAGGCTAAGGTGCTATGGTTAGCATAAGGCTCTTTGTGTTAGGGTCTAAAAAAATTTATTGTATAAACTTCAAACTTCGATCTAAGTAGTTTACTAAATTAGTTATATATTGAATTTGTAAAATATTAATTTTTATTATTTTTGAAATCTTTTACTATTTTTTTATGATTTATGAAAGAATGTGTCATAAAAAATAGTAATAAATAAAAATAGTAAAAATTGGTATTCTACAAGTTTATTATATAAGTAGTTTACTGAACTACTTAGATTAAAGTTTAAAATGTATATAATATATTTTTGAGACCGTAACACATAAGGCCTTATGCTATCTATAGCCAATGGTGCACATAATGACACAATTGCTCAGGCAGGTCACGCATCCCCAACCCGATCTCCCGCTACAACCGGTCCATTGTCAAGCTCGCCATCAACTGCGATGACCTAATTAACTACATTTAAATTACATTTTAATTTACATTAATTATTCAGATTCTAGTCAAGTACATTTCAGGAATTACATTTCATTTTGATGCATGCATGATGCACGTGTATATCTTATAGATCTGTATAGTCAAGATGATGCACAAGATTGTGAGCTTAATTTATTGATTGAACTGATAGGTGAACAGATGAATAAATTAATTTGTGCCAAATGAATAAATTTATTTCTAAGTTAATTTTGAGGATTGGGATCAAGAATTTGACTACATTATTGGGGTTAATAAATATGATATATATATATATAGGTGGGACATGATCCAAATTTTATTCTTGTTAAAAACAGTTAGTGTTGATCATTCCAACACTAACGGATTATGTAACACAATAGATGATAAAAATCACTCCTTCAATGCCATTATTTATTTAGTCAAACCGATGTTGAAGAATCGCTCAATATATACTAATTGTTCTTAAAATTTAACAGATAGCAAAGAAGGAGAACCATCAACACCATTGATTGGTTAGACTGAACAGTTGATAAAAAGTTCAAACTATTTACAGTGCTGCCCCTAATTACATATATCATCTCTGTGAAAGCACATTCGATGGTAAAGAAGCGATAATAAATGTGTGTTTTGTACGTAGTAGTGATTTAAGACATTAATTGTATGCTAGCTAGCAAAAGATGTTGTGTAGATCAATCCAATCGTGGCAGAATCATATGATCAACTTTCTTATAATGATGTTGCACTTGTAGTAAAAGATTCCCCGAGCTCTCCAAAAGAAACCATTTGAAAGTTTAAACAGCGTCGCAAAGATCAAATGAGGATGGGAAAAATGTTTAATTCATGTTAGAAGACTCGTGTTTAGTACAAACACCAACAAGGTGTTCGGCACGAGTCAGGGAGAGATCAATAACCTGTTGGGTTTCATATATGTGATGCGCCAAGTGAGAAATGTTGTTGAATTAAATGAGAAACGTGTCAAATATCAGGTCATGGTTAGTTTCGATTTATCGTTTGAAACTAATTTAATAAAGAGGAGAGTTCAAATGCATCCAAATACACTTTATCTTTCAAATTATTTTTCTCCGTTTTCAAAGTCTGAATAGTCAATCCGAACCGTTAGATGCGATCTACATACACATCTTAATATGTAGATCGCATCTAACGATTCGGATTGACTATTCAAACTTTGAAAATGGAGAAAAAGGATAGAGTGCATTTGAGTGCATTTGAACCCTCATCTTTAATAAATTAGAATTAAATTCACAAATGAATTGGGCCCAAATGACGAATTCAAACTATTAAAATTCATTTACTTTGCGAGTGGTGCGTAAATAGATGAAAATTTCGAAATAATTTAGTAGAAAATCAAGCGGTCAAAATTAGAAGTTTGTAAATTAGTTTTAATGCATTAATTTTTTAACCGATTTTTTACCATTTGACTCTATAAAAATTAGTTCCAAATTTTTAATATTTGCATGTAGATTTGATTCATCGTTTGAAACTAATTCAATAAATTTTAGAGTTAAATTCACAAGTTTGGTGAACTTAAGAATACCCTAGTTCTACTCAATTAATACAACAAAATATATGTCAAGATAAGACTATGAAGAACCAACAAATTGCCGAGTTAAGCTTTCTAGTTTGATAATTATTATTGATAAATAAAAATGTTTTTTTTTTTCCTGGTACAAAGTGTCCTATGAAATGGGTGGACGGGGCCTACATCTCCCGAGATTTTTATTTTTATCCAAAAAATAAATAATTTTATTATAAATAATTACGTTTTTTAAAAAATTATATTTATGTCCAAACCGCATATATTCTAGGTGGTCCGAATCGAATTTTTTTTTTCTTTTCTTTTTTCTTTTCTTTTCTTCCTTAAGCACTATAACTATGAAATCTGACTGAGAAAGAGAGGAAGAAGAGAGAAAGATTAAGAGAGATACAAGCACTATAACTACGATGAATGTTTTATCCGGAGTCCAACTTTGCACATCTGGTTTTCTTAGCAAAACAACTCTAAAATTCATGAAAATGTACCGACATATAGTCTCGACATCCTAGAACAGCACTGCCAAGTTTCATGCAGAATATCCAAACAGAACGGGAGATATAAGCTCGCAAAAATAGCCCCAACCGATGAATGTTTCATCCGGGGTCCAACTTTGCACCTCTGGTTTTCTTAGCAAAACAGCTCTAAAAATCATGCAAATTTACCGATATATAGTCTCGACATCCTAGAACAGCACTGCCAAGTTTCATGCAGAATCTCCAAACATAACGTGAGATATAAGCTCACAAAAATAGCTCCAACCAATGAATGCTTCATTCGGGGTCCAACTTTGCACCTCTGGTTTTCTTAGCAGAATAGCTCCAAAAATCATGAAAATTTACCAACATATAGTCTCGACATCCTAGAACAGGACTACCAAGTTTCATGTAGAATCTCTGAACAGAACGTGAGATATAAGCTCGCAAAAATAGCTCCAACCGATGAATGTTTCATCCAGGGTCTAACTTTGCATCTCTGGTTTTCTTAGCAAAACATCTCCAAAAATCATGAAAATTTACCGACATACAGTTTCGACATCCTAGAACAGCACTGCCAAGTTTCATCCTAGAACACCCTGATTATTCGTGAGTTACGATAAATTAAACGTGTTTTATTTAACTAACATATTATAATTATCTATCTACTTGGATTTATTTTAAAAGGACTACAGTTATTTTTAACCGATCAAAATTCGATTTCGAAAATTACTCGATCAGAATTTCGGTTTCTAAAACTAATTCGAAGTTTAAAGTTCCTAACCTTAATAATTGGTGTATTGGCATAACTATTGCTAACTTGCATTTTAGTTTAGTTTCGCATTTCTAAAATATAAAATCACTATACTAGATGTTTTTTTAAAAGAAAAGAAAAATTCCAATAGAGGCGTTTAGAATGAAAAATTCCAATTGGGTGATATTTACGAACGGAAAATTTAAGTGGGCCTTGGGCTTCATTTTGTGAAGAGATAATGGGCCCTTTTGGTAGTGCATCATTAATGTGGATTAGTACCCCTGGAAATAATTTACTTTGTTGGTGAGAATCGGAACTGTATTCTATGACCCTTACAAATATGGGGTGTCAACGAGCGGATTGATCCGAGCTAGGTTCTAGTTCAGCTTGTTAATTCTGAATCGAGCTACAGTCAAGTGAGTTGGATCTAAAACATTTGAGTTAAAACCTCAGCTTGAACTCGTGATAAGCCAGTCCGAGTTAGCTTGCGAGCTGACGAACTGGCTCGTTAGGTCTGACTGAATCTTGTTTTAAAAAGAAAATAAATTCATACAAATAATTGTTGTAATTCATACAAATTCACAAATTGATACCTAACCGATCGAGCTAGTTCGCGAGCTGGCGAGCAAGCTAAGCTCCAGCTTGAACTCATTAATTCTGAACCGAATTAGTGGCGAGCTGGTTTGTTAACAGCTCAGTCCAGTAATGAGCGAGCTATTAGCGAGCGAGTCAAATACGAGTCAGGTGCGAGTCACAATCGAGCTACGAACTATAAGCTTTTTTGCCACCCCTAGTTACAAATCTATCTGTGATTGTAATCGGACGGTACAAAGACCAACATATTGTAATAAACCGCTGGGATATTGTGAATATATTAGTTGTTAATATGATACCATTTACTTATTTATAAATAATTGTTGTAATACCCATAAAAATTTTGAAATATTTATTTTTCCGCTAAAAACAAATAACTTTTCTTATTTCCCCTTTGTTTAATCTAATTTTAAACTTTTGATTAATTAGAAATTTGGAATAACTTAGTTTTTAAACTTTTATTTAATTTTGAGGTTTTAAACAAATAATCCGGTTGTTTTCCATCAATGCAAATTCAGTAGTTAAACTTACATATTAGCAATCGACATTTGATTTATTAGAATACGAAAGAATATTGATTATAGTTATTTTTTAATTTATTAGCATTCGAAAGAAAATTGATTATAGTTGGATAGTAAGAACGTTTTGGTTTGAAGAAAATGATAAATTAACCCTTTCATCATAAAATAAAATATTAATAACAAGTTCAAATAAAAGTTAAAAATTAGATTAAAGAAATTGAAAATGGAAAATGAGAAATGTTAATTTGTTTTTGGAAAAATAAGTAACTTTTAAATTTTTATGTATATATATATAGAGTAAGTTTTGATGGGTTAACAACAATTATTGTAAATTTAAAATGAAAAAAAAATTAATGTTATGATGACAAATAAATAAGTAATTGAAAATTTTCAATGAATATACAAACAATTCTTCTCTATTTAATTCTAGAAAATATAGTGCGTAAAAGGTGCTCGGTATCCGGGTAAAGATTTTAACAGATTAGGTTTCTCTCCATGCAGCGCCCTGACTATAGAATCAAAACAGGGCTGCACATGGTTTGTGCGCTGCATGAAACCAAAACTACTCTGTTAAAAGCTTTACCCCCGGTATCCATTTGATGGTTTTCTACTACCTCCAAATAGAAAGATTAGAGTGAGTCTATGGTACTATGCATATTACGATTTGTTACCGTACTATGGTTCTATATTCGGGTTTTCAAATTCTAACAGTCGATCCGAAACGTTCATCTTGTTCTCCATATTAATATGTATCTGGACACCAAATTTTACATTTTTTGAAATTTTTTTACAATTTTTTTAGATTTATTGAAAATCATTGTTTTTGGATGGTCCATAATTTTCAGATTAAGTGATTTTCTAAATATCTAAAAAAATAGTAAAAAAATTTCAAAAAATGTAAAATTTGGTCTCCAAATACATATTAATATGAAAAACAAGATAAACGGTTCGGATAGACCATTAGAATTTGAAAACTCAAATATATAATCGTAACACGGTAGCAATATGTGATATGCATAGTACCATAAACTCACTCGAAAGATTAAACCCAAAATCAAGCTCAGTGCAGTACAGATGAATTCTAATATAAATTAATCATTGAATTCGGTGTTGTTGCGTTTTGTATTATCCACCTCATCAAACCAACCACCTCTCTCTCTCCCAATTTCGCTACACATAGGTCATTCTTTCGTATTTGCTTGTTTGGCCATCCAATCTTTCTTTTTCATTATCGCATTTATATATCTGTTGATTATGTACGATTCCTATATTATTTTCTATTCCCCTGTTTATTTTTTCCGCCCCTTGTTTCTTCTTTCAGGGAATCGAATTTTTTTGGTCGGCGTCAAATTTGTCGGGTAAAGGATTCTTCACTTGTTAGAGGGGGTGGAATTGCGATTCCTTGTAAGATTCTTGTTCCCAAATTTTGGTTAATTTTTTGGCGGATCACACTCCAGCGAGGTTTTACCATATGGGTTTTGGGTTTCTAGAACTTTCACCTTAGCTCTTACATCCAGAGAGAAGTTCTACAATTAAGCAATCCCCCAAATTTGTGCCTTCTTTACTTAGTTTCTTTGAGGTTGATATTGAGGTCTCAAATCTCTTCGAATTCATAGGTTGATAAGCTTTGATTCGTCGTTTTTACCATCAAATTTTGGTCATTTGGTAAAATTCGTAAATACCTAAACCCCCATTCTGACAACGGGGAATTTGATCAACTTGAGATCAATCCTCTTACGGTATTTATCCTCATAATTTGGTACTTCTACTTATTGACTGGTACAATAATTTCTCCAGTTAATTTTGGGTAATTCATTTTAGGTCCTGCAAATCATGGCTGAGATATTGGGGCCTCGTGTGTACAGCTGTTCCAATTGCCGAAATCATGTATGTCTTCACGATGATGTCATTTCCAAGGCATTTCAGGTTAATCTCTTCTAATTCTTTTTATATGTTCAATCAGTCTGATGTGGTAGATTTTTTCTTTTCTTTTTCTTATTATTTTTTCCTCTCCTTCTTGAGAGTTTAAACAACAAGTTCATTTTGTTTAGCGTTGCAAGATTCGCCATGGAATATCTCTTGTCTGAGGAGTCTGATCTCTTGAATTAAAAGGATAGTGAATGGTTTTACAAAACTATTTTGGAACCCTTCTGGCCAAAGGATAGGAATGGGTTGAGCTGGGTTCTGGTTGTAAAATTGGGTCTGTTCGACTAACCTCACCTACCAGAGTGTTGAAGAAAATCTTTGACTTGTTACTGGGTTAAAATTGGGTTTGTGTTGAGTAGGTAAAGCCTAGTCGTTGTGGCCAAATTGTCAAGTAATAGATGAATTTTGATGAAATTACATCTGTGATTGGTTATTTACTGCTTAATGAAATTTTATTTGCCGATTGGTTTTGGATATTTTTTTAAAGAAAAGTCAGTTGAGTTGAAAAGAGTCTGGTTATTTTGTATTCAACATTAATCAGGTCTAAATTGATTCAACCACTTGGTGCATCGGAGAATTCTGAACCTAAATCCGGTGGGGAGTTCACCAATTGTCAGATCCAATCAGTTATTCAGTTCTGTATTGACCTTTGTACCGGTGTGACTTATGAGTGTATGATAAATTGATAATACCGGTATGTACATTTGATCAGGACCAAGGTTGGTAAATGGATGCCTTCACTTGCATTTGTTGCCATGTGCTTATTATTTTTAAATTCCATTTGTTCAAATCATCAGGGAAGGAACAGTCGTGCGTTCCTATTCTCACATGCTATGAACATAGTAGTGGGGCCCAAGGAAGACCGTCAACTGATGACCGGGCTCCACACAGTGGCTGATATTTACTGTCGCGACTGTCGTGAGGTTTTAGGCTGGAAATACGAACGGGCCTACGAAGAGACCCAAAAGTACAAGGAAGGCAAATTTATTTTTGAGAAATCCAAGATCGTCAAAGAAAATTGGTAGTAGCTTCCATTGCTAGATTAGGGTTTTTTGCATATACTCTTGGAAGGTTAAATGTTTGCATATTTATCCTTGTGAATAAACATTTGCTTTAAGAAAATGCACCTTTGTGGGGTGTATTTGCAAGCTTGCATTCCACTATGGTCCCCTAAAAAGCTAGTTTTTGCAAACAAAAAAATTTCTATGGGCAATATTATGTACAAATGTTCAACTCTTTTCAAATTAATTCTTTTGCTGACCTATCATAATTCAATGGTTTTGCAAGAAGGGGCTTTGTAGGGGAATCTATCCATGAATGCAAGTCTGAGGGCATATATGTAAACATAGACTTTTCAAGGTTGTGTGTGAAAAAAATCTGAAAATAAGCTTTCTTGTAGTTCAAAATTTTAAGCTCAAGTTCTCATCTCTTTGGCCAGTTGCCCAATCTCTGTTTTCCTTTAGAAAATGTGTAGAGGTGCATTGTGTTGGATGTTGATTTGTATTTGTTTGAATCTTCTCTGTGAATACAACAGATTTTTTTTTTTTAATATTTTTGATGTTTTTGTCTATAGTTTTAGTAGCTTTCATCCAGGATTGCAATACTGTGTTCATTTAGTGTCGTGTTCACCATTTTTTTTGTTAATTATTCTTCTTTCAGTCAAACATAAAACTTCTTTCCTTGATGTGTCCTAAACCAATGATACTGGCTGTTTGTTTTTTCTTGCTGTGTCAAAATTAACTACCACCGACTGGTTACACTGGTATACTGGTACAGACCAGAAGTTATTATAAAGTGTGTTTCCATCAGAAGTCATGTGCCTGAACACAGTAGCCTGTGATGTGAGGCATATGCCTAATATTAAAATCATGCATATGCAAAACCAGTGTTATAAATAGCGCGCTATAATGTTTTTGGACTCTAAATGCTAAGCTATGACATCAAAACGTGTTATTTGAGATACAACGCTATAGCGGTAATAGTAGTCTACTATAGCGTATAGCATGTAGCACGTGCTATGCAGCATGATTATTTTTTTTTTTTCAATTTATATGGGCTTTAAATAAAGGCTCAAATTAAATTTTAATCATGATTCTTTTTTTTTGCAATTGATGTACTAAGCTTTATATTAAAATATTAATTATTAAATGAGAGATCCATCAAACAAAATCAAATAAGGAAGCTATAGTGAACTAGAAATAGAAAAGTTTTCAAGGAACAACTATCTCAACAGGCAACCTAGGTAATTTTAAGTTTTAACATTTAATTGAAATCTTATATCACTTTGATTTAGACTTTTGTTCATATTTATTAATCAATTTTAGTACGAAGAATAGTTTATCAGAGAGAGATGAAAAGTTACAAGAGACTCCCTAATTTGTTTTCTGTTCTATGAACTAGAAAGGGCCAGGTAAAATTAGGACCTTTATTTTTTTTAATTTGGATAGTTTGTCTTTACTTTCAAATATGAGGTTAATTTTACTTTTTACTAAATTAGTGAGTAGTTATGTTTTAGTGTAATTTATATTACTGTTTTTTTTTCTTTTTTAAGTAACAAAATGATACTTACCATAAGGTATGTGAAATGTTTTGAATAGATTAAGATAGTTAATTATGCCATGATGTATATAATATAGTACAAATATATAATATAATTTTTATAAAAATTAAAAAAAATACTATGTAGCATAACTTTCGTTATAACTTTTTTTGTAGGCTTCCCTTTATGACGCAATAAACGCTATTTAGAACCTTATGCAAAACAAACAGCTCAATTAGAGACAGTCATGGGAGAAACACGATATCTTGAACAAAATTAGGGTTTTTTTTTGTCGTATTTTACTATACATTAGCTAGTGCAAATATATTCTTCTCCATAATATAGAAATTTCACAGTAGAAAATATTGGTTATGTTGAATGGAATGCAATCTGGTTTCAGGTTCTTACATTATTTATTTTGTTATGCTATTATTTTCTGTATTTAACCTCAGTACAAGTTGTCGAATTCAAATAACTAGTAATCAATTTCAATAAAAATTAAGCATTTTATCTGAAGTTTATATAAATTGTGAAACAAATTTAAAGTAATTTGATAAGTAGGTCATCCACCAAATGTTGATAAAATCGAGTCGTTAAATTTTAAATTGTGTGATGAATGATCAATTGATTTTTGAATCGTATCTAAATATATTAAAAAACCAATATAATTTATTATTGGGTCAATACATTTTTATAACAAATAATTTCTTTTATCAATATAATCCACCTATGTACATAAAACTGCAAGCAATTTGCTTGGAGCCAAAGCGCATCTTTTGTCATTCAATTATCCCAAAGAACTCATTTAATATTGGGTCCCTCGGTCCATGCTATATTGCTATGAGAAAAGAAAAGAAAAAAAATCGACAAAATGGAAATACACGGTGGATATTACAAATCATTATTTCAAACATTTCAAGGGCTGTTTTGTAAAACTTCGTCCCAATAAACCGCACAAGTGTATCGGGATACCCGAAAGGAAGTCTCCCGACATGAACCCGAAACCGACATCTCCGGTGTCGGGTGGAGACCCGTCGGGATCAGGCTTGCCTCCGCCATCCCCTGGGACCGAGGCAGCGGCTGAGGCGGTGGTTATCGATCTGGTTACCGCTCTGGGGCGACGGAGGTTCTACCGGGAGGTCACCCTAGCGCTCCGGTCGGGGCTGCGCGACGCTAGAGCAGATTTCTCATTTCTGCGCACCCGTGGCTTGAGATGTTTGATCAAATTTTTACACTCCGTCGCCGGCTCCGACGAGTCCGTCCGCCTCTTTCGCCATTCTCAGACTGTTCCCGAATTTCAAGGTCTCTGTTTCTATCTATCTGTGAATATGCGTCTGTGTTTTCACATCGGTTCGGAAGCAATATAATTGGAAAATTGATGAATAGAGTTGTTGTTTCGTCAAATGCTGGTGTTCATTTTGTAAGGTCAAACACAAGTATACACTGAATTCCAGCCTTTCAAGGTTTCTGACTAGAATTTTGGATCGTGATGTTAATTACACCCAACCCAAGCACAGAGTGTGAGAGTTGTAAGATAAATTTTTGTGTCCGAGTAGCGAACGAAAGCTCGTCCATGATCAAATTTGACCTCATATTTTAGTAATGTACCATTTATTTACGGTGGACCAATTATACTTGTGTTTAATTGTGCAAGATGAGTGCATTGAGGTTCTAAACACCAAGTTTCAGCTGAAAAATATAAAACTGAGTCTTTTTTTTATTCTTAGTAATTTATTTTGTGCTTTATTTATTTATTTTTCCTTTTGAAGCCTCTACTAACAAGCTTATACTTTGTAACAGTGATTCCTGTTCTATTTCAGTATACACTATGTGCGCCAAAAGATAACCCTAATGTGACACTTGACCGTGTATTGGGTGTTAACCCAATAAAAATAAACAGCCCTGCGACTGACACTGAAGTTTCTCTCGCACTTAGGGTTTTGGATGGCTGTTGCCTTATGTACAGTCGATGTGCATCGCAAGCCCAAAAATTCAAAGCAATTAAGGTACACATTTTGTTGCGAATTGATCAATACTAAGTTTGGTATTGGGGCCCTTCTTGTAGTTTGTATCTTAATGTTGTACAAATCTGCAAATAATTCACAAGTGTTCTCATATTTGGAACTAACAACACATTTTATATTGAGCTTTTGACAATTAATGCTTAAAGATTTGCTAAATTCATAAAATCTATTCACTAGTAATGCCTAATGTTTGTTTTAGAGCTTGATTGAACTACTAAGAAGTGACCTGTAAGCTGACATGATAAAAAAAAATTGAGGGTTTTCTAGTCATTTTCTAATTGACCTGTGTATAGCAGTTTGGTGTTAGTTGCCAGTAAAAAAATGTCCGGTGCTCTTGTAATTATATTATGATATTGCTATTTTGAAAGCACTCCAAATTTTAGGCTTTTTTTTTTTTTTTCAATTATTGCTAATTTGTCAATTTTATGCAGGTTCTTGTAAATATATTATCAACACGAGGTGCACTTGAGCAAGCAGCTTGCTTAGATGCCTTGCTATCTCTTATGTTGGATTCTTCCATTAACCAGAAAGTATGATTTTATATGAAGCTTGCACAATGACATTAGTCCTGGTACTGTTACATTAGCACATGCTGGCTCTCTCATTTACAAGTTTCAAGTTTCATCTTCTGTTTCAACAGGATTTTGATGAATGTTGCGGCCTGGAGAGAGTTGCTGATATTTTGAAGGATGAAAAGGTTGATGAAAGTATAAGGTTTGTTTATTTCTTAATAAATAAAATAATGATTTTCTTCTCAAAGTCCCTCCATAGCTTTATACTTATGTGAAGGTTCAGGATCAGTTCTGTATGATAATCTCAAACATAAATTAACCTTGATCTATGAAAAGAAAAACATTGGATGCAAAGCTGAAAGTCTTCTATTTTTTGTAGATTAAAATGTGGGGAGTTTTTGTTGATATTAATCGGCCATGTGCATGGGAAAGAAAATTCTCCTTTAGCGCACATAAATGAAGACGTAAAGCAACTATTTGGTGAGAAGTGTGCCTCCCTAATTTGGGCTGCAAGCCAGTTTGGTTCGACTTTGGATGCCGACCAGAGACAAACTGCATTGCAGATCCAAGCCCGTAGAGTGCTTGAGTGTCTTGAGATCCAGTAATTAATTACTATTCCTGGAACTATTTTTTAACTAGAACTTGTTTTGATAGATGGATTTACATTATTCATTCTTTTTTTTCTTTTTTTAATTTCATTGATTGATTAGTGGTGTTGTGTTTTGCCTTTTGATTTCCTTATCTGGTTGTATTTTTTTTTATATCTTTAAATTGAGTCTGATACCACCTTTAGTTGAACCATGTCAGTTATTGTAAAATAGTAGGCGAGAGATGTAGAAGATAGCTAACAGAGTTTGCATATTTATGTGCCCAGGGTTTCGTATCTGTTCAATGTGACTAGTCAAAAAAAAAATTTAGTGCTTGTCGCCTTGTTAGGTTTGTAAGCTTATGAAAGCAGCATTGTTATACTCTCTTTTTTGATGGTTTGAAAAAAGTCAATTTTTGATTCCATGATTATATTGTTCAATTGAGGTATATTTAACATTTTTGGTTTTTTACTTCATTATTGTATTGGAGCCTTGGAGGATATCACGTGGCATCACATAACCGGTCATTTGGATGCAACGTAAGCATCCTGTTAAAAGCATACGACTAACAAATTTATGTACTTAGATAAATGTTGTCCGCATGCCCTACTCGTTTAATATTAACTTTTAAATGTTCACATGTAAGGAATAGTTTCGGATAATTAATTTGTGTAAAAAATAAGAAATTACAGCACTATAACTTGGAAGTTTCTGAAGTAAAAACATTAAATTTAAAATGGTCCAAAATATCCCATAAAAATTCACTCTATGGATGGTAATTCACTAATTTGACACAGTACTAGATTTTCAGTAAGACAGGGCCCCCAATTGATATGCTCTATAGATGGTAATTTGGGCTTTAAACCCAGTTACTTATACAGCCCAAATTAGGTAATACGGCCCGCTTTGTATCTTTTACTCACTCCATGATTTTCCTCTTCTTGCTGCGAGCTTCCTCACTCCAATCAATCTCCCTCTCGTTCAGTCGCTCTGAAATCTCGCTCAAGCTCCGCGCTTTCCAATTTCCTTGCTCGACGCTTGTGGCTATCAATCTCTCTGTGATAATCTCTACAGAGGTATGTAACTAGAGTAGTCTAATACTGTCATCAACAACAATTATAAGTCCTAATTATTATTATACCGTACAGAAGTATAGATTCGTAAAAATTAATAGTTTGATTAGTAATTTATTTCAGAAATTTTCTCCGCTCTTGTACTAGTCCTAGCGGTATATCTTGATACTGCTCAGTATAGACTAATACTGCCACTATAGGCAGTAATCTCTGTTTATTATTTTTCCTCCTGAAATTTGACCAAAAGTTTCAAATAGTGCTTCAATTAAGCCCTATTTTTTTTCTATATATAGTTGATTACTTAAAAGGCTCAAGCTAAGAAACAGGAAATTTTCTATTCAAGTTAAATTGAACTAATTTTCTTTTTTAATCTTTTGTTTTCAGAGATGTAGGATCCTCCTGGTTTCTATATACCAAACATTAGCATATAGATTCCATATATGGAACAAGATACACCTATTTTGACATGCAAATTTGGCAACCAAACCACAAGTGACATAATTATCCATCTTAAAACAAAAGATAACAACAAATCACAGCATTTTAACTGCCACTCTCCTATCCTCTCAAAAACCTCCAAATATTTTTCTGACCGACTTTCACAAGACCAGATTGAACCCAGCACATGCATTGAGGTTGAGTGTACGGCAATCGAGTTTGACCACTATGCAAAGCTTCTCAACCTGCTTTACATTCCAGAAGAATCAGTTTTAGAGAAACTTGATTCCGTGAAATCCACTATCGGTGTTCTAAAAGCTGCAAATTCACTTGCATGTGAATATGTCAAAGGAGCATGCATTAAGTACCTTGAGGCTGTACCATGGGAGGAAAAAGAAGAGGAGGAGATTGTAAAACTGGTACAGACTCTTGGGCCAGAGGCTGCACACATACTGGCACGTGTGCAGCCTGTAAGTGAAAATGCTGCCAAAAGCGTTTTCATTTCAGCAATTCGTTTTGCCACCTCCCTTGCAAGTCCAATTGCTGGATTTTCTGATGAACTGAAAACCTCTGCTCAAGAACAACTGGAATACATGCTTCTAGAAGATGGAGACAGCCCTTTGGTGGTGATGGATGAAGAGGTCAAATCAGAGCTGCGAATCGGTCTCAAAGAGTTATTTAAAAACTTTAAAAGCAGTTTGGATTTGCTTTCGCCAGAATGTGTGGAAGAACTCGAGCTAGCTGAAGAAAAACTGTTAATTGTTTTAAATGACTTAGACTGGATCTGTAATGTCTTGCAGAAAATGGAGATCATGGTTGATTTTGTTTCAAATTGGGCTGAAATATCAAATCAAATTCTAACCGTTGTTCTAAGCAAATGGTGCTGCTCTGATTTGTGGGTGGTGAAATCAAAGATAATGGAGATGACCAGTAAGGCTTTTGATGCAGTTGGGTACGGGTCGGTGGTGCTACCAGCACCCGCTAGGGTTCATTTTCTCAAAACATGGTTACCTTACATAAGGGAAATGAAACCTTTGCTAGAATCTAGAATGGATAGTGAAATATGGGAGAATATGGAAGGGGCAATTGTGTCATTTGTTCTTGCATTGCCTTCCAATGACCAAGCTGAGATTATTCTAGAATGGGTTAACGGGGCGGATCGGTTAGGGTATCCGGATTTAAGTGAGGCATTTGAGGTATGGTGCTACCGTGCCAAGTCTGCTAAAAGAAGATTATTAGCTGCTGGGCAATGGAGTTAAAAACCATACCATAAGTTTCTAGTGTGTATTAAAGGATTGTTGACCTTCCCATAATTTGTGTATTTTTTTCTTATTTAATTCTTGTCTTGCAATTCTCTTACCTCATTTCTGTTGGTTTTCATTAAGGAGTTAGGCTAATATGACACTAATGTTATATACAACTAAATAACACCACATTTTAAATCTTTAGATCTGTTTTAAGATTCGTAATATCCGCTTTTACTGTTCAAGTACTTCATTTTGTACGGATCTTAAAGCAGATCTAAGAGTTTAAGATATGGTGTTATTTAGTTTTATATAATACTAATGTCATATTAGCCCAACTCTTTATTAAGTTATTAAATTTTTCTTGTCTAAATATTGCCAACTTTATTAGACGCGCATTGTTAAACAAAATTGGGTTAAAATCTGCAGCCCAAATGAAGTGGTGAAGTTATGCTGTCAAAGCCCTTTTGTAATTGATATTGGGCCTAATAAGGCCATGCAACTCTTTGGGTTAATGAGCTTTTACTACAGAAATGAATCCATTATTTTCGTAGTTAAACAACTAATATAATGGACGGAATTTGAGAAAGTTAAAAGTTAAAACAGACTATATTAACCATTAAATATGATCTCCATATAAAAGTATATTTGAAAACAAAAAAAAATCTCATGTTTTAGAATTTTTTATCATTTATTTAGATAGATACAAAATCACCTGATTTTAAAAAAATTCTGGACCATTTGAAAGTAGCAATTTTCTACCCATTTAAAAAATAGTAAAAAAATTATTAAAAATATAAAATTTGGTATATTTTCAATGTGGTGATCATTTTACAAATCTGCATCAACTGTTAGAACTTTAAAAATATAGATATTATTCCATAGCACAAATTGATCCGTAATATGCATATTACCATAGTCTCCGTTATCTTTTGTAATGTAAATAAATAATGAAGAGAAGTTGCAAATTCGAGCATCCTGAGTTTATTAAAAAAAAAAAAAAAAAGCAAAGCCGAAAGGAAATAACAACAAACAAAACTTGGAACAATTTGCTGAAAAAGAAAGAAAGAAAAAAAACAAGATAAACCTTGACGCCTGAATATAGCAACCTTATTAATTAAAATGAAAATCCATAATTTAACTTTAGTCAGAGGTTGATGCAGAACCAACGACTATATTATTATAACAGGACAAACTATGCGAATCATTTAACAAGACCTATATCGGATTTTTCTATTCGAGTGTTTGGTACTAAGATCAATAAACAAATGCGTTAATGACAGTCTGATACGTACCGCAATTATTTCTCTGTTGGCACTCACTAGATCTTGATTGATTGCTCTCACTTAACAAATATCTTATTCGTCAAATAACTGAAAGGAAAGGAAAAAAAGATCAACCGACTTATTGCTTTTTCAATTTTTTTTTTTTGGCGGAATTTCATGCGCGCCCCCGAAAACCTCAAACTGTTATCTGTTCCATATTTATACATTATACCCATCTAAAACCGAATTTTTTTTTAAATACCACAATAAAAAAAAAAAGCCAAAACATCCTAAATTTGGAGAATTTTCATATTTACCCTGGCCGCACAACCAATCTGAGGTCCATTAATGGAGGCCGCAGATTGGCCTAGAAGTCCCAAAATTTCCATATTTACCTTGAGACAGTGTATTTTTGTACTTTTGGGAATCTTTAAGCCAATCTGCGACTCCCATAAATAGACCGTAAATTGGCTGTGCGATCTGAGTAAATATGAAAATCCCTAAAATCTAGGATGTTTCGGTTTTTTTTTTTTTCTGATTATCGTACAAATAAAAATTTCAGCATCTAAAATTGCGAAAACACCATTGATTTTTCTGTATCACATGTTCTATGATGTATCCTCCTATATATAAAGCTGATAAAATATCATCAGTGTTCTTCTTACTGGTGTCATGCTTATTTGTGTAATATATTAATATTGTTATAACTTGGCAGCCTAATAAATTTAAATTACAATTAAAATAACTCGCATACACTTTCAAGTTTCAATCAATTAAATATAGGTCTTTTAAAATAATAATCAGAGATGAGTGTAAAACCAACATCAAATTAAAGACACATCTAGTTCCATTACGTTTAGTTAACTATTCATTCTTTTGCGTAAATATTAATTATTTTTAATCTGTCCAGAGATGAGTGTTTTTTATTATGAGGTTTTTCAGGGGCATACTTGAAATTTCACCTTTCTTCCTTTGCAACCGGCTGAGAATATTTAACTTTCAAAGCCTGTCTTAGGTAACAGTTAGCATTCCTTTTTTTTTTTTGGAAAGTCACTTTTTCTTGTCATCATTGTTAGTTCATTAATGGTTGCTGCTCTGTACTAAAATACTGTAGTAAGTACATGAATTCAATTATAAAAGTGCCTCTTTTGTTCCGTTTATTGTACATATATCATGCTATTCTATAGTTGATTTGTTTGAACCATGCGTCTTTTCTGTCAGATTCTTTACAAACTTGAACAAACTTCCTTTTTCTCATAGAACTTTATCAAAACGAGGAGCGATATATATTAATGGTCGGCTAAGAATCTTTTTTGTGTCAAAAAATTATAAAAATCACATGTCAAAAATTGGATCAGAAATATAATGACAGTACCAATTAATACATATTCTCGGAAAAATATGTTGGTAATTATTCCGGCCCAAAATATTTAATATAACAAACTTACAACCATAGAAAATCATGTCAATGTAAGTTGACAACAGAACCCAAATGGAGACCATGTTATTATTATATTTTTTATGAACTCACACCATGCAGTGATCCATGTGGTGGGTTATTGATTAGGTGTACTAAACAGGGTGTAATAGAGTTTGCTACATGTTTCTCAGTGCTGTTTTGGCACAATAATTCAGTTAAGCTAACTATTACAAAAAGAAAAAAAAGGAAAGGAGAGAATCATAAGATTTGTCACAATCATGAATTCATGATGGCATAAAAGTTAGATGAGCGCATGTCATGCATCCATTTAATATATATATATATATATATTTACAAGTTAACAACAAAACTTGGTTTAGTAAAATAATTTACAAGCTCACGCTCATACCTTTGCAAGAAATTATTAGTTGCTCCTGGAGCACCTATCAAGGAGCAATGGATATTGTTTCTTAAAAACAGAACGCATTTCTTTACTATTTTGAACAGTGCTCCAAGAACAACCAAATGAATTTTCTGTACACATATAATTCTAACCTCTAAATTTTAGTATATGAGTAATTACACGATAATCTGCTTTGTAGCCAGTAGAGACCTGAAGCCAAAGGTCGCCTTCTCAGTTGTGAGTTTGTCAGAAAAGTCCCATAATCTCAAGGCTTCCTGGCCATTGGATGCAAGTTTTGATGTGGACGATTCATTACAATCTGAGAAGTATTTACCGGATACACCAGCCAGTGACGGGTGCACTGCCACGTAACAAGTGGTTGCAGCTGCTTGCGGGATTGTTTTGAGTAATTTCGATGCAAGAAAGAACACCACATCTGGATACAAAAACATGACATCAACTGTCAGTTTCAGGCCTATAAAATTTTTAAGCTTCATATGAGATTTTGCAATTTCAGAAAAGCACAGGGACCTCTATGCAAAAGTAAAACACGTACCAGTTAGCAGGCCTTCTCGGTCCCGTGTAAGCCGGGTTCGTACAATACCAGGATGAACGCAGTTGGCTGTGACATTTGCCTTCATTTCCTGAATCCAACCAAACCATATTGATATTATAAAACTAATTAAGAGAAAAAGATGCATCAACTAACTTGCAAGTGCAATGCTAGCTTACGCACAATATGTACTAAATCATTTATAAGTCACTAAGTCAGTATACAATATTAATTGATCTATACCTTTAGTTTCTCTGATAGTGCCTTAGTGTGAAGAACATTGGCAAGCTTTGAGAAAGAATAGGCTTTCGTCGAATCATACGGTCTGTTGATTATCAAAAAGGAAAAAGATATTTGTGAGTATAAATTAATTATATATATATACTGCTTATTCAATTTAGATTATCATTGTTTTAGAAACAATAAAATTGTCCAAATTAAAGGAAAGTTTTAAAGGTTAATTACATTTTTTTGCGAGTGACTAGATCCAAGTATTGGATTCCATCGCCGGTGAACCAACTGTGGATAGTAGAAGAAATATTAACAATCCGGCCCTCGATTCCTGTCACCTTTGCCGTCTCCGCCATTTTCTCTAGCAGAAGCTTTGTAAGCAAGAAGTGGCCTAAAAAAGAACCCAATAATATAGATAGTGAGGAGGTGCATAGTTGAGACTTGAGACTTGAGAGAGAAATAATGAAAAGAAAAAAGATAATGACAAAATTAGAAAAAAAATTAAAGATAATTACCCAAGTAGTTGGTTGCAAAGGTCATCTCAACGCCATCCTCGGAAATAGCGTGCCGATCGGAGAACTTTCCAGCATTATTTCTGTAAGTCGCATACAAGAATTAATGTTACAAAAATATTTTAAAAAATGAACTAGAAAAATAAATATCATAATATTTAGAACTATGTTAATGGAAGAATTGTACATACATTAGAAGATTTAGGGGGAGATCAAGGGAAAGGAAAAGCGACACAAAGCTCCGAACGGATGCAAGAGAACTGAGATCAAGAGGCAAGATAATTATTTCTGACCCTGGACACTCGGAAATTATACGAGCTTTGGCCTCCTCTGCCGCCTTCAGACTACGAGCAGGAAGAATTAGCCGGGCCCCACGCTTTGCTAAAGCATATGCCGTCTCTGCTCCAATACCTGAAGTTGCTCCTGTCATTCATAGAAAAAGGAAAATGGAGAAAAAGAAAATTAGATTAGGTATGGCTTAAGCCAACTTGTCACACGATACATATTTGATTAGTCTAATGGTGCTTAAAACACCACCCTCTCCAATCATTGGATACTGATCACTGAAACCACCAAACCCCCCAAGTTGTATTAGTTTCGCAAAGCATCTTGGTACGGTTTTTTGTTTAATATAGATTAAGGGTGGTGCATAGTTTTGTTTGTTAATTGATATAATACTGGAGAAGCTGTTTTGTATTGCTTTGCTTTGTTTTGTGGAAGTGGGTTGTATATTGTAATGATATGAAGTGTTTTTTTTTTTCCATATACATACCGGTGATGATGGCGGTAATGGAGGTCAGGTCGGGACACGCCTTAGTTACCTCCTCTGCGGTGGATTTCGATCCAAACCCGCTAGACCCAGCCGACCCAACAAAGTATTTCAGCTGCTTGAACATGATTATCGATCTTGTGCCTCTTTCTGGAGATGAGTGGTCAGATAATGATAAGGTAAAGATAAGAAGTACTGTGTTTAGAGGTGGAGACAGAGAGGAGAAGGTCTAAATTAAGGCAAGAGATTGAGAGAGATGTGGTTGGAGAAAAAGGGAGAAGAAAGGGGTATTTATAGTGTGTCTCCTGAGTCAATAGCCTCCCAAAAATCTGTTGGAGAAAGAGAGAATATAGTAGAAAAAGACAGAGAAAATGGATAGAAATTTGAGAGAGGCTAGGTGGTGGGTACCCACCATAATTAAAAAATTAATATAATTACTCGTGCTGCATGAGACAAACCAAGATACCCAAGAGGGAGCTAGGCTTTAGGGTTTGATTGGTCATAGTCAACATCACTGGTGCCATAAAGCTTTCCTTTTTCAAAAGAAATTTTGTACTTGTGTGTTTAAGTGTGCAATTTACTTACTAAGCCTTCTTCTACTTGTTCATTTCATGGGGGGTAATGAGGTTTGGTTACTTCCAATTAAATAACATTCAAGTGTGTGGCTTGGTGCATCATTGATTTGGAACATTCTCCAAAAGCAACCCAAGAGGTGGCAAGCTATAATATATGCCTTAACGGATCGGGTCGGTATATTACGGGTTCAAATGCGGCTTATTATAAATAATTTCTTTTAATTCACTCTGCTGACTTCTCTTTTGGAGTTTATACAATTCTATAGAATAATTTGTTTTTTTTTTTTTTTTTTTTTTTTGCCAAACAATAACTTGTATTAATTAGATGAAAATTTGTTACAATCAACAAACTTGGGTTTTGGTTTTGGTTTTGGATCAAAATGGTAGGATCCATTTAATTAGCTGGTAGCCCGGTAGTTGCTCAAAACAAATTAAATACCGCTAATTAAGTGCTATAGGGGGACCAAGACAGAACCAATATATCATTAGTTAACTTGGTAAAGTAAACTAATATAATCCCCCAGTAATTAATTTATACGCCTCATTTAGGTAAGATGCATGCTCATATATACATACAAGACCACTTGCTTCTTCCTAACAACACGACCGAGCTGCTCCCCATTAATTGTTTAACAATTTACATATTTACTTGCACGCTCGATCAATCCTCAAACAACATGGTCCCATTTACAGAGGTCAGAAAAGCTATTTGAATTGGGTCATTTCATGTAAATAATAAACAATGTTCAGATAAATTTGTCGCAAGAACTATGATTTTTAGATAATTAATATTTAGTCTGATGGCAAAAGGTAATTTCAAAATTCAAATAAAGATACTTTATTGACATTGAAATTTGGAAGGCTACACCTCCATACAGGGCCAAATTTAGGATTTATGTGATGGTAGGACACTAATTAATTTGATTCAAATAATTATTTGAGTTCAAATCAATTAACTTATCATAGACACAATTACAACTCCATCCCTATAACTATATTTATTATAAAATCTATTTTTTTTTTAAAAAGGCATAAGCCCATTTCATATTACTGAAATTGGATAATTACAAAATTAGTTTTAGTGTGCCCTCCAAACAGGGAACACCTCAACTAAGAGTAGATAGTATCAAGCCACAAAAACAGCAAATAGTTCATACAGCAACCATAATAGAACTAGAGCTAAAGTCCAAAAATAGTTCAAATTAGCTAAAACTAAGCCACTCATAAGGGGGCTAAGGTAAACTAGATAAGTAGAGCAAAATGGTGAATCTTTCTTCATCTGCCATCAAGTAGCCTCGGAGCCCTCAGCATGAGGTGGGAGCACTACCATGGAGAGAGGCATGAACTGACTAATTGGAATGACATCCTCAACGATGGGGAGCCACTCTTCAACCGAGTCTTTGGTCTTCTTCTTCAGCATACCTATCCAATACAAGCATAAAGATTTTATTATCATAGTCATTGTTCTAGCTGTTTTTCCTGGAGTATTATTAAAGCATTATAAAATCTATTATAATCATAAAATTAAGGGACACAATATTAAAATATTTTTAGTAAGCTAATTGAAAATTTGTTTGGCACAATTTAAAGTTGGACTGTTCTTAGCTAATTAGCAAATTAAAGTCAAAGTTTAGATAAAAATTTAACCGAAATATAAGTATTGAATAATAAAAGGCACAAAATGTTCAGTCAATCCATTTCTTAGAATTGTAATAATAGAGTCCACCATCAAATATTTCTTTTTTTATATTCTCTTTCATTTTTTTTTTATGAAATAGAGTATTACATATCCTAAGAAAAATGAAATACACATAATCGACCAAAACTCAAAAGAAATAGAGTATTACATATTCAAGAATCGGACTAACTCGAACCAGGAGTAGGCACTACATTGAATCAGGAATAGGCACATTAAACAAGTAATGCTAGATCGAAATAAAAAAATTCAAATTCAAGAGTAGACACTTCTCCAATTTGAACATAGATTCGCCAATGCCTCCATATTTCTCACTCTAAAAAAACAATTATGATTTTTAATGGATAGTTTTGATGTGATTTATTTTGATCAGGAGAAATAAATTAATTTAAAATTTATGTGTGATTACATTTCAATTTGGAATAAAAGGATTGATATTAATTCAAGTAAAAGCACAAGTTCAGTGGTTATAGACTTATAGTTACAAATCATTAAATACAAGATAGATTATTTATACTAAATTAATTTAAAAGTTTAAAATTTTTGTATGTATGTGCAACGTTTGAAGCCATTTTGATAGATGAGTTTCAAAAGTTAGATGAGTTTCAAAACTTGTAAGGTAGATGAGTTTCAAAAGTTCGAATTCATTTTGATATATTTTAGAGTTGAATTCACAAATATAGGTCTGATGAACTTAAGAACACCCTAATTCTTACTCTTAAAAAAACAACAGCTATATATATAGAGTAGAACTAGGGTGTTCTTAAGTTTGCTAAGGGTGTTTGGTGAGCTTAACTCCAAAACCTATTATAATATTGATTTTAAACAATAAATCCAAACCGTTAAAACCAATCTACTTCATAAGTGATAAATTTATATGTAAAGTTTTTAGAATTTTGAATTAATTTTGTATAAAGTTAAGTGATAAAAAAATGTTAAAAAAATGAATGCACTAAAATTAATTTATAAACTTTCTAATTTTGACCACTTAACTTAATTTATACTAAAATAATTCAAAAATTTAAAATTTTTGTATGTAAATTCATTACTTGTGAAGTAGGTGAATTTCAACGGCTTGAATTTATCGTTTTGAAACCTATATAATATCTTTTAAAGTTAAACTCACCAAACACCTTAGTCAAAATATGTATTCGTAAAATTAACTTACTATTGACAATGAATTGCCACCGCTTATTTAGTTACTTTGTCTACAATAGTACTTAGTTAGAGGGTTATTAAATGTTTATTGGATCAGACGAATATGGATAACAATTAATCTCACTTGAATCGATCTACCCGTTAACATGCATGCCTACCGGTCGCTTTCAGTACCAACTCATCTTCTTGTCTCTTTTTAATCTTTTCCCCCATTAAACGAAAATTAATTACAGACACCTGCAGATTTGAGATCTAAAAAATAATTAATTAATCAACCCCACGACTGGCTATTACTATAATTAATTGCATCCTCTGATAGTTACAACTTTGGCTAATACCTTCTGGCCTTTTGTTAACAAGCAAAATGGAATATCCCATTGCTCTCTCCAACGCAACAGAAAGTAAATTAGATAGCAGATATATTATTTTGGTGCGGCGTTAGTGTGCGTGCATTTTTTATAGGCAGTGAGTGGGTGGGAAATTTCTCTTTTTTAAAAAATAAATAAATAAAAAAACTTGGCAGTGGCAAATAGGAAATTTTGAGAATTGAATCTGAGGGAGGATTCCATTTGGTGGTAAGTAACATCAGGTATAACTGTTATTATGCTGAAAATAAATGTGTAATTTTTTTCATATCAGCCCTTACTATTTGTAAACTAAATAACACTCTATTGTTTTGCCAAATTATTTGTCAAGACTATCTTAAGTTCTATCACATGCAGTCATGTGCTCTGTTGGACCTCATAGCAGATACTCTTATTTTTAAAAAGGAGGATTAGATAGATTAAAAATTGAAATATTATAGTAATCAAATTTTACATGTGATATTTTAGTGCCAGGAAAAAAACTAGCTATAAATTCAGAGCTCACACTTCTAATAGACTTTTTTTTTTATTATGGGGTAAAAGAGAAAACATTAAAAAAAAGATCCAACAACTCCAACTGTGCTATACATATGTAGATGCAGCTAATGATTAAAACTTAAATAACATATCATTATGCAAACAGCTTAATTTGTAAGCTGAGTATTGAAATAATTAGGTAAATTAACTCTAAATAATTGTGGAAAAATAGATTAAACAGAACTGAGCGGGTGGGAAGCAAGTATGTTTCCAGGCTGTGTATAAAGAGCAGGTATAATACTGTGTCTACAGGTACACAAACCATATGGAGTATGTCATTAGAAGATTCCCATAAAATTAAACAACAAATCAAATCAACCTCTTCATATAAAAAATTTGCAGATACTGGCATAGTGACAAATGAATTATTCGGATTCGGTTCGGCGAGGTCAAAAATTTCGTGATTCGGAAATAATTCGAGTATAATTCAGGAATGATTCAAAATTATTCGGATCAGAAATCTCAGTCATGCAAGAGACCAAAAAAAAAATGTCCTGGGAAAATTCGGAAAAAAATTGCAAATAATTCGGAAAAATTTCGTAAAATTCACGAATTATTCAAGTTTAATTCGGTCAAAGTTTGGTCAATTGAATAATTCGGCATTCAATTCAGCATCACCAAAAAAAAGAATTACTCGAGTTTAATTCGCGAATCTTGTGACTATACTTACTGGATGTTGATATGACTCGCCACATCTTGAGCTGTCTGGTACTGCCACAGAGAATTGAAATTCTTACTCGGCTTGTAAATGGTCACTTTAGGTAGCATGCTTCACTTGTGGTGGTAAAGCTTGGTTTAGGTCACTCTAATCTTGATGTAAAATAAAAGATGCTAATAAGGTACAGTTTTGGGACCCTCTGAAAAGAAACAAACAAATTGTATTTCCGTTGGACATCGCCTTTCATTTCTGAAATAATTTAATAAGTTTTGAATGAAGTTTGAACAATACATGTATTTTCTTGCACATAAAGCAGCTACACAAAATTAGTTGGAAAATGCATAAAAGTCCATTCAACTTAGCATTTACATGTGTGAATGTACATGAACATCTAGTACTTAGTTTTTTTTTTTTTTTAACAGATACTTTGTACATGTAATAATAAAAAAATAACTAGATGACTGTGTATTTTTAACATTAAATTAGTTATTTCTAACAATTTGTGCACATTAAACTAGATGACTGTGTATTTTTTTTAACAATGGCGTTGATTCATTGCTGCCTGAGAAATATTTGCCAGACAAACCAGCCACTGCTTGGTGCTTGTACTGCCACGTAACATGCAGTCGGTACCCCTTGTCGTATTGTTTTGACAAACTTTGATGCAAGGAAGAACAACATATCTGTATATAGCATAAGATACTCAATGTCAATTTCAACTTTCAACCAATATATCAACCATTTGTGCATATATATATATATATATATATATATATATATATAGCATTTGGCCTGCTGGTAAATAGTGACTTTGTTGCACAAAATTGCCAAAACAAGTTGCTATAAATCTCAAGTCCCAAACAATGTGTAAGCTACAACTGATAGTTTGAAATTCAGGAAATGCAGGGATACTTATGCAAAAGTAAACACTAAAGAAAAGATATCATTCATACCAGTTATCAGACCTTCTCGGTCCCGAGTTAACCGAGTTCTTACAGTACCAGGATGGACACAGTTGGCTGTGATATTTGCCTTCATTTCCTAATCAACCAAACTATTATAATTAGAAAATGATTAAAAGAAAAGGATGCATTAATTAAATTCAAGTGCATAAAAACTTCTGTACCTTAATTCTCTCTGAAAGTGCCTAATTGGTATGAAGAACGTTGGCAAATTTCGGGAATCATGAGTAGACCTTTGTGGGGTTGTACAGTCTGTTGAATTATAAACAAAGAAGAATCACGATCGAGTTTGTGTTTATCATCAAATTTTTGTAATATGTATGTTGACAATATATCAGTTGAAAAGAAATAAATAATTACGGTGAAATTTTCATACTCAATTACAATTTTTTGCTAGTGACTTGATTCAAATATCAGATTCCATCGTCAGGAAACCAACTGTGGATGCTTGAAAAAATGTTCACAATCGGCCCTCAATACCTGTCTCCTTTGCCGTCTCGGCCATTTTCTCAAGGAGAAGCTTCGTAAGAAAGAAGTGACCTAAGAAACAAAGAAATGCTAACAACAAAATGAGTATAAATTATAATATTAATATAGATTGTTTATGCAGAATTGAGAAACAAAATTATAAAATGAACAGAGAAAAAGGCAAAATCTATGTAGTTGGTTGCGAAAGTCATCTCAGCACCGTCTTCGGAAAGTGCATGCTGGTTACAGAATTTTCCGGAATTGTTTCTGAAATTGCAAACAACAAAAATATTTAGTAGAGTATTTAAATCACTAAATCTATCACCTAGACACATGAAGGCCAACATCAAAATATAAGAACTACAAAAAGAAACTCAATGTAACAAGCTAAATTAGTTGATAAAATTATTTTTTTTGTACATGAGAAGATTGAGAGGTAGATCGAGGGAGAGAAAGCGTGAAGCTCCGAACAGAAGCAAGAGAGCTAAGGTCCAGAGGCAAAATATGATCTCCAATCCGGGACGCTCAGAAACAATACGGGCCTTCAATTCCACTGCTGATTTCAGACTGCGAACTGGTAGTTCTAGCCGCGTCCCACGCTTCGCCTAAACACGTGCTGTTTCTGCCCCAATACCATATGTATCTCCTATATTCCAAATTTCTATAGTTTTATGAAAAAGGCTCATGTATAGCTTTTTTAATGTTGCCCTGTATCATATTATCTTGATATATAATTTTTGTTTAAGATTTATTAATGGTAGTGTGCAATTTACTTATTGATTTGTATGGTTCTGTATTAGTAATGATAATGCTTCTCTTTTGTTTTGCTAAAGAATTGGTGTTGATGGCCGTGATGGAGTTAAGGTCAGAACATGCCGCGGTTACCTCCTGTGATGTGGATTTGGACCCAAACCCGTTAGGTCCAGCTGACCCAATAAGGTAATTTACAGGCTTAAACATGGATAATTAATTTCTTGTAAAGTTATAGATAAGAAAACAAAATATAGAACAAAGCTTGAGAGTAGTGGGGTCCAAGAAAATGGGTACAAATTTAAGGGGTACATGGAGTGTCTCCTGACTCAAAGGCAGTCATAAACTCTGTTGGATAAAGAGAGAAAATGGTTAAAAATAGATACTGAGACAAAGGCAGGGGCCTACTCCAAAATCATATCAAAATTGATTATACACTAAGTAAGACAAACAAAGCTACTAAAGAGGACACTAGAGCTTGATTGATCTCGGTCAACATTATTGCGTTTCAAATCTTTGCTTTGTGATTTATTTAATGAAAATTTAGGCAGGCAAAGACTACTTTTCCTGAAGAAAAAAAAAATGTTTGCTTAGTGAGAAAAGCATTGTACTTAGTGTGTCACTGTGTCAGTACTGACTACTGTGCAAATTAAATATTGATCGGATGGATTATTGATATGCTACTGTATATATTGGATCCTTTTTTAGTCTGGATTGTTATTCTATTTTGCAACCAACTGGTTTCTATTCTGGATTGCTTCTGTTGCACTTCATTAGAGTTGTTAGGCTAACAGTTGTATGGTAAATCAATTTTGGCTATATTAAGTGTCAAGAGGAATATATATATATATATAGAAGGAGATAAACTTAAAAAAAAACTAATTTTTGTTCATAATGGATATATAATTACAAGAATCTTTTTATCCGCAAAGATAAATTTCAACTTTCAACCAATATATCAACCATGTGTGTATACTTCAGTCGGTAATAATTACACCCTAAAAATAACAGTTTTCGTGATTTACCCTCAACAATAGTTATTTTTTTATCCTCGTAGATAAAATAGATTAATTCTTGTAAGAATCAATTACAAACCGATTTTCATCCTATTTATAGTTACTTTCTTCACCTCTTAGCTGTCTACCAAGTAATGTTAACTCTCAACTACTTGATTTCAAAACACACTTGGTTACATTCAATGGATTAAAAAAACATAACAATCACCATAGAGACTCAAACGTCAAATTTCAGTAGGGATTTGATTAGAACTTCTAGTTTCTAAGTGTGAATGAGAGGGGTTGTGGTGGGGGGTTATTAGCTAGTGTGAACTTAAGGGCTTGTACTTAAAAAGGGACAATTTTGAGTATATGCATCAGAAACCTAGATTTTATGTATTTCCACTTCTAAAATTCATAATATCATATTTACCCTTCTAAATCTTAAACACTCACAAATATATCAAATTTATTGCCTTACCTATTAAAACTCATTTTAAATTTATAAATTAATTTCTCATTTTACCTTTTGTTAAAAAAATTTTAAAAAATGTAGTGTGTGTAAAATAAATGTCTAGTATTATAATTGGTTAGCTTCTAAAAACAAATAATTTATTTATCTATTTGTGACACAAACACAATAGCATATAGGCATACGCTTGTATGAGCGTCAAGAGTAGAAAAAAGAAATAATTTATCATCACCAACCAGCCAATTAATTAGAAGAATGAGCATAAAATATGTAGTCAAATGGAAACTTTAAAATTTAATCGAGTTTTAATATAAAAGATAATAAATTGGGTACATGTAAGTTTTACAAAATTTAGAAGGATAAATATGATATTATGAATTTTAGAAGAAAAAAAGTATGTAATTTTGAGATTTTTGAGGGATATACATGAAATCCTCCCAAAATTTAAAAACTAAAAAAAAAAAATCCCGATCTAGTTTATTAATGACAAGCACGTTATATCTCTTGAAATGAATTTTTGGATACAATTCATTCTGATTTAAAAAGAAAAATAAATACAAAACATGAAATCCATATATAATAATCCCGCATAAAAATATCGGGTTGTACGTGCATTTCAGATTCAAATACAATCCGGAATTCCCGTAATATATAGCCCATTAATTTTAAAATTCAATCTAATTTTCCATAGTAAACTCTTTAACTAATTTAAGATGATATTAGCACAGAGGCCACTTGGTACTTGCTGGTAATGCAAAGATGTGCTCCCTACTCTCCAACACTTGTAATGCACTTGCACACTAGGCATAAAAAGGAAAGCATACTCAACCCGTTTACCCGTTTAGGTATCCATGCCTAGGCCGAGCATATGGAGAGTAATGAATTATTTCCAGAGCATGCCAATATTGGATTATAAAGTATGTATTATATATATTTTTTTTAGTTAGTGGCTTTAAATATATTATATTTTAAACAACATGTATGTTTTATATTACAAACAACATGATTCGATTATCGAACCTCTTATTAACAATTAATATATATTTAATTATTTAACACTATATATATATAGCCTGGCCTCTAACTAAAGTTCATTATAAGAAAGTGCAAAAAGCTTTGGCTTTGAGGAAAAAGGTATTATATATTCTTTATTAAATTCCTAGTAAGGTGGCAGCATTATTTTGATATTTCGGTTACAATGTTAATTAGGTCTTCATGATATAATGATCATTTAGAGGCTAAATGGGTTAGTGAGATCTCATATAAAGTAATCCGACCCGTTAATACATCCCGTCTCTGTCAATCCAACTCAGCTCCTTGTCTCTCTTTTCCCCCACCAAGGGAAAAGCCGAGAACCAACAAAAACAAGAGATCTGCAATCTTAGAAAATATATGTTTAACTAATCAACCCCTCCATTGGCTAATTTATCATTAATTTTCTTTGATGATAGTTACAACTTTGGCTAATAATGCTTAAACTTTTTTCCTTGTGGGCTTTTGTTAACTAGCAAGCAAAGTGCTGGTCAAATTGCTCTCTATAGTGCAAGAAGTAAATTAACAAAAAGAATAAGATTAGCTATTAATTAGGTGTGCCTTTAGTGTGTGTGCACATTTTTAATAGGCAGTGGGTGGGTAGGAAGCAGAACCCATATTTTGAAGAAAGAAAATAATAATTCGTTTTATGGACTGGTAAATGCTGACACCATGTTACTCGTCAAAAAAAAAAAAAAAATTGATGGTTGGCTGTGAAATACCGTCAACAGATATATTAATAAAAAAAAAAAGTATTTACACAGACCTAAAACCAAAAGGCCTTGACCAATACAAAAGGTGACCAAAAAAAAAAAAGGGTTTGTATCTTTCATAGTGCCTTCTTGTGTTAGTGCGAACAATAATTTTTCATAAAACTTATTGATTAGAGATAGTTATAGTATTTATCTAAATTTTGTAGTGCAAATATTTGATTTATTGAAAAATACCGTTCACACTAAATAACAATAATATTTAGATTTTTCTTTCATTAAATTACTTAGTTTTTATGAAGAGATTCAAGATTTCAATTGACCAGAATTGAACACGTCCAATTTAAATGATGTAGAACATATTTACAATTTTAATTAGTTTACTTTGAATAATATTTCTTAAGATTTTAAATGGATATTATATTATAAAAAATAGATGTGTTGTTTTCCTAAAAAAATTAGATGTGTTAGAATTTGTTGTATATAAATTTATATTTCAATGCAATCGTTATTCCACTATGGCATAAAAACCTTTACACATAATACTGAAATTTTTAAAACTATCATACTCCAAAAATTAATAAATTAATAAATCAAAACACCACGTTTTCTAAAATATTTGAATTTTGACACGGCTGCATCCCCTAGGTGCGGCCACCTTTTTGCGGACCTCATCTAGGGGATGCAGCCACCACCTTTTTTTTCAAACTGAACTGCCGTACGAGAAAGAAAAAATGTGGCTGCATCTCCTAGATGCGGCCACTAGAAAAGTGGCCGCTTCCCCTAGATGCGGCCATGCTATTTTTCAAAATTCCACAAAATCGTGGTCTTTTGGTTTATCATTTTAATTATGTGGTCTTTTGGTTTATTGTTTTTAGAGGTATGGTATTTTTAAAAAAATTGGCACATAATATTCTCTCATGAGTACCAAAATTATTGTACTTTGGCCACAAAAGCTCTAGTTTACATCAGATGAAGACATTTTAGATAGGAGATATTAATATGTGTATATTGTAAGAGATAATTAATAATACACAGTTGATATTTTTAGTTGGAAATGTTTAGAGAAACACTATAATCAAACTTATAAATGAAGAGATTCAAATATCTTCATTATTTTTTGTGCATTCATACCTTCACTTTTTTTTAATTCTATAATAACAAAAAAAATTAAAACTCATATGTTAAAAATGAAACCATTATCTGTGATCTATATTTTGCTTTCTATATATACATGCATATAAATTAATCACCACTTTTCAATTTTTTTAAACGAATTATTGTTCAGGAATAAGCTACATGAGCATACTTTTGCAAGTTGTTGACATCAATTAAAAAAATGTTGAAATCAGTGTTGTAAAAAAACGTCTCTTTAGGTTGATTAATTTGCTAATTAGTTGTTAGCGGTAACTAAACTGTTATGAATTTTTTCGACTAATTGGCCGATTATTTCTGATTATGAATTATTATTCTCGATTAATCGCTTGGTAATACTTTATCCATCTGACAATCGCATATCATTATTTACCAATGGTTTAAATAGTGTTTATCGCGAAATAGCGTACGGGTTAAAAAAATTGCGCTATGCTCAAATAGCGGCGCTATAGCACGGAATAGCGTGCTATAGGAGCGCTATTTGGACATAGCGCCATAGTTTTTTTAGTCGAAAAACGTTATAACGCGCTATTTAAAACACTGTTATTTACAACAATGATTGAAATATCAAATCACACAATAAATGTCCTTTTCAAAGTTCTTGATATCAACTAAAACAATGTTGAAATATCAAATCACACGTCAATAATAGTATAACTTTCTCTTTCCCTCTAGGCATACATGCATATAACAGTATTGGAGTGGATATGAACAAATTGCAACTAATTAAGAATAGCAACAATCAATAGTGCCTTGTTATGTCGCTGACAATTACTGATTATGAATTATTTTCTCGATTAATTTCTTAATAGTACTCTATTCGTCTAACAATCGCATATCATATTTACAACAATGATTGAAATATCAAATCACACAATAAATGTCCTTTTCAAAGTTCTTGATATCAATTAAAATAATGTTGAAATATCAAATCACACGTCAATAATAGTATAACTTTCTCTCTCCCTATAGGCATACACGCATATTACAGTATTAGAGTGGATATGAACAAATTGTAACTAATTAAGAATAGCAACAATCAATAGTGCCTTACTATGTCACTGACAATTACTGATTTGTCCAGTAACTATACCTATCTCAATGCCCACTAGCTAAACATTTTAATATCTGATCATCTCGCTAGCTTTTCCAAAGTGCGGTGCTAAAATTATGAACCTAATTAATTTAAACTTAAGTAGTGCGTATTAGATCAAAAGCAGGTGGGTGGGTGGGAAGCAAGTAGGTTTTGAGGCTGTGTAACGGGGAGTAATTGGAAATCCGGATCCTTTGGTGTTTATATTTATGTAAACATCATACAACAAGTATGGATTGTCACACTAAGAGATATCAGTAACTCGCCACATTGTAGGGCAGTCTAGTGACCGCCACAGAGAAGTTAGATTGTTAGATGGGCTTGTGCACAGCAGCGCAACAAATGGTCCCAATAGAGAGATAGCAATGGATCATGTTTCAATTGCGGAGGTAGCTAATTCACTGTTTCTCAAACTTTAAAAAAAATATATATATATATATATTTATGTTTTGGGATCATCTGAAAAGATGCTAGGTCAGAATTTCTATCCTATCAGTACCTAATTTTTGGAATTATTTGGGATGGTACTAGATCCTAATCAAAATAATTATGACTTAAACATGTTTAAAATGAATTATTTTGAATTTTTGATGCGTCTATTTTTTTTTAATAATTTTGGGCCACCTTTCAATTTCATACTTGTCTATGAAGATCAACTGTTTGAATTCACTATCTAAAACCAATTTAATATTAGTTTAAATTAAACTCAGCTCTCCTTGTAAGCTTTACCCATAAATAATCATTTGTTTTTCGTTAAAATAACTATTTGAGTAACATGTATTGATTTTTAAACCTAAAACATCGCACATAAAAAAAAAAAACAATGTTTTAATGAACATTATAAGAATTCCGGATCTTATCAAATTATTTTCAAAATCCGAACTTATTACTATGTCCAACCGAATCCTCAAGAGGGGGTTACCTATGGTACATGACAGTATTTTATACATTTGTAGAAAACCATTTAACAGTTGATTTGTTTTCTTGAATCAATAAACATTTAGTTCTTATCAGTATTGTAAATAACGGTATGCGGTCGTCGGAAGAACAGGGCATCATCAAGCGATTAATCAAAAATAATCAATTAATTAGTCAAAAAAAGTTATGACTATTTAGTCACTGTCAGTAATTAATCAGCCGATTAATCGTACTAAATGGATATTTTTTACAACACTAGTTCTTACAATAGACGATTGACAAGTCACACAATTTGATGTGTCTAGAAACATTGTATCCAAATTTGGATCAATAAACATTTCGTTCATACACCCCTCATCGATGAATGATGAATCAGGCGTGCAAGGTAAAATTACTTGAAAAAAAAAATCCTCATTTTAATATTTTATTTGTCACATTTATGTTGGTGGTGGGGGCTTTGAGTGGACCATTAATGATTAAAATTTAGAATAAGGTAATATAAATTTCGGCCGTGACGAGATCGGCCAACTTCTTTTTGACCTTATTTAGTCCTTTTGACTATGTTTTTATGTCATTTAAAAAAAATAAAAACGGAGCCACGTAAACTATTTGCTATGCTTACCCGGGTTTTGGACCTCCATAACTCCCAAATCTTCCTGTTATTTTTTAAATCGGTTAAAAATGTCGAAATTGTTATAGTTACCATCTTAATATTTCAAAATTCTGAACTTATTAGTTACTATCTTCATGTTATTTAGATTGAATGGACAAAAAATGTCGAAATTGTTTTAGTTACCATCTTAATGTTTCAAAATTCTGAATTTATTCAAATATTACCAATCACACAGCTCTAGCTTGTGTATAATCAAGAAGTCATTCATGCGCATCCCGAATATACGCATAAATTGGTTATGCGCACCTCATAGATGCACGACCTATTTCTAATCTTTATTTTATTTTGATTAATTATTTATCTTATTATTCCGGTATAAGTGATTCGTACTGACAACAAAAATGTTTTCAACCGATAACATAAAACAAAATACCGTGAAACAAGAATTAAATTAAGAGAAAACGTTACACTAAACAAAACAACATATATATTATTTCAATTTTAAAAAAAAAAAAGGCTCATGCACACCTCTAAGCTGTACATGAAGCAAGGAGTCATGCGCAGGATTAGGTCATCCACAGCTTCAGGGTGTGCATGATTCAGGCTGAAGTCGGTGGTAACATTTAAAATTTTTGAAAATTGGAATTATGTGCATACTGGAGCTGTACGGGTTATAATTTTGAATTTTTCGGAAATTGATGGTAGTATCAGAATTTTGAAATATTAAGATGGTAACTAAAATAATTTCGGCTAAAAATGACAACAGAAATAAACTTTGTAATTATTTCAACAATGAAGTTCATTAAAATTGTTGGAAACTTGTGCCAAAATATGTATAAAGCAATTTCATAGAACTGCGAGTTAACTAAATGACTTAATAATATATTGCATAATTTTACACCGTGAACTGACAAACTAGGATGCCTTATTTAATACCAAAATGTGTTAAATTAAAGTTTAGGTCAGTTCATAATTAAATTTGGTTTTTGGGCCATGTTTGTTTTGCCTAACAAATAAAGAATTCAGTGTACAAAATAAAATGTCATAATTTTTTAAGTGGTATCTAGTATGTCATAATTCTCTGCCCCCTCAGTCACTGTGCGTGGGGCCGGTCACTATTAAAGGGGGCCGATTACTGTTAATTTTTGAACTGGAAGCCCACATCGGACCCACACACAGTGACTCTGGGGACAGAGGGTTTGGTTCCGTCTAGTATACATTTGGATGAAATAACGAATAGAGTTAATTTTAAGTTTTGAGAATAGTAGCTAATTCAACTTTTTGTTGGTTTAGTATAATAGTGAACTAACCTATATAAGACAAGCAAAAAAATAGTGGATTGGTGCTATTCTCGCTCCATCCAAACATCGAAAAAGAATAGTATTATTCTCGGATTAGTGCTATTCTTGATCCATCCAAACACATAGTTTATCATGTGTATTTTTTTTAATTGTGTCTAATAATTAGTTTCTTATGACAAATATATTATTACCTATTAAGTTAACTACTGGATTTTGACACTAAACTAGTTATTTTAAACATATAAATATATAAAATAATGTGACTGTGTAATTGTTTGTTTTTAACATTAAACGACTTGCATTTAACCAAAAATATTGTTCTTTAAATATTTAGGTAGTTTCTTTTACATTTATTAGTTCCCTTTAAAATCTATATATTTACAATTCTAGAACCTTCTTTTAGGAGACATCTTTTTTTTAGTTTTAATTGTTTAAGTGTTGAAAAAAAAACTATATGAATATTAAAAGAAGTTAACTGTTTATAAGAATAATAATTATTTTTGTTTAAAGTAACTAATTGGTTGTAATTTCAATGAATATTATATATATATATATATATATATATATATTGAAAGTAATAAATTTACCATAAACAATAACTAATTAAATACTATAGATATAACATATTTCTTAAAGAAAATATAACTAAGAGTACATTCGGGATGGACCCTTCAGCACAGCAATCATTTAGATTTTAGAACAAAAACAACAAAAATCATAATATTTCCTCCACTGACAAATATAATGCACGTGGTTGTGCATTACAGCAGTAGTGCCGCTCAATTAAAGAAAAATCGTTCTAAAGTACAAATTAAAAACAAATCATTTGAAAAAGGTTCAAGTACCATTTGTAGGTGCCTCCAAAATTGCTAGAATCACTCTTTCTTCTTCTTTTTGTTCTCAAGTAGCTAAGGCCTGAGGCATCTGAAGTCTGAAGTTAAGTGTGTGGCGGGTCACTTGCGTGTGGATCTGCAAGTAGATTATTGTTTATAATTTTAGTTCGTACACTTCTGTGTCATAGAAGTGATTGATAACAGAAGGTTAATTATGTTACTAAAGTTTTTTTTATATAATTAGTGATTGTGCTCAAGTTATTCAATATATTTTTTTAATATCTAGGAGAAATATTTTAGTTGAATTTTGAATCTGAAGAGTATTGTCTTTTGTCACTGTATCAAAAAGTGGTTCATAATTATACTATATATTGTAGTTAAAGTTGAAGAAGGCTTAGGTTTTATTATGAAGCTCCTAATTATTTGTATTTTAGTATGAGGATGCCCAAAGAGAATAAAAAAAATGAAATCTGCATAAAATATAATAACAGATAAAAAATCCTTATAGTTGAAGTTATTTTCAATATAATCTTCATCTATTAAAAGAAATTGGCAAACAGAAGAATTATACTCATGATGTAATTATGGCCGCACAATAAGGATAAATGTTTCCAAGTATTTCCGACTTAATTATCAGATAAACCCAAAAATTTGAACTACTTGAAAATAATGTGACCTTGCTAACAATTAGCCAACAGTATATATATATTCCTACAAGAATGAGATAGTATCTGCAAGGATAAAAAGTGACTATTCATGAGAGTATACTGACATAATGTGTTTTCTCTATTAACGACGGTAGCATCCACGAGGATATATTGACAGTATCTCTCGCAGATACTGTCCCATGATATAATCTGAGCAATCTTTCCAAACATTTTTATTCAATTTATTATAATTTTATGTATCTATCAGTAAACTATAGTAGTCCTCCACACCATCACGCCATAAATTTGTAATTTTGTATTCATAATAAAATTTCCAAATTTCAAACAACAAAAAATATTGGAACTGTACATTTTATTCTGAAGTCACAAAATTATGCATATATTTGAACAAGATTAACATGCATGCGTTTTTCTCACAACATAAACCGTAGTAAATGATGCACACAAATCATTTAAAATTTTAATTTTCAATAACTAATATAGAAAATAAAGAGTGAGGCTATGATACTTTGCAATGTGCACGTAAGTTCTTACTTCTATATCTTTGTTTTTAAAGGTCAAACAATCAATTCGAACTGTTCAAACCAAATTTTATATTATATAAAAATTATTTTTTACTATTTTTAGATCGGTGAGAAAACACCTTATCTAAAGATTTTCTATCAATTTAAAAAAATAGCAAAAAAAAATGTAAAATTTAATTGTAAGTACATTTTTATATGAATATCTTATTGAATTCGAATTGACTATTTAAAATTTTAAAATAGAGATATAAATTTATAACGCAGACAAAATATCGCTCCCTCACTCAAAAATAAATTCCAAGTATAATGCGGACAAAAAAAATATATATTTGATCTCCGCACGAAACGTCCGTGATTTGTGGAAATGGATTTCTCCATTTTACTTGAACTGGAGGTATGATGAACCGGAAGATTAGGACTTCTTTGTTGCTTCCATTGTCACCTGCTCCCTAAACAAATAAGAAATAACTTTTGTTTTGCAAGAAGATCATGCTACCATTAGCGAATCCAATCCTACCCCTCTAACCACTAGTTATTCCAGGTTTATCTATTTTTAAATTGGTAATCATTAATCATTAATTGATCAATTGTGAGTTATAAAGGACTGCAAACACAGCACAAGACATAAGGAAACGATAATAAACCACCATAACTGTACCCAAGTAAAAATTTCTAGAATGCTAGTTTACAAGGGGTATCTTCAATGGTTAATTGAGAAGAAAAGACAAAGATGGCTAAAAAGTACAGAAAATAAGTAAGGCTACGATGCTCTGCATAGCGTACAGTGGTTCATACTATGGATCTATATTTTTATTTTCAAAGTTCAAACAGTGGATTCAAACTGCTTAATATAATTTCTATATGAAAATATACTTGGAGTCCAATTTTTATATTTTTTAGAATTTTTCTATAGTTTTTTTAGATAGGTTGAAAACCACTACTTCTGGATGGCCCATAATCTTTAGATCAAGTGATTTAATACCTATCTAAAAAAATAATAAAAAGTTTCTAAAAAATATAAAATTTGGCATCCGAGTACATTATAGAGATCATGTTGAGTAGTGCAAATCGACTATTTGATTTTTGAGAATAAAGATACGGATCCATATTACGGTTCAATATGCGCTATGTACCATAGCATCACTCAAAGAAATCCATCAAATCTATGTCCAAATTAAAAACAATAATAAAAGAAAAAGATACTAGTTCAAAATTTTAAACAGGTATGTTAATAGAAAATTTATAAACTACTTGCAAAATTAACATGCAATTAGCAATGAGATTTGGTGGTATACTCGATTTACAAAAAAATTCAAAAATAACATGGAACATTATGCGTCATGGTCGATATTTTCATAAAAGTGTTTTACTCTAAAAGCAACCAACTGCATGTTCAACTATTTTCTAATTAAAATTATGTTAACAAGTACTAAAATGCTTCACATTAAGACAATATAAATTTCTGATTTTTTTTATTTAGGAAATTATTTCAAGTTCAAAATAAATAGAGCCGATTTTTTTATTTTTATCCAAAAATTAAATTGAATTTCAAAAATTAACCGGTTTGGCTGTAAAATTTTAAATCTACCCAAACCGGTTAACCGGACTAGTGGGTTCGGTTAACCGTTTAGCGAACCAAGGGTTCGGTTAACCGTTTAGCGGACCAAGGGTATGGGTCCGGTTAATGGTTAACCGGATTCGTTGGTTCGGTTAACCGTTAACCGAACCCAATTTTTTTTTTTTTTTTTAAAACAGAAAATTAAAAAAAAAAATTCTATTGAAAATATACATGAAAATTCGTATTTAGATATATCAAATTTACACCAAAAATTTTTGTAAATAAAATATGAAATTTAAAATTATAGAAAAATACACATACACATACACATATACATATACATATACATATACATAAATAATATATGGTTCCCGATTTTTTTTTTTTACTTTTTTTTTAAAACAGAAAATTTTAAATTTTTTATTTTTCTATTGAAAATATACATGAAAATTTGTATTTAGATTTATCAAATTTACACCAAAAAATTTTGTAAATCAAATATGAAATTTAAAATTATAGAAAAATACACATATACATATACATATACATATACATATACATATACATAAATAATATACGGTTCCCGATTTTTTTTTTACTTTTTTTTAAAACAGAAAACTTAAAATTTTTTTATTTTTCTATTGAAAATATACATGAAAATTCGTATTTAGATTTATCAAATTTACACTAAAAAAATTTGTAAATCAAATATGAAATTTAAAATTATAGAAAAATACACATACACATACACATATACATATACATATACATTTACAAAATTTAAAATTTTCTGTTTTAAAAAAAAGTAAAAAAAAAAAAATCGGAACCGTATATTATTTATGTATATGTATATGTATATGTGTATGTGTATGTGTATGTGTATGTGTATGTGTATTTTTCTATAATTTTAAATTTCATATTTGATTTACAAAAATTTTTGGTGTAAATTTGATAAATCTAAATACGAATTTTCATGTATATTTTCAATAGAAAAATAAAAAAAATAAAAATTTTCTGTTTAAAAAAAAAAAAAAATTGGGTTTGGTTAACGGTTAACCGAACCAACGAATCCGGTTAACCATTAACCGGACCCATACCCTTGGTCCGCTAAACGGTTAACCGAACCCTTGGTTCGCTAACCCATTGGTCCGGTTAACCGTTTAGCGAACCAAGGGTTCGGTTAACCGTTAACCGGTTTGGGTAGATTTAAAATTTCACAGCCAAACCGGTTAATTTTTGAAATTCAATTTAATTTTTGGATAAAAATAAAAAAATCGGTAAATAGAGTTTGAACACTGATTATAAAAACCAGAGTTAGAAGTAACAAGGGGACACAATTTGGGAGTTATGGAGCAATACTCGCTTAATCATGGTTTGGAGTCAAGTACCAGTGTACCACTGGCACTGGTCTTCTTTTCAATAATAAATTGTTTAATATATAACTAGCAAGACTCTTGTTTCTTAACCAAAATTTGATGGCATGTTCCTCTAATTACCTGCCACGTGGATGTCTTTTTATTTTTTTTCTACTCTCAATCTCAACCACCAGCATGCACAACTTAGTTTTGTATAAAGATTCCGTGTATCAAATATATTCGAATTTATTGTTTCGTGCAATACATGAAATATAACCCAAAACTTATGTGGTTAATTTAAATTGGATCATAACAGGCCCTTCAAAATTAATCCAATTATGGGCCACTATGGATATCAACACACTTGGAGGTGAACTACTGGGCTATGAGCCTATGAGCCCATGTTGGTATTTAGATTGATAACTCTCCATGTGTGTTGATATCAATTGAGAAACAAAATCTCTATCTTTCTCTGTTAAAAAAAATAAAATAACGCAGGTATGAGCCCAAATCTCAATTGATACGGATCTGCAACAAATCATATATTAGGCTACAGGCCCAATATAGGTAAGGGGGAGATGGAAAGGAAGGTGGCCATTTTCATAAACTGAACAGAAAGGATCAACATAGTAACTTGGAGGTTGAAAAGGCAAAATCAGTGGTCTGATAAATACATGACTAGATCATATAGAGGCAATCCGGCAATAGATATATAAGCCGTTTGATTGTCAAGAGAAGAAGTAAGATTGTGAACGCCACTTGCAAGTGGCAACCTTTCAGGAACTGCATCGACTTATAACGAGTTGGCAAAGGCCACAAGTCGAGTCTGCCCCTTCGCTTCTTCACCCAATTTAGATAGCTGTTGAGACACGAGGCACTGCAATAGAGCTCCGACAAGGTGTGTTCCTTCTCCTCAGCCTCCTCAGTACTCATGCTACTGCTTTTTTGTTCAAGTTTATTTGATTTCTGTGTGTTCTAATCCGCAACCCTAATTCTAGAATTTCAATGGCAATATCAGTAAATTGAATGAAAATTAATGTTTGTTAAAAAAATTGATACAAATAATTCATCCCATCCTTCTCTCCTTTCCATCATGTAATGTCACCTCCAAATCATTTCTATTTGAAAATGAGTTGAATCATTAAAAGATTTTGTTTTGACAAGTACCGGCCTAGTATTACTATCTCAATGCACAAGTAAACAGCATTCAACAGAAAGCCACATTGAGGGAAGAAGAAGTACAATTTAGGGAAAATCCTCAGCTTTAAAGAAAGTGAACTAGCAGATATTGCAAACGATATAACATCGACTAAGAATAACATAACTCAAAATTGATACAAAACTTGTAACAACTATATTCATGGCCTCATGAATAAAAAAAATCTAATAAATTAATCCTACAGCCCAATAAGATTAAAAACAAAAAAAGTACCAAAATCAAAGGACAAAAAATCAGGAAATAACCAACAACCTGAAACGATAACAAGCAAGAATGGCCATGGTTACAACCGACCAAGAAAACATAACCCACCAAGCCATGAACAAAGCCATCTCCTTTAAAATATCAGACAAATCTATAGAACTTTGAAATACACCCTCAAACAAGTTACCTCTCAGCTGAGACAGGCCAAGAAGCAAAAGAACCAAAACTGGTGGTGCTAAAAATTGTGTGGCAGCTGTACAGAGGTGGTGGTTGTGTAGAAACATCTTCGCACGTGCATAATCCAAATCAGTGATCCGGGTAACATGCAATTGCTGATACCTGCCAATATCTCCAACTTTAGTCCCCTAGTCAATATGCCAGTTGCCAGATCCCAAACCAGCAGATTCTAGTTATACCAGCCAGGAATACTATCTTGAGACTATCAATTGGCTACTCTGGCCTTTATTAATTCTTAATTGAACATCAAAGATAAAGTTCCCATCAATTGCACAAGGCATCAATGTTAGATTAAGTAAAATGCTGGTTTATTACAGTTATCGTTTCAGAAGCTGTACCAGATGGCTCCACAGATATAGTTGGTACAGTAATCATCTAATGGTGGTAGACACTAGTTCAGCAATGATATAAACCAGCTGGTACCAAATGACTACAGATTGTTTTCCACAATTCAAGCTTAATACAATATTATATGTGCCCTTTAAACTTCCTTCTATCACTTAGGTCAATAAAGGCTCAACTGGAACCAAGATAGAAACTGAAGGCAATTAGAAGTATCATACAAACCAATATGACAGTGAACTATTAAACATTACCAGCAGGTGACCGCCTCATTGATATACATCTGAACCATAGCTCTTAGGGAAAGAATCTGCAACAGAGCCCCAGCTGCCAGAACAGGTACCTGCAAAACCTCAGCCCCATTGACAAAAAACGGGGGGAGAAGTGACTTAAAAAAAAGTACTGGGGAAGCAAGAGATATCAGAGCTGTACTATACAACAGCACAAGCCCAATCCATGAACAGGAGAGCACCGGCAAGTCAAACCTTAACTGGTCGGTACCAAGCCAAAAGCTGCGTGCAAATCGTGCAGCCGGGATGAACATGAGTGATGATATCAAGCCAGTAACTGCTGAAGCAATGCCTGAAGGAGGGTTTATAGAGAGAAATTGGATGAGAATAAAAGAGATAGCTGGGGAAACAACAAATGAGAGTAGAGAGAAGAACTTCTCAGATTTGCGAGAGGCCGATTTTTCAAGGGAGAGACGAATGAGGGTTACTAGTAGAAAGCTGACTGAAATGGAGATGAATAGAAAAGGGAAGAAAGCGAGGGAAGAAGAATTGAAGTAATGGAGAAGGAGGGAAGGTAGGGAGAGGGAGAAGGAGAGGAGGAGAGAGATGTGGAAAGAGGGGAAGTGGTGGCGGGAGGAGAGAGAGGAGTGGTCGAGGCGGAGGCGGTAGAGCTGAGCAGCGGTTGTGTCGAAGGGGGTGGTGGCGGGGGCGCGCTTGGAGGGTTTGGAGTTGGAGGGACGGAGGACTGCGCGAGGGGCGGAGGAGGGAGCGGAGTCGGGGTAGATGTAGGTACAGAGGGAGTAGAGAGAAAAGGAGGGGAGGTGGAGGAGGTGCGAGAGAAGGAGACAGGGAAAGGAGGTGATGAGGTGGAGGAAGAGAGGCGAGATCGCCGGAATGTGCATGGTCGGGTAGGGGAGGGGAGTGTGAGATTGGATCCGATCGGGTTAGTTCGGTTGGGTTTGGTTGGGTGGGAAGTTGGAGCGTTATGTCCAGGCAAGGAATGGGAATTCGCACCTCTGAGATATCTCATATTTTGCGTGACTTTTTAGAAAATCTCAACCGTTACAATACGTTTTACGCGAATATTAAATCTCAAATAATACTGGCCCCCATGTCATCTCCGAATAGGCACCGGACACGTCGTTCATGCAAAATATGAGATAACTCAGAGGATACGCACTCAAGAATGGAAGGCTTGTCCGGATTCTCTCCAACTGTCCGGAAGCGATCGTACAGACGTATGTTTCTCTCCAACTACTATTTAAATCAGGCAGCTCTAATTCGACCGTCCGATCAAAATCGAGCAGACGAAGATTGTTTGGATTTTTCATTTTTGGTGACGAAGAGAAGGTCGAACGCAAGATTGATCCATCACTATCATCTATGGGCCTCCCAACTGTTCGTTTTGAATTTACTCAACCTTTTAATGGATTTGATCATTTGATAGAAGGAAAAATATGTGTTAATTAGACATTGGATTTGAACTTCATACGGCCAGATAGTTTATTGGGCCCTCCCATTCTGGGTACCTCGTGCGAGGAATAATATTTGAATTACGGTCTGGGCCTTGTAATTCATTCCATTCGGATGAATAATCAGACGGTTTAGAATTTTAGATTGTATAAACTGAATAATATACGACCTGTAAAGTTACGCAAATAATGTTCAGTAGACATTATTTCGAAAAAAAGTATGTTAAGATTAGATTCGAATAAAAATAAGACAATATTTCCGAATTAATAATATCATTATGCATCAAACATAGTTTCTAAAAATTACAATACAGATGTTTATTGAAAGAGAAAGGATATGCTCTCATTTTTAAAATCTAGCCTAAATTATAAAATAAATATGCATTATGTAAAATATCTGAAAGTGCTTCAATCTATTACAATAGAATAAAAGATTCACAATCCAAATATTAACGTAATGGCCAAAATCAATATAATTTGGTTTTGCGTAGGCTTGTAAAAGAAAATTTTACGTCTTACAAAAGAAAAATTTAGGTCTTGATAAATTTGCTAATCTATTTGATAAACAACAGGATATTTATGTTGAGTTTGATAATTTATTTAAATTTAAGTGAAGCTATGGTATTATGCATAGCGCATATTGATCCGTTAGGCTAATATGACACTAGTGTTATATCAAACTAAATAACACCACATCTTAAACCCTTAGATCTACTTTAAGATTCGTAATATCCACTATTACTGTTCAAGCACTTCATTTTGTACGAATCTTAAAGCAAATCTAAGGGTTTAAGATGTTGTGTTATTTAGTTTGATATAACACTAGTGTCATATTAGCCTAACTCCGTATTATGAATTTCAATTTTTGGTTTGAGAACAGTTAGTATTATAAAAACAAAAAAATTGATTCATAGTCGAGACCAATCAACGTTATGCATAGTACCATAGTCCCACTCATTAAATTTGTGAAAAAATAAATTGGAATTTGCTTCTGTCTGGAATTACAATTACGACCTGTAAATTTTCATGAAGTTACTAGAAAAGTATGACCGTAAATATTCAGGAAGTTATTTTTTTTAATTTGTAGATTATTATTTTTTTCAGAACTGGACTGAAAATTCTGAAATCTTCAAATTGAATCTCACAGAAGTAAGGTAAAAACAGAAGAAGAAAAAAACAATAAAAGGAATTATTTGCCATGCTATATAAAAAAAAGGAGAAAACGAAACGACGTTTATTGGGAAAAAAAATTGCAAAATAATAATTGAAAAGGCAGAGAGAGAAACAGAAAGAATGTGATTGTTGTAATATTAGTAGAAATATTGGTACATATTATATTAATCTTAACAATCAAAATAGTTTAGATAGGTAGAAATACCACCAGTCCTAACCTATTGTTTTTATTTCTTCCATCTGTCTGCGGCAGCAGAAATTGATACAGACTTATTTGACATGAAGTTTAGATAGGTAATATTTCTACTTATCTAAACATTTGTTATATTAAAATATTAAAACATTTGTTACATTTGACATGGAGGTTAGAAGCAGTGAAATTTCTATCAATCTAAATTATTTTAATTGTCAAAATCGATAAAATCTGTACCGATCTTTCTACTAATATTCTCTTTTTATCTTTTTCATTAATTTCTATGAAATTTTTTTTTTACAAGTTCATCGGTCCCTAACAGTCTACTCTTTTTCTTTTTCTTTTTTGTCTGGTATGAATGGCCGTAGGAATAGGATCCATACCAGTCTAGGTCTAGGTGGACCAGTATCTGGACTACACGAAGACTATCAACTAATCCTGAAAATCTCTTACATTTTCTCTTATATTTCCCACTGCGTGTCATTACCACGTGGGCTCCGGAAACACGATATTCGTTTCCAGTCACCACCCCTGCCTAATTATAGGAAAGGAAGAGAAAGAGTGACCGGCTGTGGCTCAAAGGTCATGTTTAGTTGTGTACTAAAGTTAAGGATTAAATTGTTTAATCTACATATTTTACATCTTATTTGATAATTTAGTTTATGACTTAAATTAATTCATATAGAAAAGTAACGTATTGAAAAATAAGTCTCTGTTTATAACAGTGGGTCCTACAAATAGAGTAAGTTAATTCACTTGTAAAAGCCGAGTAACTTAATTTGAATTAACTCATCTCTTACTCCAATAATTTCAACAACAACAAAAAAAAAATTTCCCTTTCCCATTCATTTCTTCCCCTCTTCTTCCCGATTAAAAAAAAAAATAGAATCAATTTTAATTATTTTAATAAAAATAAGCACTATTAATTTTGTTTTTATAAAAAGCAGCTCCACTGATTCTAGAGATCGTGGAGAGAGAATTTAAATTTTGTAAAACTCAACTCAATGGTGTGCTTATTCTATTAAAATAATTAAAATTAGTTATACTTAAAAAAAATAATAATAATAATCCTTCTTCCCCTACACATCACAGCTACCTCATCTTTTGAGAATCGATTTAGAATGACTTGCAAGGCGTAAACCAGGTACAAGTAGACAATTGAACAATCAGTTCCAACTTTTTCCACATAATAGTTGTTGTTTTTTTTTTTTTTTTTTTGAGATATTTTGAGAAAAACTGGTAGAAGCTACCAGCAATTGCATTTTTCCACATAATAGTTAAACGGACAAATTACCAAGAGCTGATCGGTCAACCCTATTAATCATCACCCAACGCTGTCCTTATCTGTCGTAACTCGTAAGCCACTGAGAGAAGGTATATTTGCACTTTGAACCGAACATATATGGTATTTAAACTTTTAGTTAATTTTGTTTAATGTAAGTTTAAATATGATAAACTGAATACATATGTTTACAATTTAACTAACAGCACACTGAACCAACCAACAAAGGGTTTAGCTCCGCTATATGGATACCTACTTAAATAAACAATTTAAATTCATTTGTGATTCTTTAATTAAACCCGTACATTTAGAAAAAAACAACAATTGATCATCAACAACAATCGACAGTAAATAAACTTTCTGTGATTAGGTGAAAGGCAATTTATATTATTAACCAAATCCTCTCGAATTATAGTTTCAAAACTATAATTTGACAACTTTATGTATATCTAACAGCAATTGATTACAAGCAAAATCCTTGCAAGAACGTTGAAACTTTTTTTTTCTATAGCTCTCCTTTTTTTTTTTTTTCTATCATGACCCAGTGATTTTTATTTTTTTTATTTTTTATTTTTACTTCGTTTATTGTAAATAACATTCGAAGACTTGATCATCATTTTTTTGAGAAAAAACTAGAATTAGATTTGGATTAAAACGGTTGTAATTACAAGCTTTGTGAATATTTTCGAAATTTATTATTTTGAAAATGAAAATAAATTTCTTTAGGTTGAGTCTATATTTTCCGCAATGATTATGACAAAATGGTGCTAACTACCTACAAGACCTTTTAAACTGATTTTTGTAATTTTATCTCGGTTGATTCTAGTCCATCAGTTAAAATGGAACGCGCCATCAAAATTATTGCCTAAAAATAATTACAGATAACTATAAACAAAAAAAAAACAACGATCGCGGAAAAAAAAAAACAAACAAAAAGAGTGACTAGACGATTTCAAACTCTAACATAACATCGCGCAGTCGTACTCTCTCTTCTCTCAACAAATCTCTAATTTTAGTTTGCCTTTCTCTCACTCTTTCTAGGCTTCTATCACGATAGAGCTCTTTATCTCTTTTGCGCATCTACTTCGAAAGGAGAGGAGAATGAAAGAAAGGGAAGAAGTCAAGCACAAGTGATTGGAGCCGAGAGCGTAGTTTTGTCGGAGCTCAGAGTGTTGAGTCTCTATGTCATTTTGATCGGAGCGCAGGTGAGTAGATTTGGACATCAAAGCATGACAACAGTCGAAAGAGCAGATCTGGTCGTAAAGAGCGATAGAAATGAAGATAATATGATAATTGTGTGTGTATATAAGTAAGATTAAAAAGATTAAAACTATTTAGCATAGTTTGGATGATTTTGTGAGAATAAAAAATAAATTTTAATTTAAAATTATTTAATTTCATTGTTTTATCAATATAATTGTTAGTTGATACTAAAAAGCCACTCACTTCTAAAAATAAATGGAACGGATTCATATCAGTGTTTTAAAATGCAACCGCATATGCTTATGCAATCGGCAGCCGTGCTCAGAATATCATGTAGTCCCTCCCATGCTGTTTTGAGCATGCGGTCACATATGCGGTCCGAATATGTGGATATGCGGGATAAAAACATAATATGCAACACATGTAATTAAAAGTTCATATGCATTATGCGGAGTTTTACTATCCCATCTCAAATTATTTTATTTTTTATATACAATAAGGCACAATTCATGTTGATTATGTGAAAATAAATTCAACTATATGAATATGAATATGAATACACACGTAAATTTTTATTTTAAAATCCATATATATAAATTCACATTAAAATTTGCATATGCGTCTACATACCACTATGCAGTATGCAGTGACCTTCTGCATATATGAACAAAACCGCATTTTAAAACATTTGTTCGGATTGATATTAATATCAATAAAGGGCAAGTCGAATCATTGATAAAAAAAATGATTTTTTTTAAAAGGATCATTGTGCTAATTTCTCATGGGATTCGTCCAGTTGTAGGCATAATTTTTCTTAAATTATCTTTTACGGTTTTACCAATTGGTTAAGAAATTTTCTTAGAAATCACGGTTTCTTTAATTACAAGAAAAGAAGAAGACTTTCATTCAGAGACGTAGTCAAAAAAATTATTAGAAATAGACAAAAAAATTTATTAAGATAATTAATGAGTCATAGACTATCGTGAATTAATTAATTTAGATTAAGGGTTATATAAGAGTGAACAAATATTTTTCTAGAGGTAAACAATAACTTTATTACCCGTAGACCTTTATCCAAATTTCAAAATTAAGAGATAAATAAACTGTCTATTCCTACATTTATGCGGCTCCGCCGCTGTTTCCATCGAATCATCTTTTGGGGGTCAAAAACAAAAAATCCGGTAGTCTGGATTCCTTTTTTCACTGCTACTGCTGCTACTTTATATAAAAGAAAGTAAAATAATTCTCTCTTCATTGTTTTTTATTCAGTTAATAATACCGAAAATCTTTTATTCATAGAAATTATAAAATTCGGACAAAAAAATAGAAAAAATACTTCGTTTTCTTTTTTTCTATAAAACAACACAGAGATTTTGCCAAAAAATATATATATATGGATAGTCCAATCCATAAAAGAGTTGATTTTCTGCGGCATTAACTTTCTCTATCTACAGGTACAATGGGTACAGAGGATTTTGTGCGGTAGAAAATTAATTAGAAAATTTATGAATCTCACTTAATGATTCCGATCCATAAAGGGATTTATTTTTTGCGGACAAAATCTTTTGTATCCGTAGAAAATCAATGATTATAGAGAGTTTTGTGCCGTAAAAAAATCAATCTGTTTATGAATTAGAATCATTGAGTGTGATTCATACTTTTTTTCTCTCTCTTAAGAAAAAAATCTATGAATCAGATTTAATAAGTCAAATTTTACTATATTTGATACAAATGAGATATTTTTTTTTCTATTTTTGTTGATCTGAATTTTAGAATTACATAGATAAAAATTTCCAATAATACCCGTAGGCCCTTTTCATTGTTTTATATACTCTTGCATATTAAATAATCAATTTTAACTTTGTGCTTGTGCATATCAATTTTGAAAGGGACTTGATTTGTTGCTTCTTTTAAGGCCCATTGGGCCGAAAATGACCGTTCAGAAAGGGCCCACCGTACAAATTTTAAATTAATGAACCATATTCTCTATATCCGTTCATCTTCCACACACGAAAGAGAAAAGAAAACTCGACGAATTTACGCGCCAAGCCTCCGACAACTACACTACAAGCTCCTTTCTTCGCAATTTCTCTCTTGGAAAACACGAAGAGAAATTACACCCCTCCCTCTCATTTTCTCTCCTCTTTCCATCCTTTCATGTGTCATGTATATATTGCATGCAAATAACCTCTCATCCTTAAACTCAAGCATCGCATCTCACCACTATGTCAAAGGAAAAGGAGCAAATAAACGAAGAAGAGAATCTTGCGCTAGAAGTGACTGTTCTCTCTGCTGACTCGCTAAAACCATCTTCATTGATTTTTCCATTTCGGCTCAGACCATATGTAACCGTTTCGAACCCCTTTGCTTCCATGAGGGAGGTTTGTACTGATATTGACGAGACTGGTACGCACAACCCGACCTTCAACCAGACCTTCCGTGTACCTCTAGGTCGTTCCTTCTTCGAACTCCCTTCTTCCAAGGATGACTCGGAGAGAGAGGCTGTCCATGTCAGCATCTTGTCGAAGAGACCGCTATTGGGCCCGGCTGAGATAGGCTGGTGCAGAATTTGCGCGACCGATGTAATGGACGGGTACAAGCCACCAGCAGTGCGACGGAGGTTGAGTTACTCCTTACGGTCCCCTAGGGATGGGTGCAAGGGGCATGGGTATGTCCACGTGGCAGCGAGGGTAGTGGGCCCGGGGGTTGACCGTTTGGAGGTTTCGCGACCAAAGCCTCAACCAGCCGGGTGGTGCCGTGTAGCAATTGGCATACCGGTGGCAGGACCAGCAGTACCGGTGTGGGAACAGAGGAGCCGTGGAGCCTGGTCTGACGTGGCAAGTTTTGGTAGGAAATGAGACTTTACGTGGAAATTGCATGGAAATTTGAGAGAGGCCTGTTGCAAGTTGATTGGGATGGGTTGATGGGTTGAGCATTTAAAAAATTTGGATTTGTGCGCTGCTTTTTATGACTCTTTCTACGCCTCGTGAGACATGCAATTAACAGGAATTGAAACTTGAAAGCTCTACAGGCTACAGCTGTTCTAACTGAAACGTGGGACCAAATGTAATGGGCCCAATCGTCAGTTCTTAAATCGAAGTTTGGTTGAACTATGCGTACATTCGGGGCTTGTATAAACTGAGTGACAAAGTGTCTGTAATCTGTATATTTGTGTATATTGTGTATTAATGCAAGAATTATGTGGATTGTTGATGTTGTTATTGGTTTTAGTAAAAAGGTTGAATCAATCACCATCTTTACAAACTTGTGAGTATTAAAATAAGAGTAAACTAGGGGATCTAGGGTGTTTTTAAGTTCATCAAATCAGTATGTGAACTCAATTTTAAAATTGAAGGTTTTAAATAGCGATTATTGTGTCATAACGGAAAGGTTACAAAAAAAAAAAGATATTGTGAATATCGTAGCTATAACAAAAGATATCCTAAATAACATTTTTTATTTAAAAAAATATGTTTTATATTTTTACTAATTATCAACATTATCTAAAGTCTCATAGAGCAATAAGTAACACACAATTGATTAAGGAATTAGAATATTCATATTAAACCAGAACAAAGTCTAAATTACTATTCAAAATATCTCTAATAATATTATAAACTATCTATCTTTTTCTATTCAAAATAATCTAAGCATCATGGCATAAACTATATTTTTTTTCTATTAAAAAAACATAGACATCATGGAATAAACTATCTAGTTTTTATCTATTTAAAAACAAAATTAATCTGGACCTTCAAAAAATCGATCTTTAAAATTAATTTTTAGTTTGGACCTTTATATAAAAGTCTATGTAGCATAGCGTGCGCTACAGCGTATAGCGTGTAGCGCAGATAGCAGACCGCTATTCCCGCTATAGCGATCGTAGTTGAAATAGTGCACTTTTATCCCATAGCGTAGCGTTCAAGATCCCAAAATGCTATTGCGCGCTATTTAGAACACTACTAAAATCTATTAGATTTGCTTCAAATGATAAATTCAAACTGTTAAAATATATCTACTTTACAAGTGATGCGTCTACATGCGAAAATTTTAAACTTTTGAATTAATTTAGTATAAAGTCGAGCAATTAAAATTAGAAGGCTTATAAATTTATTTTTGAATGTTTTTTTACTACTTGACTCTATACAAAATTAATTCGAATATTTATAATTTTTGTATATAGACGCATCACTCATAAATTAAATGAGTTTTAGTGGGTTCAAATTCATCATTTAAAACCAATTCAATTAATTTTAGGGTTGAGTTAAAAAAAAAAATGGTAAAGTTAAAAACATCCTAGTTTTACTCTAAAAGTAAAGTTGTGATTATCCTGTTAATATAGTTTTCCTTCTTTTCTTTTCTTTTTTCATTCTTGAGAAAGAGTACTCAAATTGATTTGTCCAGTTCAATTTTTGAATCGGAGAGAATAAAACAGCAAATATGTTGTTTCGTTGTGGGGAAAGAAGGTACGGAGAAAAAGGACAGAATAAGCCTGGAAACTTACAAAAGCCACCTCCAGTTTGACATTGAAATGGTCAGAACAAGATCAGCGTTTAAACTTCAAAATGGTTGAACCTTTCTAAGACGGTTAAAAGAAGTTCTCTTTGTTTGACAATTCTCAATTTGAACTCAGAATAGATCAATTCAACCGTCAGTTCGTCACAACAGGACATTTTTTTTCTATAATATTTATTATTTGTTTTTATTTAGTTATTTTTTTCTTCAAAAGCCATTCAATTGATACCAAGAGCGAAAATGGCCAAATATTGTTAGAAACTTCGCTTCAAACAAGTATACAACTATAACTCCCTCAAATAAATATGATACATTTACTCCAAAAAAAAATCAACTCGAGTAGAAGGGTAAATATGATACTTTGAGGACACTATAAATCTCTTATTGTGACTAGAAAGGTAAATATAATCTCAATGTTATTGAGGGGTATACTTGAAAGTTCCCTTATTTTAAATATTAAATTGATTATAATTCCACATACATAATATATCATGATATAAATTCTTGATTAAGTAGGAATATTTAAATTTTTTTTTATGAATATTTAAAGTTAGAAGAGGAGGGTTCAAATGCCTCCATTTTTTGTGCCTCCATCATGCCTCTATTATTAAAAGCTTTAATAACTCAAAAATCTAAAACTTAAGAGTCAAATTAAAACCGTTGGATATGATCTACATCATTTTATCTATGCACGTGTAAAAATTTATGACATTCAAACTTTATTTTGATTGTCATCAAGAGCTTGTAAAAAATGTACTAATGTGGATAATTTAGAGACATTAATTTTTCAACTTATTGATTCACATAAAAACAAAATTAAAATATGATAATTTTTTATGAGCACATAAAGAAAATAACATAGATCACATTCAATGATTTTATTTTAATTTTTAAATTTTAGATTTTAAACTATAAATTTTTTTTAAAATAAAAAACATGATAATGACATAAAAAATAGAGTCATTTGAACCCTCTCAAGTTAAAAAACTATACTGCGTCTTTATCTTAAAAAATAAAACAGTGCGCGTTGATGGGCCGATAGTTACAATCAGGTGAAATATATCAGAAAAGGCAGCAACGACTCTTACACACATTTCTAGTCCGGCCCATAGTTTTTGGGCCGGGCCGGGTCAGCTTATAGGGTAGTTCGGATTAGGTTAGCGTTCCAACAAGTATTCGTTACAACAAATTCTACCATAAAACTCAAATAAACAATTACATTTATTTATGCTAATAACAGGAACAATTAATTTAAAATTTAAATCATAATTATATAATTTATTTATTTGATTCCTCGAGCTGGTTTGAATTTCTGGCAGGGCGAATGCTCTCAGATGGGGGCGTGGTGTACTTAAAAAATGCCTTTCTGATATCTGATACTATGCTTACCTCCACAACAGATTCAATCTAATTAAAATCAAAATTTGGAGGCTAATGCAAAAGGCTCCAACAATTTGTTAAATGAGAAATATTCCACTTTTTTTTCGTTGGAAACTTGCAGGAAACCAGAGCATTGTAGAAAAATTATCAGATTACCTCGTCATTTGAGATCTGAATTATCAGCATTTTTTCTTAACTATGGGAATTGTTCTTCACATAGTTTGAGAGATGCATAACGACAATTTATGCACCGAGTTGATGAAGAAGTAAAACTTAGCTGTTAGTAAAGTGAAATATAGAAATAAGGCAACTACAATAGAACAAATCTTGTGAGACTTGTTAAAAAACATATTCGGAGCTTACCTCACCAGAGACGTATATTATACAAGGAAATGAAAAATGTTACATTGTTTGTAGAATTCTATTACAATAGAACATTTACATTATCAGAAGCATTTTTGTAAGCAATATTTATTTACAACAAACGAATTGGTTCTATAGATATACCAAACTAATATAATCAACACAGAAGGAAAATATAAAGAATATTTCCAATGAATGGTCCTACAAACTACTCATGGTATACATAATTTACACTATTCAATCAATCCTTCTAATCACCCTCCAAAACCTATTGGATTAATCAATTTCCTACCAAACTAAGGCATACACAAAAGCTCCAACTTCAGGAGACAACCGCAGAAGAAGAGATAGAGGTACAAGGGATAGATGCGACAACCTCTGATGGAACTACACTACTTGAGTTGTGTCGGTATTCTGACTTACATGCAACTAGAGGTTTCTCACTTCCACTGGAGAGAGAGTGATTCAAATCAGGTTTCTTGGGTTGAAAAGATGGTGACATTATGAAAGTTTGTATGGAGGCTCGGCAAAGAGGGCAAGGGATTCTGCCAGGTGGACTTGATGCTTCGTCCGCTCCCATTGTAGTACAAAGATCAAGTGCACATCTAACGCAAAGCTCATGCTTGCAACCTAAATAAGAAAGGAGAATTGGTCAAAATTACGGACCTTCAATTGTTAGTTCTCAATTACCATGCAAAAGAACAAAACAAAAACTAAATATAAGACGAAAAAAATTACTATTTTTCTTGAATCCATCATGTCTTGTCCTTGGGTTTTGGTCACAGTCACTCAAGCTGAGTATTCAGGTCATTTTGGGTTGTTCTTATAAAACTTATTTTTAATTTGTGGTTAGATTATTCGCATGTTATATCAGGTTGGGTGGGTTGACTACTTTATCAGGTGGGAGAGATTTAGGTTATGGGTCACTTTCCTTTCCTGATATTTGGTCCACTGGGTTCCAAGTTGATGATCAGCTCAGATTGCCCAATTGGGGAGAGATCAATGATTTTGAAAAATAATAAGATCTGGTTGGGTTCAGATGCAGCAGTATATTTTGCCAGACTTACTTGAAATGATGGCCAACTCTTTTTTTTACCAACAATACATTTCAGTATGTATATCTTAAGAATTGAAGACTAACTACTTGATTTCTGCATTTTAATGTTTGCATATTGTATCATACAGTGCGGAAAAGCGAACTGAGAGTATGTAGCAAAAAAGATTACCCTAGCAGAAGTTTCCTTTGACCTACCTTCAACTTGACCTAACCTGAATGGAACCCGAATATTCAATACACTCAACAGGAACTGAACAGACCTGATATCTTAATTGAGCCAAACACTTACCTTACCAAGAGTGAACCTGACTCACCCATTTTCCCTCTTTGCAAACAATAGAAATAATCCACGAACAAAAGAGAATAAACAGAGATTGCGTACCTTGAGCAGCCACATCACAGAATCTATCAAGGCACACAGCACAGATGTTATCGTCATCAATCTCTTCACAAGAGGAGCTTAATTGCATGCCACATTCTCTGTGGATTAAAAAGGAAAAACACAGTTGAATTGTGATCCAATCAGCTCATCCAAGAGCTTACTTAGAGAGTTCTAAAAATTATGCTCCACATTTTATGGTACTTGTAAACAGCACCAGCATACATTACCCATACTAATATCCAAAAATTTGAGAGAGTAACTGAAATCACCCCACCATTAAACTGGCATATTGGAAAAAAACGTCTTCACTATATAGTGAGAACTGCACCCTTAATTGTACTAGTCCTATCTTTTTCACATTGAATTAAAATCAACAAAATCAGATTCAAATGTCTGTAACTCTTTTGAAAAGTTTTATCATGATGCAATTTACTTGAAGCTACTATGAGAAAATAAAGGTAATTCGGTTAATTTTGATTTGCTGTAACTTGCTATAATAGTTATTACTTTTAGTATCAGGTGTTTGTTGCAACATGTGCTAAAATATCAGGTGCTATTTACTTTAAAAAAAAAATTACCTTGCAATGCCTAAAACGCTTGAGAGAGGCAAACACAGGTATCTCGAAGGAGGAAATCTTGGGATCATAATTACTGAGCGAGGCGATAATATTTGCTCAAGCCAGTGGCATCCCCAAAGCATAGCTACATCAAATGGAAGCCACCTGGTAATGTCAATTAAACAAAGTTATGAGTGGAAAGTTCTAAAGAAACATATTAATAGTGTCAGATGATTATAATGCTAAAAAACATATTAAATTGATAAGACAATTTCTCACAGACCACATAGAGAGAGAAATCTAAACCAGGAGCAGATGTAATGCAAGTAAAATAAAGCTCAAATATTTTATTTAAAAATTTGTTAACAGTTGGAATGTGAACCTGTTGCAATTTTTAGCCAATCTGCTGGCTCCTCTATCTATTAGAACCTGCACCAACAAGCAATTGTAATTGTTAAACTAATAGTATTTTTAACTTTCAAGTAACACCTTGTGTTAGAAAGTGTTATGGAACTCCATCACATTTTTCGGAGTGTTGTTTCTTTAAATTTTTGGAATTTAACTGGGGTTACAGGAAGATATGAACTGGGACTTGAACATCATTTACCAGCAGCAAGCTGGTTAGTGTTTATTCTGGTAACAGCACAGTACATAAAGGCTACTTGCCTGGCAACATTTAACATTTCCGCCACTTGCTGCATAGTGAAGTGGAGTGCTCCCGGCTCCTGCAATTTGGAATAGAAAATAACGACCATTGAGAAAATTAAATAAATAAAAGTTCAATAAGAAGCTGTTTCAACAAAAGGGTAACTATAAAGAGTAGGGTTAACATGCCCCAATGTTTTTGTGCCCTAATCATGCCTCACATCCTTATCTCCATTTTCAAAGTCCAAACAATCGATCCGGACCGCTCACCATGATCTCTATATTAAATTGTGATTGGAGATCAAATTTTATATTTTTTATTTTACTATCTATTTAGATACATACAAAATCACTATTTTTTAGAAGACCCTGGACCATCCAAGAACAGTGATTTTGTACCTATCTAAAAATAGTAAAAAATTTCCAAAAAAAATATAAAATATGGTCTCCAAGCGCATTATAATATGAAGATCATGTCGAGCGGTCCGGATCAACTGTTTGGACTTTGAAAATGGAGATAAGGTTGTGAGGCGTGATTGGGGCACAAGAACAGTGGGGCAGTTTAACCCTAATCAAGTATGAATTACAACCATAGTAGCTCAGATAGTTAGGATATCACTCCAAAAGAGAAAGAACACATTTGTATAGAATTAGTCAAACTACCATTAGAAAGGCATACACATCAGGTTGGCTGAGCTGAGTAGCAACTATTCTAGGTCTGGAGCCCATTGTAAATTTTTGAACTCTCCTAAATCTTTAAAAATATTGCTTCTCAATAGAACACTAGAATAACATGAGAAATTGAAACTATAATATTTCAAAAGTAAAAATATATTATTTTCTGAGATTTATCTTTTCTAATCAAAATAATGTTTATTATACAAAAGGAAAGTATTACAACAAAGCCAGAATGCTCCTAAGTACACCAGCAGGGATACATTTTTGGACATGAAAATCACTTATTCAAAAGAAACATACCAATTGAGCCCGTTGAAGAAGAGGCATAAGGATGAGTTTGTGCTGAGACATTTGCATTTAGGTCTAGAAGCAGATGAACGCATTCATAGTGACCATTCATGGCTGCCATGTGAAGTGCCGTTACACCACCACCTGCCGGCTTGTTGATAAAGTTACATAATTCACTGTTCAAAAGATATTGTAGCATTTAAGTCATTATTTACTAAAAAAATACTATAGTATTTGAGTTTTTATATATGAAAAGAAAAATTGTAATATTAAATTTTCATATATGAATTTCCTTTTAAGCCCAAATGCTGTGATGCCTAATTTAGTAAAGGTACCTATTGAGGTCAGTGTTGGTAGCTTCTTTCTTAGAAGAAATGAAGGCTCCAGAAGAGGCAGCAGAGCCAAAATTGGCCACCAAAAGCCGAATGCATCTGACATGACCACCGGCAACTGCAAAATGGAGAGCATTTTTGTTGCCGAAACCCTCCACTTTGTCCACCTTTGAAAAACCATCAAAACAAAATTAGGAAGAGATCTTCCCCTTGATCATTTCACACACATTGTTGGTACTTAATTGCATAATTTGAAACTTCTATTTCTTTCAGTCTAGTCTGGGCAAGAATCAGGTGATACCATGATACTTGCAACATATCATAAAACAAATAGTATAAAAGAGTAGCTCACATTGCATCTATAAACTAAGAGTATCTGTACCACTTGCCAATGCCCAATGCGGCATGCTTGCATCAAAGGAGTCTTTAAAAGAAAGGAAAAATGAAAAAATATTAAAAAAAATTGAAAGAAAATAATAATTTACCAAAAAAGGATCTGACGATACCTCAGTACAATGGTAATGAAATTGCATCAACCTACCTGTCCATAAATGTTTCTCGAGTTTGGATCTGCTCCATTCTCCAGCAATAATGCAACAATCTGCCATCAGTTCATTTCTGTCATATCTTACAATCAAGTACATGTAGCAATTACATAAAGATTTTAATTCAATCCCTTTCATTTTTGTGTGCATTTTTTGATTGTAAGAAAGGACACCTGTGTCTTAGGGTGACAGCTGACTAATACATAACAATCCAACTAACTAGTACAAATCATAATAAATTCAACCAACACAAGCTAAAATCTCTCTGAGATGAAGTGTCGTATACTTGGTGAACACCTCTATGAGACAGCGACTATCATCTCTAATGACATCCATGTAACATTTTAAAATTTAATCCCAATTTTACTCATTGTCTCCCATAATTAATTTATCTTCAATAAAAGCTTTAGTTCATATCAAGTGAAAGGTAATGCTTTCTAAAGACCAAAAAAAAAAAAAAAAAATTCAGAATCCAAAGTTCCTTGACCAGAAGTTAAAGAAAGATTTAAGTCTTCAATAAATTATACTAATTTTTGGTTTGCATTGAGAAAAATAATTAAAGAGTTCATGAGAAAAGGACCTCATGGTGGCCTCGGGCGGAAGCGAGATGAAGAGGCGAATTAAGCAAACCAAAGGTCGAGTATCTAGCGAGGCCAGGGTTATTTTGTAGAAGCTTCTGTACCTCTGCCACGTCACCTTCTCTGGCCGCAGTAACGAGTCGCTCGCCGTAACCCACACAGCTTACCATGGAATTTCCCATGGGAGAAGCTTCTCTTATTAACTTATCTCTAATTAAAGGGATAATGAGGAGATATAAAACTAATGAGGTTCCAAATAAGGAATCTCGGCCTCTGCTCCAAATAGTATCTGCGGGAATCCTACTTTAAAAGAATTCGTATCCCCTCAGGTTACCTGACTGAGTAGAATGAATCGGACGGTCTGAAAATGGATTGGAACGCATCTCAAAGCATAAACAATCCTGCCCCCTCTGTCATCCCGAATCCCGACCGGATGATAATAAATCTTAGCCGTTCGTTTCAATTGTGCTGAGTCAGGTACCTGGGAGGATACGGATCCACTTTAAAAAGAGATTTTTGATTCTTGGAAGGGAGAGCCGACGAAGATCAGAGGAGCCAATCAGAGAGAGTGATAGAAGGAGACGTAAAGGCTGTCATCTCTTTAGGATTTTTTGTGGCAACTGATTTGATTGCTTTTATTGTTGTCTTGAGCAACTAAAAGTCTAAAACAGAATTGATAGTTTGATAGGAGAGATGTGTGCTAATGTAACTATATTACTGAAAAAAAATTAAGTGGAAATTAATGAGTTATTTGTTTTAAGAATCTTTTATGTAGTCTTCAGTTGATAATTTTTTAATTAATTCTCAGTTGTATTTACTCAAGTTTTTCTTTAAAAAAATTGAAAAATTGTGCATTAACAGAATAGCCAAATAAGCATTGAGCAATAATTAATTGTATATTTTAAGGGGTTCAAAAAATAAATATGAAATATCAAGATAAATATTGACATATATCAAAATACATTTTGACCTTGTTAAAACAGCATGACAGCTATCATCAGTTAAGTTTTAACTGAAATACACCAACTTGCATCGATACAAATGATATATCGACACAATAAACTTGTGTGTATTCTAAGGTGTGTCAAAATTCATAACAAAAGATATTGAAATGATGAATTGAATAGAGTTACGACAAGAAATGTTGTTTTTAATGATGAATCTAATAATTTATTGTATGCCAAAATATTTGCATTGTTCTCCTTTTTTATGGGAGATAAAATGATACATGAAATTTAGAAACATGGAAGAAACAAATTATGGTAACATCATAAGATAATTGACGAAAATAATATGTTACTGCTAAATTTTATTTAAGTACAAATCTTAATTTGAGTATTTAGATTTCTTTAGAATTTGGCATGTTGGCAATAAAGTGCAATTAAATGGATTATGTTTAATATTTTAATTAAAAATAACAGATAAGATTTCTACCCATATTTTTTCTATAAAAATTTACATAAATAAAAATAACTAATAATATGTGTTATAATAAAATAAGTTGTTCCTTTGTAAATAAAAATAAAGTTCATCTAATAGTGTTGATTCCAAAAGATGCATGATCTTTATCACTTCAAAGCTCCACATGACACACTGCAAAAGCTAAAACCACAGAAAATAATTCATTCATGGTAGATATCCCCACGAAATTTGATGATTTGTAAACAAAGAAAGGAATTAATTGAAGGAGACAAATGTGCTTCTATAATTGGAGCACTAGAGACAGTAGGGCCAGTGATTGCTTGCTTGCGCCATTTTAATCTCATATCGCTTTCACTTGGAATGGCACCGTGCACTAATTTCTTACTCCACGTAAGTTGGCAGCTCATCTTTCACGATTCACCCTGCTATGTCATTGCAAAATATATATTTTTTTTTGTTAATAAAAAAACATGCGGTTGATTCCCCGCATAACCACGTAAGCATGGACCCGGTTAATTTTTTTTTTAACTATACATATATATATATATATATATATATATAGGCTGTAGCTAATTTGCTGCCGGCAGTATTTCTGCCGGCAGTGCTGCTGCCCATTTTTCTATTTTGTGATGTCCAAACAACAAATTCAAACCGTTAGATATTTAATCTATATTATAATCTACTTGAAGACCAAATTTTACAATTTTTGAAATTTTTTTACTATATATTAAGCTGGTTTGAAAACCGTTGATTTCAATGCTGCAGAAATTTACTGAAATCAGCGATTTTCAAACCAGCTTAATATATATAGTAAAAAAATTCCAAAAATGTAAGATTTGGTCTCCAAGTAAATTATAATATAGATTAAACATCTAATGGTTTGGATTTGTTGTTTGGATATCACATGGCTAAATATAGCCCCGGCAGCACCTTTGCGGAAATGCTGCCAGCAGCAATTTAGACAGACCCTATATATATATATATATATATATATTGTAAATGTAGATAAAAGGTTATTATTATAGTTGCATGCAGAGACGAATAAGGTAGAATTTTATCATTAGAATGGCCAGTAGAAATATTGACACAAAAAAAAACTATTTTAATCAAAATAAATGATTCAAGAATATTTAAACATTCTTGAAATTTAATTAAAACAAAAGTTATTTTAATTAAAAATATGTCGTAGTTAATAAATGCATGATATTATATAATGGAAGATGTTTATATTCCAAAAACGTGGTATGGGCTTAGGCTTGTTCATCAATATTATACGAAAAAAGGCTTAGAAGTTTGATTAAAAAAAAAAAATTTGTACAAAGTAAATATAGATTATCAAAGCTTATCCATTTGACGACAACAAAAATGAAAAAAATGTACTGTATTGTCATATTAAAAAGGGAAGCCTATGGAAATAAGGAATATACAATATTAAAAACGTGACAAAAAGAATCATTTGGTTTAAAAATAAATTGGATAATTTTTCAAAGAAATTCTTTACTGATTTTCAGGGAGCAAACATGCCAGAATAATAATGAAATCCACCTCAATACGGAGTTGTAACTTAAAAGTTGAAGTGGATAAATGAAGCATCTTCTTGGTTGGTTCAATAACCAATTTGATTGTTAAGGGAACTAAATGATAGATAAGTTCACTTATGAATTATGATAATTGGTTGGTTAAAAAAATACAAATGCTCCTTTTCAAAATAAAAAGAAGTGTTACAGACTTGTAGCAGTTCACCATAGACCTTTTGAAAAGAAGCTCATCAGCTTAACTAGAGAATACAAAATTCTAATAATGCAATGATAATTCGGCAATGGTTCTTTTATTATGAGTAAATTGGCAATCTCTTCCCATTACAAGCACATTGAAACCAACATAATAATTAAAAAAAAAAAAAAAAAACATACAGCATGACTGGATTCTATTTTTTTTTTTTCAGAAATAAGTTCATTTTATTCAGGAAATAAGAAAGCTTTATTTAGGATGTAATTCCTCAATTCTCATTTTGTCCTTGCTGGAACAAGTAAACTTTATGCATGTTTATTTCACATAGTACATCAAACATTGCATACCTTTCAGAAATGTTTCTTTTTTACATAGAAAATAATTTTCAAATTTTTATCTAATTGTGCTGAGAATTTTGAACAGCCACTAAACAATTTCGTTCAAATAACTTGCTACAGGCCTACTGGTTCTGTAAAACCCCAAAAACACTTTTGGCTTGGCTCACTTGGCAGCTGAACCCAATTTAAGCCTCCTCTACATTCATCGACCATGATCGCAAAACTAAATCATTCGGTCTTTTTATCCAGTCTTATTTACTTGCTCGTTTCCTTTTGTGGGTGGAAACCATCAATGCTTGTACAGTTGTACATGTATACAAATATATGGGCTTGACAAATCTCTGTACCACCTTTACCAACCATCAAAATCAAAACTTTGGAACTGAATTTAAAATATCCGACAACCTATATTTACCAAACAGCTACTTCAAAGTTTACACGAAAGGTGCCCTTAATCTCTAAGAAAAAGAAAACAAGATGCATACACGTGCATCACAAAATCAGTTCAGAAGAAGCTTATTCAGATACTATCTTTTTTCTTCTAGTCAATTCCCTACATAGACTAGCAAACAAAATCGTGATAAACAAGTTTGAACTAGGGGAAGTAAACTTTAACATGAGATCAATTTGAATTTAAAAATGAAAAACTTTATAGTGCGTTGATCATCTTCTTCATCTCAGCACATCTCCTAGGGTCAGGCTCAGCTATCGCCCTTTCGGTTAAGACATGCTTTATACGGCACATTGATTTCTTTACCTACAATGCAACCAGTCAAAAAGAATTCAACAGAAAAAAGATGTTTGAAACTTGCAAGGAACAATTATATGAGCACACTGCCTTGCCCTCCAAGAGAGTAGTTTCATAAAGTCAAATTAATTAATTCAAAGGTCCTTATTAAAGGTTTCTTGCCTCACTTTAAGTCATACATAGCCCTAATAGGAGAAGATGTACATCGCCTAACATTTTCTATTCTGGTTGCCACTAAGAATTTCCATATTACATATTTGTTGAGAGCAATTGTTGCTTTTACAAAAAAGAAAACAAAAGACAACATCAGCTGACTTTCAAACACTTCGTTAGATGGTTAAAATGAAACAAAATTAGCAAAATTTTAATTTAAAAAATTAAAGCTTAAAGAATCCTAGTTCAGAATTAATTACTTGCAAGAAATGATGCTGTTGTACTGATACTCAATACAGTGTGGTTATCATGATAGCATCAATGGTATACTAGTGTTTGCTTTCATTAACTTGTTCATGTGAACCAGCTTCCTGTTGTCTTTAACAGTATACCAGCTTTAATACTATACTAGCAGAGAAATATATTCCTCACATATTCACATAACACCTTTAAATTGCTAGTATACTAACTACTAATGGTTCAGTTGCTGTCCAGTACTTGCCAACTCTGTATAAAAGAGTTTGGTACATATTTAAATAAGTTTTTGGTTAAACCAATAAATCTGACAGACATCCAATGAAAAGTTAGTGCATGTGCCATTTTTTTAAGAAACGGGAGTTTCTAGGCAATTATTAAGTCTCAAGGGGCCTATCAGTAAACATGGAAGTTCCTTGTGACAAGCACAAAAAAACTAAAAATGACTTTCAAGCAAATTTCCTAGACGCATTATTTCAAAATAAAAATGGTGTTAGATTTATTTCAAAATAAGGCCATTTTGTGGTATCAATACACAAGCTCTTCTCCAAATCTTTCCAACTAATAGTATGAAATAACAACTAAAAAAATAAGAAATTTTAGAAGTTTTTGCACATCAGAATTATATACTTCAAATGGATATCTTTTCATGTAACTCCATGATTGTGAAGGGCTACAATGCAAAATTTCCAAAGATTACCTTAGATATACGCTCAGGGTGAGGGAAATAGAGGTTCTGTGAATTAAGCATCTGGCGCTGACTCATGAGCATGTTCTTCTCTTTCAATAGCACATACCACAGCTTATTCAAATCATCCCATGATTTCAGCCTAAGCTCACATGCCTTCCAGCTGCGTCCTGAGATCAAAAGGGAATTCTTAATTTTCTACAAACATGGTTTCAATTCTTTCGCCATCTGATTTCCTTTTTATCCAGCTCTGTTTTACAGTAGTCTTACAAGGTTGGTCTAGAGGTGCACCTTTTCTGTAAGAGAAGAAGTTTCACCATGCAATTTTCCAGAAACACAAACTGTACGGACTGGTATGATAATCATACATTGAGAGATTATAAGGATTAATACACTACCCAGTATCATGCCTGCCCATTATTTAGTCAAACTAATTTTAATGATATTATGCAGTGCTAAAGAAACAAGAAATACCCAAAATAGAAAGAAAAAAAAACTGAAAAGGTTTAATCAAAACCTAAAAACTATGAATGCAGTACCTTCTTGTACTTGTAGTGGTACTACATATCAGTTAAGCCTTTGTTGGAGAAATTATCAGTTATTTCTTTCTTAAATGAAGTTAAATTGGCAGTGGTAGTAGTACCGTAGATAACAGGTTTGTCATCATCAGTTTTTCTTTCAACCTCAAAAAGCTCCTCAAGAGGATTGCTTGCTTTCCGAACTGCATCTGAACTCGCAGCAGCTGCAGTTGCATATGCATTGTTTCTAGCAGCTGCAAGTAAAAATGTTCTCCCGAGGAATCTTGACATGTTCAACATTGTGAAAAACCTGACCAATATCAAAGGAAAATCAAGTAAATTAGGGTTTCCATTAGGCTCTAACATGATTTTGTTTTTGGTCAAATCCTCAAAAGATCAACAATCCTAATCTCATGAGCTGCCCAAGATTAAGATTATTAAGTTGCACAATATCCATTTTCCCAGAAATGAATAACATCGGTATATTTATGTTGTTACAGCAAATTTTTGAATGAAAACCAAATCCAGCTATTCAACAAAAGATTGTTCAATACAGGTGCCAAAAAGAATGCCATAATCATATAAAGCTAAAGAACATACAAAATATTCTCGAACAAGTAGCAATTTCATTAGGTTCTGAACAAAAAAACCAAATCCAATCAATTGATAAGCGACCCGAGTATTCAACAACAATCAAAAAGTGCGGTAACCAATGTTGTAAAATGCGGTTTTGTTCATGCATGCGGAAGGTCACCGCATATGCCGATTTTAATGGGGATTTATATATGCGGATTTTAAACTATATATGAATTTATTTCCACTCAAAACATGCAAATATTCCCATTAAAAATAACTTGTGTCACGTGTCAGAGGAAAGAATTACATCGAATTCCAGCATATTAAAAATCATTTTAAAACCAAAATTTCAACTCAATCATATCCATATGAATATTAGTGCTCAGATAAATTCACACATAGATCTCCACATAAATTTGAACGTAAATTCAGTTTAAAATACAGCTAAATTGTCAAATTAACCAAGACAACACAAACATCAAGTAACCAGATGCAAACAATTATTTAATTGACACTCAGTGAATCAGTGATAGAATCGCATGATGTCAGGTGCAAATATGAAATAATTGCATGATTAAAAATTAATATGCTCGTTTAAACTTTAAAATTAATGGTCAATACAAGGGTTATTTAGACTTGATTAACCCAAACTTCCTGCCTATATACTATAAAGGTCAGACAGACGAGAATGCAAATTAAAAGGAAAAAAAGATGAAATATTAAGCCTCAGTTACAGAATAGCTAAACCAAACAATCCAAATCTAGTGACAGAATCGCTAAATCAATTCAATTCAGTGAAATACCTGGAGAAGAGACGGTGATGCGCTGGGAGGAGAGAGGCGACTTCAGACAGTGGAGAGGAGCCGCTTGAGAGGCACCGGAGGAGGGAGAGGCGACGGAGGAGATAGAGGCGGTGAGGGAGGCGGCGAGTCCTACTCCAGTGGGTTTTCGACTTTTGACGGGTGAAGAAGGGTTTACACACTGATCGGAATAGCAATAGAGCAAAAATTTAATCTAGCGTTGTGATCGGAATTCACATCCTCTCCATTACCTGATAAGGGAATCTTTTACAATTAGTAGATCTGAACCGTTGTTTTCAACTTAGCACGAATTTCAAAACCCAATAATACTGCTCCCTTTGCAGCTCGAATCTCAAACTGTAAAGTGAGGTAATCCTCTACAGTACCTGGGAGGATACGAATCCGTTGTGATCGTCTACTGCACTGCAACCATGACCGGCCCTGATGCTATGGTGCCAGGGCGACTGCCTCAGGCACCAAAATTCAAGGGCCGTCAAAAAAAAATAGTTTGTATGTATATATAAAAAATGTATATATTAAAAATAAACAAAATATTATAACTTAATTTTTTCTCTAAATAGGTATGATCTAGTGGTATATCAATAAAAAAAATCAAACCGGCAAATCGCTTCTTGGGTGTTCATTGGGTCAAGTTTAGTCGGTTTTGGACTCGACACCTTTGGAGTAGCAACAAGGACGGATGTATGAAGATCAAATGAGTGTTAATTGACTCCATTTGTTTTCATATTCTTTGTATTATATATGATTTTTTATATAGTTTAGATCAAAATGTTGTGAGTACTGTAAAATTGAACTCATTCACAACATAAAAATTTATATGATTGACCATCATTCATGTTTAACCTCTATAGTTAGAAGATCTTGCTCCAACCCTGATAGCAACATACCCATTTACCACTACGCTAACTCAAAGTTACTGTTAGAACATAGTAGTTATGATATCTAATGTATAATTGGGTTGTTGTATTATCTCTCATTTATTTTCGATATTTAATAAGTGTTGAATTAATAATATATTTAATAGTTATATTATGTTCATAATTTTTGAAAATTATCGTATCGCTGTATCTGTATCGTATCTGATACGATATCTGTCCGAGCCATACCATATCCATGTACCATAGTGCTGCAACCTTGCAAATTGAAGTAATGAAGTTGCAACCCATCTGATCTGATATGGATCGTCCGTTAAATCAACGGTTCTCTTATACTCGTGCTAAGTTCATGTCACGTTCGTTTCACGTGCTGTCTTCTCCTATTCTTGCGCAAGTTGCGTGATCCACGATCATTAGCAACCCATAAAACAATTATCACAATTGAAATAATAAAATTATTATATGCATTTTTCATATAGTTTATATAAATTGTCATATTAAATTTGACATAATTTGAAAATATAACTTAAAATTGATTAGATCATTAATTGATATGTAAATTAATGATCCAATTTTATGATATACTGTAGATGGCCAACTGATTTAAAATGATATCAACTTTAAAACTTGTTGAAATGTTATTTCCTATTTTTTACAATCATTTTATAGTTGTGAGTATACCCTTCCTCGCAAAATTCAATCCATTTACGTCACCCTCTTCTATACAAAATATCACTTGGATCTTACTATTTTAGCAAGATTTTTTTTCTTAAAAGTAAAAATAATGACCTAGAAATCCATTAAAGGGGGGGAGCTGGGATAAAGGGCAAAATACTTGGCAAATGTAAGATTTGCTCATCTTGTGATCTTGGCAAAGTGCAGATGTAACAAAAAGACAACGCAATACAAATAGATTATTAACCTAATAGGACTTGGAAAAAAAAAAATGTAAACTACAATTGCTAATCGTACAGAAATACAATAAACAAAACTTGCATTCAAAATTTTTAATCTATTAAACAAATTCCCTAAACAAATTTCATCCCCGTCCCCTTCCTCTGCCTCTGCCCCTGCCCCTGCCCATGCCACGACCACCGCCACGACCACGACCACCTCCCATTCTGCCACCCCTATTACCACCCATAGAATAGTACTCTTGCTTACCCATTCTCAACCCGAGGGATTGCACTCCTCGTCTCTTCACATCGTCTTTTGGCTCCTCTTCTTGCCTTTGTTTCTTGAAGCTCCTCGAGAAGAAGGAAATCTCACGGGACCCTCCAGGACCAAACTTCACTTCATTAGTACCCCTACCTCGGGATGAGTATTTTCCCTTATATTGCAATGCGGCCACTCTCTCTCCAAGTGGCAGTGCATCCTCCTTGGCAAGAGATTTGTTACTCCAAAATGCGTCAGCGTGCCTTTCATCCTTGATTTCATACAACCTGAAATATTTACATGTTACTAACCTGATGATGCAATGAACACTAGAGACATGGTATGGTAACTGATCTAATATGGCCTTCAAAACTAGAACCAAACATGATGGTTTCATAAGGTCTAAAGATACATGTAATGAAGTCACCACCCTGACAAGTGTATGTACTAGATGGTACAGTAACCATGGGATTTTTTTCTGCAAAAATTGCACTGAATATTTAAAATTGTACATGCATAGGAGACAACCCTCATATCAACAGTAAACCACCAACCACACCAAACAGTGGAGAGTATTGCCCCTTAATCAAGCCAGCTGATAGTATTTTACAAGAACCAAATAAATCTAAAATCAATAGATCTTCTTAAAATGTTGGGTTTTAAGTATCAATGGTCTAACTTCCAAACAAGTCAGTACTAGGTGCAAAACAACTTACGAGCAGTCTAAACTTTTTTAACTTCAATTAACCTTATTGTAACACTCAGTAGTTATGCAAGTAACCAATAACAAGTCAGAATTATACAAATTGGGAAAACATGGATGTAAATATGTAATTCACAAAATGAAATGAAAAAATAAGAGAAAAATCACAACGGACACACCTGACAGGTTTAGATCTCTTTGTCTCAACCTCATCTGCTTCAGATGCATCAGAGCTGCCTGGTTCATCATCCTCATCATCCATTGCAGGTTCAAAGTGTTCTTCAATAAGAGATGAAGGATCTCTCCTGGATTGCTGAGGACGATATTGGTGATATTCTTGTGATAGTTCATCGATTTCAAAATCCTGCATTAGTACAAGACAGGCCTGGTTAATGAACTGAGATGTGTGAAAATCAACCAAAGAATTATGTAAATAAAGAAAAAGATTGAAACTCCAGATAAACCCAATTTTGTCAATTAGTCCAAGATAGTTCTAATGTCTAACAAATTCAGACATCTTTTCTTCTAAAAAGAAAACAATTCTACATCTTGAAATTTCCAACATCAAATGCTTGCATTTGTAATATACACTGATGAGTTAATGAGTATATACTTCAGTTATGAGAGAGAGAGGACAGTACCGGATTCTCAAACATCAGCTTAAAACGATCATCTTTCAAAATATCAGAGGTTAATCCCTTGTTTTTCTTTTTCTTTTTTGTATTGGTATCAATATCTTCAGCATTTTCTCTCTCATAGCTCTCTTCCTCTTCCTTATCATGTAACTGAGCTGCTAGGCCGCGGTTAACCTTTGGCAGCTTCTTGATTAGCTACATAGACAAAAAAAAGCCAATTGAAAATTGAGATAAACCATGTAATGCTGCAAATTTGACGACTTCATATCCCCCCCAACCCCCGTGTCAAATGCAAGACTTACAGTAATGCGACCCTGTCTCTTGGCCTCCTCTTCCTGTTGCTTTTTCCTTGTGATAATCTCTTCAGGGTTCAATGGCTCGTTCAAATTTTTCGCCTAAAATATAGATAACAGAGGGATATTCCTTAGTTGTTACTTTTATGGACCAACAGGCATAATAAAGTGTGTAGTAAGCAAAATTTGACAGTTTACCTTCTTATACAGGCCATAATCTACGAAGTAACCGTGCATGTATGCTTTAAGCAGATTAGTGCCAATCAAATTGGTAAGGTTAAGCCTCTCAAGATCTTCCTTTGTTAGGAATTTGTAATTTTCATATATTACAGTTTCTGCATTTTCTTCCATCTCTTCCTGAAAAGTTTACAAACATTCACATGCCATGAATACAAAGAAAAGAACAAGGGAAGTTTTCATGCACATCTGACTTTCTTAGTAAACCATATAAATATCAAATATGAACCTGCCAAATAACAAGAATTCTGTTGGTGCAAAAAACAAGAAAAATCCCCAAAACTCTTCCCATTTTCTGACTTTTTCAAAAAGAACAACCCTTCTTTCCAAGCATTTCGTGGTATATGTTGATGATTTGCGCTATATGTGACTTTTTTGGTATCACTGACTAAGAGTAACAATGACAACCATGGTGAAGCTGATATAACATTTATAAAAGAATTGAAGATAGCTCACGCACAGTTAGGTTTTCTAGGTAGGAGCACCACTTAGGAGCTGGACCAAGTGCAGGTAAATAGTGAGCAGGAATCTGACCGTTATCGAGAGCCAATAGCATCAATCCACTATTCCTAAAGATACAAACATCGTTTATCGAGCCACCACTAGACTCTATTTTTGCCGTGTCAGCTCCCTGTTATTAAAGAATATAAGTAAAATCTGATTGGTATTATACATTTTCTTTGGTGTCTGTGCTGGTGTGTGCATATGTGTATCTTGTGAAATAGGGGTGTTGTAAGATGTAATAACAGACCGTATTAGGATCCCAAATCCTGACAACATGACTATCAGCACTGATGAGTTTTGGTTCAGTTGAATTCAAAGTCTGGTGCCATTTGATGCTCGATATGGCTTCACCATAACTACAAGGAAAAGCAAAATCAGATTGATTAAGCATGCTTTTGGATATGACAAATAAAGTGATTTTCTCATCATTATAACTCACAAGTGATCCTTCACTCGTACAGGATCCGACATTCGCAAGTCATATATTGGAATCTGCAATTAAAATTGTATAGTGTTAATTGAAAGCTATATCAAAATACATGTTTCAGTAAAGGTAGGTAATGATGGTTGAGAAACTTCATGCCTTGCCAGTGCTGGTCCCAACAGCCAAGAGGTATCCTTGATTGTCATCAAATTTTAGTGCTGTAACTTCCTACATAGAATGGTATGATATGTGGTTAAAAAGATGCTAATTTCTTCGAAAGTACTTGTAGTTGTAACAATGAGCAGAAGTCAATTGTACTTACTTGATCAACATCATTAGTAGAAGCAAGAGTACTAATTCTACCGACAGGAGATTTTTGGCGCATATCAAAGCATTCAACGGCGCCATCTTCACCTCCACAAGCAACAAGCCCATGTATTGCACTGAAAAAATGAAAGCCCACATTAATAAATATTAAGAAAATTAAAAACTCTCACGGGCATGTGTATAAGCATTAAATTGGACAATACGGAGGAACTGACCTCCGGGCAACAACATTGATTCCAGGTGACTGAGAGGTAAGTGATTGCATAAACCGTCCCTGAGCAAGTGGATAAAAAATTATATCCTATTAGCTAGAAAACTAAGAAGATTCATGTGCAATTCACTTGTGCTGAGATTAAACAAAAAAAGCTATTTAAGTTAATCAAGTTCGAAAAGGGATTCTATATTATGGTTGTTCATAAAGAAGAATACACATGCAACTCAAATGCAAAATAACAAAACAGCTTATACCACAGAACTTAATAATATTATACAAGAATATTGCATTCAAATTTAAAGACCAGGACACTCAGATAGGGAAAAAAAAGATGGAAGTATTTACTTGCTAAGGTAATACTGGTAGTTTCACACGAGGGCAGATCTAAGGCTAAGACACCCCTACGATTTTAAAATTTTAATTATGTATATTGAAATTTAATCAAATTTTTGTTTGTTTAAAGTTTTTATAGTGTAGCCCCCCTCATGAAATGACAAATGTGTGCTTGTAGCCTAGCAGTTAAAGTTCTATTTAGTGTTTGTGAGGTTCTTGGGTTCAATTCCCAGTGACCACACTTTTTTTAATTTTAGCATATTATGTATTTTATAGTTTAGCCCTATCTATTCAATTTTTCTAGTTTCACCCCTGGTTTCACATAATAAGGCTAAAGGTTGGACTTGGTACCATTTTTTTAAAAGAGAATAATTACTTGTTCAAGATTAATTCTGTAGAGATCAGGAGATGAAGCAGCACATAGCAAATCGCAAGACCAGCAATCATATGCAATATCTCTTCCCATCCTAAAATGGAAAGAAGCAAAATAACATAAAATCTCAAAACCAACAAAAGAAGAGATTTGAATATGAGTAATTGTTCAAATTTTAAAAAAGAAAAATTATCGTAAACTATCTTTGTCAAAACTAACCTCGGTATTCTCAAGCTATAATGGCTACCATACTTAGCATGCAAAACAACCGAGCGATCAGAACATAGAAATGCAAGCTTTGAATAGTCATCAGATAAGACCTAATAAGAAAATGTGATATAACTATATAAAAGACAGTAATGATGCAAATCAGAGCATAATCTAAAGCAAATAGAAACAGGATGTGGCTTGTTTATTAATCCAATGGTAAAAATAATTAAAAAAAATTGCTTAAGAGCTACCATTTTCCTTTTTTGAAAATAGTGGGATACCCCCACCGGTTTTCTTTATTGAAACCAAAGCATAAGGATACTGGTACCAGCTCCTAATGTAATTACAAAAGATGATTAACATTACCACCCTCATAACCTACTTGCTAAGACCCACTAAATAACACTTATAGGACTACACAAATTACTTAGAGCTACCTCAAAATTTATGATTTCAGATATGAAGTGCCTTTCAAACTTTTGCGACAACTCCTTCAGCTCAAAGACCTTGACTTGAGGAGGATAAATCCCTAAAATTCAAAAACATTACAAAATTGAAAACATTGCTGTAATAGAAAATCTACAAGAAAGCACACACAAAAAAAAGTAACATGCCTCAAACAAACAAACCTGAAGTAATAACATAATCCCCATCAGGAGTCACCTTGATTTTGCCTGCAGAAGTCTCGAACCTCAAATCCTGAATTAAATCCACCCTTTGAAGGTAATCTAATCAAATTTACAATTTGATAGCTTTGTCAGTAAAACAAAATTTGGCATCGTAACGGAATAAGTACATCTATATAGTGAAATATACAATTCAGAATCATAGTACAGCTTATATGCCCCAAAAAATTGCATATATCACAGCACAAAATGCACTTATAGTCCCATATTTGGTGAATGTTCCTTCTAATAGTTGCTAGAGTTCGAGAATAGAAACTGCACAGGGACCGAAGAACGAAGAGAATCAGCTGATAAAGAGAGGAAAAGACCTTTATCTTTTCGTAAAGCTCTTTTTTTCTTAGGATCGAGCAAGGAGGCAGTCGAACGCTGCCCAGACAGAGTATAATGCTTGACACCGTTGATGGAGGTCGAATTGATGCTCCCTCCTTTTGCAGCCATCTCAACTGGTTCCGAGAGGAGGTCAGTTCGTGCGAATTACTGTCTGATCGGAATAAAAAATAACAAGAATAGAATTCAATTCAATAGAAAAGAATGGAAAAGACTTCATTCAAAATTGAATTTTGCTGATCGAAAAGTGAAAATAAAATGAAAGAATTCAATGTAGAATAGTATAAAAAGAACCTAACAATACACTTAATTTACAATTAATGCCACTAGGTCGGCCAAAGCAAGGAAATAAAATTGGAGACGCGATGGTGGTCATAGCAAAATTAAAGAAAACTATCACCCATTTGTAGCTATCAAAGTCGAAGAAAGCTAAACTAGTGCAATTCACTAGACTCCAGATGCTGTGGAGATAAAAAATCAATTCTAGGTCTCAATTTGCTAGACTTCTGCTTCTGCTAGGGCCTAGGGTTTGTCTCACAATGGATCTCAGGACCGAACTTGATGAAGAAGATGAACGGGAGGAAGTCATAAGAGAAAAAACAAGGGTAGCAACGTATTTTCACAGTTATAAAATCGTTTCTCGTCAAATCTCTACCTTTTAGGCGATATTTTTTCTCGCGATTTTGGCCTCTCCAGATCGCGCCGACTGAAGTCTCTTCTCCTGATTTTGTCGCTGCCGATCACAAAGCGGACATGAATTCCATTTCTAGTTCTCGTTTGAGAGATTTTGGCGTCGTTAGGGTTTAGAGAAGGGGGAAGAGGGGTTTTGGCTCCGTTTCGGCGCGCCTCCCGTGAATTCATCTCACCTAAGATGACTCAAATTTTGTTTTTGGATCCTAACTGTCCAATCTGCTTTCGCACGTATATTAAAGAAGCCCGTGCATTCCATCTCAGCCAGATTGGCCCAGATTCTGATCAGACGGTCCTGATGAAATGTCAAAATTTCAGTTACTTCAGGGGATCCAGGCTCGTTCTACCTTTAAGGCGAGTTGTGGCGATGCAGCGTGGCAAAATACTATTGGTCAACAAAGTTAACGTTTTGGGTTAACCGTTAACATGAGTTTTTTTTTTATTCGGAGAGATGCTGAATTCTTTTCAGAAACCATAAATAAAATAAAAAAATTTAGCAAATCATTGCTTTGTTTTTAAAAAAAAATTATAGAAACTGAGATGCCATTTCGATCTTTTTTTTTTTTTTGGAGGCTGAATTGTCATTTTGGTATAAGCCATTTTTACATATTTCGAGAAAAAAAATACGTTAAAAATTGTAAAAATACTTGAGACCGAATTGTCATTTCGGTCCCACAAAAAAAAAAAATCGGATCCAAATAGTATTTTGGTTCTTATGATTTTGTGAAAAAAAAAATCATGTTTTCATAAAATTTTTTTTTCTAATTATGGTTTATAAAAAAAAATCACAGATGCCCATAGGCTTCAGTTAAAAATTTAAAATTGAGAACATTATTATAATTTATAGTGATAAATGAATTATTCGGGTCCGGTTTGGCGATGTCAAAAATTTGTGATTCGGCAATGATTCATGAATAATTTGGAATTATCAGGATCAGAAAAATGTTATGGAAAAAATTTGGAAAAATTCATGAATAATTCGATCAAAGTTTAGTCAACCGAATAATTTGACGTTCAGTTCATAATCACAAAAAAAACGAATTATTCATCAATAATTTACGAATCTTGTGACTATGCCTGTGAGTATTCTAAAATTTGAGAATCCATATCACCTCAGGCACCGAACTGAAGAAGGTCCATTTTAAGATTTATGTCAGATTAAAACTTATGACTCGTATCTTATTGTATTGAGTATTGCACTAGATCTGAATTCACTGGAAAGGAGCGTGTTCAACCGTTAGATTTCACGCATAGATAAGTTGTTGTTTTTCAAGCAAAAAAAAAAAAGTTGTTTTACAAAACTTTGCTATAAATTTGGGATCACCATGTTTCTCATTCCAGGAAAAAGTAAGGACATCTTTGACTGCTCCTCACAAAATACTGTTTATGTGAGAAAAATCAAATTCATTTAAATTGATTTTTTTTCCACATAAATAGTAAATTTTAGTTCAAAAATTTTATATTCCTATTTTCATTACCACTGTTCAGCCAAACAAGCTCTAAAGGAGTTGATTTGGATCAAATGATACGAAGCAGCCAGTACATTTTGTAGTGATAAAATATAAGCACTCTAGAAAATCTGAAATCAGAATAACAAACGATTAATTAAATGTGGAAAATATTTTTTCAAAATATCATATTGAAGAAATAATTTTCAGAACCAACTTAATTCTACATGTTTACGAAGAGGGGTGGATTGCTTAACAATAATTATCAGTATGATTCTGATGGTGATTTTTTAAACTAATTAAATAGAATTTAAAAATAAATTATGCATATTTTTTTAACATATATATAGTTTAAGAAGTACATTTTTGTACAATTTAAATAAAGTTTTATGATGCATTAACTGATTAACACAAGTTCATTTTAGATTGCTAAAATTTTCAGAGGATTCGGCAAAAGGGTGAAGTCCGGAGATGATATTCACACTACTAAATTTTCCCTTTTTTTTTTTCTTTTGCTTACGTTTCTTTTTATTTCAATAAAACAAAATAAAAAGAACTCTTATACTGTTTTCATTGTAATTAGATCCTTTTAATTTTTTTATTAAATATTTTAATTCTCCTAGTTAATATGTGCAAAACAAAATAACTATTGACAAGAGAGAACAAAATTGCATGGTAGTAGAATATCAAATTAAATAAAAGAACTAGCTGATGCAAAATATAATAGTTATAACTTATAAGAGAAGTATACCCACTTTCTTTCAATAGTACATGCTTCACCAACTTTCACTTTCTGAACATGCATGAGATAACTCATTTACCTTTTTTGCGAATTGAATTCCCATTCTTCTACCAGCATTTATGCAGTTTCTTGTCACAAAAAGAAAAAAAAAAACATTTATGCAATCATCCAGTTCCCCATTAAATATCATCATTCTTTATGAATACCATATGTTAGCCTTTTAAAATTCAAGTCACTCATCAAAATAAATCATTATAGAACAATCTCTTCTATTGTTGAAGAGTTATGGATAAATATTTTTTTCCTTCAGTGAAATATGTATAATTATGACACATGTTAAAAAAAGCTTCAGACCCAGCAAGAGCAGTCACACAATTCCGTTCTGGATTTAATTTGTCTAAAAAACTTCACATTTTTAACAAAGAAGATGAACCTTGAAATAAAGTGATATAAAAATAAACTTCACATTTTTAACAATCGTTCTCAAATTAAATAAAAAGTAAAACAATAGAAACTTACATATTCTGGATTCTTGGAATTTTATCATTATTAATATATACGATATGCAACAATATAATTTGTACTCTTGGGTTACAAAATAATAACTTAATTTTTTTAAGATTCCAAAGATTGTCAAATAATCCATCGTCAATTGGGATCATTTTCTGTTTGTTCTGTATGAATATCGATATTTTAATATATTATTTACACTATGTAAAAACCAAATATTTCCGAATTACATTTCTATTAGTTTTATTATTATATACAAACAACGATTTTACAACTTATACGAATTATTCTTATTAAATATCAAATTAACTGCTGACTCGACACACGGCATGGGAATGAATACAAGGGGATGACCAGTGTGTTGTAAAAAATGTCCGTGACTGCTGATTAATCGGTGACGATGGTCAAACCGTCATGAATACAAGGGGATGACCAGTGTGTTGTAAAAAACGTCCGTGACTGCTGATTAATCGGTGACGATGGTCAAACCGTCATGTATACACTTAACGGAGATATATTTGCGGTATAAAATGTTTAATCAGCCATTTTTCTCTATTAATCGGCCAATTATTCCTGTTTATTTCCGTTTATTCCAATTTATTTCAGTAACTTTTTAAAATTGATTTTTTTTTTGTGATAGTGTGTGATAATAAGTTTTCTAAATCATGTATTGCAGTTCTGTTTATGCTTGAACATACATTCAATATTTTTTATATATATTTTTCTTCTTACTTACTTTAAAATTGATTAATTCTTCTTCTATTTATTTTACATATATTTTTCTTACTAATTTCTGATGCAATTTTTTCAATTAGTACGACATATTCATTTATGAAACTAAGTTATTATTATAAACTAAATTTAGTGATTTATGTTGGAATGTTTCATTTCTTTCACATAATATGTTATTAGTATTTGAAAAAAGTTTAACTCTTGAATTTTTTTTTATTAAATAAATGTGTTACTGACACATATAAAGTAGTTATGCGTTACAAAAAATAAGTGTAGTGTCATGTTATAAAAATGAAATTAAGTTAAATTAAGTTTATTTGATAAGTTTAATAAGTTAAATAAATTATTTTTAATAAATTATGATATATATACATAAATTTAATAAAAACGTTAAATTGTCCGCCAATTAATCGCTTGACAGTATCCCGTCCGTCCGACAACCGCATACCGTTATTTACAACACTGGGGCTGACACATAGCACTAAGCCAGCAAAATAAGGAAACCTTCCGATCTCGTATTGACAAATGGTGAACCGCTGAAGAGCTAAAAACCTCCTTATTGTCGTCTGTTAAACTATGTTTTCATCAAAAGAAAAAATAACCTAGACATATTCTCATCGCACAAATACCTTGTGAGAAGACAGATATGCAACTAAAATTAAGTTGAAGAAGAAAAAATCAAAGTATAGCGCGCCTCTGTTAATCAATACATGTCCTCATAACTATCCTTACTGTTGCTGTCATCGCATTCTTACCGCAGTGTGGTGCCGAAGACTCAGTTCGTCAAGTTGATGACATCTCCGGTGAAACACAAAATGTCAATGGAGATGAACTTTTTATTTGTCACAATTAAGTCGCTCTACAACATTTTCGTCCAAAATACTGACGGAATATGCTTATTATGTCCAAAATATTGACGAAATATGCTCATTTCATCCAAAATACTGACGGAATATGCTCATTCTGTCCAAAATACTAATGAAAAGGATATATTTTATTAACGTTTTGGATTAAAAAAGTTATGGAGTGATTTGATTAGAACAAATAAAAAATAATAATGGCTACAGAGTGACAAATCAAACTTGAGTAACTATCCGTTTGGCCTTCGCTATTTGCTTTTTTTTTTCTTAATAATGGTGTATGTTCTCTTGATTTGTACTAATTTAATACTAATCAATATATAATTATATATATATATGAACCTACTAGCATGCTACGCGTAGCATAGAGGGCCTCCATGCAACGGCTCAATATTCGACTTTTCAAAATCCTAACAGTCAATCCGAACCGTTCATCTTGTTCTCCATATTAATATGTGTTTGGAGACCAAATTTTATATTTTTTGGAACTTTTTTACTATTTTTTTAGATTTATTGAAAATCGCTGTTTTTTATGGTCCAGATTTGCTGAAAACAGCGATTTTCAATAAATCTAAAAAAATAGTAAAAAAATTCCAAAAAATGTAAAATTTGCTTTACCATTTTGAAAAGTCGAATATTAAGCCGTTGCACGGAGGCCCTCTATGCTACGCATAACATATTAACATATTCCTATATATATATATATGGTTTTGATCTATGACCAAAGAGAACCAAGCAGAGAAACCATGAAGCCATGCTTCGACCGGGTTGACATCCTTGCAAAGGCCTTGATGGCAGCCTTAGGTATAATCGTTGTGGCAGCACTCGGCGGATACAAGGACATCGTCAAATAGCCACTCAATTCTTTAACCTTAACAACTGCTTTCTTCCTCATTTTGACATTGATTTTTGGTTACGTGTTATGGCTTTATGTTAATTACATGTATAACCAAGTTAACCTCACAAACTGGCAATGCATGCTTCATGTTGTGCTTGTGTCATTCAATGGAGTTTGCCTAATGTGCGCCAATGTTATGCTTTTGGCTTTTGTAAACCGGTAAATGCATTGTTAGCTTGTTTTCTGGTTGTCGTGCCATTCGTCATAGGCATGCTTGCTTATGCAGGAAGTCGAATAAATGGCACCAACTACCTACCCAAGGATCATTTTTTTGAATTGGCCATGAAAAGCTGCTGTGATGTGCTGTATTTGACCTTTGGAGGTGTTTTTTCGATGCATCTAGGTGTACTTTTTGAGTACTACGAGAATCTTTCATTGCGGGTTAACCAACTTTCATCGGTTGATATTTCGGTCACATTCTTAGCATCAATAATGAGAGTTTTCTCAATGATTGTTACCGCAATGCCCTTAGAGTTGTTGCCACTTACCGTGAGATCTAAATTACTATTTATATTGAAGTTTATGAAATGCTCCATGTTGTTTCTTACAACAACAGCTGCAATGACACTGGATGGTAAATGTTAGTTTGTAATAATTTAGAAGTCAATAATACGATAAATTATCATAAAGCTTTGTTCATGAATTGAATGTTTATATCATTTTGTTGCCTTGAGTATTATTGCATTTATGAATCATTTTGAGTTCATGACTGAAATTGTGAAACTCCATAATATAGATGATATATACTTTTAATCTTAAAAGGTCACTGACCGAGGTAATTAGCAGGAACACTAATTACCGCTATAAGGTTAGTATGTGGATTAAAAGATGGTTAAGTTTTACAAACCACCTGACACGAGATGTCATTTTAATCACATAAATACATGTTTTATGAACATGGTATTTGACAGACCCCGAATGAAACATTAAATAGAATTGTATTCATGTCATTTATGTTTTCATTCAGTGTCACATTCTACAGTATGAAGTATTTATCGTTCCCATTGAGAGATATGTATGTGTGATTGTTATCCATCACTGTCTGTAAAAAGCAGTCATAATGGTAGCATTCCCATATGTATAGCTTAGCTGAGGAAGTGATAGTCTACCAAGAGCACTATTTGTCCCTCGTATTTTATATGAGCTATAGCATCACTGGGCCCCTTGGTAGAGTTAGATTATCTGCATGCGGTATAATTACAAGAGTAATTATATTTGATAATCTACTCAAGATCAAGAAAAGATACAGTTAACAAGGATGACACACATCTATCTTGGAACTGATCTGAAAGCTATGAGACAGAAGAACAGACAGAAGTAAATTATTTACTGGATCGTGATATTGTACAATACAGCATCATCTGTGTAATTGGATGGTCATGATGTGTTGCCAGACACCACCCATGATTATAGAAGTTAAAACAGTTTTAACTCTGTTTACCAACATAACACAGATCATATTGGGTCACACCATATAGGAGCTACTCGGAGAATCTTACTGATTAATTATAAATTGATTATAATTAATATTAAGATGGTTATAATTAATTATACGTGATAAAATTAAATTATAAATGTCATTTAGAATGACAAGCAGAAACAACGGTTAATTTATAAACGTACACGTTACGTTGTATAAAAGTTACCGAACAACAACCGAAAAGAAATATAATTGTACATGACAATTATATATATTTGATTTAGATTTTAATTTGTTAATTATGGATTTGAATTATGGGTTTAAAAGCCCAAAATAATCAAAGCCTTAATTAAAATTAAAAACCCAAAGTCAAAGCCCAAAATCAAAGCCTTTTACTATTCATGCCTTAATGGGCCAAGGGCAAAATGGTAATTTCAAACCTATGCCACCTTGCATGACACCTTAGGGTGTAGAAGGGCGTAGAAGCATGGAGAAGAGTGTGGAAGGGGCATTTTGGTCTTTTCACATATTAAAGGATGAGGTGTCAAGGTATTTTGATAAATATATTTGTTTTGAGGGGTATTTTGGTCTTTTGCGAACCTCCTCAAAACACTATAAATAGAGGGGTGAGGGTAGAGAGAAAACTTACTAATTCACGTGTTAATCTGATTACTTCGTTAATCGGTTTTTCTCTCTTTCTCGATTTCGGTTATTACGAGATTAGGAAATAATATATTTTTTGAAATCCTGCGGTTTAGCTTTTAAGCAAAACCGAGTTACCTCGGGACACAAATATATTTATTTCGTCTTTTTATCGGTGAATAGTGTTTTTGCATAATTCCACGGTTAGTCCTGATGGATAACCAATAGAGGTATCACACGTGTGATGCTGTGAGTCGATTCCTTCCTTGATGTAGCTCTTCTCGCTCAGCTATATTCCAACTGAGATTTGAAAACGAGGTATAAACATGTTGTATTAATATATTTAATTGATAAGTAGATTTAAAGCTTTTAGAAATCAATTATGGAGTAGATCTATAAATAAATTAAATGAGGTTTTGATGCCAAAGGAATACTGAAGGTGGACCGCCTTGGAAAGTTTCCTGACATACCTCATTTAATTCTTAGCTTAAACCGTAAAATTTTGTTTTACATGCTTTCCGCAATTAAGCTAAATCAATGAATTTAAACTGTCAAAACCTTAACAGTAAATTCCTTGATGGGTTAATTTTGTTGGTCCTAATGCCTATATTGGTTGTCATAGTCGCATACCGAGCAGTGTTGCTCTTCACTGGAGCCAGAGTTGATCCAGACTCGAACTACATCAATGAAGAATTTGAGATCCCGAGCATGTTGACTGGTGCGACGAATGCTTGCATCGTTCTGTTATCATCAGTTTATGTTTTGTATAATGGGGGTGAAGGTGAGCATGGCGACGATGTTTATTTTCGTGTTGGTATCTTTGTTCTCATATGTATTATTGCATCATGTTTGAGTTGGATAGCATTACTTATGAACCCATCGATGAATGAGCAGCGGGCCAATGTGACAAAATTGGTCATTGGCATCCTCCTGGGTTTGATGATCACCATTGCTGCTTCTTTTCTTCTAAAGATATGCGTTTATCTTTATGATCAGACCAAGTAGTTTTATTTCCTCTACTCTATGTGTACAGTTATAGAAAATTATCTTTTTTTTATTTGACGTAGAAAATTATCTACGCATGCCCATCTTTTTTATCTATTCTAGACTAAGTCTACTAGGAAGACAAAACTTCAATTTGTAGATGGCAGAGAACCAAATTCAGAGAGAGAGGTTTGTTGTTTTTCCTTTTATCTATATTGTTGTGGAGTTGTGATATGTAAAAGACATTTTTTATTTATTTAATAATATCAACTTGACAGCCGCTGTCAAGATTTTCAAGAGAGAGAGAGGGGGGGGGGGGGGGGGAGTTAAGTTTAAATTATAAAAATAAAATTGTATATACAGATATGCTTTCAATTATTATTGATCGTGGTTTGCGGAGGAAGTTCAATGTCCTTTGATGAAATTTACTCTAAAGTTTAGTATAATATTTGTATTTTTTATTTCAAGATTTTTTATAGTCAGAAATTTTTGAAATGAAGAATACAATATTATACTAAATTTTAATATCAGTATAGAAATCACAAAATAAAAATTATTTATGAGGTCGCAATAGAATAATTCGTATATATTTTAGAGTTCAAACGTGAATATTTTTTAGAAAATAATTATATGGCATCAATATTACCACATATACGATCGTATGTAATTTTAAATCTTTTTTGCGAACACTGTATTTTTTTTTTTTTTCAATCTATCAGATCCCACTAAAAACATCTTCGTTCTCATACCTAAAATATAATTATTACTAAATAGTATTCTTTATGAATTTTATGTCCTTTATTTCTTTTTTGAGTGAAACCTGTGGTCCCGTAGGCATAGTTTCACGAATCTAAGGTGTAAGTTACAAATCCGGACCGTTCTCTTAACATAGTATGAATCTCAGAGCATACCCTTTACAGTCTCAGTAAACACCGAATTGAATTTGATCTGATTGGAATTAATCTGAGCTGCTTATTTTTTAAAATTAAATCTTAGGTACCTGGGGGAACACAGACTCTAGCTTCACTACTTTATAACATAGAATTGAACTGCACTTTTCTTTTTTTAAGCAACAAACTAAACATAATTTTGGAGTTAAAACAAATTAAAAGCAATAACAAAAAGATAGTTCAGTAAAAGAAAAGACCAATATTGCTGTGAAGGATTTCTTTTACAACCCACCATCACAAAAAAAAAAAAAATCAGAAATCTAATTAATTGCTTTTTTTTTTTAAATCATAAATTCAAAAAACGATTTTTAGTACCCACTTTTGATTCTGAAATTAATTCTGAAATTAATTCTGAAATCAATTTCGTTATTCGACTTTACATAGATTGTCACACGGTTTGACCTATTCTAACCGAAAATCACTTTCTCCTATTCCATACCGAAAATGATTTTCAGAATCCAATTACGTACCCAAAAAAATTTCGGAATCAAATTCACATACCACAAGGGCGTGATCGGATGTCACGGGATTATGGAATGGGAATAGGAATTCACTTTTGAAAAAGTGGGAACCCACGGGTAAGAAATGTACGGAATTAATTATGGGAATATGAGAAAATGAGTGTTCGTTTGTATCATGGGATTAATTGTGGGAAATCTTTATTTATTTTAAAATATGTATATTTATTTGTTTTAGTTTAGTTTAGTTATAAATAATTTTTTATTTAATTATTATTTTTGAAGAGTATAGCGTTCTGTTTGTATTGATTTTAACCAATTAAGTTGAAGTTAGCTTAATATAAAAAAAATAATTATATATAAAATTACAATAAAAAAACTGTCGTGTCACCATCTATTTATTTAGACCAATAATATATTGTAATTTTAATATTTTAATGGATTTTAAATTGTAACATTTGGTAAACATAAATCCACGTAATTATATTAATGAAATTAAATAAAATTGATTAAATAATAATATTAAAAGACGAACCATTTCTAATAAAAAATATTACTAAAATCGTACAAATAAAATAAGAAAATATTTATAAATAAATTAAAAAATAAGAAAACAACAATTAAAAACAAATTTGGAAAAATAAACATTTATAAACAAACAAACAAACATTTAAAATATGTAATTAAAACATTTACAAGAAATAAACTTTTACAAATACTCACAGAAAAATAAACATTTAATTTATGTATAATTACTTTTACTAAGTTCTGTAAATATATATCAATAGATATATCTGAATCTAATTTCTAACATTCTAATCATCAAGTATATTTAAATATCGGATTAACTATTAATTATTGTTAAATTTAGAAAGACACAAAAGAAACTATCAGAAAATGTGATCTAGAATATTGCTGAATTTATATAAATGCTATCAAGTATATTTAAATGTGATCTAGAATACAGAAAAAAAAAATTTAATTATTGTTAAATGTCATCAAGTATATTTAAATCACATTTTTTTTACAGGACATACTGTATTGCTATACTAATTATTTTTATACTGAATTTTATATAGAATACAAAATAAAATTAAGTCCGGATTGAACTTTTGTTAGTCCCACAAGTAGATATGAGAGAAGGAGAGAGCTCCTTATATATAGTATTTCACACATGTTAGTCCATCTAAGCTTAAAAAAAATGTAAATTGAAAGTAACTCAAATTATGAGCTCCACGTGGAAGAAGAGAGAGAGAGAGAGTGGAAGAGAGAAGATTGAGAAAAAAAAATGAAGTCTAAGTTCATATTTTTCATCCTATGAAATTATGCTGAAAAAGAAAAACATTCCGAAACCCAATAGGAAACGGGTGGAGAGAAACTAGCCATCCGAACGCCCCCTTTGCAGGAATAGGAAATTTAACAAAATCTCACTTAAATCCCATCAATACCCTTGCATCCGAACGGGCCCTAATTGATTTTCGGTTTCTATATAAAATCTTTTTCTTTTAATATTTTTTACAATAAATGTATTTTATTTTTAATCCAAATTCTAATTTCCACCCCAGAGCTAATTGGTTTTTTTTTTCATTTGAAATCTTATTTTAGTCAAAGTTTTTAATGAAAGCTTATACGGAAATCAATTCTCGTACCCAAATTCAACTTTTGTTTCTTTGTGTTTTGATATTCTGTGGCCGGCTGGGACGAGTAGGAAAGAACCAGGTATGAAAGTTGAATACCAAAATTGAATTTCGGAATTAAAAGTGATTACCGAAATCATTTCGGTATTGATATTTTTTGTAAAAAAATAAGCAATCAATCCCTCTTTATTTTTTGGTTTTTAACAAAGAATTATAACAAAATTATAAGCGAGGTCAGTACATTTCTTTTTTTCAAATAAAGGATGACTATGAACAGGAGAGTCCCCTGTTTTATTTTTCTAACACCCTCAATTAAAAAAAATCGCATAAATGCTCTCATTTTTTGTTTCATGTACCCGAACCGTCATATTTTTTTGCGGTTCACTTTCATAGAGAACTATCCGAATTTCTATCGGTTTGTCAGATTAATATTATTATTTCTTTGCGGTTCACTTTTATAGAGAACTATCCGAATTTCTATCGATTTGTCAGATTAATATTATTTAGATATTTAGTATGTATTGAAATGAGAGTTGTTGTTTAACTACAATCTATATGATATTTTTAAATGCATCTTGTTTCCTTGCCGTGGTCAATAGTTTGGTATTTTTTTATACCAACTTTCAAGATTAAAAAAAAAAAAAAAATTATTACAAGAGCAATCCAAACCTCGAGTTCAATCCTTCAAAAATGTTCAGTGTTACTTGAGGAGACGAATTTGTTCCTCATTGCCATTTTATTATGGAGTATAATGAATACTTGTTTCTCATTTGAACAAATTTAATATGACATGTTATGATTATAGTTGGTTTTATCATTAAATATATTATATATATATATATTAAATGGATTCCTTTTATGATTATAGTTGATGCAACTAAAAATAGATTCCCCTTTTATTTTGAGGTTATTTGTTTTCAGAACCTCACACAACCTTATTTCAAAGTCTCGCGATGTTTCCTTATCTGTTAATTTGTTCACAAGTACCTTATGAACAAAAAAAGATATGATAGGACGATTTGGTGATCTATAAGGTCCTGATCGATAGAACCGGTGGAATGGAAATAGGAATAGAAATACAAAAAGTTTGAACTAATTTTTACTGTTTATATGAGAAAAAAAAATAGTCTTAGTAAATTTTTATTTTTCAATGTGAATAATAATTTCTTTACTGTTGCCGAAAACACCCTAATTCTATAAGGCATTTCATTCTTTCTTCCTTTTCAGCGAGTATGATTTGGTACAAAGGGAAAACCAAAAAGGAAAAACTTAAAAAATACTGTCTTTAGATAGCAAATAAAAAGTCTATGTAAGTTAATGCAACTAAAAAACAAATTGTAATAATTTAAGATATCAAATTGTCGTAGTTTGCGTTTCCATATGCGCATATATAGATAGTGACATATTTATATATATATATATATATATATATATATTTTTTTTTTGCCTAAGCTTGCAATAAGATTCATGGAGATAGGAGAGCTTGTAGGGAGTGTTGTTACATTAACTTGAGCTAATCATCAACTAATGCTAATACTAATATTAACTTCAGTTAATTTATTGAATATTTTTTTTAAACAAACGCTTCTCATATTCATAGCTTTTTGCACTAGATTAAAGTAGTACGAATGAACATACTACAACATATTATATATCAATTAAATAATGAATAATATTCATCACATATGTGAAGGCAATTCATGCTTAATTAATAATATATAAAGCATACAGTTGAACCTTCCAACAAAATAAAATGCATACAAATAAAAATGTTTAGATATAAATAAAAAGAAGTTTCCTGACGATTTGAGTATTTAAAAAAAAAAAAAAACTAAGGGTAATTCTGGATTTTTTTTTTTAATTGAGTGTGTTAAATATTATGAATTTAAATTAAATTATCCGATCAAAATTCGGACCAATTAATTTGAGATAAAATTTACATACTCTTTTAATATTCGTATGAAAACAAATCCAACAGTTCGGATCTTAAACTCAAAATTCTGTTATATGAATTCGCAATAGGACACCTGGCAAACACTACAATGAACTTGGATAAATTTTGCTGTGGAAGTCACTCAGCCGATCTTCTCCAAACAACCGTGCACATATCCTGGAAGGCTGGAACGGTCACAAAAGGACAAAGTGGCAGACATTCACGTGTCGATCACGTGATGCACCTGAGTGACTCACTCGGCCGAATGATACGGACACCACTTTCATCCCCAACGGTCGTTTTGACTAAAATCCCTGAACCAGACACCAACGGTCATATTCCTTCCCATTAATTTCCGTCCGATTAGAATCGAACGGACTATGTTAATAACAGGACTGTGGGCCTTGTCCTATTCCCTAAAGTAACTCAATTTTTGAGATTTTATTTTAACCGTCCGATCAGAAGTTCGGGCCAATCCGGCCCGTGGGGTGAAACGCACGGATCCCTTTAATATTCGTGTTAGAGATGCTCAGACGGTCCGGATTAAAACTTAAAAAATTGAGTTACTTTAGGGGTCCAATTCGCACCGAGATTCCCACCTTGCTATTGTCGCTAGTTTTACTTCATTGGTCCTAATAGGCCTGATGGGACCTTAACCCTTCGAGAGAGTTAGAGAAAATTGAGAGGAGAGAGAGAGAGCGGTAGAGAGAGAGAGAAGGGAGAGAAAAGGCAACAGGCTAGAGGCTAGAGCTAGGGAGAAGGATAGAGAGAGAGAGAGAGAGAGAGAGAGACAGAGGGGAGAGCGAGAGGGAAAGGGAAGGGTGAGAGCCTAACAGAGAAAAGAACGACGATTTTAAAACCCAAAACTTGTTTTTTTCTTCTTCTCTTCCTAAAGACCTGATTGTTTTAAAAAATAATAGAGAAACCCATTCCAACGTGCGCTCTTCTTTCGATTGGTATCTTTTTTCTTTTCTTTTCATTTTTTTCATTTTTTTCGGGGTTATTTGTGATTTAGTGGGCTTCAATGGAGGTGATGAGGGTTTTTGAGGGATCAATGGAGAGCTCAGAGGCTGTGAGAGCAATTGCATGCGAAATCACTGGCCAAGTGCTCTTCAGATCATTGTAAAATGTTTTCACGTTGATTCCTTTTTCTTTTTCTTTAAATTCTTTCATTCTTTCTTGTCAGAAAGTTTTATTCTTTTTGTTCAAATATAGATCAATACAGACTTAAAACAATTCTTTTTTAATTTGACAAACTGATTGATTCTTTGCATTTCTGACTTGGGTTTCTGTTCCAATATAAATTTCTAGACTACTTTCCCCACTAAATACATACATTTCTATAAACGATTTTCAAAGAATTTTTTCTTAACATACACAGAAACAAAATCTTAATCAATACTTAGGCCATATAACCAACAGAGGAATGCTATAGTGTATACAAGTTTAGATAAAGAAAACAGCGAAATATCTCTGGTAAAGAGCGAGGGGGGAGAGAGAGAGAGAGAGCGAGAGAGAAAGGGAGGAGCAAGAGTGAGAGAGAGGGGGTGGTCTCCAAATCCAAATTAATTGAAACAGAGAGGAGAGAGGATTAACAATCCTAGGAGAAAAACGAGATAAGAGAGAAGTAGAGGGTGTGTGACAAGAAGAAAAACTCTTAACTCGGTACGGAACAGAGAATGTTGGCTGGGTACCACCAGCTGAGTATTGACCCAGTGGTTCCTCTGCAGTTCCAGTCTAGACACTTCGGCATGGGCACTCAGCGCCTAGACCTACCACGTGGCTTCTCCACTACACCACGGGCTGCACTGCCCGATCAAAGAAACCCTACCTCATGCAATTTCCGACCAAGCCTAGTCACGACCTCGACAGCCTCCTTAGTCTCACAAAAGAGGTTTCTAGAAGATGACTATCCTTATCTAATTCATGCGAAGAGGAGCCGAACTGGAGATGATGTGGCTGTTCGATTTGTTGGTGGTGGAACTGGTAATGGAGGACAAGGGGTTTGGTTTCCTCAATCGAGCGAAGGCGGTGAAGGAGGAGGAGAAGAAGAAGAAGAGAAGGTGTATTTTGTACCTGGTTCGTCAGGCTTTACCCTTTTAGGTTCATCGAGTTATGGTACAGTAGTGGGATCGGTCGAGACAGAGGGGGCAAGCAGCAAATCGAATTCTGACTCAAGCTCATCAACTGGAACAAATGGTACTGAAAGGAGTGGGAGTAGACCCAGACCAGATTTTGAGGTAAGTGAAAGACAGAGTGAATCTAGCCGGTGCGGTCTTGAGCTTGTAAGCATGGTGGTTGACTGTGTTGACTCGATTTCTATGGGAAATCACGAGGCCCTGAATTACTACTTGTCTCGTCTGGGTGAGGAGGCATCACCTCTGGGGCCCACACCAATACACAGATTGGCAGCATACTTCACTGAGTCACTTGCGCTACGCGTATCCAAGCTGTGGCCCCAGTGGTACGATATCAACCCGCCTCGTGACCTCACTGGTACCGACCACTTGGAAGAAGATGACGGTACCGCTCTGAGGCTTCTCAATGCCGTGAGCCCCATACCAAAATTCATCCATTTCACCTTAAATGAGCGGCTGGTACAGTCCTTTGAAGGAAAAGACCGTGTCCATGTCATCGACTTTGATATCAAACAAGGCCTCCAGTGGTCGAGCCTACTGGAGAGTTTGGCCTCAAGACCGAACCCACCAAGCCATGTTAGAATAACAGGAGTCGGTGAGTCAAGGCAAGAACTACAAGATACAGGTGCCAGGTTGACACGCTTGGCCCAGTCATCAGGACTGACATTTGAATTCCATCCAGTAGTTGACCGACTGGAGGACGTGCGACTCTGGATGTTGCATGTGAAACGGGATGAGTGTGTGGCTGTGAATTGCATCTCTGTCATGCATAAGATGCTTTGGGATGGTAGTGGAGTCGCATTGTCAGATTTCTTCGGGCTTGTGAAAAGTACAAACCCGACGATTGTGGTGATGGCTGAGCACGAAGCAGGTCATAATGAGGGTGCCTGGGAGAAACGAGTTGGCGAGGTGATGAAGTACTACGCAGCTGTGTTCGATTCGCTTGATGCATGCTTGCCAGGGACAAGTGTGGTGAGGGTTAAGATCGAGGAGATGTTTGCACGGGAGATGCGTAACATTATTGCGTGCAAGGGAAGTGAGAGGTCAGAGAGGCATGAGAGGTTTGTGACGTGGAAGAGATTGATGGAGGAAGGTGGATTCAGGAATGTAGGGATTGGGGAGAGGGAAATGATTCAGGGCCGCATGATTTTACACATGTTTAGCTCTTCGGCGAAGTTTGGGATTGAGAGGCAGGGTGGTGGAGAAGGTCTGAGCATTAAATGGTTGGACCAGCCTCTGTACACGGTATCAGCATGGGGTGTGAATGAAGTTGCGGGAAGTTCGTCTACAGCATCTCAGGTGAATTGAGGTTGATGAGGGTCTTGTTTGGTTAGTCTCATCAGTCTTTGCAAACTTTGAAGAAAGAAAAAAAATTATAGTGTTCAAAAGAGAAAATTGTGTATTTTTTTTTTTTGTTATTTGTTGTAGGAGATAGGAGAAAAAAAAAATACTTGTTTAGGTTTTAGAAAATTCTTTATGCATTTGTTTGTAATTCTTTCATTAATATTTCTATACAAGATAATTCTCTAGTTTGAAATCTTTGACTTGGACTGTGGATTGTTCCTTTCATTTGTTTATATTTTGCATGTATTTGGATTTCATATTAACTTGCTGTCAAGAATCTAATCTGCAGTACGGGGTAAATTTCGTATTCACTTTATACTTTTATCATTTATTGCACTGGTTACTCATTGTTCATACTTTGTATCAATTTAATTTTGTGCATGAGTTTTCAGACGATGCAGAAGATATAGGGAATGTGAATTCGAATAATTTCTGTTTGATCATCAGATAAGTCGAGAATCTCCATCAGCATGGTATGTTTGTACCTGTTTATGTTATTTTTTTGGATCATTTAATATGCATCAGATTAATATATCAAATCCATTTAACTTGCTAACATATTGTATATTTTTTACCATTTCATCAATTGGTCTTTTCGATATAGCAGTGATTTCCTGATTTTATATTACTGATAGGGAGATTTTTAGGGTTCTTTTGGCATGTTGCTTTACCTTCACCTTCTTCTTCTCCTTGCAGACTTGCTGTTTATTATCTTTTTACTCTCTGATTATAATTTTATACAATATATATGTAGTATGGAGTACCATCTTATAATGAATGTACCATGGCAACAGTTGAGCAGAACAAAAGCAAATTGAGTACATTTATAAAAGATGTCAAGGAACAATATTGTCAATAATTTTAAAAAATTATCCTGCAATAAATAATAACAATTTTTTTGTTCAAGTCATTGGTTGCTATTGAAATACCTGGTTGAGAATGATTTAAACTGTTAGTTCTCTTTTTCTTATTTCTAGTATGCAGAGTAAATGGATTTAGATATATGTTGAGAATATCTTTGCTTATTTCTTTTTAAATTTAAAATTTTGAAAGGCGCTATCAAGATGTGAGCGTGGATGTGTCATTAAATGTGAGGAAAAAGTCAGAAGCAATTTTATCAATCTTAGATGACAGGAAAAAGCTGATTTTTATGTTGTTTTTACATCATCTCATATTTCATTTAGGAAAATTTGGAGATAGAATTGGAAGTGGGGGATATATAAGAGTAGAGAAGTGCGTTACGATGGTTTTGATCGCAGGTACCAGTTTGGTACCTGTCAATTTTTGCCATTTGGTACGGTGCACCAGCTGGTAACATCACCAACTTTTGTCTTCAGTCATCTGGTACGGAGTACCAGTAAAGCAAAGTGCATATCAATACTGATACACATTCGGTGCTGTATACAGTAAGCTCGGATTTTGCTATGAGATTGGATTTTATCACTAATGAAATGCATCTTCTAATATTTGCTTGTGAAGAGCAATAACAGGTTTTGTTATGGATCTATGGACATTGCTGCAGGTTGCGTTGGTTCCTTATGTAATTCACAATTCTTAGCAATTGGGGTGCATATTGTGTCTCTTCGTTATATCCGATCTTCTCCAACTGCCGTGCTATGAAAATCATTTTTTTTTTCTTTTACTTTGAAGCACGAAAATATGAAAATCAAATAGATCTGTCGCATTTCACCCTCTTTTCTCCACATCTCTGAGTTAATCGTTTGTAGTTTGAATCTTTCCATACAGTTGAGCCATTTATCCAAAGTATGCAGATATTCTATTTATTATTTGAGTACTGAAGGGAAGACACTTTAAAATATAGAAGTAATCTTTCTGAAAGAGATAAAGTAACTGCATAGTTCAGATGGAATTGATGATTTGATTTTTGCAAAATTTGGAAACTGTTGCTTCCAGCAGCACTACATTTATGATACACTAATTTTGTTGTTCTTCTTCTTTTCAGGTAATAAATCATGTGCATTGCCATAGCTCCCACCAGATCTCATGTATGGCCGTGCCCTGTGGCCTGGTGTCTGGTGATGTTGAACTGAGCCAGGATGCCTTCCCATAATCTAGTTGCATAGGGGCAGTCCCAGAATAGGTGATCCCTTGATTCCAAGGGGCTAAGATGGCACATCACACATCCTTGATCCCAGAATAGGTGATCCCTTGTTTGTATTCCACTAGTGAAGAAACTGTAGCCTGGAGAGAGAGAGAAAGGGAGAGGCGAAGCAGAGGCGATGACAGCAAAGAGTGTTTTTGGAATCTTTTTGATGACGGTAATCGGGAGGACTTTCACTCTCTTCGCACCAACTGAGGGTGCTTCAGGTCGGTCAAATCTCACCCTTTTAAACTTAGTTCGGAGTTCCCGTTTCTCTGACCGTGAGAACTTCGGGAGGGAGGGAGGGTGCGTCCGACGACTGGCTGTTTTGAACGTTCGATCCATAATCAAAATTAGATCTCTTGTTTAATGGGGAGGTGTAATTATATTGTACTTTTCTGACTCTCACTTAAAATTCGGATCCACTAATTAAACCCGTTTCTTTCCCATCTCCCTCTCAGTCTTTCCTTTTTCATTTTTTTTTCATTTTAAATTCAATTGTTTCTTATTGTCTCAACTATTCTTCCCTAGCATTTGTGCAACCCTTTTTAACCCCTTGTCTTGGGTCCTCTTTCTTGCCATGGTTAACTATTAGTTCACCATGTCTCCTCAAATTTAAATTTAAAATGTTAAATTTGAGTAATTAACAGATTTTGGAGGGGACCAAATTGCTAATTTTTTATCGGAATCATGTTATTGAGTTTTTTGTATTTTAGTGTTTCTTTGATGAAAGCAAAATATGTGCTGTAATTTTGTTTATTGGGTTTTATCAGTAACATCGTCTTTGTTGGAGATTGTGAAATTAATTTTGTTTTTGTACACTTCTAGTCCAGTAATATCCTCAAATATTGAGATATTATATTAGTCAGTTTTTAGTGTAGTATTCTCAGTTTTTATTAAAATGAAAGAGGTTGAGGAATGCTGACAAGAAAAGAGCGTGGGAGAGAAAGAACTGTAATAGAGTTCATCTGCGTTTGACCCAAATCCCGACCCGGCTAGGCCAGAGAAAAGTGCCTTTCTATCTAGCCCAGTTAGATTTAGGCCTGCTAGTGAACGGGCTTCGGCTCAACTCGGATCAACTCATTTTACAGAACAACAAAAGCCCAACTCGGACTCAACTCAGTTTTGAATGAAAAAACTCAGATCGGCTCGGCTCGTTTGAGATTTCAGCTCAAAACTCAGCCCGGCTCGAAAAATTCTAATTTAATCTTTGTGCTGATCATTTGGGTATTGGTCCCTGTTTGACGCCAACGAGAAGAAATAAAATATACTAAATTACTAAAAAGGAGAGCAACTTAGCAGCTTTCTCTGCCAAAGCCAGAGAGAGAGAGAGAGCTACTTGGCAGCTCTCTGGCAAGCTGAATTTTGATTATGGCTCTGCATTTAGAAGGCATGTCTCAAATTTGATTAACAGCTTCAACAATGACTTTTGAGCGATTCTTTATAATTGAGTTATCTGGGTGCTCTATTTCACATATGAAGATATAAAATTTAAAAAAATTATATTTATAATTCAAAAATAAATACATAAATTATGTCCTGTGTTATCCTATTCAAAAAATTATGATACTTTTTATTGAACTCAAAAGTCTAGAACGTGCATATAATATGAATTTGATATAAATTTGGAAGAGAAAAGAAAAAAAAAATCAAATCCTTATTAATTTTTAGAAGAATCTATTATAACTTCCATTGATATTTGTTTCTCAAATTTTTAGAGTCAGGCTTATATGAGACCCTTAGAGTCGACAATGCTACATCGCATCAGAACAAATTCGTGGGTGTAGATAAATTTCATGGTAGTACATCACAACAAATTTGGCTAATAGTTGGCACTATATTGGGTATTATCGGTTTGGTACTGTTAGTATCTTTGATACTTTGGTTGATACGGCGGAGGATTGCACGTTCTGGAGCAAGCCAGGCTGTTGATCCAGAGCTTGCGCTTGTACAACCGCCAGTGCCTCCTCCTGCCCAGGGCCTTGGTCTTACTATTATTGGGACTTTTCCTGTGATAGCATACCCTCCACCTCCTCGTCGACATGGTGAGATGCCAGACTCGACATGTCCTATATGTTTAGAGGACTTTTCTATAGGGGCGGAGATTAGAGTTCTTCCATGTCATCACTTCTATCATCTGGCGTGTATTGAGGACGCACTTCTACTACGACCTATATGTCCCTACTGTGGCCAGACTGTTACAGTTGCTGATGTCTAGTTAGTTCGAGGTACAAAATTGACAATTAATGTACTTTATTTTTCTTCATACTCTTTTTTGTTATTATTATTTTTTGCAGTCTTTCTTAACATGCTACTTTAATTTGTATTTCAGATATCGGAGGGCAGCTGTTATGACTACGATTGATTGATTGCATAGAATCTAGGATTAGAATCCACTATTTACAACAAATGTAATGTTGTTAATTTCAAATCCATATTTTGTTACTATGTGTTATGTAAAATTTGCTATAGTGTGGTTTTTTGTAAGTGAATGTGTTATGTTATTAAATTGTGTTGTCTTTTGTTTATGTTGTCTACCTTATTTACATAATATTTTATTTAATGTCAATGAATGTCATTTAGTAATATATATGGTTAACAAAAATATGGAGGCTAGCTTCGATACAAACAGAACTATGCCAAAAATTTTACGCCAACACTAACTGTTTTCAGGACCTACACTGATTGTTTTTAAAAACAGTCACTGTAGGTACCTACACTGATTGTTTTTGAGATAATAGATTTGCTACTCATCATGTAAGCTGGGATCTTTTATCCTTAACAAATCAATCTCCTTATTTTAAAATATATCATAATATTTAATGTGCCATAATTTGTAGAAAATCACCATAATACTATTCAAAAGAATCAACGTATATATATAAAAATAAAGAAACAATTAATGTTATTGGAGTAAAGCTAATATACACTTAAGTGTACCAATGAATCCATACACTTAACCCTAGAACCGTACGATTCGCTTTGAGATTTGTGTATCACGTCTTTTAAAGAAACTACACGACTTTTAAAGAATCTGCACGAATCTCAAAGTTAATCGTACGGTTCTAGGATTAAGTGTATGGGTTCATTGGTACACTCAAGTGTATATTAGCTTTACTCATGTTATTGTATCTACTTTTGATATAGGGAGGCTGGTGGGACGCACAGCTGAAGTGGCCTGCCATTATTGGCTCAATTTCCATTAAAAAAATAAGATATCCTCTATTTCTCAAGAAGATAAACACAAAATTAATGGACAATGTTCATGAGCAACGACCTTCGAATTAACACGTATAAATAGCTGTATCATTAAATTTTTTGTGTAAATTAGTAAATAGCAATAAATCAGAATCAGATCGAGTCATAAAATCTATCCAGAAAAATATTATTATTTTTCCTATATAAACCTATATAGCTAGAGGCACCTACATGTAGGTCAATTTGTCTGAAGTTGTTGGTCAATTTGTTTTTCTATGACTCTCAACAGTATTTTCGCTTTGTTGTTATTGTCCTGCAAAATTGCAGCTGGATATATCATACATGTAAGCAGAAATTTTATTTATTGTTCAAGAACATACTATTTATTATTCTCATTATTTTGGTTATCTTATCTACTATTTTTTTTGTTTCAATTCCCTAGCACGCGGGATATCTAACATACCATGGAGAATATTACGGCAGTCAAGCCAAAATGAGTGTATGGGGCGTCCCTGATATGAAACCGAATTCTAGCTATGAAGTCTCAATAACTCTTCTAAATTTCGATGCTGATCACGTTAGATTGATACAAGCGGGAGTTCATGTATGAGATAATTCTGATATTTTCTTTACCTTTTTGCATAAAAGTAATATAAAATTTCTTTTTTTTTTTCAGAAATTATTACATTTTACCAACTAAAGTGACATTATATCATCAAAATATCATTACTATAATTTGTCATGTTAGCACTGGTCTACCACCAAAGTGTCTCATAAGTGTACATATTTACTTTTATTGGAAATGGAGGCTCTGTTTAACATTAAACAATTTAGATAGCCAATTAATTGAAAGAAAAAGAGAAAAGATTTGGCGTTCGATAGAACTATGTCCAATAGTTTATATGCTGAAGGAAGAAAGGGTACTTCAAGTTTTCTCCTGAGCTTTTATCCCTTTGCTTGTGCTAAGATTTGATAGAATTTTATATTTGGAAAAACTATCTGCTACTTATTAAGTTCAAATGCAATTAGAAAAAAAAAAAAATCTAAAGTTGTTCTGTTTGAGTAGAATATTTTATACCCAGTGTCAATATTACACGTTTTATAAAATACTTTGCAATTATTGTATTATCAGTGTATGTTTCACTATTATTCCTCTTATTTAACTCCATTTTGAATTGTCACAAAAAATAGTGTCATTTTCTCTTTTTTTTGACCTAGTCAAACCGCAACCAATACTACTAATCATACCTATAAAGGTTAAACTTTGATTACAAATAATATAATATATTTTAAACCGTATAGTAAACAATAATTCCATTAATTTATTTCTTCATAATTAACCAAAAAATTAAATGTTCTTGAAAAATGCCACCTACAAATATGACTTCCATATCGCTTGACTACCAAGCATGGAGATGTATAGTTTTAGATAGAATTTTTCTTTTTGACAAAATGGAAAACAAAATAATAAATATTGAGAGACGAATCCGCATTATATTACAACAATTAAAACATATAATTTTGATATTATTGTATTATTCAGGATGAAAAGCCACCATTTCATGTTTACAATTTTCTATTACAAATTTTATTTCCATTTCAGTTCCGTCAAATTTCGATTTATGCATTTGTTCTTAATCACAATCTTTTATAAAAAAAAAAAAAAATGCTTTGACATGTTCTAACATTTTGTTGCTGCAGGTCTACCCCGAGTTATATCATGACAACGAGTTGCATTTATTTATATCGGCGAATGTAAGTTTATTATCAGCTCCTACTATTTTGAATGGCTTATTGTAATTTCTTTTACATCATTCAAAAGAAATGTATAAGAATTATTGTTTTGCTATTTTTTTTAGGATGATGCTGATAGAAAGAATGCATGTTATAACATTAATTGTCATCCGAATTTTGTTCTTGCTAATCCAAAAGTGCTTTATCCGGGTCAAGTTGTAGATCCTTTATCTCAGTATGATGGAGCAGACTATCATGTTACACTTAGTATAAAAAAGGTATCATTAATTAATTCCTTTTTAACTTCTTACATATATGCGTTCCTGGTGCATGGTTGCTCTTAGTAAATTATAATTATACTTCTACATGATGTTGTTGAACTTCTTATTGTAATCTTCTACATGCATTTATAGGATCCAGTTACAGAATTTTGGACTGTATATCGAGAAGATTTCGGTACAAGCTTTAAATTAGGATGGTGGGAAAAAGGGCTTCTCGGAGATTTGGATAACAAAGCAACAAGTGTTCAATGGTTTGGTTTTGTGACCTATCAAGATAATGACGTGGGTCCTAGCATGGGAAGCGGTCATTATCCAATTGAAGGTGAACATAAAGCAGCATATATGACGGATCTCAAACTTTTCTACAAGACAGGAAATGATTATGATAGTCCTAGGATTAGTGATTTAGTAAGAGATGATGATAAACCAGAATGCTACAGGTCGGCGCCTGCTATAGCACTTAATGGCGAGACCGATGAACATAAATTCTATTATGGGGGACCGGCAGGCTGTAAAAATTAATGATAAAAGTTTTTTTTAGAATAAAAATTAATGTTAGAGGTCAACTATATAATATTAAATAAAATGCTTTTGTTGGACAACTGCAACCATTTATTATTGAGTGATAAATGTTCAATTTAATCTTTATATACTTGTGTTGGGCGTTTTTAGCATGAATTAATCCGAATTCTAGCTATGAAGTTTCAATAAAATTTCCAAATTTAGATGGTGACCGCGTTAGATTGATACAAGCAATACTTCATGTATGTAATAATTCCAGATTAATATTTTCTTTACCATTTTGCATAAAAGTAATATAAAAATTCTTTTTTTTTTCAAAAATAATTACATTTTACTAAGGTAGAAGACAAAAGTGACATTATATCATCAAAATACAATACTATATAATTTCTCATGTTAGCACTGGTCTACCACTAAAGTGTAGTAGTGTACATGTGTACTCTTTATGTGCCCACAGGTTGCACGTAGTGTACTACAGTACGTACTACTTCTATTGGAAATGGAGGCTCTATTTAACATTAAATAATTTAGATAGCCAATTAATTGAAAGGAGAAAAAAAAAGATTTGGCGCTCGATAGAATTATGTCCAATAGTTTAGAAAGGGAATATAAATTTTCTCCTAACCTATTATCACTTTGCTTGTGATAAGATTTGATGAAATTTTATACTTGAAAAAATTATCTGCTACTTATTAAGTTCTAAAGCAATAAGAAAAGATAATAATCTAAAGTTGTTATTATCGAGTAGAATATTTAATACTCAGTGTCAATATTACACGGTTTATGTTATATATACTTCACAATTATTGGGTTATCAGTGTTTTATTGTTATTCCTCTTATCTATTTCCATTTGAATTGTCATCAATATTAGTGTCATTTCTTCTATGTTTGACCTAGTCAAACCGTAACCGAAAATACTAATCTTACCTCTATAGTGTCAAATTTCTATTACAAAAAAAAATAATATATTTTAATATGTATAATAACAATATATAAACCCATTTATTGCTTCATATTTAACCAAGAAACTAAATGTTCTTGAGAAATGCCACCTACAAAAATATGACTTCCGTATCGCTTGGCTACTAGCATGGAGATAGTTTCAGATAGAATGTTTCTTTTACACAAAATGGAAAACAATGATGTAACAGATTTAGCATTAATATTTTTCTCTTCATTGCCCCATTTTAGTTGATAGGTGTCTAATGGTGAGGAATTTCCAAGGAGCAACAAAAGCATTAATGAATCGATCAAAAATCATATTATCACTTGCGAATTCTTCATCATCAGAGACGGAAAATAGACTCGTAGATCCATCTACCTCTTTGATAGTTGACAAGTATGAACCGCTTCTGTTACCCAGGAGATGGTAAATAGACGAATATATACTGCTACAATATTTTTGAGACCGCCTTCAAGTGAGACATCTGATGTGGAGCTCCTATTTTCCTCATCTGACAAAGAAGAAACAATTTTTTATAATCAAATTAGGATTCTAATCGAAACTTCAAACAAGAAATGGGTTTCTTTTAAATTAGTTTCAGCCAGGGTGAATTTGGAAAATGGAATGTGGCTAAATTCCCAAAACTTCAATATTAAGCCCCTATTGAACAGAAATCAAGCAAAAAAGATAGCACGACACATGAAACAAATGAAAACTTACTAATGTAAGGATTTCTGCATTTTCAGCATGAATGTAAGGATTAAATTTTAATCCATACTGGTATACAATGTGTACCAGTCATTGCATCTCACAATAAAAGTATGTGCAATTGGGCACACTTCATGTTGATTTTTATGTTTCCGCATCATATCTACCTAATTATCGACCTCTGACTCTCAAGTTCGGAATGATATAATTATGTATTAGTTATAATCCGGAGCCGGTAATGATCTCTGTCCCTTTTCTTTTCATAATAATGTATTTTTTTTCTTGATAATATGTATTGATTAGTCAACTGAAACTAATTGTATTGGTGCTGAACTGGTAATAGCTTGGTACTAGTTTTGGTAATATGTATGATTAAAGTCTGATGGTTTTTGGTTGCTCTGTAATTTGATTTACTTGTGAAGTGAAACTTGAGTAGGACTGTCTTAAACTAATTTGGATTTGTGAGCACTAATTTTCTATCTTTCTTACCAAACAAAACATTTTTAACTTTTAAGCATTGTTGTTTTTTTTTCAGGAAAAATGTAGGTCAAGCACTCAAGCCCACATTAAAAAAAATTGAGTATTGTTGTTGACAGTCGACAGAATTAAAATTTGTTTAATTATCAATGAGATACTTTCATTGACATTTCTAGATGAACCAGAACAAATTAAGCCTGGTTAGGTAGAGGAAGTATTTTCTTGAATTCCTTTGCTATTTGTAATTTTGCGACTTTCAGATTGTAATCTTTTGATATTATAACCTATATTATGCACCTGTAAGGCTCTAATGCTCCAAGTACCTATAATTTTTGTTTAGTACCTAAAAAATGAATTATGTCAAATATAACCTTACACGCTTACACTCAAAAAGACAAATGAGGATCGCTTCTTTATTGTGCCACATTTATTTTATGTGTATGATGCAAGGATAATTCTCTCGCGTAATAAATTATCAATATATAATGTCAAGGATCAAATTGAACAAAAATATATAAATATTTTTAATTAATTCAGTAATGATTTTATAAATTATCTTGATGGTCAACAAAAATGATTGTAATTAATGTGATTCCTAGTTTCCTACTATAGGTTTCTCTCAAATAGTTGTTTCTTTTTTTATTTTCTTTGTTAAGTTTCATATAAATTATTTTGGTGTAAAACCAAAAACTTATAACATCAAGTTACGATTCATCCAAAATTCGAAGTCAACCTCCTGCTAATAGGGGTGGAACTAGAAAATTTGAATAGGAGGAAACTAATTTATAAAATGTAATATGTGAAAAAGATAAAAATAGTGTGGGTAGTGAAAATTGAACTCATGATCTTACACATACCAACTAGAACTCAAGCCACTATACTACCAACACACATTTATTATTTTATAAGAGAGGCTATACTATATAAAAGTTCAAAATGCTCAAAAGTTTAATTAAAATTTAATATACCTAATTAAGAATTTTAAAATCATAGGGTGGCTTAGCATCCCTGACAGCGTAGATCCACCCCTGACTGCCAACATTTGCAACTTCCTGTGCACTTACACAAGTGCTTAGACATTTTTTTCTTCTGTAAATGCTATATGTAGTTATCAAATTTATATTGGTTTTTTATAAGACTGAAATTTTTATACATAAGAAAATAAAAAAATATATATATTAAAAATAAAAAATATTGTGTGAAAATTTGAAAAATAGGAAGGCAGTAAGGAGGCCATAGCGTCTTTGTAGGATGCCATGACACATTCAAGACCGTGAAAAAGAATCAAAAAAATTTGTAAGTGGGACGTTATGGGGCAACCCAATTCAGGAAACAAAAAAAAAGTAGGACGCCATGGGGCATCCCAACTCAGGAAAAAAAAAAGAGTGGATTGTCATGGGACAACCCAAACCCATAAAACAAAAAAAAATCTTGTCTCTACAATTTTGGGAACTTGTTTCTTTTTTAATTCTGTTTCCTAAATTGGATTGTCACATGGCATTTCACTTTTTTTTTTTTTCTCATTTCTTGACACATGGCATTCCACTTTCTTTTTTTTTCCCCATTTCTTGAGCTGAGTTGCTCCATGGTATTCCACTTTCAAATTTCTTTTTTTCATGGGGTTGAGATGTGCCACGTCGTCCTGCATGTCATCCATGCAGGACGCTATGATTTGTTACTGCCTTCTCATTTTTAAAATTTATGTACAAGATTTCTTATTATTAATATTTTTTTCTTATGAATAAAAATTTCGGCTTATAATTTGCTACATAAAGGTACTTACAACTTGGGGATAACGAAAGATATACTTAAGGGATATCTTTTGACATAATTAAGGGATATACTTACTTTCTCTTGATTTGAGATCAATATTGATTTGCTACTCATATATATGGAAACTGACATCTTATATCCTTAAAAAGGAAATGAATGATCCTGATTCGGAATTATAAAGTTGAATGTGCCATAATTTCCAGATATGCTCATCAATTTTTTTTTTTGTCTAAATTAGGAAATAGCAATAAATCCGAATCAGGAGCCATGAAAACTATCCAGAAAAAATGTTATTATTTTTCCTATATAAACTAAAATGATTCTATTGCTAAAGCATTCGATTTTAAAGTGGTAGATTTGATTTTCTTATGGCTCTCAATAGCATTTTGATTTTGTTATTATTGTCCTGCAAAATTGCAAGTAGCCTTATCATACATGTAATTAATCGGCAATTTTATTTTATTGCTAAGGCATACTATTTATTCATTTATCGTATTTTTCAATATGATTTATTATTTTTTGGTTTCTAATTCTCCAGCATGCGGGATATCAAACATACGCTGGAGATTATTACGGCAGTCAAGTCAAAATTAGTGTTTGGGGCGTTCCAAATATGAATCCCGGCTCTAGCTATGAAGCCTCACTAACTCTCGCGAACTACAATGGTGACCGAACAAGTTTGATAAGAGCTGGACTTCATGTACGTAAAATAATTATGGATCACTATTTTCTTAGTTGTTCGCAGAAATAATAGAAACTTTTCTTCTTTTGCCAAAAAATATTGCATTTTGTTCACTTAATATACTTGGAGATAAGAGTGACATTATATCATTAGTTACTTGAATATCACATTAGCACTATATTGTCAAAGGAATTGGGTTTTGTTGGGACTTTGAATAAAGTCTCGTTCAAAATCAGACCTAGCTAAATCGTCTAACATGCGATAATTTTGTGATGTTAACACTGAGGCCACCATCCAAGCGTCAAGTAAGTATCACATGTGTACTATGTTAACACTGAGGCCACATGTTATACACGTGTATTGTTTACTTTTATTGGAAGGCCAGGGAGGCTTTTATTAATTGAGCATGGAATAGTTTAGATATGGTTAATTAATTGAAAGAAAATGAGAAAAATTCGACACTTCATAGAATTATGTCTAATATATAGTTTAATTAACTGCTAAAGATAGTATTAGGGGTACTATATATAAATTCTCTCCTAAGCTATTAACACTTTGTTTGAGATAAGATTTGATTGAAATTTGTTATATATATACTTAAAAAAATAGCTGCGACTAATCTACTTGTTAAAGTTCTAATATAAATAAAAAAATATATAATCTAAATTTGTTCGGTTGGAGTATAATATTTAAAACTCTAGAAGGGCCATCTTACTTGATTTTTAAGTGTCAATTTCTCAATATTTGATCCAGCTAGCCATATCATGCATAAACTATACTACTAATTTTAACTTTTAAGGGCCAAATTTCGTTTACTAATACTAGGTATAATTTAATCCGTATAATTTCTATATACAATAAAACTATTTATTGTTTATATAATGTCTTTTTCAGAAGACACAGAGACAAAATAATTAAGTTGTAGGGACGAGTCAGCACTATATAATTGCCACAATCAAATCATGTATTTAATAATATTTAATGTACAGGACCGATGATAAAGAAGCCGTCCTTTAATTTTTATTATTTTCTATCACAAATTTTAGTTCCGTCAAATTTGATATATGCATTTGTTCTTAATTAGAATCCTGTATGTATCAAAAATAATTAATGCTTAAATTGGTACAAGGTCCAAGAGATCCACAACCTTTTTCCAAGTTGCATAACTGAGTTTATCTCACATTTTGCTTGGCAGGTCCAACCCTGGTTGAATCATAACAACGATTTGCGGTTCTTCATATCGTGTAATGTAAGTTTATTATGATCTATTTTCGTTTGAATGGCTTAATTATTATGAGTTATTTTTAGTTCCTTCAGATATATGGGAAGAAACATGAATTAGAATTAATTGTTGTTTTTTGTTATTTTTTAGGATGATGCTAATAGAAAGTCTTGGTGCTACAACACGGATTGTCCGTGTTTTGTTGTTGCTAATGCATCAGTGCTTTCTCCGGGTCAAGCTGTAGCTCCACTTTCTCAGTACGATGGAGAAGATCGCTATGTCACACTTAGCATAAAAAAGGTACAACTATTTTTGTTGTAACACTTCATGCATGCAAACTGGGTGACTGCCTCTAGTAAATTATATTTGGTGTTTATAATTATATATTTCTACATGTGGTTGTCCAAGATTTTTTTTTTTCTTTACTTATTTATGGTTTTATTTAAATTTATATAGGATCCGGTTACAGAAGTTTGGACTTTATACCGAGAAGATTTCGGTACAAGCTCAATACTTGGATGGTGGAAAAAAGGGCTTCTCGCAGATATGGATGACAAAGCGAACCGTGTTCAATGGTTATCATTTGTATCCTATCCGGATAATGATTCGGGTCCTTCCATGGGCAGCGGTCACTGGCCAGGTGAAGGTAATCATAAAGCAGCATATATGGGTGACCTCAAACTTTTTGACAAGGATGGAAATTCTAATAGTCCTGTAGTCTACAATGATTTATATAGAGATGATGATAAACCGGATTGCTACAAGGCATTGCCTGCTTGGGTTCTTGATGACGATAGTGATAAACATAAATTTTATTACGGAGGACCAGCTGGCTGTAGAAATTAGTAAGAAAAGTCAAATGATTAATATTGAATAAAATGCTTGTGTTGCACAACTGCTGCAAATTACTATTCAATGATAAATGCTCAATATACTCTTTTATATGCTTGTATGAAGAAAATTACAAAAAATGATAATATATATTCATTTCATATTGTGTTGTTCGTACAATAATCTTTTACGTCTATTTGACTAATTTGCAAAAACATACAATTATTGAATTTTACGATTTCTTCTATTTTGAGAATATGTAGGTCCAAGAAGAGTAAGAACTGTTGAATAATAAGCTTGGACTGAAGAAATCATGAAGACCTTTATCAAGAATACATATTGTAAAATCAAATGCTTGGTAAAGTATGTGTGAGGTTGATTAAATTGAGATAAAACGTTATGAACGTTTTTAAAACGTTGGTAACGTTTTATAATAATCAGAAGCCTCAAAAGAATCAAGTTATAACGTTATATAACCGTTGTAACGTTTTACAAATGTTGTAACGGTTGATAAACGTTGTAACGTTTAAAAACTACAGAACAACTGGAGTGCAGCTGTTCAATATAAGCAATAAACGTTGTAACGTTTATAAATCGTTATAACGGTCTTGAAACGTGGTAACGGTTATAAAACGTTGTGTAACGTTTTCTAAGCTGTCAGAGAATTAAAACCCTAAATCGTATTTGAATAAAACGTTGGTAACGTTTTATGTCAAACAGCTCATTTTTGAGCTGCCACTATAAATAGACTGAAGGGATCACTTTCAAATCAATCTCAGCCGACCCTAATCATTTCTAAAGCAATTTTCTGAGAGCTTAGCTTACTCCATTGTTGTGAGAGCTTAAAACTTCAAAATCCCTCAAGCAACCTCAAACCTACTTCACTAATCTTGATCTAGATTAGGTTAGAGTAATCTATTGAGTGTTTCTCTTGTGTTCTAGACAATTGAGACCTTGTTCTCATCTCTTTGAGTTGGCCGTTTGACTTCCCGCTTGGTGTGTAAGGGCTCAACGGTTCACAAGTTGTAATCCTTTCGTATTGGGTAATAGAAAGGCGCACCACTCAAGGTTGCGAAGCCCCGGAGACGTAGGCCTTTGTTTTGCCGAACTCCGTTAACATCCCGCGTGTCAAATTTCTCTAAACTCATCTATTTAATTTCAATTGCAATTTAATTTCAGTTTTTGAGCAATTAGAGGTGCCCCTAAGTGCAACATATTGTTCTTAATAAAGTAACATTTTAATTGAAAAATGTGTTATCCGTACTTTCAATTGATAATCAATACTTATAAATTGAAGTATGTCATAAGATGTTAACATTATATATTGTTAGTAACATAATAGTAAGTTTTCCTTGAAATAAATCATAATTTTTCTTTGAGAACTATATCCTAAACTTGATATGCACAAATAAATTGATTATTATGTATGCATAGTAAGTTTAGGATTCAACTAATTGTAATTAAACTTGCATGTCTTATGCACACACAAATTGATTGTGCTTAAATTTAAGAGCTATTATAAATAAAAATATAAATCAAAATTTTGTTTATTGTATATTATCCTCATGTAATTTTTACTTCGCTTAAATTTGACAGCTAAAATAAATAGAAAAAATACATTCGGTTGATGCTATGCTAAAATATATAAAAAAAATCTGAACTCGATTTAAACAGTCCTTTAAAAACTAAAACTAATATCATACAAGTCATGTAATTATTTTTTAGAACGACAAAGTATCAATCCAATTCCAGCTATAGATGATGAGCCAGGCAACAATCGAAATGCGTTGAATTAGAAGGAACGAAAGCAATGTTTAGATTTCTCTAGGTGTTGTGACGAACTAAGCATTAATTGGTGGAGTCCAATTTAATAAGTGTAGTTGTTGGGACAAGGATAATTCAAATAAGGTTGTTTTCATTTGTTTGAGTGAGGCTATGGTACCATGAAAATAAATCTGCTGTTATTCCAAAGGTATCAAAGGACCCTGCTATTCTGATTTCAGCTGTTGATCTTTACTGAGATTCATGCATGAAAAACTTTAAACAGTTGTGATAGTAATAACAAGGTCCTGTCATTCAAGGGCGGATCTACTGTAGCAGGGGGGATTTTAAGTTTTAGTGATGATTTATTGGTGTCAATTGAGTATCCAATTAGTTAATGAGTTTAAATCTAATAAGCTATTTAAATCCGATTCGATATTTTTTTTTACTTCCCCCCTCCATGAAAATCCTGAGTCTGCCCCTACTGTCATTCCTTTGGAATAACAACATATTTATATCCGTGGTACCATGCACATCCATATTGACCTGCACGGTTTTAAATTTTTAGTTTGAAAGTCCTAATAGTCAATCTAAACTATTTAATATGGTCTTCATATAAATATGTACTTGTAAATTAAATTTTATATATATATATTATTTACTATTTTTTTGATGGGTAGAAAATCACTTACTCTGAAAACTATAGATCATTCAAAAACAATAATTTTCTACACATCTAATAAAATAGTAAAAAAAATATAAACAAATTTAAATTTAGTTTACAAATACATGTTCATATAAAAATTATGTTAAACAATTTGAATCGATCATTAGAATTTTGAATACAAAAATATTGATCCGTAGTAGTATGGCCTAGTCCATGCTATACATAGTACTATAGCCTCACTCCAATATTTGTTTTTATTTCTTTTAGTTTTACACAAGGTTACCAAGCTAGCTAGGTATTCAAAGCACCGTTATAAAATTAAATCACTGCAGGTAGTTTTAGACAGGTCAATATATAATAGGTAGTCACAGAGCGTAGGTACCGGAAAAGAGGGATATCATAAGATTAATAACAGCATCTCCAATTTAGCCATTAAAATTAATTGTTAAATAACTATGTCACTGAATTTAGGAGTTCATAATTAATTTAGTCTGTTCCGAATTTAGTCCGTTTGAAAGAGATTTAAATTTAATTCTCATCTTATGCTACTGTAAAAAACAAGGAAGTTCCGAATTTAGTCCGTTTGAAAGAGATTTAAATTTAATTCTCATCTTATGCTACTGTAAAAAACAAGGAAGTTTCTTATTAAGTTCGAAAAGCAGATGAAAAGAAATTAAAATATATTTAATGGTTGACTTGACCCCAAAGTCTTTTTGCTTCTCGTTGAATTTTCCTCAACTGCTTCATAAAACTGAATTAAGTCCTCCATTTGTCAAGAGAATGGAGATGTCCTGTGTTCTTAAAAAGTTGCTTAAGGTATTGTCAAAGAAATATGAAAAAATAAAAGAACCTCAAGATATGGCAAATTAATAATAATGAAGCTTGCAACTTGTCTTTATAAATTTACTTGCATCCAGAATTCACTATAAACTGACATGAAACAATTGACATGTTAATATTTTATTGCAGAGGGGTATATCCATTGATTGTAGAAAATGGAGAGGAGCTGACGCACACTGAAACCCAACAACTTGATACTCAATTCTATTTTTGAACTTTACTCAGCAAAAACAAAAGGCAAATTTGCAACCAAACCGAAACAAAGACATCAAAAGGTCGGTGGCACATTAGCCACTTGAATCCATTCAAATCCTAATATTGACTCTTCTTTGAAAATGATTGACAATGACTAGGTGCCAAAGATATTATTTTACCATTAACATTTAGCAATCTTTTATCCTTGTAAAGCTGTAATGGAAATGATGCATAGAATGATTTATGCAGTGGAGAACCAATGAGAGATTTTAATGGGCCTACAAAGCAATACTTTTGGTTTTGAAAATTATTTGTTTGCTAAGCACGCACTACTAATAGATTATAAATATCATCAAATGATCAATTTTTGCCATCTCTGTATTTGTATTTTGTAATAGTTCAAAATTTAAATTCAAAGGAGGGATATAATCCCCTGAATTTTTTTTTAATTACTTGTCAAGCATACTAATTTTACGTCAAAGAACGGACCTAGGTTTTTATAAAAAATCAAAAGTTCAAAAAAAAAAAAAATAATAATCACAACACAGTTGTGTGATTTTATAATCTAGGTTTTTTAAATCAGAAGTACAACAAATAATGTAACGTATTAATCACAACAAATCGGTTGTTTTATTGGTCTACTTGATCTCACACAAGACGAATTTTAAAATTTAAAATTTTCGACATAAGTACATTGCTTTGGACGTAGGAAAAAAAAAATAACGGTCATACATCTTGTCAGTTTTAAAAAATAACGATCAAACTTGAATTTGTTGAAGAAAAAATTAACGTGATGGAACACCAAAATAAATAAACATCAGATAATATGATTCTTCAGTCAAGATAACATATATATTTTTTAAGTAAACTCAGATCACATAAATCATACACAAATAGATTAGGTATAAATTGAAAAGGCAACATTTTTTACCATTTTTTAAACATTATACCTTCTACAAAATTAATTTGCCGGTCATATTCTTTTAGATTTGTTTAGAAAGTTTCAGAAAGATTGTTATTATATCAACATTCTATGGTTTTCCTTATAGAATTGGCGATTATAATTTAAAGACTGTGCTTTAGAAAAGGGTAATGCGGAGGAAAGAAATGGAAGACGGAGGAAGAAATACGAGTCCAATTTAGTTCCTCTACACTCCGAATGGAGGGACACGAATTTCAGAGCTTTTATACGTGGAGTTTCTCTTAACACAGTGTCGCTTTTCTTCTTTTTTTCTCTGATTTCTTTGCTTCTAGAGTGAGTGAACGTTACGAACAACTTCAATCTGAACACGTGTTACATTCCTTTCTTTTAATGAAGGACTTCTCCCCCTCTCTAAAGCACACCCAAGAATATTCAAAATGAGCTTTTCACGAGGTCATATAGGGAAAAGGGCTTATGATTACATCCGTATACGGTCTATAGTTGGTGGCTATACAATCCTCCCACATACATCTCCGTTTTTATTTAATCACAAAATACCACCTAAGTAACATAATACGCCATGCATGATGTTATCAAAATTGTTATCATTTTTGGTTCCACCAGCGTTAACCATGACAGCACATAAGTAACAATATTGGTTATATATGCACCTTGTTTGGATGGAGAGTAGAGGGAGGGAGGGAGGGAATGGAACTGAACAAAAATTTTCTGTTGAATAGTGTTTGGTTGATAAAATTATGTTGGAGGTGAAATGTTTAATTTTGTATTTGTTTTCTTTTCAAATTGGAGTGTAACAGATGGAAATAAATTTTGTTACAAATATTTTTAGAAAAAATAACATAAATGCCCAATTCTATATCTGATATATATAATTCTCATACAATATTTTTTTTCTAAAATCTATAACAGTCATCGAATTTCTCATTAATCTTCTAAATTTTAATCAACCAAACAAGAAATAAGACAAATTAAAGTTAAATTTATTTGCTCTCATTAATCATCCAAACATGAAGAGATTAAATATGTTAATCTTCATTTCTATTACATTCCATTTCCTTCTATTTTTTCCTCTACTCTCCATCCAAACAGGGTGTAAAAAGAAACCAAATCCTCTGCCTCCCGGGGGGCAGGAATTTCCTGCCCTCAGAGTCTCTGCGGGTGGGACCGGGGTGGGATCGGTTACTATTTTAAGAGTTTAACTATTGTTACTATTTTTAAATGGGTCCCACCCGCAGAGATTCTGGGGGCAGGAAATTCCTGTCTCCCGGGGGGGCAGAGGATTCGGTCTCGTGTAAAAAATGATAAATTGAGGTTGAGAAATCTACTAAAAATATCTGACAAAGAGCGGATGGAAAAATCATTGTCAAAATTCAATCAGAGTCCGTCAAAAAATTCTAAAATATTTATTGATGTCGATTCATTCTAGAACTTCTAAATATTATTGAGGATAAGTACCTCCAAAAGACTAGAATGACGCTTTCAATATAATTTATTGGGTCAAATTGATTGGTACCCGCTAGTTTAAACTTGAATTAAAAAAAAATAAAGATCAGATGATATGACTCTTCAGTCAAGATAAGAATTTTTTTTTAAAGTAAACTCAGATCACATAAATCATAGATAAATAGATTGGATATATATTGAAAAAGCAACACTGTTTACCTTTTTTTGAACATTATGATACCTTCTACAAAATTAACTTACCGATAATATTATTTTAGATTTGTCCAGAAAGTTTCAGAGAGATTGTTATTATATCAACATTTTATGATTTTTTTTATTTTATAGAAATGACGATTATAATTTACATGAAGACTAATTCTTAATAATTCAGTAAGGTTGTGCTTCAGAAAAAGATCGTGCAGAGAAAAACAGAAGGCAAAGAAAGGAACACAAGTTTGATTTACTCCTCTACACTCCGAATTGGAGAGACGGATTTCAGAATTTTTGTACATGGAGTTTCCCTTAGCACAGCGTCGCTTCTCTTTCTTTTCTTTTCGATCTTCTCGCTTCTGGAGCGAGTGAACGTTATGAACAGCTTCAATCTGAACACGTGTTGCATTCCTTTCTTTTAACAGAGGACTTCTCCTCCTCTCTTGAGCACACGAATGTTCAAAATGAGCTTTTCACGAGGTCATATAGGAAAAAGGGCTTATGATTACATCTGTATACGGTATATACTTGGTAGCTATACAATCTTCCCACATACTGCTCTTTTTTTATTTAATTCCAAAATACCACCTAAGTAACATAATACGCCATGCATGATGTTATCAAAATTGTCATCATTTTTTGTTCCACCAGCGTTAACCATGACAGCACATCAAATGACAATATTGGTCATATGATGCTCCTCAAAAAAGAGGATAAATTGTTGTTGAAATATCTACTAAAAAGATCTCACATAGAGGATGGAAAAATTATTGTAAAAAAATTCTAAAATATTTATTGCTGTCGACTCATTTTAGAACTTTTTAAATATTATCGAGGATAAGCACCTCCCAAAAGAGACGCTTCCAATATAATTTATTGGGGTCAAATTGATTGGTACCCGCTAATTTAATAATACAATATCTACACTTTATATCATTGTTGTAAATAACAATTTGTGCTAATTGGACAGAATTAGGGGTGAAAACGGAGCCGGATTATCCGGCGGATACCGCTCCATATCCGGATATAATCTGAATCTGGATAATCCGGATTCGGATAATTTCTGGATATGGATTCAGATAATTTTTGGAAATCCATAAAAGATCCGGATACGGATACGGATTCGGATACGGAGTTCTAAACGGAGCGGATATCCGAATCCGGATAGTTTGGCCGGACTCATATAAAAGATGAATAAATATTTGCTATAGATGGAATTTGAACCCATGTCTTCACATCTCAATGCCTTTAGACTAAACTTCAAATCACTACACCACAACATCTTTTGTTACCATACACTTATTTGATATATATATATATATATTATATGAATAGATTATCTCCCATCTCTTATAAGTTCATTAATATTTATATTTAATGTTTTAATTAATATTTGTATCTTAAAAGTTCATATATCTTAATTATCCGACCATTATTCATTTTACATCCGTATTCTAATCCGTATCCATAGACTATCCGTTCCGTATCCATATCCGTTTAAGGCGGATTTGGTTTTGAATTTTGATATCTGTTTACTATCTGTATCCGTATTCGTATCCGCTCATTATCCGACGGATGCGGATATGGTATCAGCACTATCTGCTCCGTTTTCACCCCTAGACAGAATACTATCAAGCAATTAATTAAGAATAATAAAAAATAATCGACCATAATTATAAAAAAATCAGCTAATTAATTGAGAAAATCCGTAACGGTTTGATTGCCACCAACTACTAATCAACCTATTAATCAATTTAAATTGTCATTTTTTTTACAATATTGCTTTATATATTAACCTAAGCAAGTGAAGTAAAAAAAATAATAATAAATAGGCGAATAAGTTTCTTTAAGAATGTAATTGCATTATTCTAATTTCTGAAAGATTTATCGCTATAAAATAATATGTGAAATAAAAAGCTATCTTGTGTAGAGAATGAGATATTATGCCGAAATGTCTAACCACTTAATACAGAAACCTACTAATACTTAAGAAATAAGAAAAAGAGAAAATAAAAAAAAAGAAAGCAACGGAGGAGGTGTACAAGTGGGTGACCTGAAACAGGCTAGACTTTATAGTTTGTCTGTTGACTTGATTACGCTCTCTTGCTTTTATATCAGTTGTAGTTCCATCCATTTGAGAGCTCGCCTCAGTTGGAGGGAAAGAATAGCTGGGAACAGTTGGAGCTAAAAGAAATTAAGCCAAAAGCAAAGGTACTTTTTCCCCCAATTTGTTGTATTTCATCTCGTAAATATTGTCTTCGATTTCTCCGAGCATCTAGATTCGTAGTATAGGTTTCTCTCATCTGATTTTCGTTGTGAATTCAGGTTTTGTTTCTGGATTGAAGATTTAATGCCTACTACCAATTGGTTTCTGTGAATTATTGCTTTTGCTTCAAGCGAGAACACTTTCAGTTTTTCAAGGACCGATTTTTTTTATAAATGATGTCAAGAACCGAACCTCCGTTTTTGCTTGTTTAGCCTTAGTTTTATGTTTGAATTGTTGATTTCTGCTGTTTTCCGGTTGATACTTCATTTGCAACTTCATCATCCCATAATTGGATTTGATTTATGTGAAAATTACGAAATAATGGGGTTTGCATTAGGATAAATGGCGGTTGAATTGGAGATGAAGGGAAAGAATCAATTCACAGTACAATACGCAAATTCCCCACCACCTAAAGTCGCTGAAGAAAGATTTAACCGATCAGGTTTTGACAATTTTGATATCGTCCTTGCTGAAGTTCTTCAAAGCCAGGTTTGTTTCTTCTCATTGTTTCTTTACCAATTGTACTTTTTGGGAAGTTTTACTTGTGGTTGGGACATTTTGTTAACAATAATCTAAATTTTTAATTCTTATCTTTCTATCCAAAAGGAATATGAAAAGGTTACTGGAGATGTGCAAACTTATCATATTGTTTCTAATGTTTAATTGTTTACTCATAAGAAAAATGGCTGTAGGAAACCTTCTATAAGAACGGGCCAGGGCAAAGCAGCAGTAGTGGTAGAATCGTCCATAGCATGGAAACTGACGCGCAGATGGCACTTGATGAGGCCTTAGCTAGGCACTTGCAAGAGATGGAGATTTCTCATGATGACAGTGAAACTGAAGGTAGCAATACCCATATGTAGCTTTCATGTACTTGTCAAATTGATGGTGTTACAGGTTGTGTGGCGTGTAGTTTTGGTAGGTTGTGGTAAATTACCAGTAATATACCACAGTCAATATCAGTGACATGGCATACCAATACAGACTCTTTAATATGTTGTCTATTTGGCATGGGACAGATGTAATTCTCCAACATGCAGAAGTTAGCTATAATTTTATTTTTTTTACTTTAATTATTTGTTTGAATTTTTCAAAAACAGAATTGGTCTGTGTGGAATCTCCCTCAGAATCTGACTCAGAATCGGAGGCTGGTGGTGACTCACCTCGTGCAAGTAACTCAGTAGAGGTGCAAATTTTGTGATTGAAAAATATCTCCTAAGCTTCTTGTAATGCAAAGTGTTTCTTCTTCTTCTTATTATTATTTTTTTTCATGTTGTAGGTGTCAAGGGAAGACAATATTGACCCTGATAATATGACATATGAGGTTTGTAAAGCAAAGCAAAATATATTGCTTCCATCTCTCTGCTTGCAATTATGATTGCTACTTTGTTATAACAATGCACATATCTAGGAATTGCAACGGTTAGGGGAAGAAGTGGGTACTGAAACCAGAGGTTTATCTGACGAGCTTATTTCCTATTTGGAGTCTTCCAAGTATAAATCAGGCTTCTTTTCAAAAAAAGGGAAGCAGGATGAGTACGTTCTTATTTCTGATCTTTTCTGAATTAATTAATTAATTAATTTGTCAACTTGTCATGTACAATCTAGGGTTTCATTTGAGAGGTGGGTAGCAGGGGTACTAGATAAGCATCTTTGTTTTTCTTTATTGTATTATTCCTTCTAAGTAAGATTACAACTCATGGAAGTCAGTAGCACAACCACTATATACATATTAAAAGAAAAAAAAAAGGAAAATTACTGTATGCTGTTAACTAACTGATTTTCTTTTCTTTTTGCATTTAGATGTGTGATTTGCCAGGATGAATATAAAAATCGTGAAAGGTTGATTACTTTGCCATGCAGACATTATTTTCATGCATCCTGCATTACCAAGTGGTTGAAGATCAAAAAGGTCACCTTGAATTTCTGTCCTTACGATTGTTTGTTAAATATTATCATATTATTAATAATAATTCCTTCCTTGCATTTCTGGCCTTATGATTGTTTGTTATCTATCATCATCTTATCAACAATAACTCTTGTAATGATTAAAGGAGGAAAAAACTAATCAAAGAACCCAAAATTTAAAAAGAAACAATGAGATCAAACTGATGCCAAAAGGTATGGTTTAAATACCAGTTGGTACAGAGTAATCAGATCATTAATGGCACTAGACTGGTATCAGTTGGACCTGATTTTGTTCATTGCCAAATTGGTACTGGTAAGCAATGTACCTCATCTTTTTTTTCTATGAACCGTGGCACCAGATTATTACCTGATCACCACAGTACCATAAATTGGTAAATTAATACCTTAATTGATACTTGACAGCAGTTTTAGAAGCTTATGTTTTGTTTTTGCCTTTAGCAGACTTGCCCGATATGTAAAGATGAGGTATTTGGGCCTTAGAGAAATGGCAGTTGATCATTATATAGCAGCAATATCCAAGCTCTTCTTTAATATAGATTTGTTGAATCTTGTGTTATAACACTATTGGGTATAAATGATTGTAATTTTTATTTCTTAACTTGTATATTATGGGTGTTTGTACTTAATTTGATGCAGGATGTCACTCGTAAATGTAATTCATATGCTTCATCAAATGTGTGCATATTTTTTCATAGTAATTAAATTTGGTTTGGGTTCGAAATCTAGAGGGAGAAAATCATTTGTTATAATAAATAGTTAGATGATTTGACTTTCAACTTTATTCAAAAAGACTTAAATTTGGTTTATTTAGGAGACTGCATGAAATCAGTTTCTTTTTTAAATTCTGTATATCTCTTGTTTTTGCTTATCTGCTTTTGATATTGCAATTTTTTTTTTTTTTTGACAAAAGATATTGCAAACTTTTAATAGTGAACTTTTCTGAGATATGGTAATATGGTATACATCTGGATTAGGCGAAAAATGTGTCCTTTTTTCCTCCCTTTTTGGAGTTAGCATCTCATAAAGTAATTCAATTTTTGAGTTCAGATCCGGACCGTCAGATTAAAGGGATCCGTGCGCTCCATCTCGTGCTGGATTGAACTGAATTTGAATGGATGGATGGTTCGGATCTAAACTCAAAAATTAGATTACTTTAGGGATCCGGACCACCACCCCACGGTCCCCACCCAACAACCCACCCCAACCCCAATACTAGCAGTTCCTGGAAGGAAGAAAAAAAGAATAAACAATAATTAATTAATATCAAAACAAGCAGTGGCAATCAGCTGGTTCGAGTCGAGCTAGGTTTAGCTCGTAATCGCCTCGTTTAGCCAAGTTACATGGATCGAGTTGGCTCGTTTAGCTTGTTGGATCTGACTGAATTTTGTAATTTTTTAAAAAAAAATTACAAACTTTTTAGATTGAGTTAGACCGAACATAAAATTCATACAAATTTATAACTAACCGAGCTAACTCGCTAGAGAGCTAGATCCAGCTCAAACTCATTAAATCTGAACCGAATCAATAACGAAATAGCTCATTAACAACTAACAACTCAAAGCAGTAATGAACTACGAACGAACTGTTAGCAATCAAGTCAACTGCTGATCTTGATCGATCCACGTCCGACCACGAACTACTTTTACCAGCCTTAATCAAACTAAAAGAATCCTACCCCAATCAAGATAAAAGGTACTCTTGGTTTTTTTCCACCGTTGATGGTATAATTTATTGCCGAATTTTATATTTATAGATAACAAAATAAATATTTTGTGAAAATAAAAAAAATGAATATCTCGCAACATCCAAGTCGGACATAGTTTATGACGTCCACTAAGCAGCACAACAAAAAAATAATTGGACGCCACGGTTTATAACATCCAAACTCCAATCCAAAAATTCAAAGTATCAACGAATGTATTATTAGATAAATAATTATAAAATTTTAATATAAAAAAAAATTAGAATGTATTTAGGAATGTAAAAAAAGTTACAACATAACTAGATACAGTTCCATCTTAATGCTGCACAACACGTGACTCAAGTCACGAGCCGTGATTCGCATATTTTATGTTATGACTATTTTTTAAAAATTGACACAACATACGAACTGGTCACGACACATGGTCATGTATCAACAAAAGTATTGTACGTAATTGTGTGTCGTGATTGCGTGACTGTTACAATCTCCCAAATCACCTGATCAACATGACTGTGTGACTAGATTAGTTCATGTACCATGATGATTTTCTAAAAGATAGTCATGATAAGAAACATACGAGTTACAACATGTGACTTAGATCAGTGTTGTGTTGTGCCGTGACAGAAACTATATTCAATCACAATGTTACTTTTTTGAATAACTAAATACATCCCAAAAACGTTTTTTTTTATATTATTTTTTTTATAATTATTTATCTAATAGAGTAGAGTTAAAATACTTCATTGTTTTTTGTAACCCAATTATGCTTTATATTTTTATCTCAATTTTAAAAGTCCAAACAATCAATCTGAACTACTCAACATCATCTCTATATTAAAATATGCTTAAAGACCAAATTTTATATATTTTTTCTACGTTTTGTTATCTTTTTAAATAAGTATAAAATTATTATTTTGGATGGTTCATAATTTTCTGATTTTGCTCCTATCTATAAAAATTGTAAACATTTTTCAGAAAATTTAAAATATGGTTTTCAAACACATTTTAATATGAAAATTATGTTGAACATTTTAGATCCATTATTTGAACTTTGAAAATGAAAATAAAGATGTGAAACATGAATGGAACACGAAACAATTAAGCATTTAAACCCTGCACTATGTAATAATACATTATTAATATTTGAATTTTCTAATTGGACTCTGGACACCATGTGCGGACACCATAAACCATGGCATCCGGCCTCAAATGTCATAATTTATGGTATTTTGTTTATGTTCCGAAATATTAAAAAAAAAAACTGATTTTTAAAATTGTATTTATTTTATCTCCATAAAAAAATTGGCTTATAATATTTTAATTCTTGTAGAAGTAGATCCTCTCCATTTCAATTGAGTGATTGACAAATATATTTCTTGCCTTAACAGTCCAAAATCCAAATCCTATTGTCCTTATTTAATACAATTTATTTTTAATTTAAACTGAAACGTGCTTTTTTCTTAATGTCAGATGGCGAATTGCTAATTTACTTCCTACTCCCCATAAATATTTGGAACCAAATCTGCTGTTCTTTTTTCCAAAAAAGCAGGAATATATTTTTCTTCATCTCAATCATATCGTACAAACATTTTTTTATAATACAGAATTGAAGGTAAAATATAATGCTCTTCTCTTCTCTTTATAATATGAACCGTTGAAAATATTTGAACAGTTAGATATAAAAAAAAAAAAAAGGAAATCTCTGCTTCTTCTTTTTTTGTTAAGAAGGGCCACAAATTCTCACGCACATAATTTACATGATAAACTGAAATTTGCTTATATGCAATGTACTGTAAAAAGAAATATTTAATTCATTTCATACTAAACAACTAACCTTGTTTCTTTTTATAAAATCACAATTTCGAAATACAAATTTTGTGGCTTTTACGTAGGTGATTATGCAACCTATTTAATTTTTTCTCCAATTATTTTTACTTTTCTTCGAACATGTACAAAAGAAATTAAATAAATTTAAAACCATGCACTAACTAGTGAAAATCGCATGCTGCTTGTAAATACAGGAATTGTTGATTTAAATTTTCCAGTAAAAAAAACTTAGGCTGCTTGGTATTTAGATTTATGAAATTTTGAAATAGTAAAATATATGAGACTGGTTTGTATGTAACAAAATTTAAAATAAAAATAGGAAATGAATGGAAAGAAAAGAAAAAATGGGGAGCATATCAAAATACATATAGCGAGAACAATGAAAACTCAATATAATGATTTTTTATTGGAGAATCATAGTAATAAAAACTCAGTCAAAAAATCTTTAATTTATTTGTTATTAAAAAGCATGACATATGAAAATTATTCACATAATCTTATCATATATATGGCCTTTATTAGGGTCAAAATGGGAAAAAAAGAAGGAAAATTGTTTCTTAGAAATCAATCTATCGCACAAAATATTGCCCCCTTTCAAAATTGGCACTGGATAATAAGGTTAAGATTCAGGTTAATCAATTGTTCTTAAATCTTGATTCTTTGAATCTAAAATAAATATTTATATTTCCACGCCTGGATTTTCATACCAATTATAAATAGGCACGCATGGTTTCCCCTTTGTTAGACGGGTAAATTAAAGAGAAGAAAAGAAATACATCAACGAGAGGTGGCTAATTATCTCTCACCCCCTTAATTTGTTCATAATTATATTCTTTTATCATTGTACCAATATGTTTGATTTTGATGTACTAATAATAGATAGTTTGTTGTAGCAGAATCATGTATGGTCGTTCATCATCGGTTCTAGGTGACAGTCAGCAAAAATATGCTGACATTGTTGATCCCGCCATTGTCAAACTATTACAAGAGGAGGTCAGGTTACTGTTCTTTTAATTTGGTTTACAAACTGAATTTAAATTTTATATATGGTGATCTTGAGAGCACTCATGTTTAAACATCATGTATATATTCATATTCTCTATGAAAGCAAGAAGCATCAAATTTTAAATTTATTCATGCATGCACTGATGCATGTCTACAAAATATATACTTGACATAGGAAGTAATTAATAACAAACACTGAAGGAATTAAATTAACTTTGCTATTTTTTTTCTCATTTTGTCTCAGATTATGTTTTTTTTTTTAAACAACTAGCTGCATTACTTATTGGTACCTAAACCTGATACTATTTTCCAATATATTATGTAAAAAATAATATATAATACATATATAGAGAGAGAGGGGTAGGCTACCATAATTTGCAAATTAAAGTGAATGTTTTAATTCCTACTTATATCTCTAGTTTTAAAGTTCAAATAGTCAATGTGAATTTCTTAACATGTTCTTTATATTGAAATGTGCTTGAAGACCAAATTTTACATTTTTTGGAAAAAATTTATAATTTAGAATTGACCAGCACATTTTTATTATATATATATATATGCTTAATAATTTAATACATGCTACTGTAGGAAAATTCGCGTGATCTGACGAAGTCTGATGAATTAATAGCAAGGGAGTTGCAAGAGATGGAGGATAAATTCATCAACTCAATTCCTGATGAAATGAGCCACCACTTTAACAGACCTACTGGTACTTCTTTTTTCTTTTTAAGTTTGAATTTCATGCATGTTTACTGCATATGTTGCTCATCTAATTGCCTCTAAGAATTTATTTAAGAACATCCTACTATTCATATATCAGCTTGTGTAATGAATTTGACAGAAAGATACATTTTTTTTTATTATTGTACAAAATAATGGATTAAAACGGTACTGTAAAGTAAATAAAAGACTGTGGAACTAGTGCAGGTGCAACCGCTCCTTAATTATTTTCTCTCATATTTCAGAAGAATTATTTTATTTTATAATTATATTGTTAAATGCAGAGGTAATTCCTGTTCAAACAAACTGGAGTCCACCGCATGAGGTAACTCAATTTATTCTAGATTTTTTACTGAATTTTTGAGATTTGCAAATTTCCTGTGAACTAATAAAATATGTTTCCTCTTTGATATGCAGGAAAATGAATCTGATTATCATACAGATCATGATACTAATAGAGTATGTTGGGCAGCAAAGTTCAAAATTTTGCTTAATTTCAAATTTCTTTGTTGTAGTCATTTGATTTTCAATTAATTCATTTTTAAAAAATTTGTTAGTTTAATTATAATATTTGGGTTATTTTTCAAGCAGCTTAGAGGGCATCACCCTGCTGATTCTGACAACATGACTTATGAGGTAAATAAAGTAAAACAATAATTTTTTTTAATATTAAACTTCATTAATTTTCTTGAAAAATAATGATATTAGTTTTTCAATGATTAACATAGGAAATGCAAGAATTAGCTGAAGATATAGGCAGTGAGAGCAAAGGTTTATCTGAAAAAACAATTGCTTCCTTACGCGAGTCAAAATACAAGGCTTCAAAAAAATCAAGGAATCCATCAAATGATAAGTATGTTTTAATGGATTTATTTTCTTCCCTTTTTTTTTCTCTTACAATGGAAAATTCTGAAAAAAAATTAAATACCATAATAAAAAAAAACAAAACACCCTCCAATTTAGGGGAATTCCACCTTTGCCCAGAATCAATTTGCAAACTCACTTTACATGTTACAACAACCCAAAACACCCCCTGCAGTCCGTTAAGTAGGTCCGCAGATTGACTCTGCTGCCTAGGTAAAAGTGAAATTCTCCCAAAACAGGGGTGTTTTGGTTTTTTTTTTTTTATTATGGTATATAAAAAAAATTCAGTGGAAAATTAGTGTCGATTGTACCAGTAACTTGAGTTGCTCCATGGTAGTGGGAAGTGGTCTTGCATGTAACTTGAAGGTCGAATAATTTTATATGCATTCTCATGTTACATATATATATATATATTTTTTGTTTGTAGCTGTGCAATATGCCAATCTGAATTTCGCAAGGGTGAACCTATAATTACTCTGCCATGCAAGCATTATTTTCACAAGGAAGAATGCATTACTCCTTGGCTTAAGTTGAATAAGGTGATTTATATACACCCCGTTTAAATTTTTAATAATTTTTTATACTAGTTCTTTTTAGGTCTATAATTCATAAAAAAAAAAAATCCATAATTAAGCATAGCATGTTAAATCTTGGTTGATGATGTGTTTTTTTTATTATTTTGCATGCAACAGGTTTGTCCCAACTGCAAGTACGAAATTGAAGACAAACCTTAGATGATGAATAACAAAAATAGAAGAGTCCACTCCTGGAGTGATATCAGATAATGGAGGAGAGAATAATTAATCAGCTAATATATAATTATATATAGCAGCTATAAAAGTTTATGTTTTGGATTTTTTTTTTGCTTTTAGTATTATTGTTGAGACGGTGGCATGTGTGCGTTATGATCTGTTTTCATACTTCAGATCAGCACACACCTTTCAAAAACAGTTGTTAATTTGTTGCTTTTTAGTGACATGTTATTTATAAGTTGGTTGCTTGAAATATATCATTCTAATTGACTTGTATTATTCTTATTTTTTTATATACCTATTAATTTTAAGCAAAAAAAATCAATATATATATTTCAAAACTTAGCAGTGACTGCTAAGGTAGCATTTAATTAAAGTTTGGTTTGCCGTTACATGCACTCACGCCCAAAAATAAAGATCAAAATTAACATTTAAAAAAAAATCAAATTAAAACACTAATTATACTGGTATTATATACAGAATCAACTTTTACCACAACATAGAAGGTTCAATACGTATGCAGATAGTTAGAATGGTTAATTTAAAATTTAAGTTATTTTCCTGCGAAAATTAAATTAAACCACCTGATTAAGCCTGATGGAATAATTAATTAATACTTGTTAAAATAAAATTTTGCAAGCACTAAAATAATATAAAACATCGGTTAGAAATAAAGTTTTATCTTATAAAAACAATTTCTGTGTTCTTTCAATAAATTTTCAATATAAAAAACTTAATAAATCATAAAATGTAAACTTAGAATTGATATGGACCTCTCACCATTTATTTTTTTTTTCAAAAATTTCCGATTTTTGGATATAAGTTTAAAACTTTATACCACTGTATTCTTGATTAAGAAAATTTTTTAACGTGAAATCTTCTAAAAACAAGTGATCCACAAAATGGCGGGCAGAATTAGAAAATTTAGATTGGAGAACTGAAATGTAAAATGCATAATGTCTAGTAGCTGAAATTAGAATCAAAATCTTCACGACCACAAAATAAAATTCTAACCACTAACCTACAAACACACGTTTAGTATTTTTTGAGAGGAACTGAACTATATAAAAATTATTACGACAGTAAAATTCAATAAAATTTTAATATATAGGATGTCACTCATAAAAGTAATTCATATGCTTCATCGAATGTATGCATATTTTTCATAGTAAATAAATTTGGTTTGTTTAGGAGACTATTACATTAACTCTTCTTCTTTCTTTTTTTTGTGTATCTCTTATTTTTGCTTCCTTATATTCTTTATACAAGGGCAATTGGTATACTTGTTAATCAATTTTGTTTTATTAGTCCTTTTTAAACTATTTGTGAACAAGGACTGAGTTGAGTTTTAAACAACAATATTATGACCATATTTATAGCATAGATAGCTAGTTTTTTTTTTATAACACTGGTAAAGCTATAACCAAAACGGCAAATTTTGGTACTTGACCCCTAAATCTTTTTTGTCATCTTTCTTAGTTCTTTATATTTAAGAAAAAAGAAGGAAAATGAAAGCTAAAGCAATTCAGTAAAAATAAAAGCAGCATATACTGAATTTTTGTCTTATCTACAAGAAATATGATTGCTGATGCAACACTACGTAATACTATATTATGTCAATTCTAATTTAAATTTATGACAAAAAATTATTAAAATAATAATAGTAATGCTTGAGCATGTTCAGTAGTCGCCATACAAGTTGTTTCAATTTACAGTCAGAGATTTGAAGTTTGAATATGTTGATGGTGTAATCATTGTTTAAATGCAGTTTGTCTGTTATAAATTTTTCATTAAACACAAGTTTTTCTATTTCTATTTCGATTTCGATATTTTATCATGCTTGTAAATGATGTATATTGTTGGTTTTTAAAAGGGTAGATATGTACCAGTGCTGGTACCATTGATCATTTTTTTTGTTTGCTTAGTGAATATGTTGTACTTGTGGAGGTGGAGGATTTGCAATGTTACTACATCAAGAAAGTACATTTCTTTTCTCTTGACATAATTTGATTTGGATCGGTAAGGCTAAAAGATGTCAAAGATGGAATTTGGACCCATAATCATATTGTTTTGGGTGTTAGTCCATCGGAAAACAACGAAACGAAAGAATTTTGTTATAAGAGAGTGCAACCATGAGTGTTGTCAGAGCGCATCTTACGGAGGTAGCTATGTGGAATAAGTTCTGTTGAACAATCTCTACTAGATACTAGTGCTGATACTGGTACTGAGGCAGGCAACAGGTGTTGTGTTTAAGATTTGTATTGAGGCGGAAAAAAGAAAGAGATCATGTAAATATTAGGGAGGGTTGTGACTGACAGTAAAAAGAAATTAGCACAAAAATAGATTCATATATGGAACCTTACCAAAAAAACAAAAGATGAGTCTCTGTTACTTGTCAACACACAAAGGAATTTACACATATTTCTTGCCTTAATAATTCAAATCCTATTCCGATTTGGACTCAGATTCAAAATTGGCAATGGATAAGGTTAAATCCAAATCCTATTCCGAATCGGACTAGATTTAAATATTTGATAAGGTTAGAAAAATGTAGCGCACAAAAGTTAGAAATCTAGTGCCCCTTTCAAAATTGGCAATGGATAAGCTTAATCAAACGTTCTTAAATTCTTGGATTTAATATTTATTTCCATGCCTACCAAATTCATAATCAATTATGCATTTACTGCCTTAGCGAGCCATAAATACCAAATGTTGCTTGTTATTGAAATGATTTAATTCAGAGCGTTCTCTCTTCTCATTTTTTTTAGACGAGTACGTACGTAAAGGAGTTATAAGAAAGAAAAACATCAACAAGAAAGAGGTGCTTAAATCTCTTACCCCTTAATTTGTTCACTATTAATTATACTTTTTTATCATTAATTGTAGCAATCTGTTTGAGGAAATATGCTTTCTATTAAAATAATTTTGATATTCTAATTTTATATTTTAGCAGAGTCATGGATGGTTCATCTTCTCTTTTGGGATCTCTTTTTGGGTACGTGTGGAACACAGTTTCTGAGGCTGTTGATCATGCCATTGCCAAACTAGAACAAGAGAAGGTCGGGTTATTATTCTATTAATTAATTTGGTTTACAAATTGAAGTCAATTTTTATGGTGATCTTGAGTGCACTGATGTTTGAAGATCATATATATATTTAGAGAGGAGTGTTCAATGTCTCATTTTTTTATACCTCTCGTCATATCTCGTATTTTATATCTTTATTTTCTTCATATTTAAAGTCTAAATTATTGATCCGAACCATTCAACATGATATCCACACTAAAATATAGTTAGAGATGAAATTTTATAATTTTTGAATTTTTTTTTTTTTACTATTTTTTAAGATGGACAGAAAATCACTGTTTTTTTAACACAGTGCAAAAACAATGATTTTGTACCTATCTTAAAAAATAGAAAGAAAATTTCAAAAATTATAAAATTTCATCCCTAGATATATTTTAGTATAAATATCATGTTGAACGGTTCAAATGGACAATTTAGACTTCTAAAACAAAGATATAAAATATGAGGTATGATGAGGTATTAATATGAGATGTTGAAACCCTCCTCATATATATATATATGCTCTATAAAAGCAAGTAGCATTAACCGTCCAATTTATTCATGCATGCACTGATGTCTACAGAGTATAAGCTTTAAACAGGAAGTAATAACAAACACCGAAGGAATTATATTTTGCTACTTTTTTTCATATTGTCTCAGACTAGGTTTTCTTAACCAACTACGTGCATGACTTATGACCTAAACTTGATACTATTTTCCAATATATTATGTTCAAAATAGTGTGTGTGTGTGTACAGTCAAATTAAACTACAATATGCTTAATAATTTAAAAAAATGCTACTCTAGGATGAAGTAATAGCCAGGCAGTTGCAAGAGGAGGAGGATTCATATATGGACTCAATTCTTGATGGAAGTAGCCACCGCTTCAACAGACCTACTGGTACTTGTTTTTCTTTTTAAAGTTTGAATTCCATGCATGTTTGCTGCGTATATATGTTGCTCATCATTGCATCTAAGAATTTCTTTTCTTTTATTTCATGCTTTAACTAGTTATTTTACTTTGACTTGGTATAATGTTGTTTTTAAGGTTTATTTAATTTGGTACAACAATGATCATTAGACAGAAAAATACAGTCATTGTATCGAGTAAAACTAGGGTGCTCTTAAGTTCACCAAGTCTCTTGGTGAACTTAAGTCTAAAATCTATCAAGTCAGTTTCAAATGATAAATCTGAACCATTGAAATTCGCCTACCTTACAAGTGATGCATCTACATATAAAAAAGTTTAATTTTAAAATTAATTTTGCATAGAGTCAAATGTCAAACAAGTTTAAAATATGAATGCATTAAAATTAATTTATTAACTTTCTAATTTTGACTGCTTAACTTTATAATAAATTAATTCGAATATTTCAAATTTACACATGTAGATGCATCACTTGTAAGGTAGGCGGATTTCAACAGCTCAGATTCTTCATTTGAAGCCGATTTGATTGATTTTAAACTTGAGTTCACCAAGAGACTTGATGAACTTAAGAACACCCTAGTTCTACTCCATTATATCTATATTATGAAATTTTGCTTTGCTAATATATGGAATTTTACAATGATCACTAGAAATAATTAAGTACAATAACGTAAATTTTGGTGTCATTTGCCAAAATACCGTTTAAACATGACGTAAAACATAATGGGCAGAAATAATATTAAAAAAAAAATAAAACTAGGTGATGCCTAACTCAAAAGTTTTTTTAAATATTAGTACAAAATAATGTATTAAAACGGTACTACAAAGCAAATAAAAGACTGGTGAACAAGTGCAGAACTGCAGAAGCAACCTCCCCTTATTTTCTCTCTTATTTCAGAAGAATTATTTTATTTTTTAAATGTAGAGGTAATTCCTGTCCAAACTGGACCATTGTCTAGAAGATCCCCAAATTGGAATTCATCATATGAGGTAACTCGATTTATTATATAGATTTTGTACTGAGTTTTTTAGATTTTCATATTTCCTGTGAACTAATAAATTGTTTCCTCTTTGATGTGCAGGAAAATGAAACTGATGAGTTCCATACAGATCATGAGACTAATGGAGTATGTTGGGCAAAGTTCATAATTTTGCTTAATTTCAAATTTATTAATTCTTTGTTAAAAAATAAATTACTATCAGCAATCATTTGATCTTCAATTAATGCATACTTTTAACCTGTTAGTTTAATTAAATATTTGGGTTATTTTACAAGCAGCTTAGTGGGCATGACCATGAGCATGGTTCTGACAACATGTATTATGAGGTAAATAAAGTTAAACGATATTGTTTTACCTTAATGAATGTAAATTTGAAATACAATTAATATTTAACTTGTATTAATTTTCTCGAAAAATAATGATATTTTGTGTTCAACAATTAACATAGGAACTGCAAGAATTAGCTGAAGATATAGGCAGTGAGAACAAAGGTCTATCTGATAAAAAAATTGCCTCCTTACGCAAGTCAAAATATAAAAACTCAAAGAAGCAATCAGATAAGTATGTTTTAATGGATTTTGTTTCTTCCCTTTTATATATACAACCGAAATTCTTTTTTTTTTTTTTAATTAAAGTGGGGCATAGAAAACCCATCAATTTCCTCATTGAAACCATAAAAATTGTCTAGATAATAGCAAACAACTGGTACCACTTGCAAACCAGTTTAGAATCAAAAGATAGCATAGTTGCAAACAAAAATATAAAAAAAATTCAGTTCCATATATAAGTCTTCATTACAGCTTATCGGGTATCATCCAAAGCGGGTCCAGATCGAAAATAAGTGTTGATCACTTGATTATACCAGTAACTCATGGTAGTGGGAACAAGTGCACAACTGTGAAGTTTGAGTTGCATAAGTACATGCAAGTGGTCTTGCATGTAACTTGAAGGTCGAATAATTTTATATACATACTCATGCATGTTACATATAATTTTTGTCTGTAGCTGTGCAATATGCCAATCTGCAATCCGCAAGGGTGAAAAAATAATTATTCTGCCATGCAAACATTTTTTTCACAAGGAATGCATTACTCCTTGGCTTAAGATAAATAAGGTGCTGTATATATACCTCAATTAATTTCATAAAAAAATCCTTCATTAAGCATAACATGTGTATATCTTGGTTGATGATGTGTTTTTTATTATTTTGCATGTAACAGGTTTGTCCGAATTGCAAATATGAAATTAAAGACAATTAGATAATGAATAGCAAAATATAACTCTGGAATGACATCGGATAATAGAAGAGAGAATAATTAATCAGCTAATATATAGCAGTTTTTCAAGTTTAGTTTCTGGATTTTATTTGCTTGTAGTACTATTAATCGTGGTGATGTTGTTTCTAAGTTTAGCATTATAATTGATCTGTATTCTTAATTGTTGTTGTGATACTTATAAATTTAAAGGAAAAAAATTTCAAAATAAAAGACTAATTATGTGGGGATTATATACAGAATGAACTTTAAAATTTAAGTTATTTTGCTGCATCCAACATCATCCACGAAAGACTACAAAATGAAAAACACTGTCCAACAAAACTGTTTGCGCAGCAACTAGACCTCAGATATTCTAACACACAGTGCTTCATTACAAAATTCAAGCATAATAAAATAATGCAATCCGAGAGTTGGTTATCGCTTCTTGGAGATACCAACAGTTAAAAGATTTCATAAAAGAGAGAATTTGTATTAATCTTGTGTATTTTAGTACAATAACATTAGACCTATTTATAGACTTAATTAAGATGCAATCATAACCAATTTCATTAAGTATCTCCTACCTACCACTATTACAATGCTAATCAACTCCTATAATTCGCACCCACTATTATCTCCAATATATTATATTTGATCTTCTATTAACAGTCTTACCCCTGTGGCCAGTGGTCTTGGTGTGCTGTCCGATTACTGCATTGCAAAACAATATTGAAGTTATAAACTCCTACTTAAATTAATTAAATCTAATTATCCTTCGCGCTGAATGTTCCCCTCAGATACTTCATCACATGATTTGAAGCATCATCATATATTTCGAAACAGAATGATTAATCTCTAAAACTGAATGTCCCCCTCAGATGCTTATTAATTTAAAGATCAGAATAATGGAAAATTCGAATTTTATAAAGAACCTTTTAATTAATATATTTGCCTCAATTATCACAACACTATCTTACGAATTTACATATGATCAAAAGAAAAACATTGATCACAGTTTGACTTAACAATTCTTTCGTAAAAATAATAAATTAAGTTTTATTGGGTTATATTCCTTTCGTTTTGAGATTATAGGCTTAGGATGGGCTGGGCCTCTCAGCTCGTATTATAACGCAGCACTCCTTTCTTTCGCGAAACACTCCTGCACGACTCCAACGCAAAAACCCTACCGGGCTGGACCTCTCAGCTCGTATTATAACGCAGCATTCGGCGGAAACCCTACGTCTCTTTTTTTTTTCTTTTTTTTTTTTTAAGGAAAAGCCCTTAGGCGGTGGCAGCACTCCTTTCTTTCGCGAAACACTCCTTCACGACTCCAACGCAAAAACATACCGGCGGCCACCATGGTTGGTTCTACGCCTTTTAGCCCTAAGTTATTCGTATCTGGTTTTTAATTGTTTGTATTTACATTTTTTGCAGTCTTTGATCGCGAACGAAGATTTCCAGCACATTCTCCGTCTTCTCAACACTAACGTCGATGGCAAGCAGAAGATCATGTTTGCCTTGACCAGCATCAAGGGTATCGGTCGCAGATTCGCCAACATCGTCTGCAAGAAGGCTGATATCGACATGAACAAGAGGTACTTGTAGTTCATTGTATCATTTAGTGTAGTTATTCTTCTCTGGATTTCGTTTCGTTTTCGGTTTGCTGTTTGTGCAACGATCCTCATATCCAATAGAGAGAATCAACAAACAAAAAACAACATCTATTAAAATCGAAGGTAACAGATACAATATCGCTAGCCCAGCTAAACGATCCAGTTCTAAAGAAATTTCAGAAATAGTTTTGTTCAAAGATAAAATTGGATCCACAATCCACTTCACCTTATATAGGCAATCTAAACAGCAAAAGAAACATACAATTTCATTGGGTCAATTATCCTAATTATCCTTCAATTGACATGTCAAGTAAGTGCTGCTTACATGTCCTAACAAACAAACAAAAGGATTTACGATGCTCTCTATTCTGCCAGCCAACTCCCTCTCCAGTTACTTCAAACCTGGGCCCGCTTATCATTGTATCCTTCCACTAACGTCTCTGTTGCTACTTTAAATCTCTGGTACCCAGCTGCAGTGGTTAAAACGCTCAACTCCATTACTATCTGATCCCGTTTCCTTCCATATTCTTCACTTGTTCCAACGGTTAGTCCCTAATAGAATTCAAGCTGTTGCATTCATTCCCCCCTTAAAACAATTCTCAACCTCAAGAATTACAAATTTATAATGGTTTTGTGCAATTCGAGAGCTCCTCTGTTCACTGAGGCAATCAATTTGAGGTGTAAAAACTCATAACCCATGAATCGACCACTCGCTACTAGCTGATTTTACCGATCCAGAAATTCTTCTAATTTGCTGACTTCTCATGTCCAATACCGCCACTGACTTCAGTCTATCTTATATATTTCACATGTCTTGTAAAATTTGAAGCAGTTCTTTGTGTTTTGTACCAATTTGAGAAATGTGTCATGATTTCTCATCTCATTACTCTTCATTTGACCTTCATTCAAGACAAAATCATCAAACTTTTTGTTTCTCTGCATTACCCCTGTTCCTTCTTTTGTTTCTGGGATAGTAGAGATGGTGCTTTAACTATGTTGGTTTTCTTTGCTAGTCTTTGGTCACGCTTCAAAGTTTTGATGACATCACTTTGTTGCCACCACCATCTCTGAAAAACTTCCAGTTGCAATTGAAGCTCTATCAACCTAACTTGATTCTGAATCCCTTCAATGTTAAACCCGCGAGCTAGGCTGGCCTCAATGCCCTTCTTCCTCTCTTTCTCCACATCTACTATGCCTCGACAATTTCTTACTTCAACCCTTACATCTGGCACAATATCACCTTTAGATATGGCTTTTACTTTATTTACCAGTAGAAGCCAAGGACAATAAGGACGGTCAAGTGTATGACATTTATACCCTTCTGTTGCATCACTAGTAACATTGAGGCTTGTCAATCTGATTGTGTATATCGCACTAGTTTGGTACAGATCTAAACAGAATCTACAGTTCTATATCCATTCTAGAATTGAGTCTAGATTTCTCACCACTTTGAACTTATCGAGAGTTGCTACAGTAACATTTTTTCTGAGATTTAGGATCGTTGTTCTTGTTTCGCCTCCAGTATCCCTCATGTTCTGAATATACGGGCCCTGCTTGTCATCCTTAATGAGTTCCTGCACGACCCAGTTCTTTTCAAATTTGTAGGACCCAGCTGTAGCGACTACTGGAATTGAACAGCTCTGCCCCATGCTCTTGACCCAAATGCCCATAAATCTTTCTTTAATTGTTCTAACAGTCAACCCCAAATAATATTTAAGCTGTTGCAGTTTGGAAGCTGGAGGTTTGGGCCGTGGGCAGATCTGGGTTAGTTTAATTTTCTGGTGTGGCTTGTAGTAAATTAACGCTCTCATTCTTTCATTGATCAGATTATAATCTGATTGGGCAATTAGTTGAAATTTGAATATTTTTCTGAATCTGGCCTTGTGATTGTTCCCAACTGTTATGGTTAAGATTGATTTTAATTTCTTTTTCCTGAAATTTATATAATTGGTTCCTGGTAGAGTTATTAGATAAGTTGGTTGTTAAATACATGCATGTCTGGCAATTGTTTTAGTGAACTTTTAGATGGTTATTTGAACAAATTGGAATCTGTTAACATTATGAAAGATTCCATATATAATTAGTAAAACTGGAATCATTGCTGGGAAATTCATTTTTTTTTCTTATTATAAACTATAATTTGCATCATTATGAGTTATCAGTCAGGTTGGATGGAAACAGTAATAATTCCTCCTCTTTGAACTTACTGGACATCTATTTTAACCAAATGAGGTTTGTTATAATCTTGTCTTAATTAATGTTAGGGGTGCCAGAGGATGAAATACCTTTTTGCTGAGTGCTTAATTATTAACTTATCCGGTTTTTAATCCTTGTACAAATTATCTGTGAGCACCGTGTAATTTATGTAGTACTGAATGCTGGTTAATTCAAAGCAACATGAGTTTCATACAGCATTATTGTTGCAATTTGATTGATGATGTTTTCTTAATCTCATTTTCACAAATTGCAGAGCTGGGGAGTTGAAGGCTGACGAGATGGAGCGCCTCATGACAGTGGTGGCAAACCCACGTGCTTTCAAGGTCCCTGACTGGTTCCTGAACAGGCAGAAGGATTACAAGGATGGTCGTTTCTCCCAGGTTGTCTCCAACAACCTTGACATGAAGCTCAGGGATGATCTTGAGCGCCTCAAGAAGATCAGGTTAAAATGTCTTCACGGCCATAGTTAAATCATTCCCTTCTTATTTTTAAGATCAGGTTAATAACTTCATTGGATGGAGTTTGAAGTCTTTCACTGAAAAGTTTAATCATTCAGAAGCAGCGGAGGTTGACCACATAAGTCAATTTGGATTGTAACTTTTGTTCTAGAGATTAATCATTATGTTTTGAAATATATGATGATGCTTCAAATCATGTGATGAAGTATTTGAGGGGGACATTCAGCACAACGGAAATTAGATTTAATAATTCAAGTAGGAGTTTATAATGTCAATATTGTTTTGCAATGCAGGAATCACCGTGGGCTGCGTCACTACTGGGGCCTGCGTGTGCGCGGACAGCATACCAAGACCACTGGCCGCAGGGGTAAGACCGTTGGTGTCTCCAAGAAGCGATAAGCTATTGTCTAATGATGTTGCTTATGTGTTAGAATATATCTGAGGTCTAATTATGCAAACAGTTTTGTTGGATGGTGTTTTTTTCGTGTTTTGTAGTTGGAGTTTGTTGTTTGTTCAAGTATTTAGGAGGTCTTGTTTCGAGTCATTGATGCTGAATGTTTTGTTGCTTTCTAAGTTCGGTTTCTAATCAAATCACATCATATGTATCGAATGAACAATTATTTATACATTTTCAATAGTTATTCACCAGAAACATATAGAACAAACAGTGTGGAAACATTTTTAGAAAATAAAGATGAGATACTGTTTTTCAACTTTAAATATTAATTTGGTAACAAATATACGACTATATGAAAGTATCATCTTAATCACTAGGTTAATGAATTTTTTTTATTCTGACTTTCAATAGCTCCTGTGAAAATTTAACGCAACGAACGCACCCATAGATTTGTTCTAAATTTTTATATATCATGGCAATCAGTTTATGGTTCTGTTTTGTTTCAAAAACATGAATGACAAAGAATTGATGAGGACCTGTTAACTTAAGTTTGCTCGATGTTTCAATTAATTTTTAAAGTTAGTTTCATTGATTTACTAATTTTTTTACAGAGCTAATTCAAGAAAGAGATATATAATTTCTCCAATTGGAACTACTTCGTTAACCTTATATTATTTTGCTAAATCGAAACAGAGATTTCTCGTGAGATTGTGCTCGCGAGTTATGCGCCGAGCTGAAGGCTCAGCCTGCAATTAAGCAAAACCCAGTAACCAATACTCGGCACGTGTAATATCGTGACCAAACGCTAACTACTAGAAAAAACAGGAATACAAAAAATGGCTTCTGCATCTACATTGATGACGTCAATTGCCTAGCTTTTTTACAAGGAAGCGTCTAATTGTCCACAGCTTTGACTTACGTAAATACTGTAAAATTACTTCTACATGCTGTATAATTATACAATATATCACATAAAATATATCAGTTAATCACAAAACATTCAGCAACTATTTGAAATGGTCTCATGATAGTTAGAAAAAGATTGCAACTTGCACAACATGACAAAATAAATGTACTTTCGAACTGTACATTCGGAAATTACAGTTATAGAAAATTATTGGCAGTTAGAGTTAGTTATTAGTGATTATTGGCAGTTAGAGTTAATTATTAGCGTCCGCATTGGGTTGAATCTTGTATACTATAAAATTGAATCTTGTATACTGTAAAATTAAATCTTATATACAGTAAAATTTTCAATTGAATCTTGTATATTGTAAAATTGAATCAGCAGAACTGTAAAATTGAATCTTATATACAGTAGAATTATCAATTGAATATTGTTCGGATGAGTAAGAAGCATCTCTATCATCTTTTTCTTTCAGATTTTCACAAGATGAATATGATAAAATTACAAGATGAATACTATAAAATTAACAAATCAATACTCCATATCGCCTTTCTATCATCTCTTTCCTCCAGATTTCTACAAGATGAATACTGTAAAATTAACGGGGCAATACTATAAAATTAACATATCAATACTCCATATCGCCTCTCTATCATATCTTTATGCCATATTTCCACAAGATAAATATTGTAAAATTAACGGGGCAATACAATAAAATTAACAGATCAATACTTCATATCGTCTCTCTATCATCTCTTTCCTCCAAATTCATTTGAAATGCTAGATATGTTACTGCATACAACGAAAATAACAAATTCAACAGAAATAACTTACTAGATTTGAATTTTACTATGCTCTTCAACAAAAACAACTTTTATTCGATCGCGCTCCACGATTGAAGATTTCATTGTGATCATGTATAAAAAACGAGATCGAGTCAGTAATCTCAATTAAAATCGACATTGCAAAGGAAAAATGAATCAGAAATAACCTAATGATTTCACATCACTACTTCTCGACTAGAGAATCTCCTTACTTTTCTACATCTTTCTACTGATGATCAAAGCTTCCCCATAGAAAAGAATCGAAGACACTGCCGAAGCACTACTCGTCCTGGTAGAGATGGAATCCAAAGCAACTTTTACAATTTCTCCTTTGATTATCAATATCTTGATGAGATAGTTCGTCAATAGCAATCAATAGCGATAATAAATAAGTTATTTTGAATACTGTAAAACCACAAGATGTATATTGTAAAACTACAAAGTGAATACTGTAAAATAACCCGATTATGTTCCAGATCGCTTCACTCTCATTGCTCTCATCTCTCTTCATTCGAAAGTGAAAATTGAATATTGTAAAACAAAATATCGAATCCTGTAAGTTTTTAAATCAGAAAATTCAAATCGACGACATTACAAAAACGATTTATGTAATTTTGAATTCAAATATTAAATTTAAATAGAAGTAGCTAAACACTTAAATCTATTGTCCATCTATAGAACGTTGATATGAAGAAAGAAACGAAATCAATAAATTGATCCTTCAAAAAATTAAAATAGTGGAAAACCAAGATCTAAAATTGAGATCCTTCGAAAAAATTGAATTATCAAAAACTAAATCAAAGAAAATCAATCAATCATATCTAAATAAAAGTTTGAGATGCATCACGAGTGGCGTCACTGTTATTGGATGTTAGTAGCTACCGTCGCTACCACTGTCGGACTTTATCATCGTTGCTGCCGTCAGACACTAGTGGTACGATTCTCAGATCGAGCACTAGTAGGGCAAAGCATCATTCCAATCGAAGTTGAACGGTGATGGAACAATTTGTATATGAATCTGAGTTGTGAATCAAGCCATCTTTAGGCCTAATCATATGTATGGGTTGAAATCAATTCTTGTCTGAAGCATCAACTATCGCAGAGAAAAGGTCCAAACGAAATAATGAATTTTTGTTTGTTTTTGGATGCATGAATGAAATAAATCGCCATGATTTGGAGAAAAACAAATTGGAGAAAAATATCGGAAGAGAGATTCGTCTTTTATCGGTCAAATTGATTTGGAAAAAAATGGAGAGAAGAAAAATATCGGAAAAGATCTGTCTTTTATGAGGATAAGGACCGGAGGTAGTTAAAGACGGTTAAATTAGGAGTTGATAAGATTTGTAGATAGACCGTAGACAAAACATTGTGGACAATAACATTTTCTCTTTTTAAAAAGAAAAAAAAAAAAACATTTAACCTCCGACATCTCTCTTTCTTTGCAGATGTGTCTTTGTCGAAATTTATGATTTTTGAAAAAACATTAACAGGAATACAAAAACGCTAACCATCACCATTTATGATAGACCTATGATTCTATCTTTCTAATAGCTAATTCTTCAAAATTAAAACAAAACCTTAAATGGACATAAACAACAAAACTTGAAACAGAAAACACCGAAAGCAAAAATAAGTTACTCTTCAACTGGCTGGAGATGAAAGAACAAGGTGCCAAATGGTGGATGTGCACTCAACCACCAGACCGCCCATCTCAAATATTCATGGTTTCTCTTCCTTGCTTTCCTCTATATTCTCTCTTTTTTTCTCTTCCTCGTTTCCTCTATATTCTTTCTTTTTGGTTAGCAATGGAGATGTGAATGTTGTTATAATTGGACAGGCAAGCAAGCAAGCTTTATTATGCTGCTAATGGTGCTGCTTGTAGTAGAAAAAAAAAATGTTGACCCCATGTATTATATGACCAGTACGGCCTGCTAGTCACCTAAAAGGCATAAAATAATGCATCTGACAGCTCCCATTCATTATTTTTTAGCAAGATGTCTTCAGAGTTTTCACCAAAGTAACGTTACTGTGAACCACCACGTACTAGATTAACAACAAATAAGATGCACATACATTTATTACTTAGCGTTGCTCATTCATAATGAAGGTAAGGTGATTTGTACGATCCAGTCTTAATCAGTTAAATAGTTGATCGCAGCCATGCATGGGCCCACCGCCCACTGCAGACTAAACCTAATTTAGTTCAATATCAACAAGAAAAGCTGAGACCAAATAAACTGTCATAGGCACCTTTTAATCAACTCATTACGGCAAATTATTTCAAAACACTGACTAATGATGCAAAAAGAAAAGTCAACATTGCTGCTTGCAACATACAACTAACTGAATTCTGAACAAAATAAGGGAAGCAGAAAAGGAAATTGAATAAAGAAAAGATCTACTAAATAGACTCATTCTCTATTCTTTGTTTAATACAATCTAGCTCTGCTTGGGGGGAGGAAAAACAAAACCAGAACCCAAACAAGAACGGTGCTCCAAATGATGGGCAGTTACAAAAAACCCTTTCACTCTTGCCAAGGATAAATTATATAAAAAAGGAGCTTTCCTAAACATTCGGGAGATCAATCCAGCAAAACATACATTACAAAATAACTCTTAACCATTCTACTTAAAAATATATATATATATTAATCATTGCTCATTTTCTTCGAGCTTCCTCCTGCAAAGTTAAGAGGTAAGTTGAGCAGGGTTTTAGCCAAATAAGGAGGCTTGCAAAACAAAACAATATAAGGAAAGATATTTGATACCAAGCATCGTCATCATTAACAGGACAAAGCACACAACAAAGAGTCCAGCTATCAACACCATTGCCAAAAACTTCAGAAATCATGCACCCATACATTAATCACCTCCAGGACCATTTCCACCCATTCAGACCACACTAATTCAAAGGAAAAAATAGTCCAGAACTCTTCGAACAGGGTACCATATGAAAGTTTGGTTCGTTCTCAATCAGCTTGGATTTAGATTAGGCAAAACCTTACTGAACCTGAAAAAACAACCCGACCCAAAACCAAAAAGCTTACCCCATGCAACATACAAAATAATGCTAATACACAAATTTTCTGAACCCAAATTACCCAAAACCTGAACCCGTCCCAACAAGGCACAAAACTAAGTTTACTCAATACGAAATTTACTTGTTAAGAGGAGAAAGAGTTCACCATACTCGAAACTAACACAAGATTCGTACCAATCCCAAATCCATCAAGAACTCATCACAAAGACCTCAACCCCAAACCTGACCCAACCTTACTGAAGCAAAATACAATCAGAAATCTTTGAGTCAACTTCGGAATACCTAAAGATTAATAGTCAAAAACTGCACCTGCATTTGTTTGGCAATTGAAGGAAGCCACATCTCCCCTCTGATTTTCTTCAGCTCTGCCACCCTTTCATCCTCCCTCTTAGCCTTTTCCTTGGCAGCAGCTTCTTTTGCCTTGTATCTGGCTAGAGATTTCTCATATGCTTCCTTTGCCAATGCAATTACTTGGGTCCCATCAACAGTTACCGAGCTGATTTGGCTCTTGAACTGAAATCAGGCATTGGACTGGTGAGAAACTTAGTCTGAGCTTGCAAGGTAACTGAATATGCTGGGATAGTAGCAAAACCTCCCAGATACATTTCCCAGTAAACTGCTTTTGTACGTTTTGGGTTAGGAATTACTGTAAAAGGCATACTGAATCCTCAAAAGAATAAAATAGAAAAAGTTAATCGACCCATACCAAGACTGGCATTGTTATTCATGATCGTGTAGCTAAGAATGTATTATAACTTCATTAACATTTTTCATATATAAACTAATACCATCTCCTGCTCATTTCCAAGAAAGAGTAATCGGGAAAAAAAAAATAGCTAAATGAGTTTGCTAAATTAAATGTTAAAAATTGGTTTTCTCAACATCATTTTTTCCTTTACTCATCAAGCGAGAAGTACACCTATATATGTTGTTGTTCACAACAATATTTATCCACACATGGGGGTATTATTTTTCAGTAATAAAGGCCCGCACATGCTTGGCATGTACATCAACTAGTACCTATAAAGGACCCTATGTGCTGGTACAAGTGCAATGCTCCTCAGCATTTTTGCACAATTTATACCAACACGGCAACTTTATTTGGAAGTTTAATTTTTATATATCTCTCCATTCAGCAATTTGTAAAACAAGAAAAGTCATGAGAACAAAACCCCCAAAAGAAGAACTCTTTTGTCCCTACCAGTACTAAATCCACAGAAACAAATCTAAAAATTTTATCTGGTTACATTCTTGAATACACAAACAACCAATCTAAAAAATTTTTCCTCTTTTGTCCCTACCTTCTTTGACTTCTCATCGGTCTCCTCTCCAGGTAGAATTCTCGGTCTCTTATTTTGCTTGATCTTTAAATCTGGTCAAAATGCATCAAACTTGAATCCTTCTTATGTCAGAGAATGGTATGTTGCAATTTATGTGCCAAGTTCTTGTTTGAGGCTTCCTAAATTTAAATAACTATTATATGTATTAGTTTTTGGATGAAGAAGAGTGCACAATTGCACCATTTATTGAATTTAAGGTAAATTAATTCAAAATAGCTAACCTTCCTTCAATGTTATTCCTGGAGGAGCACTGCTGAACAATCTGATCACACCTCCATCCAGTGAAGAATCCTGATTGACATGCAGGTCTGGCATCCTGACAACCTCCAGATTCTTTCTTAAGTGCTCATCTAGAAGCTTCTGTGCCTAATAGTTATACAAATGTTACAATCTCAGTAAAACAATTGATAGAAACATACAGAAACTAACACTCCTTGGCTGAGACATTTTTTTTTTGACAAAAGTGGGTATCCTCCACCTGTTTCATATTGAAACAATAACAGTTCATACAAAAGGCAATGGAATAAGGATTCCATTGTGCAAAATAACCTAAACAACCTTGGCTGAGACATTACAATGCGATTTTTTTACCGAGGTCATAAACCCTAAACCCTGGACAAAGGCACACACTCTGAAGCCAAATTCCAAGCAAGTTCCTTGACAAAAGCAACACGAGTAAGATATATTATGAAAAGTGGAAGACAGGTAGCACTAATTTACCTTGACCTGATACAGTTTAAGGCCCGACTTTTGCGACGCCTCCTCCCCGGTATGCGCATCACGTGATTCCCGCGTAGCGGTGACGTTGGATTGAGGAAGCCTGAAACCAACGGATGCGATGGAGTCGATGGCAGCGCGCCACTTGGTGTCGCCGTCCTCATCGCTGCTACTGCTATGCACCGGACTGCCGCTGCCCATTACATTCCCCTCAGTTCTTTCTGTACTTCGCGTATTAGAAGTAGGAAAATCCTTTTACCCGGCCGATTAAGTAAACTTACTGATTTGAAATTATATTAAACTAGGGTAGACAAATTTCATTCTATGAGATACTAAGTACCAATCTGGATATTTTTTGTGTGACAGGAAATAAACAAATAATTATTTATCGTACCACATTACATATATGGTGGTTCATCATGGTACAAAATTCAAGGTTTACAGACTATCCCTCATGGCTCATGACTCCCTCTTTTGATATACCTTTAAAAACCTTAAAATTATGTTAATTTAGATAAGGAACTTTTGCCTTTCTTCCCTTTAAACATAATATCATACTTACCCTTCTAAATTTGCAAAAATGAAAAAGAAACCATAACTTTTCTTCACTATGTCAATCTGTCAAACACCTTATGAACATCAAACAATTAAACACCTTGTGAGCATCAAACAATTAAACACCTTGTGAGCATCAAAAAAAGAAAGTTATAAGTCCCTATGCTTATTGCTTTTGCATAAAAAACAAATAATTACCAATATTAAGATACTAATATATTGGTAATTATTTACAGTTTCTTCTTAAGATACTAAATACCTATATAAAACCAGTTTCTTCTTAAGATACTAAATACCTATATAAAACATGATATATAATTCTTTCAATTTATGCATAAAAACAAATGATTTCAAGTTTTGAGGGGCAAATTGCTTCTCCACAGCCAAAGAGAACATTGACTTCAATAGAATGATATTACCACAGTCAAAGAGAACTTTGATACTGATTTTTTTGTTTCCATTTGAAATATTTCTAACTAAAAAAAACCAACAATTTCAACTTTTGAGGGGCAAATTGCTTCAATTGACAACTCTTACCGCATATCCCAATTCCTAAACCCTCTATCATAAGCCCTAAATCAATGATTTTTTTAGCAACATTACCAAAGAAAAAAATCTAAAGCAACGAAAAAGTCAAATAAATCAGTTTATGGCAAACCCTATATCACAAAACCTAAATCAATTAATTTTTGGCAACATGATCAAATAAAAATCTAAAGCAACGAAAAAGTAAAAGAAATCAGTTTGAAATGTTACCTGGAGAAGGAGAAGAAGATATCACAGAAGAGACGCGGACTCGGCAGTTGATCTCAATCGGACGGAGCAGAGATAGAGTTGGTCCAATTTCGGAGAGGAGAAGAGAATCGCATATGAATGAGAGAGAGAGGGCGAAGGGAAGAGTAACGGCGGAAGAGAGGAGAAGCCGAAAGGAAGGTGGAGGCGGACCGCTGAAGAGCCGAATTTGAGAACTTCCGACAGAAATGAAGATTTAGAGAATATTAGCAAACAGATCTGACCGTCGGATGGAAATGAGACAGATCTAACCATTAGTTAGTTATGGATCATACGAAGGAGAGAGGAGGGTTCTGTAGAGCTACAGTAACGGGCTACATCCGGGGTTTGCTAACGGGTTAACCGTGACTCATTTCGGGTTACCCGTTAGGGGTAACGGATAGGACGGGTAAAGGGGTAGGTCGAGTACGGGTAAAACTCGTAACGGGTAGACGGGTAATTTTCTCAAAACCTCTATCCAATCCGTTTATTACCCCGTACCCGTTGCGGGTTGACGGGTACGAGTACCATGGGTACGGATCCGAGTAATTGGGTACGGATCCGGGTAATTGGGTACGGGTCCGGTCCGCCCGGTTTTTTTTTCTGTTTTTTTCTTCTTTTTTTCTGTTTTTTTCAAAAAATTCAAAAAATTCAAATTTTTTTGAAGTGAAACGGGTAACGGGTACGGGTACGGGTATGCGGGTAGATAGGTACGGGTAGGCGGGTAGATGGGTACGGGTATAACGGGTTTTTTTTCAAATTAGGTTGTCCGATCTGTTTATTACCCGTACCCGTCTACCCGTTTGTACCCGGACAACGGGTACGGATACGGGCCGGGCAAAACGGGTTGAACCCGTTAGGGGTTTAGCAAACCATTACATCCAAGAGTAGTTTATATAAAAGATTAATAAGAGTTATTTTATAATATAATTATTAAATATAAACTTATATATAATAATTATATTTGTAATTTAATTTTATGATACATTATTATTATTATTATTATTATTATTATTATTATTAGAGGAGGAATCAACTTTCAACTTTCTATAGTACCAACCAGTGTTGTGAAAAAACAGTTGTTTTTGTTGATTAATTGACTGATCATTCGTTGGCGGCAATCAGTCATTACGAATTTTTTTTCGATTAATTGACCGATCAGTCATTACGGATTTTTTCAATTAATCAGTTGATTATTCTCTATTATTGTTATTTCTAATTAATTGCTAGCGCATACATCTATTTACAACACTGGTTACATCTTATAATATGATTTTAAAGTCCAAACAGTCGATTCAAATCGTTCAATGTGATCTCTATATTAAAATGTGCTTGGAGAACAAATATTACAATTTTGTTTTTACTATTTATTATGATGTGTGTAAAATTCAATGGTCTAAATACACTAATTTTTGTAAAATATTTAATAAATAGTAAAAAATAAATGTAAAATTTGATCTCCAGACACATTTTAATATATATATCATGTTGAATGATTTAGATCGATTATTTAGACTTTAAAGAATCATGTTGTAAGATATTGTAATTATAGAATGTTGCAGGTGAATTCCTCCTCTTATTATTATCATTATTATAAGATTGATTTATACGTAATATTTTATATAGTTTTACAAATTACAGCGAGATTTGTCTACGGACTTCAAACAAAAAAAAATACAGAAGATTGTTTAATATTCATTTAAAAAGTAATAAGATCAAAAAAAAAAATTTTGAGTGAGGCATCACCTCGTTTTAATTTTTTTTTAATATTTATTTGTGCCCATTATGTTTTACGTCATGTTTAAACGGTATTTTGATAAATGACACCAAAACTTATGTTATTGTGCTTAATTCTCTCTAGTGATCATTGTAAAATTTCATAATATAGATATAATGGAGTAAAACTAGGGTGTTCTTAAGTTCACCAAGTCTCTTGGTAATTTAAGTCTAAAATCTATCGAATTGGCTTCAAACGACAAATCTGAACCTTTGAAACCTACTTACCTTACAAGTGATGCATCTACCTTAACCGCGATTGGTTACATTTGTTGGGTTTTCGAGTGAAATTTTTAGTTGTACCAACCGTCCAATGTTGTTTAAGATTTGTGCATTCTTTAATATTCTTGTGTGACCGTTTCAATTTTTATACACACGGATCTTAAAGCAAATAAGACAGTCTTGAAATTTATCGAACCCAAAAATAGATCCGATGTCCATCAAGCCTACTCCAATCTAATTTCCACCGTTTAAGCAAACTCCAGCTCATCCTTGCTTGTTCCAATTGAGCAATTGCTACATTGTTCTCTTAACATAAAGATATTGACAGAGTTATTCTGACTTCACGCCCTTCATGAATAATAGAAATAACATGAAAAAAGTAAATTAACAGTGCGTTGTGTGAAGCCTAAATAGCTTGGTAATATTTTTACACCAATCTTAGTTATTGAATTAAGCCATGAAGTAATCATATTTGTCTTGATGTACCTTTAAACTTCATGTATATATGGCTGTTCCATCTTAATCCTTTTTTGCATTTAGTGTTACGAGAAAATGAATTAATCTCCAATAAAACTAAAATATTCTGCAAATTTATTTCAAGACTGCTACAAAAAGGTAAGGTTATTTTTGGATGACATATTGCAAGTGTTCATGACAATTGTTAGCGCAAAAGTTTTTTTCATTATGTATGTTGGACATGGTTTGATGGCCACTAGAGGAATTGACAAAAAGAGACCATCAGAGCAGAGAGAGATATATATGAGAATTCATATTAACTTAGGTAACTTCAATTTTGAGTTTAGATTCTTACCGTTTGATCTTCTTTGACGTGAATATTAAGCAAATCCCATACATTTTATCATGGATTGGAATCTGAATTATAATCGGACAGTCCAGATTCAAACTCAAAGTTTGTTGGTCCAGATCAGGCTTGCTGGTACATAATACAGTGAACATTGTACCGGGTGGTATGAGTCCGTATTGGGTTTACTGGTACCGGATGTAGTTTGAAAATGCTGGTACAGCTTGTTTTTACTGTATTTTTGTTGGTCCAGTTTTGTAGGCATGACTACTGGTTTGGGTACAAAGGTAGATAGTTATTCTGGCTAAGAGCCATTGTAATGAGTCCGCAGATTCGTCTGCATTAACTCAAAATAGCATCTTTTGAGTTAATAGATATCGGCCATTTGATTTTAAACAGAGTCCGTCCGGCTTCCATCTAAAATATAGGGGGTTTTCAGTATTAGTGCGGATTTAATTCGCACGAATCGTAAAGCTGATCAGACGGTCCATATGTATTAACTCAAAAGATTCTTTTTTGAGTTAATGCGAAGGATACAAATTCCATTTAGAGGTGTCAACGAGTACAATACGGGTCGGGTGAAGATATTTTCATACCCGTACCCGTTATGATAACGAAAAAAAATCTTTACCCTTACTCGTATTTTCAAATAAAATACGAGTCTGGTAAATGAATAAAAAGGTGTCATTAATATTTCAATTTGTGTTTTTGATCAAATATTTTTCAAAATAAGAAAAAAAATAATAATGAATATAACTAATTTGTATTATGAAATATAAAAACTTTATTGTATCATGTATCATCTTCATGCAAATATATATCTATATATATATATGAGTGGGGTTAAAATGCACCCTCTTTTTTGTGGTCCAAACGTGCACCCTCCTCTCGTTTCTTTATTTTTAAAGTTCAAATAGTTGATTTGAATCTACCAACGTGTTCTACATATTAAAATGTGCTTGGAGACCAAATTTTACATTTTTTGGAAATTTTTTACTATTTTTTCAGAATTTTTGAAAATCATCACTGTGCTGAATTTTTTATTATTGTTAAGTTTAATAAAAAATTCTGAAAAAATAGTAAAAAATTTCCAAAAAATGTAAAATTTGGTCTCCAAGCACATTTTAATATGTAGAACACGTTGGTAGATTCAAATCAACTATTTGAACTTTAAAAATAAAAAAAACGAGAGAAAGATGCACGTTTGGAGCACAAAAAAGATGATATATTTTAACCCCACTCTATATATATATATATAGAGAGTATGGCTAATTTGCTGCGAGCAGCATTTTAGCTAACTGCTGCCAGGTCTCTAAGCCATCGGATCAGATTTTAGATTCGTGTCTTGATGAGGCGCCGATTTGATTTTGACAGAACTAAAAAAATCTCCGTTACGCAGTGTTTCTCATTTTCCTTTTCCCCAGCGCCTCTCTCTCTCGTTCTATTTCCTCCAGCCTCTCTGGTTCTCTTCTCGGTCCGCCGTGCTGGCTCCAGATCCGCCCAACTCGAGGTCGCTCTGACGACTCCACCCAGCTCTAGTTCGCTCACTCAGCTCTGCCTCCCTTTCGTTCTCTTCTCTTCCCCTAAGCTTTGTTCCCTGTGCTGTCTCTCCTCCGACTCCAGTGAATCTCTCTCCGGTGCGTTGCAAGGAATTGAAAGAGAACCATGTAAGTATCTCTCGCTCTCTCCTTGTCTTCATTCTTTTGATTAATTAGTCCTAATTACTTCTAGTAGAAAAGATGTAATTATCTTTTCACAAATTAGGTAACTAATTTCAGGCTCGGACAAAATTTTATGGAAAATTAGACAAAATAATCTAGATATTTGAAGTTACTGATCTTAATTTATGAAAACTTGATGTTTTTATGTAGGGTAAAATTATTAACTGGTCACTTTTGCTTCGTGTATTTACCAAACTTATTTGTTTTGTAATTGAATTTTGTCTCCAGTTTCATTCCCTTGTTTCTAGAATTGTAGTAAAGTTACTATGTGTTATATAACTTGGGGTATGATATACGTATATAATATTGGTTCTAAGAATAAGAAAATCTTTGATTTAGTGAAGATCTCCTTGCTTGAACTTCTGTGCCATAAATAAAAAAAAATTAGTATCAAAACCAGCATGTGTTATGGTTTAACCATCTCAAAATAAATTCATATTGTAAGTCTCAGCTTAACATAAGAGAAAAGTTTTACATATGCACTAATCATGGAGCATATATATTATGGTTTTGCTTTACCATACATTTTTATATATGTTTTTGGAACCTCGGGACATCACACGGACAAGGAAGGGTCTCAGTGCTGAGGAACAGTGTGACACAGTTGGCGGAGGGTGATACTGGTATGCGGACTGGTACGGAGGCGCGGTACCAATCACCCTGACAAGGGAGCCTACATTACTGCAAGAGTAATAGTGAGGGGCAAAAGAGGCAAAAGGGTCAAAAATCACCCACTGGAGATTTAACATGCAAGACCGGCATGGTGGTAATGATGCTGGTAAAGATGAAGAAATACCACCCTACTGGTATGCCTACTGACAGGTACAGCAAAGAGAAGATCAGGGACCTTATTGCAATTGTTGTTTTTTTTTCTGTTTTCAGCTTTTTTTTTATTTTCACGGGCACTTGGATCCTTTTAGTTCTTACTTTACTTTTCTGTTATGGCTCAGATGTTTGAGCTTTTACTATTTTTGTGTTTAATTTTGTTACAAAACTTTTGTAATTTTACCATTATCAATGAAAATTATATGATTTTTTTTGCTTCATATTTTTGTATATTATATGAGCTAAATGACCTCAATTAACAAGTAACTTGAAAATTCAATGAACTCTGGCAATTATATGATTTTTTTTAGCTTCATCTGTTTTGCTTGTGCTGTTTTTTTGCATACAGGGGAAGCACCAGACTGCATATGCCAGTGGCCATCAAATTGATGGAACTTCTTTTACCATTGCTTTCTGTAATCTAACTAGGTGTTTTTTTATGAATAATGCAAGTTTTATTTTGTTGTAATCTCTAATCAGATTCAATTGTTAGCTCAAAGATTCATGTAGAACAAGCAGCACAAGTTTTATTTTGTTGTTGTCTAACAATTGTTCAATTTGATTTTAAAACCTGTAAAAATAATAGCAAAAGCGAAAAATGTCATCTACAATTATGTCTTAGTTGTAAATAATAAACAAAAGAGTATAATTTCTATTGTAAATAATAAAGAATGACATTGCATAAACAATGATACAGTATAATGCTAGATTTTGGCAAACTAAAACAATGACAACAACAAAAAATAATGACATAGTATAATGCCAGCAACAAGTTCAGTAAACACTGAATAACAGTTACAATTGTAACATCAATCGTCCCAAAATAACAATAACTGCACAAAATTCATCTATTGGATACTAAACAACCACCTAAGCAACAACAAAAGTTTATATCAAGCAAATAGTAATACACTACCCATTGATCACAATTAAGGTTATATCAAGGTTATATCAAGCAAAAAGACAGTCATATTAAGGTTATATTAAACCTTGTTTTCCTTATTTTATCAGAGTTTCAAACAAAACACAATTTTGCTAGTACTGTGACTATGTTTTTTTTTTAAAATGCTTGGTAGAGACTACCAAGTTAAGTACTGTGACTTAGTAATTTTCCTAAAACACAACATAAACAGATATTATTTATGATGCAAATTAATAAACCAAAATAACACAAGGAGTATGAATTTAAGCAACTAAGTACCTACAATTTAGAGCATATGCTTTACAGTTTCATATTTATTTTTTCCAACAATAATATGCTAATATATTTCTTTACAAAACTAGTTCATATTGTCACTCAAAAAAGAAAATTACAACCCTAGTTCATATTTGCCAAAACTAGTACATAAATATACTGTCATTTTCACTCTCAAAATCAACGTCCCCTTTGTCATCATGAACTATCAAAACTCATGCTCAAACTTTGCTTGAAACTCCATCACTGATTCTGTACAATTGAAAAATAAGATAAAATCAATCAATTAAATAATCAACCAATTAACTCTAAAGTTGTGATGCTATGCATCAAGGACATGCTAGAGTCAATAATTATCAAACTGTACAAAACCCACAAAGAGTAGCACACCTATTAATTCCAAATTTCAAACATAGCTGGACAATACCAGACCTGTACCTATTAATTCCAATCAACTTTTTCTGAAACTCTAAAATGGTAATTTGGTTTAGTGTTGTTACAAATGAACTGAAAGGAGATATACCGGCTGGTACAGTAACTTTATACAATACAACTAATCATAGACAAAAAAAGAAAAGAAATAAGAAATCAATAGCCTACCTTGTGTCAATCTCCCCCCACATATCTCCGGAAAATTGGCAGAGAGATAAAGAGAGGCCAACCAATGTACAAATATGTCATGCAACAATGAGTAAAATCTGAAATAGAAAGAGCAAAACTGAGCTCCTAATTTTGCAACAATAACTGAGGTCTCTACAGTCCAAATAAGTAAGCAAAGAACAAGAAAATGAGGTACAGACCAACATATTCTTAATTTGGCTGTTCGATGTGTACCAGTATGGGCTAGTACAAACCATATAGGTTTTAATTTTACAGCAATTGATGGGCTCCCAATTATGCAAATAAATCTCACTACTTTCAACTTATTAAAGAGGAAAACCGTATCTAGTTTTTTCACAAGATTTGATTAATTGCTGAGAGAGGTTGAGATAGAGTGAGAGAGAGAGAGAGAGACGCGCTAACCAGGAGACGAGCGATAAGGTGTCGCCCGACAGTGAAGTCTCCTCGCTAGTAGGATAGAGAGAGACAGAGGAGAGGAGGTAAAATCCGCTGAGAAAAGCACGAGAGTAACCAGCGGAGCGAGGGAGAGCGATCGGAGCGCCACGGAGGGAGAGCTCGGCGAAGGGCTTGGCGGAGGGAAAAAGAACTGGCAGCTTGAAAGAGCGTAAAGAAAAGAGATTTCAGGGAGAACGAGAGAGAGGCGCTGGGGAAAAGGAAAATGAGAAACACTGCGTAACGGAGATTTTTTTCGTTCCGTCAAAATCAAATCAGCGCCTCATCAAGGCACGAATCTAAAATCTGATCTGATGGCTTAGAGACCTGGCAGCAGTTAGCTAAAATGCTGCTGACAGCAAATTAGCCATACTCTATATATATATATATATATATATTTAATTATCTTATACAAAAACGAATAAGATAACAAAAAAAAAATTTATTACTCTTATCCGTACCCAATTAGCTAACGGAAAAAAAATCTTACCCCACCCTTGTTTTCGGATACGATACGAGTCGGGTAAACAGGTAAAAGGGTGCCATTGACACCCCTAATTCCATTGTAATGACCTACCTTTATTTTTTTTTCCTTTAATATATTTATTGGCAGTTGCTGCCAGTTTAAAAAAAAAAAAAAAATGTGTTTAGAAAAAAATTAAAACAACACCGCACTAAGCTACCAAAGCTTTGATTTGATGGGGATTTAGCATAATTGAGAGATGTTTTACATTTCTGCAATTTTTTTAGTGTTCAATTTTGATATTTGTTTAACAAGTTTGCATCTTGATTCACGACAAGATGTGCAAATGGTAATGTCATGGGAATACAGTTGTAGGTTAGGTATGAAACAATTATAAATATATTTTTAAGTAAAATTGGCCAATTGGGGTCTAAGTTATTTAATTATTTAACATTTATAAAAGAAATTTCATTTGAATTTCGAATTTTCGACCTCCCAAAAATTGGTTTTCAAAAGAACAGAGATGGTTGCACAAAAAATATTTGTTGCAAAGATCAAATGTGACCAATTAAAAACAAGCATTAATCCGAAAAAAAATATATCGTCATTCTGATTTATGTTTTGTTCTATTTTAGGACTCGGTTCAAATTCTTCTTTCTTCAAAGAAGGCTTGATCTCAAATTATAATAAATATTCGATTATAGCTGTGATATCTCAACGACAAAAAAATAAAATTTGTTTCTGCATAAATGCAATGTATTTTGTTTGATCATATGATCAATATCTCAATCACTAACTACTCTCTCCCCCAGCATTACCATCATTACAACGCAGATAGTTTGACAAGAGAAAGCTATATAAAACGTTGGTTTGTTTACACGGATTTTTCTGATGCTATATAACACGCCTTATGATCTACCTCAAAGCTATGGATAGTTTTTTCACCCTGTGCAGAACAAAAAATGCTAATAACAAATGGTAATCAATGTGAATTATTTATTCCGCATACTACCTCAGCTGTCTACTAAACTATCAAAACAGTTTAGGACATGTTCAGCTATTTATTGTGCATATGGAAAAAAAAAAATCACTGTGAAAATCAACCCATGTGCACAGTATTTTGACCATTCAAAAAATTTTATTCCCGTTACTTTTAGACAGCCAAACAGTCCCTAATTGCCAAGTATGACTGTATGACCTCGAGCCGAGAGAATTAAATTTTGCCCATGTAATTCCCTCGAGAATTTATCTGATAGGTTTGATAAGTATTGGATATATTTTTTATTTTGATGGGCTACATGACCGTTCAATTCACTTGCGCACGAAAATTGAATAGAACGTACACTGATATTAAAATTGAGTGCACAGATTTTAAAACGGGTTGGACGGTTTTAGAACTCATTAAACTTAAAGTAGGTCTGATGTCTCATTGGACCCACTCTCAAATCATCTTATACACATAAAACTCTATGACTTCCAAAATTGATTCGGAAAGCCATATTTCTGGATCTATTCAGTAATTAATGTTAACATTCAGAAAACTCCGCTAACCTTGAGAGCTCCACACAGAAGGAAAAAATAGGCGATTCTGACGATGAAAGAAAGATAGTGGTTTTGAGAGTCGATTTGTGGCCAGTTGCTCCACTCTGCCCCTCCATGCGTCCTCCCTCGTCTACCCAGTTCATCACACTTCGTCTCAATTGAGCAGATGATTTCGTTTAAGGGTTCCGCTGCTTATTATTTTTTTCGTTCGTCTCGACTCTCCGGGTTCGACTGAGGGTTTGTGAATCCATTTCATCTCATAGTACCTACTATATCTATACGAGAATAAGAGATGTGCTTTTGATTGTTGCTGATGATGAGTTGTCTCCTTTCTTCTCTCTTTTTTCTTCTTTCTCCTCTTTGAGTGGTAACTGTTTTGGTCCGGTTGATTCAGTTTTCGGTTCTGGTTTGATTAAGTGCCCTCTTCTTCCTCCTCTCTGAGTGGTGAATGTCCCAATCTGATTTGATTCAGTGCCTCTCCGCTATGAATTCCTCTGGGCGACGTCGAATTCGGAAAGAAGAAGACGTAGTCCGTGAGCTATGCAACTCGAAGAAATTACTGCTGTGTCTACATTCTCAGAGAAGAAAACTGGAAGGCCCACCTACTTGCTATTCGAGCCTAAATAGACCAATTCGCATTCTCTGACTTAAAGTATTTTTTATTTACTGACATAACAAATTAGATGATTGTACAAGTAGCTCAATGTATAGGTTTTAATGCTTCTTAATTTAAACAAAAGAAATCTATATAATAGCTACTTTGTAAATCATTGGATCAATGCAATTGCCTGAAGACTAAACCAAAAAAAAAAATGTTAACGTTCTTAAAAAACAATTCATATTTCTATATGGAGAATATTTAAATCTAAGTTATTTTCTTATTTTTTGATGAAATTCTAAATCTGCACCTGAATTTGTCCTCATAAAAAAATTGAGAAAAAAAAAAAAGCGTATCAACATGGAGACTAAAACAAAGATTTTATTTTCCTAAATTTGTAATTTTTGGTGTCCGAGAAAAGTCACAGATATGACCACAGAATACAACAAAGATGTCCGCTAAACAATTACTTTATTTCCATTCCACCATGGATTCAAAATTTCTGTGACACCTCCTCAAGTGTCCATCTCAGTAGCTTTTTAAAACAAACCAAAGAAATATTATGCAACGGGACAAATGAGAATACGCAAAATTATATTTCTTTGCCGCAGCAAGTTCCAGCTTTTTCTCCTCTATCTTTACCGAAAGTCGAAAGACAAAGACAAAAACAAAAACAAAACAAAAAAACCTATCTAAAGTTCTAAACTCTAAAAGTTGTCTCTGGAAAGGCCACTAAAAATTGTAAAACAAACAGGACTTATTCGCAAAAATCTGAAGAGAAATTGTGCCATTCTTCGAAAAGGAAGTAAAGCTCATAGCTTACAACTTGTAAAACCAAAACCGGTCTTTTCTTCTCCCCTCTGAGACCTCTCTGATCTCTGGCCATCTTTCTCCTAATCCACATAAACCTCTTTTAAAACCAAAATTCCCCATACAAAAAAAAATAAACAAAGATATGGGAGCTGGTATATCATGCCTGGAAGGAGACGGGCCCCACTGTCAGAGAGGCACCATGCTCGGCGACATACCAGAGGATTGCGTGGCGCAGATGCTGCTCCAATTGGACCCACCGGAGATATGCCAGCTGGCGGGGTTGAGCCGTACGTTCAGGCTAGCCGCGTCCGCCGATCCACTGTGGGAGGCCAAACTGCCGTGTAACTACCGCTACCTCATCGATAAGACGTGTCAGAGTGACGTGGAAGGCGGGTATGAAGAGTGGGCCCCACTTACCAAGAAGGAGATCTTCGCTCGTCTGTGCCGCCCCAACCCCTTTGATGGAGGCACCAAGGTTTATATATATATATATATATATTACTAAAGTTATTATTGCGTAGTCTCTAACTCCTTAAGTCTTAATTAGACAAATTGATCAAAAGTTCAAACTTCAAAACTATAGTTATGGGTTTATGAACTACTAGCAATTATTGCATTGGTTCAGTTGTATTACAGTAAATTCAATTTCAAATTGGGAAATAAGTTCACTTTAGTAATTAGTTGATATATAAAAATTTATTTGTTTTAATGTAGGAGTTCTGGCTGGAAAAACGTAGAGGTGGTATTTGTATTTCCATTTCTTCAAGAGCTTTGGCAATTACCGGTATCGATGATAGGAGATACTGGAATTGCATCCCTACTGATGAATCTAGGTTTGCCATTCATTATTCTCTCTATCACTTTTTATGACAATCAGGATGCAATTTTATTAAGTGCCCAACAACTAAGTATTAAATTTATCCATCCCCCCCCCCCCCCCCCCCCCCCCCCCATAGAAGGTTAAGCTTATGACATCAGTTCAGTACTCCTATTTTTGGTAATGTAAACAGTACATACAAAATGAAAAAAAAAAAAAAAAAATGACCGTTGGGGTAAATCTGATTTCTATTTTTGAAAATCAAATGTGAAAGTAAGATACATTTGATTGCTCCAGGTTTCAAACTGTGGCTTACCTCCATCAAATCTGGTGGCTTGAGGTAAGAGGCGAGATCAACTTCTCCTTTCCTGAAGGAACTTATAGTTTATCTTTTAGACTCCATCTGGGCCGTCCATCAAAGCGGCTCGGCCTACGTAAATGTATCATGGACCATGTGCATGGTTGGAACATTAAACCAGTTCAGTTTGAGTTATCCACATCTGATGGCCAGTATGCTCAGTCCAGGTGCTACTTGGATGGTCCTGGTGTGTGGAAAATTTACCATGTTGGTGACTTTGTCGTGAAGGATTCCAGTGCGCCAGTTATAGTCAATTTTTCAATGACTCAGATAGATTGCACGCACACAAAAGGTGGTCTTTGTGTTGACACAGTTTTTGTTCAGCCTAAGGGATTGTTTAAACAGCACAAGTGTTCACATGTCACAGTAACATAAAAAGTGGTATAAAAATTACCATAAGCACCGAGAAATTCTCAGGCTTTTCTGCTTAGCTACCATAAGTAGCTACATTTCTTGTTTCTTAATATATAGAAGAGGTATCTTTTTGGGGGATTGGGTTTCAACCCATTGATGATGCTCAATGGAGGTTTTAATTTTGTATTCTAGGGCCAAGTTAGGTGTTTTTCTGATAATCCTCCTATGCATCCAAACACTGGGTATTCTTCCTTTTGACTATTATGCCCTGAGCTGAAGATAAACACATTTAGATTCCAGATAAGTAATTGCATTTAATTGCAAGTTCAGGTGTCCAGGTGGAAGAATAAAACAGAAAGTTTGGTAGGTGTGGTGTAATTATCCCTCATAAGAAAAATACATTCTTCCAAACATAGGCTTTGTAATTTCTTTCCAGCTAACTCTTCACACTGTGCATACATTTTACTGCATGTAGATTACCGTCCCCCCTGTTGGAATGATCTTTTTTGTTTTTCCGAAAGATGTCAAGAGATTTGTATGCTTTTTAATTAACAGCATTTGTGTATATTAGAACAAGGCAGAAGACTTGTCACCAGTGTTTATATACGAAATTGTATAGAAATGATAGTGTAAAATGTACAAACTGAGTTTATAATTTACTGCTAGCGTTTGTGATTATGTCTGCTTGTAATGAGACGTCTGCAATTTTATCAGTTATTGCATACTACTGAGATATTCAATGAAACCTTCGACTTCCCTCTCACATAGTCACGAATTGATGGTGTAATTTGATTGAACTAATGAATCCAGGGACGTGTCCGTTCTGGTTACTCTTAGTTTCAAGCATATCATAAGATATTATAGTCCAACTCAGCCCAACGACATGCAAAATCAGTTTGAATGATACGTTTGCATATCAAATTTTATTTTTTTTCGAGATATTTTAATACCAAATCAAACAGTCAAAATATTAAAAATAAATGCATTAAAATTAAATTAAACTCTCTTACATTTGATCACTTAATTTGATACTAAATAAATTCATAAAATTATAAATTTTGCACAAATGCACAACTAATGAAGTAAATCTGTTTGAACAATTTGTATTCTTTGTTTAAAGTCAATTCGATAACTTGATGTCATACTAACCAAACTCTATATTATATAAACGACCTCAAAAGGTAGCAAAGAATAATTATATGTTCCTTGGTAAGCAAAACGAGCCCAAGTAAAATTATCGCTAAAAGCATATACTCTCCCCGACAAGAAGTCAAACATCATATAATAATTCGCTAACCATAAGAGATCTTTAACATTTAGATAGCTCTCCCAACAGAACAACTTGAAAAAAAAAAAAAAAGAACAAAGAAGTTAACAAGTCTACTAAAGAAAGCACCTCAATACACTCCCTACAATAATATGTTGAAATGACCAACAGTCAACACTTGATACCGGCATTTCCTCATCATAACTGTACAATATACTTGAGCAGTATACTGATCTCTTGCCACACAGCAGTCAAAACACACAGAAATATATCATTAGAAGCCATCACATTTTCCACCCATACCCAGCATCAGCCGAGTCAAAAAGCCCATTATCTGTGAAGTCTCCAATCTGATCCAGTTCAGGCAGGTCCATTGGTTGGGTTACTACCTCAGGTTTAGGTGTAGTCAAATTACTGGTACTGGCACCAGCATTTGGGTTACTACCGACTGACTTGAAGCTGCTACTACGGTTCATCATATGTGCATTTGGGCCAGTCATACCTGTGGGACCAGTACTAGCACTCATGTTTGTGGCACATTGTACTGACTGTTGTCCAACCAGGTGTGGAGTTGGGTGTGGGGCCGGCCGGCTGTTATTCTTCACCTCTTGTAGCAACTGCTGGATAACATGTTGCTGTAGGTGTTGCTGATTAACCTGAGAAGGTTGTTGCATCAGACCTGCTAAGCTGGTCCCGGGCATACCTGTCATGCCCGTCATACCATTCTGTGACATGTTAAAGACGCTTGAGATTTCATGAGGGATTGCATTTCGGTTTACACCCATCGAGTTTTTTAGCATGTTCTGGTAGTTGGATAGTGCTATGGCACTTGTTTGCTGAGGAGGGGGTGTGTTGGTAATTTCATGGTGCATCCCAGGGATTTTGTTCATGCTAGTTGAGGGATGGTCCGTTGGTGGAAGGCCTGTGACTGTCATGAACTGGTTGGCAGTGTTATCTTGTTGCATGTTTTGAGCAGGGAGATTGGACGTGTTTTGAGTAGCAAAGCTCTTCAAGCTGTCTGAAATGAGAAGAAAAGGAGGCAAATAGTTTGCTAATGAGCGATATGATAAGGAGCAACATGTCAACATCTATTCATGCCATGTAAAACAAAGAAAAATTATCAATATTCAAAACAAAACAAAAAAAGTATCACATTATTTTCTTTTATTCCAAAACAGAAAAGAAGTTTTGAGTTTCTGGTTTTAGTTGATGATTCACATCTTTAGCCAACGTGTGGTTATTTCTCGTTATGCAGTAAAAAAAAGAAACATGACATCAGAGCAAATCTAACAAAAGCATCTAGCAATGAAATAATTGAGGAGAGATCATACCAATGGGACCCATTTTGTTCTTGTTGCTAAATTCAATCAAGTCCTTCATGCTATTGACCACCTCTGATATCTACAGATGAACAATGATACATGTATTAGTTACAGCCTCAAACGGACCTAAACAGAAAATTCCTCTCTAATCATGTTCTCCACAACTCAAAACAACCATCATCCTGTCATATGGCATTTTGCACTAGCATAATGTGACAACTTCAAAAATAAGTATAATATCTTTTTTTTTTAATCCAAATTTTAGTTTGTCAAAGATAAATTAAAATCAGAGAATATTCTAACCTGCAAGCACCGCACATATCTTTTTGAAAAACCATGTTCATTCAACAACTGGAGCTCTAAGTTTTTCATCATCTGACGGCCAGCGCTGACAAACCTGTAAGAAGTTCGTATACATAAGAAGATAATGGTGGAAATAACACTTCATGTAGATTAGGATAACACATGTTTATATACTAGTAGCATAAATACCTAAAACTGTAATAACAATCAACCCTACACTGCGATTTGATTTCACAGTGCAAAATATAATATACGAAAGACTTTTTTAGGGCATTGTACTTATAGATAGATGCTGCAGTAATAAATGATGAAGAGGATGAACAAAATAATTTAATAAAATGGTTTAAAGCATTGAAACATACATATTACAGATTGCTTGTGTGTCTTGATGGGAGACACCAGTTGATCCACCATCATTGACAGCAGACTGATACTTTTGTGCCACTTGCAATAGCTGGTTTACCTATAACATGAAAAAAAAAAGATTAAAAACCACAGCAATAGAGGGGCAAATTGCCTTGTTAACAAAGAAAAAAAAATCGTACTTCTACAATGAAGACTGTAAGAAAATACCTGAGGTGCTAAAAACCTTCGAGGAACAAACTCCTCATGGCGCCTTGCACAGAACTCCCAGGAAATTATCTGAGATATAGTCAAGATACAACAATTAAAACTAATTCTTTTTACCAACAAAACTATACATAGAAACAGAAGTGGGGTGAAAATATTACACACACCTTCAACTCAGGAGTAAATATAATACGGAGGCGTCCCTCATGAATAACACGCACATGTTCATACACACTTTCTTGAACTGCCTTGGCATATTCTAGCACCATTATACCAGAGGATAGGCGATACTCATGTGGCATGTCCAGAAATAGGTGCTCATCTATGACACCTCTGTCAAATTTTATTTGACACAACCTGGGGAGTATTTCAGCAGTCGCCTCTGCAAAAAGAATTTATTATCAATTAAATGTTATAGAAGTAAAAGAAGAAATTAAAAACAATACTTGATATGGAAAACTGGATGTCGCAACTAACCAAATCCTTTTCCAGATTTAGCACCACAGATGTCGCAACGCCATGCATCCTGCAATAGCATTATAATTATGTTCACTTTTTTCAATGTTATGATCATACAACTAGAAGTATTATCTATGAAGAGTTGAAAACAAACCAAGCTAGTCTGCTGGAAGCTGTTAGAGGCATTGCCACCTCGGTTGTCATACAACGACACACACCACCTTTTCCTTGCCTTAGGAGCAAAATACTCGTCAACAAGCTTTCTCCAGTATGAAATGGAATTATCCTACAAGTGCCAATTAATTGGTATTTAATTAATTATTCAATAAGCGCCAGAACAATATTTCCTTAAATAGATGTAATAATTATGATAACCTCTGACCACGTCAATAGTGTCCGTGAAACTTCTTAATGCTTTACCATATGGAATAAGTTTCCAAATTACCCCAATTAAAACTCTTTTATGAGTACACAAGAGACAAAGTAGGGTAGCTCAGTTACTTGTCAAAAAAAAAAAAAAATAGGAGATAGCTGTGCTTGACATGTTTTACAAGGCCAGATGAGATACTCCTTTTGTTCAGGAGTATGCACAACATTATTGTTCCCTTTTGATTTTCTAATACATAATAGAAATCAACATACTGCTGGTCGCTGTCTCTTGTGGTACAAATACTGCATGAGCCGTCTGAAGCAAAGCCCGCTATCACTGGGGTTCTTAACCAGGCCCCCCACCTGCCCGACCTGAATCTGCTGCTGCGGCATTAGCTGCGGACGCATCTGTTGCTGATGTTGCTGGTGTTGCTGGTGTTGCTGGTGTTGCTGGTGTTGCTGGTGTTGCTGATGTTGCTGGTGTTGCTGGTGTTGCTGATGTTGCTGATGTTGCTGGTGCATGATCTGTTGTGCCCGTTGCATCGGCACTGCCTGTTGAAGCATCTGCTGCTGTTGGGCCAGCCGCTGCTGCTGAAACATAGCCTGGAGCTGAGGGTTTTGGTGCAGCTGTTGCATTGCCTGCTGCTGGAGTAAAATCTCACCTTGGCTTCTGATGTCAGCCCTAGATTTCTTCTGGGGAGGAAGAGCTTGAGAGGTTACACTGGACGAAGCAGCCCGCCTCTTTTGCATGTGATCCTCGTGTGGGCTTGGTTGTATTATTGACGATCCATCAATTACCTGCTGTCAACTCACGTTTATCATCCAGATAAATCAAAGTACTTCCATTAATTAGCATCTAAAATGAAGTGTGGACGAACTACTAAAAAAAAACCCTATCTACCAATATATAGAAAAGGACCCCTGCTCATTGAAAGGTTCATTTCTTGTTCGATGATTCTAAATAGATCCTAGAAAAAAAGTTGCCCAATATTATCAACAGAACTTTACCATGGCAAGACTAACTTCTAAAAGTAGATTTAAATGCAAACAAGCTAGAGGGGCATTTCTTTAATGATCGAGTAAAGGTGGGGCTCTTTTCCATTTAGCCATGAATGTAGGTTTTTATGCAAGTTTCTGAGTAATTATTACCGAGGAGCCGGAGATGTTATTAGATGAGAAGGACATAGGGGAGGCAGGGAGGCGCATGTACGACTCGGTGTTTATGCTGGCACTTCTCTGCATTTGGGGACCACCTGACAGGCACGAGTTGGCATCAGTGACAAGTGAGCTGACACCGATACTAGGGCCAGCCGAGTGAGCTGTGCCGTTAGGTATAGTGCCAATGTTGTTCATGTCAACCACCAAAAGGTATCAAACTACAGACTGGGGCTTCATTTCCTGAACCAAACTGTAGTGTTATTTTGACCAAATTTCCCTTTTACCTGTCAGTTAAGGAAAAGAGATAATCAATACTATCAGAGTTTCAACAAGTCCCTAATCATAATGTATTGAACTTAATTGTGCCCTTGTACACAGTTCCACATCAAAGCATAACCACAACTAAAAGAGAAACAGTTTAAAGTTTCATAATAAACAAAATAATTTTAGGAAATATGAGTATGCGGCATGTGGAATTCCTTTTTTTGTTTTTCCCTTATTTTCACAGAACAAGAAACATGTATGGTTTTATCTCCTTCCGCAAAAGAAGGGGTTTCTTCAGTGGTTTGTAAAATTAATACACAGGGAAAAGCTAAAATATGAAATTAGTAAAGACCATCAGGGCTACATTTTCAAAGTAACAAAATTTCAGAGGTCGAACCTAACTCAAATAAGTAAAGAAGCAAACAGTTTTAGGAATTTCAACTTCAATACAAAAAATCTTTGACCCATAAAGGTTCTTGAGATGATATTACATGAGTTGCAGAACAATTTCTGTGTAATTGCTGAGCAATTTCAGGAGTATTGTGTTAAAAGACCCAGTTTTGAGACCTATGCCGAACAAAATTTTGACGACTAGACTTGAGGTAAAGTTTTTCGAGTTGAGAACTAAAATAGTTGATTTAGAAAAGCTTCCGGCGATGGAATCACCAGCGACAAAAGGCTAACTTCTGAATTGGGAAAAAGGAAAGAGCAAAACACATATTACCCTACAGATCAAATCAAGCATGAGCAGCAACTAAAGACCTTGTGAAGGTATAGTAGTAGAGGCAGACAAAATAGCTAAGAAACCCTAAAATTTCCTTCAAAGAAGAGGATAAATTACACCAATCTCGCCCAAGCAAATAAACAGTAGCTCCCAAGAAATTAGCACAAATATCACCAATTCATGTGCTCTGAGATTAAATCGGATCAAAACAACTTTCCACCTTCAGACAAAAACAAAAGGGCGCAGGAGAATTACAGAAAGCTGAATTAAAACTTTTTTTTCCCGAGAACAAGCGATCAAACAATAACAAGTAATGTTTCAATTTAAACAGCTAAACAGTACGAAAAGAAAACAATTTTCTGAGTCACTTGATATTGCTTCTCACCTTTGCTGAGTCGAGCTAATAATTAAACTGAATTATCAAAAGGCATCTCTCTCTCTAGTGGCGGTGGGCTCCGACCAGCTACTGGCCTGAAGAAATAGGAGATTTGCAACCCAAGTACAGAAGAGCTGGCGACCGGCTAAAACCGGTACATGCCCCCTGATTTACCAATCAGACCGGTCACCTCAGCTACATATCTTTTAATACCTAGTCTGCGCTATATCGGTAGACCTTATCAACTCGCATATGGGTCCCATTTTACTTTTACGGTCTGGACTCTGGACCTACGATTAAGTGAAACCGTGAGATGATGCTGTACTGCAAACGGATAGACCAGGTTCACCGCATATTTTCCCTTTGTCCTGCCTACCTCTTGCAGCGAATTATTGCCTGAGCTAGGATCACCATTACATGTAAAACCATACTTCTTTTTTTTTCTCTTTTTTGTCATGAAGTCTAAATATCTAATGTAACAAAATGTGATTCTATGCGGCCACATATGTGTTTGTAGTGCTTAGCAGCATAAATTCAACTATACAAATTTAGTCTCAGAGTTAACCAAAATCAAATGCAACTCACTTAAAATATTTTATTTATTAACAAAATTAATTTAAATTCTCAAGAACCTAAAATATTCAGATCCGTAACTCATTGTTTGAGTCCTTAATCCAAAAATATTCAGATCCAAAACCCGTCTAGGTGCTATCTCTTACCATCCCACTCAAGGTGTTTTATAGTCTCTCTACTTGCCTCTTTATTTTTATTAAATGTTGTGGGACTAAATCAAATACATAATAACCGGAGTACTTGATAGTCTAGCTGAGGAGTGCGGAGGCGCTGGGCTGCTTGATGGGCCTGTAAACCACGTCGTATATAAAAGGGTCTTGAAAAGAGTTATCATTTGATAACCAATTTTGCATACTTTCAGTCTAATCAAACTAGCATGTAAATCGTATCTATACTCTATACCATTATTTTTATAATTACATATATTTGATGTAATAAAAAATATTAAATTATTTTATTTTAATATGCATATTAATAAATAATTAGTCAGAAAAATCTACATATATAAGAGCATCTACATCCCTGAAACTCTTAGAGTTTCTAAATAACTGTTAACTAATTTTTAGAAACTTTATTTCTGAAAGTTTCTAAACCCTCACATTCCTGAAACTCAAAATTAGAGTTTCTTAATTGCCACATCAGCAAATAAATTACAAGAGAAAATAATTTCAGCTAATTATTTGGCCACGTCAGAGTTTATAAACGGTTTCTTATTAAGAAACTTTGGAACAAAGTTGCTAAATAAGAAACTCATCTACATTCCGAAAACTAGTTTAAAAACTGTCACATCAGATTAGAAACTCAAAGAGTTTCAAAAATATAGATGCTCTAAGTCTGCATTAAAATTCGTATATATTGTTGCATACTACATATGCAGTAGCTTTTTGCATACCACATCAAAACTGAATTTAATAATATTAATAGAGTCAGAGGAATGAAAACTCCCTCCTCTGATCAATTTGGCGTTGTAATTAAATATTTTGATCCGGGTTCGGTTCAGCTGACAATCGAGCTACAGCCTGATCCGATATAATAACGACAAGGAAAACTTTTCATGTAAACTTGGTCCCTAATTTAAGAAACAATATTTTGTATGGTAAGGCAAAACTTTCCTTGCATCCCTGCAAACAAAGAAAATTTCCATAACAAATGTAGTCATGCATAAAATATCTTCAGCTGATCTGCCAACAATTTTAATTAAAAGATAAAATTTTGAATTAAATATCAATCATTTGATCGTATATTGCAATTTTATACATTTTTTATGTTTGTTTACATGTAAACTTCCCACACGTACTCTTCACGTGCAAATTGTATCATTTTTATAATTTGTCATAATTTCTTTTTATTTTTTAAATATCATTTAAGAAAATTTTGAATTTATTGATTATGTTTTCATTTATTTCTTGTTTTTTATATCATTAATTAAAGTAGAGTTATATGTCATTTAATATGTTATGTAACATGTCGTTTAAAGAGAGTTATTTACGTGTGGATGTTATTTATTATATAATTTTTTTATAGAAATATATTATTTTGTATGAAATATTTTTTATTTTCTTATATATCCCGTTGCAGACACGATACTAGTAGCTTATATAACTTCGAATTATATCCTAACTACGATGGAAGAAACGTCAAATATATAAGCATTTGTTAGTTTGTAAAACTAGTTTGCTCTATTATTATTCTCGGAACTATAATGAAATAAATAAAGCATTTTAGAATTGATTAATATTCTATTAGACAACTTACCTATTAATGTTATAAAATATAGAGTGAAGAAATTGCAGGTGTTTTTTTATAATTTATTTGTTTCAAACTTTTATATAAACAATAATTGTGATATATTTATATTACTGTCAACATATCAATGAAATTTTGATCATGTAATACAGTATTGGTTGGTTGAATATGAGAAGATATCGAAGGCTACACAAAATAAGAATTCAACAACTGATTGCAGTTTCAAACTAAAATTCCGTTCAAATTATTTAATAGCAATATTTTTTTGTGTAAAAAAATCATACAAAATAAACTGATAGCATATTATCAGTAACTAAATTATATGTTGTAAACTCAGTTTCTTTCATTAAGCTAAACTAATTATACCAATATTTGGTCTCACTGTCGAATGCTATAATTAAAATTCTATTTCGAACCGAAATTTCCTACAATTCATACAAAAATAAATAAAAATAGGAACCCAATGCAGGTTATGGTGGCAAATATTACTGTCAACGAAATTAAATCTGAAATAACTATTATTAGATATATATTATATATTATAGATATGAGTTATGGTGAGCTATAGAGTAAAAGAGATTTTTTACTCCATGGCAAAAAAATTCATTTTGAAAATCCAAACAACAGATCCGAACCGCTCAACATGATCTCCATATTTAAATTTGCTTGGAGACCAAATTTTATATTTTTTTTTAACATTTTATTATTTATTAAGCCACTTTGAAAATTGCTGATCCGACAGTCCAGGAATTTTTACTGTTTTTTACTTTTTATTCAGATTTTCAGAGTAGCTTAATAAAGAGTAAAAAAAATTCAAAAAAATGTAAAATTTAGTTTCCAAGCATATTTTATTATGAAGAACATGTTGGAAGGTTTGAATCGGCTATTTGAACTTTGAAAATGAAGATATTACGTGAAGTATAAACGTGTTTTACTCTATAGCTCACCATAGCTCATCTCATATATTATATGAAGAGGAATCAAGTTACAACAATTTTTGAGTTACAACAAGTTACCACAACCATTTTCTACATTTTCAAAACCCAAATTGTCGATCCGAACCGTTCAATGTGATCTCCACAATAAAATGTGCTTACGCATCAAACTTTGCATGTTTTGAAATTTCTTTACTATTTATTAAGATAGGTACAAAATTCAAAGGTCTGAATTTAACTAGTTTTTGTACCCATCTTAATAAATAGTAAAAAAATTCTAAAAAAAGTAAAATTTGGTCTCCAAACACACTTTATTGTAGAGATCATATCTAACGGTTTGGATTGACAATTTGGACTTTGAAAATGTAAAAAATAATTGTAATAACTTGTTGTTACTTGATATCCCTCCTCGTATTATATATATCCTGCTATATGTGTACAAAAAAATTTATATCCCTTCAATGTTATTCCAATATGCACAGATCTAACAAATTAAAATTTGACGATTTAATTCGCTCTCCTGATGGCTATTGAAATGAAGTCAAAATACAATATTTTTTGAGCAAGTCTATGATACTATGCATATTATGATTTGTTACCGTGCTACGGTTTTATATTTGAGTTTTCAAATCCTAACGGTCAATCTAAACCGTTCATCTTGTTCTCTATATTAATATGTGTTTGGAGACTAAATTTTACATTTTTTGAATTTTTTTTACTATTTTTTTAGATTTATTGAAAATCACTGTTTTTGGATGATCCAGAATTTTCAGATCAAGTGATTTTCTAAATATCTAAAAAAATAGTAAATTTTTTTCAAAAAATATAAAATTTGGTCTCCAAACACGTATTAATATGGAGAATAAGATGAACGGTTTGGATCAACCGTTAGGATTTGAAAACTCAAATATAAAACCATAGCACGCTAACAACCCGTGATATGCATAGTACCATAGACTTACTCACATTTTTTTATATACATATTTGAGAAGTTAAAATGTGTCTTTAATTTATTTTTGTTAATTTAAACATGAATAAAAAAATGCACCCTCTTGCATTGATAACCATTAAGCATTGAATCTCTCAAAAAAAAAGTCTGGGAAGTTGATACATAATAATAATCCATTCTTACAGGGTTATAGTTCAAATATTGCCCTTTCTTCGTTTCTATATTAGCCGAAGACGAAGAGTCGCAGTACAATAGAGATATCGTCTCGTGGTGACCTGGAAAGTTCTCTTGCTCGATTTAGTATTCGGTTCTTATTCTATGCACCTTGGGGACCACGTAAACCTTCACCGTTGAGGTTTATGTTGAGTCGTAAACCGGGTGTAGTCAACAAGTTTCAGCCAAAAGTTCCTCGTGATGTTAAACACGTGTTGCTCTATAATTGGAGATATTGTGGGCCCCGTCTTTTTCGACGAGCAGGGACGCGAAACCGGAAGCAAAGCGAACAGGTCATATTTTAATTGATAGCTCTCTGTTTTAAAATAAATGGAGGGATTGTTTCTTCCAGAAACCGGGTAACCCGCCGCTTTTATGTTGTGAAGGACGTCTCCGTTTAAACAAATAAATGGAGAGTATACTGGTCCACTTTAATTCTCTCCAATTGATTAGTAGGACCATTTAATTGATTAAATATTATAAGAAACCGAGACTGGAGTCCCTGGATATTAATATAATATATTGCTCAAGTAACCGCGTAGCTCCTGAATCCTGCGTAACCTAGTTTCTTTCGCATTCCATTTTGCAAAAAGGCCATTAAATTTTTTTAATTTTGAATACTCATCGAAGGTTAGACATGAAAAATCGACCAAAGTATCATTAAACACGGTAGCATGCGTCGTCGTAGATTGAGAAAAATGATACGTTGAAGCCGGCTTTGGTACAGATCGTGCGTTAGTGTCACAATTAGTGTGTTCTGTGTTGTGATTATTTGTGTACTGTGATTAATTATTGGCAAAATAACGTGGCACGGCATATTTCTTCTAACATTATTTTTAATTTTAATATTTCAAAGAATCATTTCATTTTTTTTAACTTTTCTGATTTTTTTCAATAAATAAATTTAAATTATGAAAAACATAATTAAATGTGATCAAACGTAGTTAATGTGACAAGTCATAACAAGTTTAATCGCGTCAGAACTTGATCACGGCGTTGTCATTTGCATGTCATGATGACAAGCCCTTGATATTTTAGTCACAGAACAACACATAAAAAATTTACTTGATCACAGCACTATATCCTTCCAAAGCTTGCAGCAATGTCTGTCGAGATTCTTCTTCGAAATTGCTTGAACACAATCTCGTCTTTAGACTTAATGGAGTAGTATAAAGAGAGTAAACCTAATTTCATAATTTAATATGAGAAAATTGATTGTTGCTACCTTGGAGATCCAGCCCTTAAATACTCGTGAAAATGCTATAATTACTAAGTCGGTTATGCTATAATTAGACATAATTCTATTTTGACTTAAGAATAACCATAAATACTTTTAGAAGCATATTAGAAATAAACCAAATATGGCCATAATTTAATCTAATCAATATTATTATTTTAATTTATCACGAGTCCATATTGTAATATTTCTAATCGGTCCATCAACAATTATAAATAATTACCCGAATATTCTATACATATTTCGGCCCATATTTTAATTAAAATACGTACAATGTCTAATTAATGTTATTCTGAATTTGATAACTTGTTTAGGAATTTATTTATGATAGTATAAAACATATAATTATATAACACATAGTCTAAATTATAATTGTAATTTAGACGTCTCTAAATTCCAACAGAATTCGGATCCAAAACTTCGAATTTTTATTATATTAAAAACAGCTGAAATTGTCATATGTAGTGTTTTCTAATGCATAATATGCGTTCTAATAAAAATTAATAGGTTGAGACAATAACAAATAATCGAGGCAGCAATTCTCAACCAGTTTTTGATTTTAGATGTGTAGATATAAGTATGCACTCTTCGTTCCAAATTTATACATGCAAATTCCGAGATGTTTCATTTACTGAGGAATATTTCCTTAACTTATATAAAAAAAAAAAAAAAACTTATGATTAAAAGCGGTGGGTTTAGTAACTCCTTTTAACGTATGTTAAAATGAGAAATGTTGAATGGAATCTGCAAATACAAGAAAGTGTTGCACTTAGGGGCACCTCTAATTGCTCAAAAACTGAAATTAAATTGCAATTGAAATTAAATAGATGAGTTTAGAGAAATTTGACACGCGGGATGTTAACGGAGTTCGGCAAAACAAAGGCCTACGTCTCCGGGGCTTCGCAACCTTGAGTGGTGCGCCTTTCTATTACCCAATACGAAAGGATTACAACTTGTGAACCGTTGAGCCCTTACACACCAAGCGGGAAGTCAAACGGCCAACTCAAAGAGATGAGAACAAGGTCTCAATTGTCTAGAACACAAGAGAAACACTCAATAGATTACTCTAACCTAATCTAGATCAAGATTAGTGAAGTAGGTTTGAGGTTGCTTGAGGGATTTCGAAGTTTTTAAGCTCTCACAACAATGGAGTAGGCTAAGCTCTCAGAAAATCGCTTTTAAAATGATTAGGGTCGGCTGAGGTGGATCTAAAAGTGATCCCTTCAGTCTATTTATAGTGGCAGCTCAAAAATGAGCTGTTTGACATAAAACGTTACCAACGTTTTATTAAACGTTACAACGTTTTATTCAAATGCGATTTTAGGGTTTTAAATCTCTGACAGCTTAGTAAAACGTTACCAACGTTTTATAAAACGTCACAACGTTTTAACCTATAAAAACTTGATCAAAATAGAAGTTATTTGAAGTTTAAATCTCCTTGAAACGTTATAACGATTTATAAACGTTACAACGATTTATAAGCGTTGCAACGTTGTATAAACGTTATAACGTTTATAAAACGTTACAACGTTTGTATAACGTTATAACGCTGTAAAAATGTTTCTCTTTTGATCAGTTTATTGTTTCAGATCAATGTAAAACGTTAC